>JAYDZK010000169.1:60837593-60852464 GCA_034509185.1 Euphonia xanthogaster | reverse complement strand
GGAAAGGAAAGGAAAGGAAAGGAAAGGAAAGGAAAGGAAAGGAAAGGAAAGGAAAGGAAAGGAAAGGAAAGGAAATTGGCTTTTTTACCTTAGCATCTTGTACTCAAGGCATTTTGTTTTCTCATTTCCATCAGACTTGAGTATTCAGTATTGCAATATGTTCCTATTGGGAGTTCTTTCATTATTTTGCCTTCTACTGCATATGAAATTTAGACTGTAATGTGATAAGCTTCTGTTTAGCTTTTGCTGGATGCATTCCACTGTTTTGTCCTCCATCTACACTCTAATGCTAACATGGCTGGAGAAATGCGGCATTCTGAAATTACAGAAAGTTACATTGTTGGTTTGCTTTTTTTCATATTTGTTGGAAGGTATTGAACTTCAGTAAAAGCTGCAGTTGTGGTGAGAACACTTAAAATAGAGCAGTGTCTGCTACAGCTTCTGCATGTGTGGGTGGTGTGGGTGGGTATTCCCCAGTAACAGATGCTGTGTGCAGCCCTGAGGCATTAACTCCTTCTCATGTGGAGACCACTGTGTGTATCCTATTCTATACTGCAGCTTCCCCTAACAAATCTCCTTCTGCCAATGAGTTTCTACCTTCTTCAGTGTTGAAATATACTAATTTCTGCCACCTTCTCTGCCTCAGACAATTTGTGTCTCTGGGCATATGGATATAGCATCCCAGACTTCCATATGCAATTCCTATGGACAATCACTTAAACTGTGGCAGATGTTTAACTCACCTGAATCAACAAGTCTACTTCCACAACCAAAGATTCATAATGGTTGGAACTGATATACATCCACCTATCAGTCATGGGAAGGTCTCCTAGCTTCTACTTCCATTCAGTTTTTCTCTTCAATGTCCTTTGACTTGGCTGTAAGCATTTTTTCCAGTATTTCTTCATATTCCTGTACTTCTAAGGAGAACTATTGCAATATACACTTGTAACCCCTTCTGTCTAAATGCAGCTCATCAGGGTAAATATTTGAGCTGTCCTTTAAGTTCTAATGATGGTCTTTTCTCTTCTACCTGAAGCAAATGTAGAAAAAAATTGCCTTTTTTGAGAAGGGGAATTTTGAAACTCAGAACAATCTTTGTTGCTCCTTATATTCCCTAAGGGACTTAACAGGGTAAATTTACATCATCACTTCCCAGACAAATAATAAGTCTTATAGACTCTCTTAATTGACTCACCTCCTTCCATTTGACCACAATTCACTGGCATATCAACAAGTATGGTAAGGTTAGATGGGAATTTGCATACAAGAGCTATTCTTCCCAATAGCTGTTTGTCTGTGTTCTTGCACCTGGGGATAAATGCGGGATAAAACACGATGCATGCTTGTGAACAGCTCTTGCAAGGCAACAGATCTGAGATGCCTCCATGGTGTTTTGTTTGTTTTCTTGCATTTTTAAGATACTGTTGCTACCTTCTATATGCAAACAGGGAAAAATATTTAGTTGTTTCAGATGCCACAACTGTTTCTTTAACAAAAAGCATTTCTCCTTCAGACTTCTACAAAAACTTGATTTGTCTTCCAGTGGGAATGAATTAAGGCATACCTGAAAAATAGATAACTTTTGTACTCAATGTAGTCTATTTCAAAATACCCAAAGAACTGGGCACATTTTAGCCTACTTGCTCATTGCTACTGAGCAGAGGAAGGACATGGATCTGGTGTCTGGGGGATGTTCTCTTGCTGCTTTCTCACTCAGAAAGCATAGCCCTACCCAAGGTAATATACTTTATATCTGAGTGAGAACAAACATCAGGATCAGTTTCTACAGCTACATTTTAAAGGCCTTTTGGACATTTACAGTTGCACACCAATATTCTGTATGCATAATATCCTGAGGCACATCACCTATATAAATTTCAATGGAAGTTAGGAGATTTTGTAGCTCCCTCTGCATCTGTTTACCCATACATCCTGTGAGAAAATGCATTTTAGTCATGCCATTGGGCTAGGGGCACTGTCAATGCACTTACCTGTACCTAATTCTCCCTGTGGCATATTAAAATTGCAAACTCACCTAATACTCCATTGTGCATTAATATGTGTGGATTTATACAATGTCTGTGTTTATGTAGTTCATATAGAAATATGCTGAATGTTTTTTAGATTGCAGAGTCACAAGCACAAAAATTAGGGCAAATCTGTTGTATTTAAACCTTTGCTGCTCAGTGTATGATTCCAGACAATTGTTACAGCTCATATTTGATAGTCTGCATATGCCATGCAGAAAAAATTTTCTCCTGGACATTATGCAGTTCTCATCATCTCGAAATTCAGTAATTCAGATGAGGTAGTAAAATTATCATAATAATTATTATAATATTAGATTATAACGAGAGAACCAAGATTCTACTTGTTTTTGGTTTTGTTTGTTTGTTGTTTTTGTTTTGTTTGTTTTATTTTTATGTTTTCTGTGTTTTTGTTTGTGTTATGTTTTGTTTTGTTTTGTTTTTTCTTCTTGGAATTAAGCAACACTGGGGAAAATTAGGGTCTCTTAAAAAAATATTTTGTTTTTTACTCAGGTATCACATTGGAATACCTTCATCACAGTTTATTTTATATTACAATGTACAGAGATACTCAATCTACAGAAAAGTTATAGCCCAAAGATGTGGAGTAGAAGTGTGTAAGATAAGTAAATTTACAGTTAACTCCCCTGTATTTTCACATGCTAATGTATTTGGGATTCTTAAGTTTAACCTTAACTCTGTATTTTCTGAATTTAGAAAGCTAGTTTAAGATAATTGCACCATCTATAGGGTTATTTTTTTATTTCTCACTCTATGTTACTGATATTTGCTTCTACCCATATATCTTCAAAAAAGAGAGCAGCTGATTAGCTCTTGCTTTTTGTTTAAACATATATATGCTAACATTAACACTTGACCCGTGTCAAGACAGGGTTAAGGTAGACTACAGAGATGAGTAAATATAAGGCAAAAACTATGTGCTTTGGGATCATGACATCTTTTCAATATTTGAAAAGAACTGCTGCCAGAACCTCCAGGCTGATTCTCAAGGGAGAGGTGTGGAGAAACTTCTGGCTCTTGATTGAGACTTCAGCTCAGTGAAAATTAAAACATTGAAGCCCACAAGGAAACTATTGCCAAAACCACAAAAATTGGACTTTTTGCTGAATAGAGCCTATAGAAAGTAATTGTTCATTCTGAGTTTAGAACACAACAAATAGCTGGTTTCAGCTGAGCCCAAGTTTGGAGTCATACCTGTTTACCTGCTTGAAAAAGGAAGATCTTAAAAGACAGAAAGCTTGGTGCCCTCTCTGTGACCTTCATTTCATTGGGAACAGTTTCCCACTGATGACAAATAAACAGTAAATTCACCCCATTACACCTGTATAGCCCTACCCAGGGTAATATACTTTATATCTCCACAAAGACCACAAGTGCACATGAGATTTAAAAAGAGGAGGTTAGCCAATGAAGCATAGTAGAAGCCTGTAGCTTACCAAACCAAATAAAATCTCCAGCAATTTGAACAAGTCTTTTGCTGGGACCTTCAGAAGATAAATACTCATCCATCCAGCTCCCTTCCTGTTTTGTAATGTCTCCCTGTCTAATTTAATAAATGCTTTCTTGCTGTTTCTTGGCATCTTCCAGAACAAGGAATGTAAACTGAAAAGACCATGGAGACTAGGGTTGGCCCAGGACTGCACAATGAATAATATCAGGAGACGCAGAGACGAGTCTGTCAGCCCATACCTCTTGCCACGGCCTCTATGAGGAAAGGTTTCTCAGAGCTCCATGAAGCAGACTTTTGTTATACAATAGTTAAGGCACATGAAAGTCAGAAGATAGATGCATGCTCTTACAGGTCAGCTACTAAAACTACTACAGCACAGAAAAAAAAAAATCCCAAAGTAGGAAAGGTAACACTGGAGAGAAAATAGTACAGCACAACAAGGATCACCAAAGATTTATTGACACTATTTTATGACACCATCAGTCAGGTAGAACATGCCAGGAAAGGACAGTAGCTACTGGATAAATAGGTTTTATTTATTTATAGTCTATAGTTGTCTATTATTGTTTAAATTAATGAAACAGGATTTGTACTGTGACAGTTGCTCTCCAAAATGAGCATCCAAACTTTTCATGTCTAAATTGTTTAAAGTTAAGTTAATTCCTTTTTAAATAGCATATCTCAAAATATACACGAAATCCATCTCTCTGTGAAGTGGACTTTCTACAGAAGGCCTGAGATTTATTTCCTATTCACTCAAGGAAGAGCCCCTGCTGTAGATGCACGTAAGAAGGTGTACTTAAAACATTCATTAATTCTGCTTCTGGGTGGCCTTGGAAAACTATGAAGGCTCTTCAGACTCTAATATTTTGGCTCCATGTAGTTTTGCCTTTCAGAAATAGATCACTATTGTCTACATGTTCATACAGCCTATTCTTGGATTTTTGAGCTATCACAAGAGAGTATTGTATTCATAAAAATTCAATGTTGAATGGCATTTATCTGCAGGTTACAGAGCCCTTTGTAGAAGAGGAAAAGCTTTAAGGGCAAAAGAGTACAATGTAATATGCAAAGAACAGCATGGCTTCTAGCATTGCCACTGGGGATTAGGTAATCCTGAATGAGATCAGTTCGGTGTAGATTTTAGCCTATTTGACAAAGAGGGCAAGGCTCTTGCTTGCTGTTTCATGATTTGAGATTTATGCAGAAAGACTAATGAATTCTTATTTATTCATATAATTCATTTCCTTATGGCTTGTTTCCAAAAATCTGTCTTTGCCCCCTTCTTATATGGTCACTGCAGAATATTGTTTGACATTAGGAGAACATTTTGAGAGAGCACAGCCCTCTCTAGATCCAAGTGCTCTTCAGGACTAGAGTACTTATCAGTACTCACTAGCTGACATGCCCCTTTCCACTCATGTACTGCAATCTGTTACTGTTACCTCTCCTTTTGACTGTAAAGTTCAGGTTAGTGGAAGAATATCCTGCATCCTCTTTAACAGCCTTGGTCATACAGCGAGACCTGCAGTACAACAGCAGATCAACAGCAGGTTGCCTCCATGGATTGCCAGTCCTTTGGGAAATAGCTAGTTGGAGTTTATGAGATACCCTGAAATCACTTGTATGAGTGGAAGACAACTAAGATGAAGGTAAACAATTTCTTCTATTGTGATGTAATTCATTACAAAAATAACCAGTTTGAGAAATAAAATTGGATAAAGTCAGATAAAACTAAAGATTATATCTAGGGACATGGAGGTATCCACAGGCCTTACTGACCCTGGCCAGCCCTTTCAGGTGGTCCCAAACCCTGCCCACAGCTCAGGGCCCCATTTCAGCAGGCTGGGGCAGTATTCATCATTCTGGGGCAGGCCATCAGCCCCTGCCCCAGAACTACCACAGCAGGGCAGCTTCCAACTCTTCACAGCCCTGCCTTGATCAGCTGTGCATCCACTGAGTCAGGCTCACCTGCAAGCCTGTGTCCCAGCCTATCCTCAGTGCATTCCCAGGGAAGCGTCCAGTGTCCAGGGCTGGGGCTGGTGCTGCTGTCCCCAGCTGCCCTTGCCACCAGGGTACTGCCCATCCACCTCCCAGTGGAGGAGTCCTCGGTGCCTGACCCCAAGGAACCACTGGCTCTCATGGCAGCCTCAATGACACAGCCAGTTGGACTCAAGGGAGGATATAGGCATTTGCAGAAGCTGTTTGCAATCCTCATGTTTTCATTACCATGACTGAATCAAGGGTCATTTTTAATCTGTCCACATTACTCTACAGAATCTTTTCTTACATTTAGCAGTCTCCACAATGAGTTTGTGAATCAGACAATCAATTAATCTCTTGCATATCTTGTATTTCATTTTCATCCCTTTTGGTTGACTAAATGGTCAGAGGTTAGGTTTGGCACCATAAATGTTAATGATCTCCACACAGCAGGGGAGCAGCATTTGGTTGGCCAGTACTTAAAAATCTGGGTTGTTTTCCTATGTGTCATCCATTTACTGGTGTGTCTCATCGGTTAGAACTACGTAATGGGGCTGTGGTAATCCCTTGTGCAGGCACATGAATAACTACACCAAACCCATGGATGGTAACAGATTCAGGTGATTTTCAGTTCTTTGATGTCTCAAGTGCTTTCCTGGTTATTTCTCTCTTTTGAATGTTAATCTTTTTTATTCAGCACTTCTAATCCTGAGCTAAATTTTAGGAAATTATTTCCCACCATGGCTAATGTTTTATTGAAGTATCCATACTTTTTTCCGGCATTGTTCTTTCTGACTGTGTGAAAAGCACCAACGTAATAATTTCTGAAAAAAATGTTGTGAATTTATGAATTACATTATTTGTTATGTTTCCGTGAGAAAACAATAACCTGAGTCTTCCCTTCCAGGTCTACTGTAGCTCTATGAGATGGGAATCTGCATAGTTCATGTTGAAGGAATAACTTTGTTGTTTATCTAACTTTAGGCATTAATTTTACATCCATTTTAACATTTTGCATAGCCATATGCTGGCCTCTTAGATTTTCTGAATGCTCTTTGCAGAAAAAGAAATAAATAAGCAATTACAATGCAAAAAAACCTATAATACTGAGATCAACTTCCCTCAAAATGTGGTAATTTCCACTAAATTGAGGACTCCAGCAACATGTAAGAATATTAGACCTGTATAACATGGTATTCCCCCATCTGGATCTTGATAAACTTGAAACAGAGATAAGAGGAAACACATCAAGGAAACATCCAAAATTTTCCCAAAGAATGCTAATCAATGCTTTACAGCCTCCCAGATCGCACTACCTAGTATTAGGTATAAGACTCCTAAATTTTAAAATTTTACTTTGCAACATCACTGTGTTAATTAATGGATTAGACTTTACAAAAACTTTGGGTCTCATTCACACTTCATTACCCTCAAAACAGGTGTTCAATGTTCTGTGAGTGTTGATAGCACCCCCTGGGTTCAATAAATATGACTTATCCATAGGTAGACATGGACTTTAATATCTAGTGATAAGTCAGAAATAGTGTTTTAAATTTTTCCTTGTTCCTTTTTCTGATGGACTTCTCAAAACCCCCTTAAAGTTATTACATATTTGCTGTGGAAAAAGTTTGTGTCCCAAACAGACTCCTGCCTGTAACAAACAGAAATTGAATTAATTTAAGGAAGAAAATTTTAAAATGGAGCTTAAACAATGAGCTGGATTTATAGACTAATTTGTGTAATACAAGTGGAGTTTGTAGATGTTCAGAACCAACTTGTAACTCTGTCATGAAAAATGGCTAGTAGCTTTCATTTAACACTGAATAAGGAATTGTATTTAACAGTAACAGTAGAACTATTCTGCATTTTGTATTCTGTTTCAAATGATATCTCTTGCCTAAAACCTTCTCTTGCTCCAGCTGCTTAGCTTCCTTATTGCTTGTTATAAAAACAGTGCAGTTCTGCTTGAGGATGAGAGATGGATTAAAGAGTAAGACTGCAGAGAGGTTAAAGAAGTACGAGAAGAACAGAGCGGTGTGTCATATGGCTGACATTTATCAGGACCCAGGTGCTGGGGGAGTTGAAGCTTCCTGAGCCAGCTTCACAAAATACATCTTTTCATCCACTTTATGTTTCAGTTAACACAGAAAGCAGAGGAGGAAGTGCTCTCTTCCTATCTTATCTATGCCTTCTCCTGGAACTTGCCAGCAGTAGCCTAGCACATACCACCTACTGCAAACACACAGGGCAGAGATTTGACTCCTGTTCCATTAAGAAAGCAGTATTCATCAGTCAGTGCTGCCTCCCATTTTGTGTGCACTCCATCCTTCAAAGCCTCCATTCCCTTGGGAATTTGGTATATCTCATCATTTTTTACACAGACTAACTCATACCTAAAGGATGATTTTGGTATGACTTGGCAGTGCTATGAGGCTGTTTCAAAAGCACGTACTTTACATGCAGTTGTATTTCAGTACTGAATCCCATTCAGCACTGATGAAAGATTCCCATCTATTGTGGAAATATCCGTAGGTTTTCCATTTTCTGATCATGGTTACTTTTAACAGGGGATGGATTCTATGCCTCTGCTTAGAGAAACACCAAATCTTCTTCCAAGTCCCTTGAGATCTTTCCATGGGGGACACTGTGATTTTACAGCTGTGATCCCAGCTGTAAAACAGCTGAGATTTTGCTAGCGGGAGTTTTGCTCTTCCTGACAACAGATGTAGGATGCAAGTTTCCCTCTTTACTTTTCAGTGTCCTTTTTGGTCTTCCACCTTTTCAGCTGGCCTCATTTTTTCTTCTTCTGTTCCATGGTATCCTTTGATTTCTTGTAATATTCTGTTCTAAGCCTCAGTGGCACCTGAGATAAATCTTGCCTCTTTCCTTCTGAAGTGAGTGACTAGGGCTCTTCCTCTTGGCAAGAGGGAATGGTCAAAAGTACAAATGAACTGGGAATTGTGCATTTTTCTTTTCTTTGTGTGCCTCAGAGAAAATGTTTGCCAAATTGTGTCATCACAATCTCTAAAGTAGTTTATCAGTGAACAACTGACAATTAAAATATGCAATTTTCCTTAAATAGGAGGCATATTTTCAGGCAATCAGAACCCAGAAATATTATTCCAGTGCATTCAACACCTTCAGTTTGTAGATTTGAGCCTTTTTTAATCCTGTAGCCTTAAAAAGAAGGGCTTTTAGCCTCTATCACAATAGTTGGGTGCACACCATAAACTGTGGGAAACCTCTGTAATTTTTGTATATTTTTATTTCTCATTGATACTTTCAGATTTCTGGCTTCACACCTGACAAATATGTGACCTTCTAGGTAAGTGTGCTAGGGTTACCTTACTTTCAGCCTTCTAAGCAGATACCACTAGGATCAGTTTTGAACCTAAGTCTGCAGGAGTTTTACTCCAAATAATGTTCGCTCCTTATTTCCCTCTTTTCCTCCCTCCTATGCTTCCTTTTTTCATTTTAGAATTAACTTTTTTACAACAGTGATTTGACCCCATATCTTTAGCTTGATTTCCAATGGGAACTCCTTCAAAGGTTGTTTCTCTGGGTAAATTGTTAGAGCAAGGCAGCCCCAGCAATGAGCTGTGTTTGCTGACTCATTAGACCAGTTACACTTATGGTACAGTGTGTTACGGATCTTCTCTCAGCTGAGGGCTTCCAAGCCATGGATGCAATTGCATTAATTTTACTCTGTAATAACAGGCATCTTAGAGCAGAAAGAAATAATGAAATGGTGCTGCTGAAATACAGGTTTTGTTATTTCTAAATTTAGACACTAGGTTCATGGTAGTTAATAATCTGCAGTATCTAAGTAGGGATAATGAGAGAAGGGGGAAAAAATACTCCACAACAAAACTCCCTTCACCCGAATAAAAAAGAAGGCAGTTTTGCCAATCTTGCACAATTGTCAGAAAGCAGCAACAGGAAGGTTATAATGCAAGAGACTGAATGGTTTTGGGATTTACAATGTTTCAATGGGAAATAGCATGTTCCCATTCTAGTCAGCACTTAACAGTTTTGGTCCTTGCCATGCAAGGAGATGTGGACAGGCTGGAGAAGGATCACCAAACTGATCAAATGACTGGGAAGCCCCTCATATGAGAAAAGGCTGAGAATGCTGGGTTTGCTCAGCCTTGAGAAAATAAGGCTTACAGGAGACTTTATGACCATGTTCCAGGATTTTAAAGGGTGGCTACATGGAAGATGGAGACTCCATTTTTACAAGAAGTGACATAGAAAAGAGAAAGAGTAATGGGTGCAAGTTATTCCTGGGAAGATTCACATGAAATACAAGATGAATTTTTTGCAATGAGAACAATCAGACACTGAGATCTCTCCAGGGAAGTGGTGGGCTCCCAGTGTTGGACACTTCTAAGACTGAGCTGTGCAGGGTGCTGAGCCATCTTGTCTAGATGACGCTTTTCCCAAGAAAGGCTGGACCAGATGATCCTTGAGGTCCCCTTCCAACCTGGTATTCTATAATTCTAAGTCCTTTTTCAGAATGAGTTTATCTATTGCCTTTTTGTGACATAGATGTTATTATTCTCTCTTGCCTTTGACTCTAGTAGTTGTTACACTGGCATCAAGACATATGTGTGTCTTAGTTTAAAATAATGCATGTCAATTGAATGTCATGCATTATTATAATTGTGCTTTTTGGTTTCAATACAATGCAAACATTCCATAAGGAAAAAAAAAATAGGAAGACTGTATCATTGGCCATACAAAGATATAATTTTTTTTATATTTCAATTTTCCTGTGTTGGGAAGGAGGTAACAGTGGTCTTTCTGTAAACAGGTAAATCTTTCAGGTTACACAAACTTATTTGCAGCTAGTTGCTTTCTTATGGAATTGGGGAAAAAGAATCCAGACAGAGTGAAGTAGAAAGATGTAAACAAGGAACTTATAACAGCTTTTACAATATTTTTGGAATGGATACCTTAATTTAGGCTCTCAGTACTCCAAAGTTAAGGCAAGTAAATGTTCTGCAGTCAACAAGTGCTTAATGCCCTTGGTGAGTGTTGCTGGTTTTAAGCAGCTCTGCAAAATCAAGCTGAGTTTTTTCTATATACCGCAGAGCTTAATTTTAGGCATTCATTTTGGGAAACTATTAAAATACATGAAGTAAATTGAAACTGTGTTGCATTATAATAAATGAAATGAAATTAAATCTTTAATTCCGTTTCTAAATTTTCCTTTTATTAAGCTATTAAATAGTAAGCAGTGAAATATAACTCATACCAAAATCAATAATGAAATTCCAGAGCTGCATTCTAGGATAAGAAATGATTGATACTACTCTTTTATGAAACAAACAAACACACACACAAACCCCCAAACCCAATAAACCCACACTTTTCTTGAATTCAGTGTTCTGTACTGACAAACTTTGTTGACTATCTGGTAAACTGAATAACCAGCACTGAAAATACTCTCCAGTTAATCTACCAAGCTTCATTTTATTGTAATTTAACCTGTAATTTGTTTTGGTTTTCTTTTTAATTTTCAACAGTAAAATTAAACAGTAATTTTCAATAGTATAGGAGATTCCCTATACTATTGAGACTCAGATTTTTATTTGTTCATAAAGAGACTTTTAAACAGTGTTTACAAGTGCAGTAGTTGGGGTTTCTGCAGAGAAGTGAATGTTGACACAATGCATGACTTAATACAAAGTTTCTTGCTGCACCAAATATAAAGATTCAGCTGTTGTTGCACCTCTCCACAATTCTTGTTCTGAAATGTTTGGAAATTTTGGATTACTATGGAACATTATCTCTGTCCCTTCTGAGAGAAGAGGAATGCAGGGAAACTCTACAGTTTTCCTTTAGAGAAAACCCAAAAGAAAAAATGGTGTCAAAACAAAGCAGGGTAAAATATATCAGAAAGCCTTTTCTTGCTGCGAGTGGATGTGATGCCAGGAGGGATTTCTTGCTGTGATGGATGAGAGCTGTTTCCTTCATTCACTACATGTAAGGCACAGTGCTCCTTGAACGGACTGCACCTGAGAGGTGGGAGGAATGATGTCTGTTCCCTGTTCCTGGTGGTGAATCTTGGAGTTCAGACTGGAGCCATGGCAGATGGGAGGACTGGAATATTCCCTCAGAACAAGCCAATCCGAGCCATGCCAGGGCAGAAGTGTGGCTGTGCAGGGCTGGGTGAGGAGCACAGGTGCGGCTCCAGGCCAGTGGCATCAGATCTGCCAGTCCCCAGAGGAGCAGAGGGCAGCCCCACAGCCTTGCCTCAGGCTTGATGGAACAAGGATGATGTTATCTAGGGTTATGTGTGCAATATATTGCATACCAGGAAGTTGCTAAACTTTCCTGAGCTGAAAGAAGACTAGGGGAAAGGATCCTCCCCCTGCAATGGGTAGTAGTAAGGGGTAAAGGAGAGATTTCCTTTACTTTTTTATTTCCAGCAGGTTGGAATTTTTACTGTTCCAAGAGTGACCTTTTATCAGTACATAGTCAAATGTAATGTAGTTGAAGAGTTTAAAAATCCCCGTTGTATGCTGACTAAAATGTGCAACCAGAACCACCTCAAAACTTAGCTGACCCAGGGTCAAAAATAAAAATTATGTTGTCATTGCTACAGATATTTAATGATACACCCTGCCATTCAGCTTCTCTTTAGACTGACACTGCTTAGAATTTTTAGTAATTCCTTATAAAAAGAAAGACGATTTTCCTTAGGTGGTTGTTCTTTTTGTTAAGGTATGCTAAAAAAGTCTGCCAATATCTTTGTGAACCCTTTTAAACTATCTCTTCAATCCACTGCAGGAGCAGCTGCATTACCAGGAAGGGCAGGCTCAGCCTTCATAATCTTTCACATCAATTTGTTCCAGGACTTCACACTGGTTCTTGTTAGAAAGTTTTCTCTGGTTTTCAGGCTGAAATCCTCCTTGCTGTGAGTTTACCTTGCAGACCCTTCTCTCATCTTTACTGAACATGGAGAAGAGTATATTACCCCTCTCTTCATAGCTGTAATATGTAGCTACCTGTATTTTACCTTTTATTATGTTTCTCCTAGTTGTTTCTTCTGCATAAAATATAGCCCAAATTCCTTCACTATTTCTGTATGCTTAAAAACCTCTGATCATTCTTGCTGTATTCTCAATGCTCTCTTTAGTCAATCCACAACCTTTAATTAGGATCCAAGAGATAAATGCTTTTACTTCCACTGCGGCTTTGTGAACAATGCAAAAAGCAGGAGAACCAAAACCAAAGGATTATAGGCATTACCTTTCTTTTTACAATTCAGTAATAAAATTATGCTTTGCCACAACAGGAAAAGACCGTGGAGTTGTGTTCACTAATGATGGTGATAAATCTGATATAGATTTTTGTCCACAGATAGATACAATGTAGATTGCATATACAATCCAGTACAAGCTTCTGTTCAGCAACCTCAGCAGCTTTGTCATTTTTTCCATATTTGTGCAGTTGTTTACTCCTACACAGGAGAAGAGCTTGAAAAAAAAATCAGTAAAACCAAGAAATTACTTCTTTTTTTTCTTCACCAACACCACAAATCTTGGCAACATCTCTCAGTATATGGCAGGGCTTTATTTCTAGTGGGAACCTGGCTAGCACAGGACAAGCTCTATTAAGTGTGCAATTGTAAACCTATACTTGCCATTCACTGTGTGATTAGAATTTTAATAATAGTCTGCTCTTCGAGGTTGAGCAGGAGTTGTTTGTCCCTTGCTCTTTCATAAATGCTATAGCAATAACAGATTGACAAGAATTTTCCCTTTAATTAGATTCAAGTATTTTAGGGAAGCTAAAGCAATCTTGCTACAGAGCACATATGCAAATGCATGGCGGGAAGTAGGAAATGGTAACAGTCTGTAGCTACTTCTTCAACACTGTGATTGACAGATTCAATAGGCACATCTGGTAAGCAACTCCATGGCATGGTCTGCATGAGCACACTGTAAAATTGTAAATGTGGTCTGTGGAGGATAAGGGCTCCTTAGATCTGACATTATGTTTACCAGGCTCACACTTTTCTAGCAGGAGAGGCCCTTCACCGTCTACTGTAAACAGAAAGAAATCAGAGGCTCTCACATGCAGGGCTGTTGGCAGATCACCATGAACTTGTTTCAGCCAGAGCACACTTCGTCGTCATGGTCAGTGAAAGCCTCTGAGCTTCAAAGGTAAGTCCTGTGCTCAAAGAGAGACATTGCCATGACCCATGACTCCTGGCAGATTTGGTTTCAGTTACTGGAAGATTCTCAAAAAATTCAAAGGCACTTCAGCTCCCTTCAAACTTCAGCAAAGAGCAGCAGACCTCCTAGACAAAGCGCAAAGTGTAGCACTAGCAGTCCAGCGAGAGTCTGCATCTTGATTTTACTAGAGCAGATGTTATCTGCAAGCAATTAACATACTTGTCATCACCAGTAAAATAGATACAGAATTCTTCGAGCTTTTTTTTTTTATCCACCCTAAAGAAAAGTGTTTGTGCACAAAGCAAAATTTCCACATTAGTATTAAAATAACATTCAGTGAGGCAAGCGGCATGTGTCACTTTTTTAGTTTCTTCCAGTTCCTTTTTTTTTTTTTCAAAGAGCAATGCTGTAACACTTAGATCAGAGCTGGAGAGCACATTTCATCACTGAGCTATATATTTTAACAAGAGAATCTTTGATGTCTGTATTTTGTCTGTATTTTTTACTTCACTGTTATTATTTTGAAATGCTACTGTTTGTTTTGCGTAGAACCACAGCGAGTACATATCCCACTCTCATGAGTGTGGTGGGTTGACCCTGGCTAGACAGCAGGTGACCACCAAAGCTGCTCCATCACTCCCCTTCTCAGCTGGGCAGGAGAAAATACAACTGAAGTCTTGTGGGATGATATCAGGAGAGGGAGAGATCACTCACCAGCTGCCATCATGAGCAAAGCAGACCTGACTTGGGGAAATTAACTTCATTTATTACCATTCAAATCAGAGTAGGGTAAAGAGAAATAAAATCAACTCTTTAAAAGCACCTTCCCCCCACCTCTCTCTTCTGCCTGGGCTTAATTTAACTCTCCATTTCTCTACCTTCTCCTACCCAGTGGTATAGGGGGACAGGAAATGGGAGCTGCAGTCAGGTTGGCAGATACACTGTCTCTGCCAATCCTTCCTCCTCAGGGAACTCCTCACACCCTTCCTCTGCTCCAGAGTGTGTCCCTCCCACAGGAGATACACCCCCACCAACTTTTCGTGTGGTAGTCCTTCCCTTGGGCTGCAGTTCTTCACAGACTGCTCCAGCTTGGGTCCCTTCCACAGGGCCAGTCCCTCAGGAACAGCCTGCTCCAGTGGGTGCCCCCTCAGGGTCACGAGTCCTGCCAGCAAACCTGCTCTGGTGTGGGCTCCTCTCTCCA
>JAYDZK010000169.1:60823699-60837441 GCA_034509185.1 Euphonia xanthogaster | reverse complement strand
GCAGCTGCCTCACCACGGTCTGCACCAGGGGCTGCAGGGGGGTCTCTGCTCCAGCACCTGGAGCAGCTCCTCCTCCTTCATTGGTCTTGGGGTCTGCAGAGTTGTTCTCACTTATTGCCATACCTCTCTCACAGTTGAAGTTGTAATTGTGTAGGGTGGTTTTTCCTTCTCAAATGCATTATCCCAGAGGATGTTGTTGACGGGCTCAGCCTTGGTCACTGGACGTTCTGTCTTGGAGTTGTTGGCATTGGCTCTATCAGACAGAGCCGAAGCCTCTGGCAGCTTCTCACAAAAGCCACTCCTGTAGACCCTTCACTATCAAGACTTGGCTACACAATTCCAATACAATGATTTTCACCACAACATAACCTCAGTGAAATGCAAAGATTTCACTGATCTCCAAAGAGATGCTTTCTGTTTATATGGATGTATGAGGAATCCAGGGACATAGCTATATATCATCAGTGTGCCTTTTTTTAAAATACTGTGTGTGCTTTGCAGAAGTCACATCCCTAATAAATGTACTACCTTGTTAAAAGAACTGTATTAAAGGTTGCATACTGTCTTCTGAAGAATATTTTAATTATTTTACAAGCTTAGAAGAACTAGATCTACTCCACAATTTCTCTGTACTCACAGTTGTTTTTTCCTTATGAAGGGTTATTTAACATCTTAGCTCATCAGCTCAATGTGCTTCTTGAAATAAGCAGTGTTAACCTAATTTACAGAGGAATTTGCTTTTAGAAGGTCAAAAGCAGGCAGCAAGCTGTAGCATAAAGAGCTAGCAAAAGAAATTGAACTTGAAACCAAGCTGCTCTGATTCTACTTTATTTAATCTATTCTTCCTAAATATCCCCAAGCTCTGCAGCAGCTTCTCTGTTGATTAGTGACAGGAGTTCAGGAGAAAGTGACTATCATGCCAGAAACACTTGGGGGCACTGAATCTGGAATGAACCACAGTATTTAAAACTAGCTAATATAGTGACATCTTGAAGGAGCCTAGGGCAGAGAAGTTTCCTCTAAACAGAGGTTTCTAGCCCACAAGTCCTTGAATACTTTTTGTGAGTAAATGATCCTGTGGCATGAGCTCTAACTAAAATCATATCAGGCCTGTTCCATATTACCCAGCACAATCTCTGGACCTTGCTTCTGTACCTTCCTCTGCCTCATGCACCAAGCCCTCCTTGCTTACATTCCAGATGCACAAACTGTTAACACAGCTGAGCTCATGTAAAATGAATGCATGAATGGGATGGGGAACACCTGAAAGAAGGAAATTTGTGTACTTCAAACTGTGTGAGACATTACAGACCAAAGGTGGTGTGGCAAAGAAGTCCTGCCTTTATGTACCATGATGATGGGTGGAAACGGAAGATTAAATGATGGCTCCTGAAGTTCTAATAAAAAAATGATCATTCCCTTCAACTAAGAGTGATGTGGTCATGACAAGGGTCCTGGTTATGAAGCTGTAAATTTGTTGCAGGACCTCTGTAAAACATCCTTCTGTCTCAACCAAGAGTTCTCTCAAAGAGCTCTTAATCTTCTAGAGACATCTACTTAGAGAGTAAAATGACAATATGAATCAATTATTTCAGTGGATACCTCCATATTTACATGTTGAAATGTAAAAGCCTCTGCTTCTCTGATGAAGGGCAAGGTGAACAATTCAGAGACCATCTACTTTCTTACAGCACCAACCCTACTTTCAGCACTTCCCCAAGATTCCTTATAATTTTTTATTTTGTCCCATTCCAGAAAAGCTATGCTGCACCTTTATCCTCCTCCTTCCATAGTTTCCTTTTGCATCTAGATATTGTTCTGTCTATCCTGGGGAAAAAAAAGTATAGAAAATAAGCCATATAAGCAAAATTAGCCTTCTATTGTTTTTTACTGTCTTCATTATGTAGTTTCTGCTGATACAAAAATATTATTAGAAGTGTTTTTACTCTGCAGAACTACTGAAAAGCAAAAAACGTTACTATTGGACTAATGCAAATAAACAAAACAAAGAAATAAAAATGTATTTTGGACAGGGAGTTTGGGAGCCTCAGTGGCAAGTATTTGAGGTCCTGAAGGTTTTATATCCCTTTTATATCAGCGGAAAACTTTAATAATTGAGGATGCCAATGGTGTACTTGTTTGATGACTGTCTACAATATTGATCCTTTGAAGACTGCAGTCAGTAATGGTTTATTCAGTGCTGGCAGGATGTTTTGTGCCAGGGAATCCAGGCTGCCAGATGCAAGTGGTTAGTTGTTACTGAACAGCCAAGCTTCGGAGTGTTACTGTGGCCCACTCTATACCAGTAGTAGTAAAAAAAGAAAAAATATTTTAGAGATGGCAGAAAAATAGAATAGATGGGGGATAGATGTTGTAAAATCAGGAGAGTTGAAGAATGTCTTTATGGAAGTAATCAGAGACCAGAATTAAGTTAAACTTTACAAGAGATTTCATCTGAGCTGGAAAATAGATGATGGAATCAACCATGGAAACTTTCCTGCTTAAAAGAATAATTTACTTTTCATAGCTGTGATTGAAAATTTTATTTTCAACATTTTGCATCTTGAAAATAGTCCTCTTTTATGGAAGATGACTTAGTTTGGTCTCAAAGTTAGATGTAATTGAGGAAAAACAAAAGCACTCAATAACTCTTCAAGCAAAGTTGCAGTAGGACTTCACATGGCTTTTCTTCTCTTCAGTTATGTTCAGGTTCAGAATCCTCCATCCTGACTATAGATGATAGAAGCTGCTACATTAACCTGTGAGCTCCTATATTCCTTCAGGATCCTTTTGGAGAGACCTTTTCTCAAAATGTGTGAAAAATGTCTGCTGATTCAGTGGAGTTTCCATTCAAGTACAAAAAGACTGAAATGAGTGAGGACATGTCACCACACATAAAGCCCATAATTTCCTTTTTCCTTTAAAAAAGAGGATCAGTTGAATATTGGTGTGTATGCTACAGTTCATGCTGTTAGTAAGGCTGGCAACCACTTCTTTAAAATGTCTCTAGCAGACATTATCCTACCTTATGTAAGACTGTAATTAGTTGATTCAATGGATATTACCTTACAGCACAATAATTAGTGGTACTGTGAAAAACTGAGATCTTCCTGTGTTGTTTAAAGCCTGTTCATTTAAAACCCAGGCTTGTTTACACAGTTAAACAGAAAGACTTACTAGGGATAAAGAACATCCTGTAAAAGGAGAGACTGTATTCTGGAAAAAAAACCAGAAAGAGCTGGTAAGAGGTTACCATTGCAATGGCCTGTATGTGCTGACCAGATGACATTACAATTGAAATAGAAATTGTATTATCTAAGTACACTGTATGAGCTGAATTACTGCCTGGCCATTGTGCTCAGACTCATCATAGCAATGCTAGAAAGAAAGGGACTAGAAGAAGAGCAACAAGGATTATGAGAACCCTAGAAACGCTCTTGAGAAGTTTCACTATTTTTACTTGCACCAGACTACTACTGGGAGAAGGTAGAGATTTTCGATAGGAAGACTGTTATCACAAGATTAAGAGGCTGAGTATTAAATGAATTCAGACAAAATGTACTCATTCAAGGTCTCACTTTGTCCCTTTTCTTTCTATGGACACATGTGCATCTAAGTTCTTGGATTTAAATGACTCAAGGCTTTTTCTGGGCTGTGGTAAGAAAATACAAATGATTGAAGTTGTTTGGGAGTATTTATGAAATAGTTTGATGAGAAAATACTGATTTACTAAAGCTTTGTGAAAACAAATCTATTGTAAAAACGCCCCAGTTTCTGTGAGGAGCAGTAACTGAGCCCTGGACAGGGTTCCAGAAGAGCAAGAACCATGGTTTCCCTGGACAAATTTTCCTGGTAAATTAGGTGGTTTTGGGGCCATTCTCTGGCATTAAAGTCAACTGGCATGGAAGATCCCATATCCATATTGTGAAAATCTCTTTACTCTCCATTGCGTGATAGCTACTTCCAATTTACCTATTGGAAACATTATGTAAGGAATGCCCATTTCCAGACCATACAATGGAATTATTTGGGAAAATAGTAGCAGTCTCTGGCAAAAATGATCCTGGGATTGTTCTGCAATTTTGTGGACAATCAAATCTCAATGGAACAGCTCCTGGGAATGTATAATTCACTAGAGTAGATGAGGTTGTAGCATGCTGCTGGAGATCCCAAGCCATCACAATCAACGGTTTCGTGCTTTTTCACACAGTCACAGACACATGAATCAGCTGGGCTCCAGAACAAGAGACTCTAGTGTCCAGCAGCAGTGTGTGACTTAGAAAGAGAAAACAGAACTTTGTTTGACATCCTCTAGTAGCCCTGGTGAGGCATTTCACTTCTTAAATGCTCTTCATCTCATTTTCCTAAATGAAAACGAAACCAACCACCCAATCAATCAAACAAAAAACCTGACATCAAAAGCCTGACAAAAGCCCTTGACAGCAAATGTTTCATAGACCACCAAAAGTGATGACTCTTGTAAAATCAAATCACAAGTTTGTCTTGAGAAGCTTGGAGAAAAAAAAGGCTTCAGTTGATGTTCAGAAGAGTCTTATGACCCAGACTACTTTGGCTTTTGAGTGTACAAACACAGACACTTATGGAAACAAAGTCATTCAGAATTACCAGTGTTTTTGGAAAATACAGAAGGCATTCGTTTTTGTACTCTGAGGGATCTGTGTTTTTCTCCTTGGTTTGTGCCGCAGTGGCTTTGTGCAGCTTTTAAGTGCAATTGGAATAAATTGAAGAATGTTAGAGACTCCTAAATGGACTATGCCTTAGATACAGGATAGCATTATAATATGAAAGTGGAGTGGCTGGCAGCTGAACACAGAAGTCCCAATGGGACCTGTGCCCTGTAGCCTAAGACAAGAGGTTACACTGGATATTTGCAGCTTACTTTCTATCCCACACAAAATCCCAGCAAGCTGCATTTCTTAACAAATAATTTTATATGCCACATCGTCACCATTGATCACACTGTCAGAGACTGCAAACAGATTCTGTTAACTTGTTTAGACTGGTTTCCCCACTGCTAAATAGCATTTCGTCTTTTTTATTTGGTCTTTACAACTCTCACAGTTTAAGTGACAGAATGCTTTTGCATTATTTTTACATTAAAAAAATTGTTTAGGGCTTGGGTTTTTTTAGTATTGAAGAAGGAAAATTAGGTATGGAAGAATTTAAGGAAATTAAATTTTCACTACCCCAAACTGAGCAGAGTAACAACTAGGATTTTGCCTGGGAAGTACTGATATTAAAAATTCTCATCAAATTCCTTTGGGAGGGGTGTTAAAGCACTTTTTAATACAGAAGATCTCTGTGTGAAAGAGCTGGTATTCACTCCTAGGTCCCCTCCCCTTCAGAACTGTGTGGGCTGCCTCCTTTGTTATGTGGACTCACATAATACCCCATGGCAATGACAGTGGTTGCTTGCACAGAAAATTAATACTAGGAAAGTATTTATGCATTTGTACTGTATTGAGTGTGATAAATGTTTTCCCTCTCTGAAAAACAAAACACTTGCATTTTCTGCTTTTGTTCTTCATCTCCTCCCATCTGTTTTGTTTCTCTTAGCTGGAAATGAGAATAACAGCTGACTCTCTGTGGATTGCCAGTGGTCTATGGAGGGTTTGAAGGCCTCTCTAATATCTTTGAAGCTCCTTTTTAAAAATAATTCTGTCCCAGTTCATGTGAAAAGCCATATAATTCTTTCATCAAATCATAATTATTGCAGTGAAAGGACTAGACCTATTTTCTATCCTTGTCAATAGTGAGGGTTTTGTGGCCTTGTGGCCCACTGGAAATCCAGTATTTATGTCTCCAACCAAAAGCATTTGTCTAAATGCAGGCTTGTTATGAGGGTGATATAATGATTTCCTTCACCCAAAGTAGCAGACCCAATAGATCTTTTCAGATTGCACTAAAAACACAAACATTGCCTGAGAAGCTTCTGAACATGGATCTCAAAGAAAGGCAATTCAGATACTGTGCATTATTTAAATACCTTCTTCACTGTCTGAAATAGTGTGGGACTTTACAGCTATAAGAGCCACAAGGTTTTAAGTAGAAACCTGTGGTCTTTTGTTCTTCCAAATACAAAATCACCACAACAAGAAGAAAAACTTGGGTTATGGTTCAGCACTCTAGGCTACTCTGTAGGGCAAAGTTACCAAAAAATGGAGCTGTGTATCGCAGCAAGTTAATCACAATTTCTTGGAAACTATAACAGAATGAAACTCATGAGCTACTTTGCCTTTAACCACAGAAAAAAACCTGAAAATTCACAGGTTGTTGGGGTCATAGGAAGAGAGTCATAGTTAAGGCCTGTGAATTTTCACTGACACCAAGTGACTAGAGGTTTATAAAACCAATTTAAAGAACAAAAGTTTTCTGGAGCTAATAATTAATAGTTTGGGGTTTGTTGTTGTGTTTTTTCTCTGGGTGTTTTTATTTGTTTTGTGATTATTTAGTTTAGTTTTCTTTTTTTTTTTTTTTTTTTTGTGGGGGGGGCGGTTGGCTGGGGAAATTCTGACAGAAATATTTAAAATACCCAAGATGCTCCCTAGAGTAGTATATTTTACACTCATAGATGCTTGTGTTTTCACTTTATCATTTCTCAGTCATGGATTTTCATTAGTAGCCTGATTTGACATGACTACTAATGTGAATCAACTTAACTGCATCCGCCTAAATAAACATTGCAATCATTTACAGGGCAATTACTACACAAACTGGGGGAAGGACCTTGTCCATAAGGTAATCAAAGCATATGAAAGCAGAACATCCCTTTTTCTTTCTATTACAACCAGAAGTGGGAAGAGAAGTTGTTATATGCCCGCTTGGCCAAGGAATAAAAAACAGTTTTTAGATTTTTAGTTCATAAAAAAGAACATAGAGAAATATTGCCTATTTTATTAGTTGCACCAAAGTCGTGTTGGCAAGTGAAAAAGTAATATTAAGCTAAAATAGCTTCATATGTTTCCCATTATATAATCAGCTGGTGATGCAAAGGACAAGCTTGCACCGCTCGCTAGTCAGCCCGGCGCTTACGGAACTCTGAAGCAGAACGGTGCCATTCACTGGGAATGACAGAAGCAAAAGTGTCCAGAGCAAGCACACATCAGCTTACAGGACTTTCCTCAGGTCAATAGTGAGGTTGCTGTGACTGGTATTTTAGCATTGCATGTTTAAGAAAAGGTTTTGTCTGTACTTGATGACAAAAATGGGTGTTCATGTACATTAGCCATTATGCCTTAACATGCTCTAAATGTCTGGTGTAGGTCTATTGGCTGATAAGATGGAAATCAAAATGCAGCTTTTCATAAGCTTAATTAAGTCTGGCTTAAATAAGTTTAAACACTTTTTTTTTTTTAACAGTGGATTATCTAATTGGCATACTTCAATTGCCATGGTGTTTTTTCCAAAAAGCTTCTGAAGGAACCCAGTTATCATAAGATAAGAAGGAAGATCTTCATACAGATTTGGAGAAAAAGAACCTCAAACTAGTTAAAAGTTAGGGAGCAGTGGATGGGAACAGAAGGTGAATTTTCATACCAAACAAGTATATAGAGTAGTGCCACAGTAATATATGCCTGGGTCTTAGCAGCATGGACTTCATAGATAATTTAGGGAAGAGGTGACAAAGCTCATTGATGATCTTCAGTTACTTAATGTAGTAAAGCTGTCTGCAATAAACTGAGTTTATTTATTTGTATAGTTATTTATATATATTTATATATTTACATATTGTGTGATGGAGAAATGAACAGCAGCAAAAAATTCAACATAGGTAAACATACAGTGATGCAGAAAAAAAAATTACCCTAACTTTATTTATAGAAAGAGAACATTTGAGTTGGCTGTTTCTGTTCAGGAATGAGATCTTGAGAGATCTTGATATCTTGAGAAAGAAAATTATCAATTCAGTGCTCATTCATGGGAGTAGAGGGCCTACCGTGCTACACATTTTTAATCACCAAAGCTTATTCCAAGGTGTTGAGTCATGTCAGTGTTCAGCTTCAATTATAAGCATGCTGCATCAGGAAACCCAAGCTAGAGGGTCAAGAGATAAGTATATAAAATACATTGTACTCACTAACATAAAACCTATTACCGTAGAAGTCTTGCCCAAAAATTTCTTCTATGAAACGGAAAATTAAATAGGTATTTTGTGGATATTTATCTTTGTTTTACTCTCTGTGTAGAAGAAAAATTCCACTATGATGTATTTTAGTTCTTAGTGCAATGTGAATATATTTAAGTAGCCTACAGAATAGGTGTAATACCTGCTTTTGTACAAGTGTGTATGTATGTGTGCATGTGTGTGTGTGCGTGTGTGTTCATATCTGCAAATATTAATCCTGTCTAGGGAGTAGTTTATTATCTTCCATATTTATATATACCTACCTCCAGTATATTCTGTCACATTAATTAGATGGAATGTATCATAAAATTTAGCAGCACTGACTCATATTCACAGCTTAAACTATTTTAAACCATATGTTTTTCATTTTCCTTGGATGTAGAATTTTTTCAGCAGACGGAAAAACAAGTTTATGTAACTTGAAAGATAAGTACAAAAAACCAGTTTTTCATATTTTTATTTGAGTTATTATCAGAGAAAAAGTAATCATTAGGCTTGTTATTTTCTGTTCCAAAAGAAAAATGGATACATTTGTTGCTTAGTTCCTAGGACAAGGATCTATAATAGAAAAAGTGCCTAAATTTCAAATTAGAGAAATACCAGTTTGTTCTATGCAATCATCACATGCCTTCAAGTTTTAATAATGGCTGCAGTATTTCTCATGTCAGTTATATGCAAATGACTGATATTTCCCTGGACAATTTGCACACCCCTATCTCTAAATCTGATATCTGTTGTCTGAGACCTCAAGACGGTTTGTTCCTTAGAAATTGGGTTTGCTATGTGGCCAGCTGTCACATAGATCTTCCCCCCTTCTCCTGCCCCTATCAATATTAAGGACAGGAAAAAGTGTCATCTCGGCTGCCTTTTGTTTATAAGAAGTCTGAGATTTGTGCTAAGGTTTAAATAAATGTCATGGAAGGGATTGAGAATAAAGGAGAAAACTTAAAGAACTGGAAGGACTTAAAAGTTCTGATTGGTTTTTAAACTTGAGAACTTTTGGATGTTAAAAGATAAGGGGTATATTTTGTCATCCAGAGCAATAGCCTAAAACCTCCACCCCATTATTAGCATGGATTTTGGAAGGGCTCTCCCATGTGGTACACAGCCAAGTGGCTCTTCTGACCACAGCCAGCAAACCCATCGCTTTTTACTCCAGTGATAGCAGTGACTGTGTTATTGCAAAGCAGCCATGGGGCCTCCTTTTCTGTCTTCAAAACCACAAAAGCACAAATGTTAAAGACATTGTGAGATTTGAATGGATGGGTTCCTTTGGGGTTTTTTTCACTCTTCTTCACTTCCCATGTCTGATCAGGATTGGAAACGGAAGTGTTGAAAGACTATACTTAGGTATTATTTATTGAGCACTGACACTGTGCTTGGAGCTTAACCACTCTGTGAAATACCACAAAAAGAAACTACTTTTACTGTATTTCAAGCCCAACCAGAATGAGAAATTACTGGAAGTTTCACAAGAATACTCTGTTTTTGCAAGACTTCCAGGCTAGTTCTGTAGATCAAAGATGGTCAGGCAGTCTTGGATGAAACCCAAATGAACATTCAAATATTGGGTGCTTAGCCAAGCCAAAGTGAAACTCTAAGGTTTGCTCTCTCTTCTGTCCTTCAGTGTTGATAATATGCAGGTTAAGCCTGCCTGATGCAACTTGAAGTTTCTATTTGATCCATAGATAATATTTTGGGTCCTCTGTGTATGCTTTTTACGGCTTGCTAACAGGTTCTCTGATACCATTTTTAATAATTTGATGTAAAATCTAGTGGCTCACAGCAATATACAGAGGTAATTCATACCCAAGGGAATGTGAGCTGTTCCTACAGCAGGTATTAGAAGGAATAATTACACTATTCTGCTACACGAAAGAGAAGGTTAATGTTAACATACCATGAGCAAAGCTCACATGTTGTACCTTAAATATTAGAGCTGCTGTACTATTCCACACCAATGGAGTGACAAAATTTGAGCCTTTGAGCTCTGGGGTCTTTTTTTAAGCTACCACCCACTTGCCGTGGAGCAAGCGCTTACAGAGAATTGCCATGGTATTTCAACTGAGTCTAATTTTGTACCCAAACTAATCTGATTAGCTGCACCCATATTTTTGTTATTAAAATAATTCAGTAATTATAAAGTAAGGAAGTAAGTAAATAAATAAATATTAAAGTAAAGATAAAGTCTCCTTTATAAGAGATGTCACACTGACCTTCTCAGTTCCGGCCTTTTTGAATTTCTGTTCTTGGCTGATTGTTCCATGGTAGAATTTTCCATATCGCTCTTCTTGTGGACCAACATTTCCATGATCCTTAAGTGTTGTCATCCATGTCTCAACACATAACAAAATCATGGTTAACTGTTTTGAAGATGTGTTATCTACATGTTTTTTGGCACCCCTGGGTCTCACAGAGACTAGGATATGTGACAAGATGCTCTTCTGCCGCTAGCTTTGTGTCAGTTTGCTCTGTGACTTGCACAGGCCTGATGGATTTGCATGACACAACTTCTCCATTTATGAAGGACAGGCAAGCACACTCCCTAGGTCAAAATATTTTGAAGGCTGTATCTACAAGAGCTCTAGGAAAGAAGCATATTATTATTATTCTGCTCTAAATACAGTAAGTTAAAAAAACTTATAAGAATGTAAATTATGTAGTCTGGTGTGGCATCAACAAGTATTTAAACTTAGAGAGAAAGAATCATGCTGTTAGAAAAAAAATCAAATCTAGGCTCCTGACATCAGAGACAAACTTCAGGGAAGGGATAAGTTTAAAATTCCTAATAATGGCTACTTTGTGATACTCATGACAGCAATGACAAATACTTAAAAATAGCTGGACTGTGCTGTTGATAATGCAGTGGAAATCTACAGACATAACTCCAACTTTAATGAAAATTAAGATGAAGTGTGGATCTAGCTGCATATATATGTCACATAGTGTGCAGTAAAAACTTACTCTTGCATAAAATCAATACTTAGTGGTCAAATTTCCCTCGTTTCCCACTAATAATGGATGGAGTCATATGGTTCAGCTGTAAATCTACCAGCTGGAAGTAATGAGATGAACTGTCCATAGCAATATGAAAGATATGCATGCCTATTCAAAGGCAGACCATCTGTGGAGATCCATGGAGAAGGATAGTAGAGAATTTTATATAGACATACAGTAAAACAGTCTCTCGTGATACTGTAGGAGCTGTGGGGGCCTAATCTTTACATTTGACTATTAAATTAGGAAGGGCAAAGCCTACACAATACCAATGGTATTAGTCATGTCTGGAGGGGCATCCAATACCAGATGTCACTTTTCTGATCTTTCATGCTCAGCTCTTATAGCTTTTGGCACGTCAGAGTTCGCATCTGAGTACAATTTAAGTTATAACAATACAATCAGCATGTCTAACTATTTTTGCCTTTCTTTCTGCTATTTTGGGAGCTAGGCTGTGGTGAGTCTCTGTTGTTTAATCTAAAAGCCTTCCTTGTCCCCGTCTCCAGCCTCATGAGGTAATGCTGGGGGATGTCAGAGAGCGGTGTTAAGGAACAGTTGTTTGACAAGTGCTACTGGTTTTAAACTGAATTGCTTGTTTATTGGCTGCACAATTATTCATCTGTTAGCATAGCACAGAAAAAATAATGTTGACAGTAAACTAGTATCTTTTCTTGGTAGAAATTGTTTTAAGTGAACAAGTCATTGTTTTAATGTGAATGCAGTTCTGTACAATATAACAGGAAAGGTTTGTTTATTTATTTTACAGGCAAACAAAAGCTTTCATGATCAGACAAAATAAAATATATGTAGGGAATTCTGTGTGGAGGAGCATAGTCTGCTCTTCTGGCTTGTTATAAGATAAAGTCATCTCCCTTTATGCAGATTATTCATGTTTATTTATGACATTCTGTGAAAGGAAAGACACTCAAATGCCTCAGGGCTGTGGCCCAAAGTAAATATCTTGTCATAATATACCTTGCAAATGATAATATAAACCACGGGAAATCCAGGGAGGAGATGCACATACATTCCAAAGCTGGGAAGTTATTGAATGTTTAGGCTTAAGGAGCAGATAGTTTTGATTGGGGATATTTCCCTGGTTTCTGTATGTTAGATTAATTACTCTGCATGAGTGATATCCATTGTACTGTGTTTATTCTTTTCCGCTTTTGTTCACCAATCACTGTGATGTCTGGTCCTTTCCCAAAGATGGTCTGTATAATAAATATGTTAAGTCTGACAAGGAATGGATGGTAATGCAGCATCAATGCCCTCTGGGGTTAGGGAGTGTTCTGGTTATTTTTGTGTCTCTGCAAGCTTACGATACAGGCATTTGTATAGACAAAATCTTGACTCAAGTTCAATGCAGAAATCTTTCCACTGGGGGAGCTGGCAGCCTGGGTTTGAGCACTAACACCAGCAGATGCATCTTTGCATTTCTTGCTGCATCCAGGCCTGCTGCTTTGTATTCAGTGTTTGGACCAAAAAAAAAGACTTAATGAATTAACTCAGTGTTTCAATATGAATTATGTGCATAAAGAAACCCAGGACTTAGGCAGAGGTAAGGAAGCTGCTACATAAGGTGCTCTGCAGTAAAACTGTTTTTGGGAATCTTGGGGCCTGTTCCCTATGCAGTCATGTGCCAGTGCTATAGCTGGATGACTTACTTAAAAGCTTGACTCTTGAGCAAGCTGTAGGTAAATCAGTTGTAGCCACTTTGGCTGTCTCTGTTCTAGTAGATTGAACAGTGCCAGAATACTGCCACGTGATCACTTCTACTGTTAATTCGTTATTCTGCTTTTTAGCCCAGTTTTGGCCTGTGCCAGAAAACACTCTTCCAAACAGTTCCCAGACACAGTTCAGGAGTCAGCAGGAATAAGCAAGGGACAGCTACCAATAGGAAGTTTGGATGCAAAGCACTTTGCTGTCACAGCTGGAAAGAACAGTCCCTAGCCCTTCTTATTTAGTAAGGAAAAGTAGTTCTTGAGTGTAGCACTGGGTACTTAATATCTATTACATAAAAAACACAGTATTTTTTTTTTCCTTTTGAGAGTTTGCTAGAAATGTTTCTCTTCTGACTCACAAACTTCAGGAGTTTTAAAATATATTTTCAATATAATTTGTTTTCCTCTCAAAAACAAATGAACCCAAAATTTAGTTGCACTTCTAAAATGTATTTTGATTATTGTTTTCATATATAATGCATCTTTTTATTTTTTATTGTAGAAGGATAATGGTCCATTAAGTCTAGGTTGTCCCAAATTAACGTTAGGCATCTCTAAAAGGCATTTCAATTAATCTAATCCCTGAATTATCTCCTGAATGTGCTCTTCTCTGTCTGATGGAGGAACCCAGGGAAAAAATGCTTCAAGTTTAGATGGTGGCATTACATAGGTTGAATCTGAATTTAATGCTGTTGTTATTGCCTTTCACCGGTGCAGTCAGCACAACAAGATCTTGAACTTTGCTGTAATTTGTAGGCATTTCTGGCCAACAAGTTCTTAATAGTTGGATTTTTTGGCAATATTCAGTTAAAATTTCTTGGGGTTTTTTGGCTTTCTTTTTTTTTTTTGTTTTTTTTTTTTTTTTTTTTTGGGTT
>JAYDZK010000169.1:60764743-60813542 GCA_034509185.1 Euphonia xanthogaster | reverse complement strand
AGAAAGAAAGAAAGAAAGAAAGAAAGAAAGAAAGAAAGAAAGAAAGAAAGAAAGAAAGAAAGAAAGAAAGAGAAGGATTACTTCCACTGATGAGCTAGCTTCGACAGGGAACCACATAAGCCTGGGGACCTTACCTTGCTATTTTACTGCCCCGTGCGATTGTCCCCTGCCCTTAATATGATCTGCAAGATCTAGGCCAAGTTTCATGCGCTTAATTCATTACAAATGAACTTCATTTAAAAATACACGTAAAATAAAATTACTGTTTTTCTGTGTTTTACAGTATTTTTAAATACATTTTTATTTTCTATTCTCTGGTCTGTTTTTTTTAGTTATTTTATTTAACTTCAGTGTTGGCTGGTCAGGCCAAAGATCTGACTACAAAAGCTAATCTTTCTCAGCCCTTCTCTGACTGAAAATATTGGTGGACCCTTCTTGGTAACCAGCCAGAGGTCAGGTTCTGAACATGACTCATGTCCCAGTCAATTTGAGAAAAAAAAGAGCAAAAGATGGCACTTAAATATAATACCTGTCCCACAAGTTCAGAGTGCAGCCCCCAGGTCATTATATTTAAAATAATGACTTCTCAGAGATTTTTCAAGTGCACAATCTCTCTCCAGTAGTACTAGGAAGTGATTCTATCTACTCTTTGCCTTGGGGTTGGGGGAGGGATATACAGTCCACTGTGCAGGAAAACAGCATCCATCTTTGACCCAGGAAATTGGAGGAACCTGCTATTCTACCTGGTCAAAATGCTTATGCCTGCCCATGGGGTCAGCCATGCTTCCTTGTTGCCCCCATGCTTTCACAGCACCCCTGGATCTTGCATCCCAGCCTCCATGGACAAGAACCAAGGCCACCTGGGACATGCTCCTGGCCTGCAGCCAGCTGTGACATCTGCGCTCATGCACTAAAATGCATCAGCCAGAAAAGCAGGGGGAAAAGTATGGGTGCACTTGAGTAACACTGATCAGAGGTGTATCAGTCCAGAAGAGGAAAGTTCTGCACTCCTTATGGAGGAAGTTTCTGTGGGTCTTTCTTCTTTCCTCTTCTTCTCTATCTTGCTTCAATACCAAGAGCACCAGGTTTTCTGCTGAAGTGCACTGTCATTTACTGAGCCTAATTACACAGCAGCAAACTGAAATCCCTCTTGTCTGCTTTGGACAACTTGATCTCGTTGTGTGGATCATGCAAGTGGGATTTGACACAGAGCCAGGAAGAAGAGTAAATTAATATGGTCACTTCAGGTCATGGTCATAAAAAGCCATAGCTTTTCTGCTGCAGATGTGTCTAGGCTTTGGCTCTTTTGTACAGGTTTCAGTGGAGAAAAAAAATGCAACTTATTTGTAGTGAGCCAGGCAATGAGTGATATGTTACAGAGGAAAGCTATGGTCTGTTTTAAGCTGGGGTGAACAGTTGCTGACTTTGGGATGGTGTCTCAGCCTTAGATGTTTGTTCTGAAACCAGGGAAACCAGGGAAACCAGGGAAACCAGGGATCTGATGAGAAGACAGATCATCAACATTCTATTTTAATTTATCTTTGACCTGAAGAGGCACAGACATGGATGATACATGGATTGTCTTTAACAATCTGCTCTTGCAGATAAAATGGCCACGCTTGGGCAAGCAAATGAGAGAAAGAGAGAGCTGAGATTAGGTTTCCAGTTTCATTGCAAATGAACAACCTAAATCCCATTCCTGATTTTTTCCTGTTTGTAATGTGTTTATTACTCTGTGTAAGGTAAATAGCTGGAAGTGGGGCCAGAAGTCTTCTCTCGGACCACCTTTCAAAATGTGTTATTTCTTGTCTTTGCTGCACTGAGACAAGTAGACTTAATGGATGGAGCTAGAGTGATGTGCCTTTTACTAGTCAAACCCCTCCTGAGGGTCCTGGCTGTTGAACAGCCCAGGATGATGCCTGTACAGCCATGGGCTCCTCACTGGTGATGGGCTGGCAGGCTGGGCTGCAGCAAGTGTGGCCATCTCTTGCAAGGTGGTCATGCTTGGTAGGTGTATGATCACCACCCACCCAAGTCTTCACAGAAGAATTTCCAGTTGGGGTTCAGGAGAGATACAAGGGGCATGTTTGGTGACATTCTTAGGCAGATTGTTATGGCTGGAAGAGAGGAAACAGAGATTGCAGCTCTTCAAACCACACTGGGAAGAGGCTGGAGGGGGGAGCTGTTTGAACCACAAAATGTAGGTCACTGTGAAGCAGAGAAGGTGTTTCCCCTAGGCATGAACCTGAACCAAGACACAGTTTAGAACACACCACACATGTGAGGGAAGTTTATTAGCAGATCTCTCTTCTATGAACAGATTTAATATTTCAGTAGTGTGCTGAAAAAAAAATGGATCCAAACACCATTCAGATTTAAAACTATTTAGGTTTGGGTCAAGACCATATTCCAACATCCCCTTTCCCTGTGTGCTTCCCCTGTCTGCAAAGTACCTGCTTCAGAACGCCACTGATGAACACTCCTGAGGTTTGGAAACCTTCACTTCCAGCTCCTAGCTGCAGCACATTGGCCCAGACATAATGTTGACACATACTTACATGAAGTTCACTGAACAATGCCACTTCATAAAAGTCCCATAAAGGTACGGTCTTGTGCTCAGAGGAGATTTTATTTATGAAGACACAGAAAGCTGTGTGTGTGTGTGTGTGTGTGTGTGTGTGTGTACGTACTCTGTAAAAAGTCCATTAGCCAAGGTGTAAGTGAAATGAATCTGACCTCTGTGTCGTTAACGTGCTGTCTGCAAAGGTGCTGCTTCAGAGTACTCCCAACCTCAACCCAAACCCTCAGCGAGAACTGAAAGCGAGAACAGAGTTAGAGGATGATTTTTTCTTAAGTGCATCAAGCAGTGTTTTGTCTGAGAAGAATAAGAATAATGAAGTAGAAAAAAAATATAAAAAGGCAACCCAGACCCATGATAAATCTTGGGTTTTTTCCAAGTCTTACTGAAAGCTCTAGCCAAAAAGTAAGAAACAGTATCTGAAATGTTTGTGAGGGAAGGCGGCTGTGCCAGCACTCATCCAGCAACATCTGAGAGAAGAGAGAATTTTATATGTGATTGCCTTAGACTTGTTGTCATTATCAATTAAGCTTAGAAAGCCCATTTGATATGCTCGGCCATCCTGCACACTTGCCAAAAAGGCAAGATTTCTCCACAGCTGTGGCTCTGAAGAGCTCTGAAACATAGTGAGAAGTGAATGATTGTAGCCAGCGAGGTGATACTGGATGCACTGAATTTCCCTTGAGGAAAACCACTTTGGATGGTGGCCCAGAGCTGGCACTTGGTGAACACCATCTTGTGGTGCTTGTCACTTGTAAATTCTCATGCCTCCTGTGAGTACAGTGCACTCTGGAAACAAACTGATCTTTTGCTGCATCTTATTCTCTAGCTAAGGGCATGCTCCTTTAGCAGTGTAGATACGCAAACCAGACCTGTTTTGTGTGACTTATATCTCAATTTCGCGCCAAGATGTTTTACATACCAGGTAACTGTCACTGAGGAAGCAGTGGCAGCTTCAAACATGGCTTTTGCTCAGTGGCTTTGTTATTGAGAGCTAATTCCTGTGCTTCGAAGGTTCACAGACAGCTCATGTACAGCTGCACTGTGCAGCGGGGGCGAGATGCAAGCCACATGCTCACAAGCGCCACTTTGCTTCACACTCTCCACCTCCCTCATGCTTCACCCTGCATGTACCCTGCACACGCTTTTAGCAAACCAGCTCATGAGGAGTCCAAAGCACTCTTCTGCCACCACTTTCAGTCCAGAAGGCAGTAAAGGATGCTGGTTTAGAATTCTTTACACAGAGGTCATATTTGACCTTACTGTTGAACATTAATAATGTTGCCTGTTGCATAAGAAATGTTGAGGAGTGAGCTCCTCAGAAGCTTTCCTGTTGTAGCTAACCGTGTTTCATTCTAGTCAAAACTGACCTCTGTGGCCTTAGGTTAATTTTTTTTTAGGTTAAAAAAAAAGGTTAATACGGCTTCTACCATATTCACAAACCCCATCCTGTAAGGGTTAATTCCCACCTTAGGTTACTCCAGCTTAGTCTCTTGAGCATAACCTATGTCTAACACGGTTACGATGAATCTTCTGTTAAGAGTTTGACAATACAACTGAATTCTTAAATTGCTAAATTCTGGATTAGCCTCACTTAGATTGAAAAAGAAATAAACCCCCTCTGTTGAGGGGAAGACAAAGGTCTTCACCAAAATCCCCTGTAGGTGAGTCCACCAGACAGCAGGAGGGAAGTAAAGGGTGGGAGGGATCAAATGGTGACTGAACTGCCTCCTGAGACAAGGTGTGGATATGCTCCACCAAGACAGGCAACTAAGGGTATTCCATAGATCCACCCCAGAATGTCCCTCAATGTGAAGGCTAGCAGTAACGAAACACTTGTGTGAGGGGAAGTTTCAGGCTCTTCCTTTGGGAGCTTGCTGGGGGCAGAGGGGAGAACAGCCCCTCCAGGCTTCTTTTAAGTGGTTTCACTACATTTCTGCTGCTGAGATGAGTGGGGATTTTTGACCCAGAAACTCTGGAGCTAAGGAGGAATTCAGGATGCTGCAACCACAGCCAACATCTCAGAGGGAAAATATCCATTTTCGAGAGCCACCATCAGCAGGTCCCAACAAGAGATGAGCAGCAGACTCCCTTATTTTGAGCACTGTGTCTGGCTCTCCCTCAGGGCTGTGCACCCCAGAGGGCACATAGATATCATTCCAGGAAGCATCCCTGCAAATGTCCCCTTACCAAAAGATTTGGTGACTGTAACCTAATGGTATTGGAGACTGAAGGCAGAGGAAATTCAGTCTCAGTTCTAGACTTTGCAAGGAAAGTGACACTCGCTCATCACAACAACTCTATCCCTCTTTGTTTTCCCTTTTTAATTTTTTTCCAGTTAATTGTAGGCCCCTGCAAGGCCTGTGGGTATAATCAAAAAAACAGAGGCAGGGATGCCCCTGAATTAATTGATCCATGAACTTTGTTAATACAAGTCTGATCTTGCATCAATTAAAACATCCATTCCATTCATGTCCAGCCAGTATTTTTGGGGGCTGATCCAGTGGAGTATATTCAGGTCAGCCTCAGAGTGAGCCTGAGCTGTGAACTCCAGAAACCCTATCCAAGATGCGTAGGTCCTAATATAAAAAACATGCGATGTGTTACCAGCAGGCTGCCTCCTCTCTGCTTTTTCCAGCCAACTGAGCAGCAAGAGTAGAGATAAATTCCCTGTAGATAAATGTCAGACATATTTTATAAATAGATAAATGGATTCAGCTACACAAAGGGTCCTGCTTTTGAATGTGAATTTTTTTAATTTTTGAGCATAGGTCCCAGCAACAGGATTTTACAGTGCTTAAACACTTGAGCATTAAATCCCTAGACAGATTGTGTTGCAAAGTGAAAGAAAGTGAAGCCATTGAAAAAATTACAATAATAGCCAACATCAGCATCATCCCATCTTCTTTCCTTCAAATTGACTTAAAGAATGTTGTTGTTCTTCTGAACTCTACCACAAGCAGAAAGAAAAAAAAATAAAGCTGCCAGTTTCATACATGCTTTAGATCATCACAAACGATCACTGCTACCACTATCTCTGTGCTGCCAGACTCTGTCCTGTGATTTAATGACCAAGTTAATGATCCCCTTTACATGTGCCTGGAAAAGTTAAACTTCCAGAGCCATTTGGGGGCTAAGGAATTCATCACTCACAGTTACCTTCCAGAGCTCTGCTCATAACCTGCGCTGGGTACACATCAGTTTAAAGAGGATCCTACCTAGAGCTGGAAACCAAAGCACATGCAACTTCCCTGCCTTAATTGCTTTTGGAGTATCCTTCATGATTTTAGAATTTTGGCATTGTTTTTCTCATTAAGGAAGACAGTAACTATCATAAAATATCCAAAATCCAGTGTATTTAAATGTAAAGAAACATATGTAAAGAAAGTTTCCCTCTGAGCTGATAGTGAAAAATGCATATGATGAGTATCTGTGTGTAAAGAGAATAAGAAATGGGATTAATGTGGGAGAAACCAAGCAGTGTTTGCCTGAAGGCAAAATGTACTACCTGAGTGACTAGCACAGGAAGCAAAAGGTCTGTGTATGTGTTGTGACCCCCTCTGACACTAATACATTGTGTGCAATAGGAAGATCAAATTGTAAGAAGAAACTCCTTTAAAAATATGATGTCTACATTTTGAGCATTTTTATTCAGAATCTGGCTTCCAAAGATGAATATGATTATTTCCTTTGGCTCACATCAGAGATACAAGTAGAAGAGCCCAATATCTAGCATCCCTGTGCTTCATCTTGCTTTCTTTTAAGGTTGATGCAGGTTGATGTAGTATCTTTGCTTCACAAAGATACTACATCTCTTTTAAGCAGAATACCATCACATTTCTGGAGGAAAAAAGTAATGATCTCCCTTAATGTATCCATTAATGCACAATTAATGGATCATTGTATTAAAATAGTAACTACTAATATTAAGTTGAACAATGTTTCCACTCTGTCTTAGAATTTCCTTTTCAAAGTCTGTTCCTTGGCCTTGAAACTCTTGACATTAACAAAACCTCAGGTACACTGACAATCATGCTTTCTTTTGGAAGGTTTTATTTCTTGCCTTGCTTACATTATTGCTAACAATTTCTTTGTGGAGGTTAAAGCAAATTATCTTGTTCCTGTTAATGGCAGTGTGCAACAGGATGGAGATTTGCTCATTTCTATTGAATATTGACTAGATAAATGGCCACTTTTGAAAAATAATGTTTTTTTACAGCCATGTTGAAATTTCAGTAGACAGGAGCCATTTCGCAGTCTCCTAAATATCTAAACAGCTAAAAGATGATGATCAGAAACAGCTTGGAACAGAAACTGAAATAAATGTCAAGAAACCCAGACTTAAATGAATTTGTACTTTTTAGCTAAAAAGAAATCTTCTAGTGCAGAATTTGCCCCAAACCACTAATGCTTAGAATAACATACTTATCCTTTGCTTGTCCTGCCTGTATAATACACTTGTGAGAGGTCTGGGCTGTCTTTGCCATGCTATTTCTCCCTCTGAAAAGAGAATGGGATGCAGTGTTAGCAGAGGCTCTGAGTGCAGTAGCTACTGAGTCTTGGTTTTTGCTTAAATCATCTGTACTTGTTTATTTCCTCAGAGCTTTCCACTGGGAGAAAGTCACAGATAGTCAGCATGTTCCTAAGTATGCCAATTAGGATCATCAAGCCCACACTTTCTCCTTTTCCTTGCTTTTTGATTTGAACAGATTTTTCTGCCTGGAAGCTTCCCTGTGGGCTTGGGAGGCAGATTACACTTCTCTCCATGGGATGCATCCAGTTGGCTGCAGGAGATCTGGATCCTATCTTTATTTCTGCCACTAACCTACTTTGAGCAAGCTGCTTCCTTTCTCTGTGCCTTTGTGCCCTTGCTCACCAACTGAGATTAGAAACGGTACAGGGCAGAGCATGCCTGTAAAAATTACAGTGAGTTGGTGCAATACTTTTAGCACAGTGGGGTCCCTCAGTCAGGGATGTTATTAAACTCTTGCTAAAGGACAAATAAGAGTGACAGCTGCTTTTGATCCAAATTTCTCAATGACTCCTACATCTCATCCCATATCTTTCTCTAATTCCTTTACAATCTCATTTTGTTCTTTTGTCCACACCGTCTTACAGAGGTTTTTGTATGCTTTCCTTCCCAGAGCTCTAAATCCCCCAGAATACCTGAACTAATATTGGCACACTTTCACACTAAAAAATGCAGTGTCGCTGTATTGGGACCCCAAACAAATACCTGCCATAGGTTATGGCAGTGAGAAGCGCTAATCCTTGGCTTTTTAAACTTTTTTATAGAGTGAAATTTTTCAATGGGTTTTCATGCTTTGCTTCAGGCAGGATTGCTCTGTATTTGCATTAAGCAGCACTGCAGGGCTGTGGAGCACCCTGAGACTTTGACAGTATCACCCCATTTTGCATGGAGACCAGCTCACCAAGCAGTAGGGGGGACACAACCAGTCTCATTCCTTGTAACAGGGAGTGGAGTCAGTCTTTTGGCACATGGGTAGTTATAAATCAATGTCTGAACTCTTGCAGAAAGCTGCAATGATGATCTTTTATCATAGAATCACAGAGTGGTTTGGGTTTAAGGGGACCTTCAAAGATCACTCCATTCCATCCCACCTGCCATGGTCAAGGACACCTTCCATTAGATCAGGCTGCTCAAAGCCCAGTCCAGCCTTGACCTTCCTCAGACAGAGAGCAAGGTCAGCTCACAGCCAGAAAGCAGATGAGCCCAGGAGTAAGCAAAGGAGGATTCCAGCAGTGGACCCAAACTGGTAACCTGTTGCCTGTCTCCACTCTGGCAGTCTGTATGTTTGAAGGAGAAACATGGCTGGACTTTGACAATGGTGCTTCAGGGGTCAGTTCTATCTGATCCTGTTTTCACACTCACAGCTCTTTTAGGAGACCTAGGATTCTACTTCCTGAGATGATCAGGTGAATAAATTTTGAAATAAAGGTACAAAAATATACTAAGCAAAACTGGCCAAAGATTTTAATTAAAAAACTGAAAGTTACTTGTTGATTTCAATAGACTTTGTATCATGACAAAAAAGTGTCTTTTTTGATGCCTAAAATAATGTTCCTGCACACACAGTTAATGCAGTCAATTGTTCTTTACACATAGAGTTGTTCTGCAAACAACTCAGGGCCTCTTGACAGACTGCATGAGTAAAAATTAGCACAAGATTATTGGAGGCACCAAATCACGCCATGGACTTGTTTGGATAATAAAGTTCAGAGGTACAGAGGATAATCTCATCAGAGAGAGGGTGACCAACTCTCAGTTATCATCCCTCTGTACACTTCCTTTTTAGCTAATTAAACCTTATTTCTTTACAGGAAGTAGTTTCTGCACATTCTGCAATAACTTGGCTTCATATTATTTGACATATCTGTCTTGTTTTTTATCTGGAGAAACAGGAAAAGTACAGTTCCAGCATGTAGACCTAAACCATTGCTTTATCTTGCCATTAGTGTATTAGCAGTTCTCATATGACACAGTACGTGCTTCATTCTCCAAGAATAAAGACATATATTTTTAAACAACTTCTCCAGGATAAAAATGTGGATGCGCTTTGAAGCTGTGGAGTTTCACTATGCATGCTATTTCTTCCCTTTATTAGGATGGAGGAAGCACTCTGACACTTTGGATTTTACTTTCACATCATTATTCACTGCCTTCTTTGTTTGAATAGCATTATTTCAGTGTTCTCAACTTCAGGCCTTCATAAACCATCACATTCCTTAAAATACTGGTGACTTTGTCATCTGGTGGCCCCGGCTATTGGATTTATATTTTCAACTTTTCTTCACAACCGCAAAAGGTAAAAACTATTTCTTCTGAAAGAATGAAACATGACAGTTTCCTGTAATCATATGACTTCAGGAACTCAGGTTTTAAGAAAAGTGATCTCTCTCCTAATAAAATCACAAGTGTTGGCAATTCTGTTCCTGCTTTTGACCACTTAATTTTTGTAGCAGAATCTCAGAGCACAGTATCAAAACATAGCTGACTTCTTTTCAGAAATGACGTTTACTTACATGGTCAGCATTAAAATTTATGGAGGAATCAGTCCCAGCTGCTCAGCAATTTCCCATGAACCCCAGCGCATCAATACTTTTGCAAAATCTGGTGTTGACATGAAGAATCTGTTTATGATATGAATCCAGTTGGAAATTATGAACTTGCTACATATGTGAATGTGAGACAGCAACTCTTATTTATAATTTTTGTCTTTGCTACTCAATTTAATCTGTATCTGTGGTAGGATTCCCTACATTAGTGTCACAGATTAAGAAATTAGCAAGATTTGCTGATTTGCATGCTTTTCCCTCAAAATTTATTTTCTTGAAAAGATAAGGTGCTTCTCTGAAGTAAAATAATTAATTGAAGAGGAAATTACCTGCCAGTGGTACACCTGAGACCAGACCTTGACCACCTCCAGGGGTTGATTGAAAACTAATGACAAAATAGGGATATTTATGGAGATCCGTTTGCTCTAGATAAGCAGACCTAGGGTAGGAACTCAGGATATCAGGTGCTTTCCTGACTGTGATGTTCTATACAGATGGTCCCTCAGTGAAAGAATTAATTACAGAAGATTTGTATTCAGCTTGTTTGCTTATTGGTTTTTAATCACTCTTGTACTTTGCCTGTTAAGAGCTATATTGTCTTTAGGAACTGTGAAAATCTTGAAGGTGAGTTTATTACACACCATACCCCGGGTGTTAAACAGGGAAGGATCTTTTTGGCTTCTGGGTGATCATTTGTGTTAACTGCAAGAGCCTCCAAAGAGACAGCGTGGAGATACAAAGACTGGCTGTTGGATGGTGGTCCCAAATTTCAGGAGTGTGGACAAGGCAGAGACGTGAGCTACAGCACCTTGATTTTCCATGAGCTCTTCCAGAGGTTCACTGAGGCTAGAGGTGGACTCTTCACACAACCTAGGAACGTATCCAGTCAGAAGGGAAGCACAACTACCTATGGAGTCCAACGACAGACACATTAAAAGTTTTGTCAAACCAAATCTTAGACATGTACTACAACATCAACAGAAACTGTGTGTGATCTCCCCATAACTTCAAAGGTTGTATTAACTGAGAGGGAAGATGAATCCATGTTCACCTAAGCTGTCTCCCTGTTGTGGCTCATGTTTAAATTCTAATTTTTATCCTGATGGTAGAAAGCTGTTTTAATTTAAGACTACATACAGAAAGAACTTTTCTGACAAAAAGGGAGACATTTTTCACAAAGCTCAAAACCCATCAAAATAATTTAAAAATTCAATTAAGCCTGTGACGAATAGAAGGAAAACTGGATATCATCTAATGCCTCATTTGATCAGTTTGAATATTTGAAACATGGGAATTTCTTTAAACAGTCATTAAGAAGCTGAAGAATTATGTCTTTTAGAATGTCAATATGATAAAGACAGAGATGTGGCCTATTGGTTGTTTTATTGCTACCATATAGTAGCAATATTCAGGTGGTTGGAACATTTCATGTGAGATATAGGCCTGGATCAGGCAGTTCAAAGTGCTAGCATGACATAATGGTAAACTGAAGGATGACATGGGGAATCATAGCTGCTATGACTTCATCTGAATTTAATCCAAATTGTACAAAAAAACAAATCGGCAGAAGCTGAATTACATTTTTCATGTGTTTACATCAATGAATTTGTTAATCTCGAACATAAAAGTTCAGATCTTTCTAATAAAAATAATATTTTCAAATTTTTCCATAAAGGGACTTTAGATCATATTCAAAAACCAGTTGGCTTCCTCTCTGGTCTTTCAACTCTCCATGTGTGCTTCTCTACCAGTAAATTAAAATTATCTTCCTTGAGGGTCCTGTCCTGGAAGCTGTCCTGGAAGGATATGACTCTCATTCAGCCACTGGAACAAGATAAGATTATTAATAAAACAAGTTTATTATGGAATTACTTATCTCTCTTAATAAACACAGGTTATAAACACAGCTTTGGCTCCATTCTATTATTATACAGAAAAAAAGTTCCACACTGCTCTAAAAATTAGTAGACTAAAAATGAAGTCAAGATAAGATGTTTGCTTTGGAACTATGAAGGGAAGTAAACAAAGTATTGTTACACTTTGGGCTATAAATAAAGTTACTTGAAATATTCACATTTTTTTACAAAAGATCAAAAATAGATAGGATATAAAACATAACTTTTCTAAAAATCCTGAACAAAATATTTTTGTCAAATTTTGGTTGGAAATAATTTGACATTCTGCTGAAATAACAGAAAATTGTATCTAGATTTTATTGCTTATTGATTTTCATTGGGTTTGCTTTGAGTTTCAGTTATTTATAAAACCATTTTCCTATTAATTAAAAAAATATAATCAAGTGTCTTTGTTTTGGTGGAGAAGAAAATTTATCATAAAATAAATTAGAAGATGGTGTCTCCGGCATCAGTCATTAAATTCAACCTTATTATAGTTTTTATTCTGCCACTAGGAAAATATTTCCTCACTTCAAATATAAGGATGAAAAAAACATTTATTTGTTTATAACTTATTGATGTTCCTGAGTTGGAGCAAAACTCAAACTCCTTACGTGCCAACAAACGTAACACTTTCAGACTAAATTATTTTTGTTTATTATGATGTTTCTATTTGACATGAGAGAAACAAGATTTGTTTCTGGATGTATGTTACATATATTTTACCCTGAGGAGAATTTAAAAATGAAAATAGTAATATTTTTATTATAATAATGACAATTCTATTTCATTGCTGTTGCTGAAAACAGTCCCACTATCTCTGGGACCCAGACGTCTCTAATCATCTCCAATTACTTTAGGATTACCAAACCACTGCCTCACATTCAATCACATAAAATATATATATATAATTTATCAAAAATTCATGTTCTTCATCTTCCTGTACCAGACTTAGATAATTTCCTGAATGTCGCAGAAAAGTATTTACTATTTTATTATACAGATATAATTATTATGGATTCATATGCAAATTGACATTTTAAAAAGTCTCCCATGCAGAAAAGAATTTATAACAATATCTGATGTAAGGTCTTCTTAATTACTAATAAATATTTAGACTATGTCTTATTTCACCACTCTTTAATTCTTAATGGAGATCAGTACTGATGCAAATTGGATCTGGTATCATTGAAAAAAGTTGCTTATCTAATATCTTTCACAAGCCTGGAAGCAAAAATTATTTTTAATGTGTAAAATGCTGTTTCCAGCACTTTTCTTCTTCTTTATTTAAATCTAATGGTCTTGTTACACCAGGAAAAAACTGACCTCTGTGTAATGTATGAGGAAATAAATCAGTGAACAAAATTTCTTCCACTGGCACTGAACATATCAGGTGAGGCTGGCAATGAGCTCTCAAACAGACGTGTATTTATGCACCACACTACAGAGCAGAAACTATCTAAGGAAAGTCATGACTGCTTTTTTTCTTTCTAATACATGAACCTGATTCTTAATCCCACCTCTGTCATGGTGTGCTCAGGAGGTGTGGACTAATAATAGCTCTGAAGTAATACAAATTTAAGTATACAAATTTAAAACTAAAACACGGAGAGTAACACTAAATCTAGTGCTGTTTTAACAGTGTTCCTCCCCATGACCTTAAACATTATGATACCCAAACCCAAAAAAATTAATAAATTAAAAAGGCCAAGGTACTAGAAAAGTTGAATGCCATTTCCAGTGCATTTAAAGAATGTAAATAGGAAAAAAAGAATAAACCAGAAGATTAAGACTCTTTTTCTCTTAGACTACTGAAAGTTTATTCAGCTGTTTCTGATGTCTCTAAACTAATTTTTCCTTCAACCATCTGTTCTAACTTTTTTCTTCTATGAAAATAGACCTTGCCTGAATGACACACTTTGGTGAAATACTTATTTTAACGTCTTGCTGATTTCATGCAAGGAGAATGCAGGCTTTATGTGAAATAAGCATATCAACATATTCCTCCTTGGCATACCACTGTTCAAAGGCTTTCTTTTCTAAAACTGTTTTCTTTACCCCTTCAGAGCTGAAAATATTACTCCTCCACAAGCCCCATTTAAGACCCAAGTGTCAATGAACCAGGCAGCAAAATGACAGTTACTTAAACAGCACATGATTCAAGACAGTTTTAGGAAATTCCTAACACTTTGCGTCCTATTTCTTTCCTGGATACAAAGGGACAGATTGTGCCTGACCTTGGGGAATGCACAAGAGGCGAGGTGGGAGCGGGGGAGAGGCCAACAAGCACATGGTGCTTTCCCTTTTTCTTTTCCTTGTCTTCCATGCATGCTATTCCCTTACTGAGCAGCTGGGTATGGTCTTTTTTCTCCAGCTGTGAACACAAAGACTGTCTGCATTCAAGTGACAAAAAGTAGTGTAAGTTTTGCCACTGAGTACAACTCGGCTCTATTGCATCACAGAGATGGCAAAAAGATAAGGAAAAAATTAGTTGAGAAGCCTATAATGTCAAGTTTCCTTCTGATACCTCCTGGATATGTGTGCTATTAAGCCTTCTTTAATTACCTCCATGAAATGCTCGGACTGCAGAACTCAGTCTATGGACAATCGTACAGTCTGGACAAAATTCTTTTAATCACGAGGAATAAGGAGAAGCTGGCTCTTGGATTGCTGACTAGGAAATTCAGGAGGATGGGGCAGGTTTTAGGCATGTCTGTCAAATGCAAAGGAAGAACATTGAGATCCTCTACTTCTGTCTTACCTTAGGGAGGAATTGGTTAAATCCAAAGAGTATCCTTTACCTCTCTCATCTTTCAGCTATCACAAAGTTCCCCTTCCTTCTAAAGACACCAGAACCTCAAACATCCTGGAACAGTTTTTTTAGGATACACTTTTTTTTTTTTTCACTGTTAAAGAATGGCTTTGGCTAGACACCGAGATGAAGAAAAAATCCTGCCCACTGTTAGTCAGCTGTGTTCAATACCTTTGGTCCATTTTGGTTCAATACAGTGGTCCATTTTGGTTCAGAAATTAGAAGGGCAGGGCAATGTGCAGCAGATGTTTCACCTGTGCTTGCAATGTCATCTTACTGCAATTTGAGCCCTATACACGGATTGCATTATTTCCTGTATGCAATACCTGCCAGTTTTCTGTCGTTCCTTTACTCATTGCAGCTGAATCAGGGTCTAGTGGAAATTGGTCCACAAATACTATGCATGTGAAAGGTGGTAAAAAATTATTTTCTCCCATGCACAACTTAGTTCTCTAGTACATTGTGTAAACTTCCACTTTGGTCACTATCATATGGGATGCATTTGAAGTTCATAGAAAAATACAACTGATACAAAACTTGTATCACTTTTTAAACTTTCATGTTTTTTGCCTCATAGGCAGTTGCTTTACCTTTTCTTTACAGGGTTTGTTCTTTTTTCTGCCGAGCAGCTTTTCCATTCACTTGGTTTTCTGGATGGCATGTGGTGCCAGATAAATGGCACATTAAGGGCAGGTCAGTATACAATATAAGGGCTTTGTCCTCCTCCACACCTGCCTGTGGGAACTGTGGGCTTTGTCCTTTCACACTTGATAGAGTGTGGCTTGAGTCCCCCTGCTTGAGGTAAGATGTCAGGTGCCACATCAGCTGCAAGGTCTGCCTTGGGGACATCTGAGTGAAGCACCACATTCATTGTGGTTCATCTCCATGAAGAGACTATTGGCTATGGAGTAACCCTGCTTTTCTTATGCTAGGAGATTCAAGGTGAAGCTCTGAGGTGTTTTTGTTTGGGGAAGAGATGTGGTTAATAATGGAATTTTTTTTTTTTTTTTGTGAGAGATGGGTATTCTGGCAGTTTGTCCTTAGACGGATAAGGGCAGGGACAGAGCTTTCCTCTGGTTCTGTTAGTGGTGTTTTGAGTCTTAAAAGGAATCACAGTATTGAGATAGTGTGGATTTGTATTCTCCACTGTTCAGACAAACACAAGTAGTGTGAATTTAACAGTCAGCAAGTAAGTTAGTTCCTACACAAGGTGTTTTCTTTTGCTGTGGGAAAATTAAGCGGATATAGTGAAAATGGTCAGGTCTCCCCTGACTGGCCATAAGTCAGTCCAAAATACATGCAGAAAAGTCTTTGATGATTTAATGTATGGGAAAGGACTTTAAAGCCTTAGAATTTGCTATGAATTCAGTCTGCCTTGAAGGTCCAGTAATGAAAGGGGAATGTGCTTTGATTTAAACACTGCCTTTAAAACACACGGCTTTGTATTTAGATGCAATTAGGACCACAGCATGCTCCCCATCCAGTTTTCCCTGTAATTATTATCTTAAACACAGGACTGTCTGCCCTTTTGTTCAAGACTGCTGATATGATTTCCAGGATGCTGCAGGTGTGCACCTTCCCCAGCAGCAGCTGATAACTATGTACATTTGATCTGCTACATCACCCTATTTCCAAAACAGTTTGTCTTCTTTCCTGAGTATTTAGTATTACGTAATTCATGGTTTGGTTTCTTTTATGGAAAATGAACCAAAAATTTACAAACCTGATCATGTACATGTAGGAGCCAACAGGTAAGTTAGCCTCCAGGCTCCTGCTAACCCACTGAAGTGCCTAAGGATCTGAAATAAATCCCTTTTTTTTTTTCCACACAAGCTTCATAACGATGATCTAATTGCTTATCTAAAGGAGATAGGTCTTAGATATTGACCCCTACGCCAAGACATAGCACTGCTATCAGTCTCCCTGGAGTAACACTCCAGTCATCACACTTGTAGCTGAGAGGTTAATAATGAGTGAGTGTTCTGAAGAAAAAAGCAATTGTTCACACTTCAGCTTGGCCTTACTTATGACTTACTTATGACTGGCAGTAAAATGACTGAGAGCTCTTAAGTGGCTGAAAGCTCAGATGAGTTTTAATTTAAAGCATTATTAGTTGGGAAAGTTCTCTCTGATGTATACAATGAAGAATAATAATGAATTATTTGAGCACTGGCACTTCAGGTGACTGGGGTGCTGGTGTTGCTGAGTGGTGAGTCCTGGAGGGCTGCAGTGAAGCTTCAAGGCTGGTCATCAGAGAATGAGATGTGAAAGGAGACAATGAAGGAAAGCTGGAGAGAATGGATACAGTGGTGGCAGAGATGCTAAGTGGAAGGTGGACTAATGTTTCATTGGTTACAAGGAAAGAGGAAAGGCACACTACAGAATTTAATTCAACTCCAAACATGTTTTGGCTCCACACATGGGTTTTGGCTCCATACATGTCTTACCAAGCTGCAAAGACTTACAGCTGTTTCAATGAAATTACTACTTTATCTTCCCCTCAGAGAAACAGGGTCTCTCAGGTATGTCTCTATGAGTCAGCCTAGCACTGTGTAAAAACTCCTGTTAAAGGAGCCTCCAGATAACAGGAGTATCTATATAGGGCAGCGCAGAGATAGTGACCTAGACTTGGAAGCTGTGCTCCTATGTCAGAACACCATTGCTACTCTTGGGGAAAATATTCTTGCTATGCCTTGTCTACGCTGTTTCGAGATCTCTGCATAGCACTGCCTTTCAGCATGAGCACAAATCTCTCCATTCCTACCACAGCCCTTGAATTGTGTCTCTTACAGCTTTGTCCCAGAAGAGCAAATGGTACAGACCAACTCCCCACCGATCATCAGACACCATATGTTGTGAGATCTGGCTTGCTGTTGAGAATGAAGTGCCGAGATGTTGACATCTGTATGGCATTGGGATAGATTCAAATCTTCTTAAGGGCTGAGTAATTCTATTGACATTGGTGGAATACCTCATAGTTAAACAGTGAGATCAGACTGTGGATCAGTATTAAGGCTTTTTTGGACTAACAGTTTACTCACTTCATTTTGGACTAATAATAGTCCTGTCTCGGAGGTGTGTTAGCAGGTGCTAGCTGGAGAATTACATTACTGCTACATTTTGTGGTTGAGACCAGCTCTGGCAGAAGGGTCCTTGGCTTCTTCATGGGCAAGATGCCCATCACTTGACATCTGACCTGAACTTGGAGTGGTAGAAGTGATCCTCTCTCCAGTAGGAAGACATTAACTTTCTCTGAGAATCTGGCACCTAGCTTTCAGCTACAGACCCTGATGAATTAATGCACCACAGTTTTCTAATGCAGACTACTGTTCTCCCAGGAGTGGAACAGCAACTACTCATTTAACAGAGGACTTAAGATTCAGCTGAAAACCTGGATCCCAGAGGAACAAAGCCAGTACTCTATTCAACACGTCACTCACCCTCTTCCCACATGCTATAGCATTACAGCAGGAGCACTGTGGCTGCAGTCTTCAATTTCTCAGTAAAACAAGACCCAGCCCTGCCGTGTGACAAAGGAATGTCAGTCTATTTTGATGTTAAGAACCAAAAAGTCATGGATGAAAGAGCATGTCAGGATTTACAGTCTTGCTTTTAATTTACCTCAAGGTGCTGATTACCAGCAGTACTAAATCATGTTCTGTGGCCTGTCTGGACGGGGAACACCTGGGAAAGACAACCTTGATGGGCAGGGTGGGAGGACACAGCAGTCCTGCAGTAGCCCTGCAGATGGTTGCACCCAAGCTGCTGGTGGAGGCGTGGGGGAGTTGGTGGCCCAATCATCAGCAGGCTCTTATCCCTTAGTGACACAGATACAGTAATGACCTGATAGCATGATCACTGACCTTTGTTTTAAAAACACAGATACTTTAAAAATACAGAGCTGCAGACAGGCTGCAAAAGCTGTCTGCATCCCAGAACAATGCTATTGCACAATTAAAATCCCATTTTGTATAAAGAAAACAAACCAAAAATTCTAGCCCAGTTACTCAACAACTCCAGGGACTGCCAAATTGTTCTTGGGAAAAAAAGAATAAATTTTAGGCTGGAGCAAAGGGACCTACCTAGATGTGGCTTCTTTTGTTACTTTGCAGGCCCATTTCCAATGTCCTCTCTATCCATGACGGTGTGCTGGATGCTCAGTGTGGCCATACTGTGACAAAAGCAGCGTGAGTCAGAGGAAAGAGAGGCTCTGACTGACGTTTCTGTTCCTCAGTACCAACCCAGAGCCCATTTTGGCACTTGGTCTGGGAACTGTCTTTGAACGCTGAGATTATATGTGTTCAGACATCCCTGTTTGCCTGTAGTCTGTTGAAGCATCATTCTCTGGAAATTGGTGGTGCAGTTACCAGGCCTGAGAGTTCCCTCATAAGTCTCAGCCTTCTTGGGCTGCTCCCCTGGGATGCTGCAGAACTGCAGTATTCGAGTGTGCAACTGAAGGGAAATTAAAAGAAACCAAAGATAATGCTAATGTTAAGATGAGCTTTTTAAGTGTTGGACACAGAATAGAAGCATGTTTAAATAAATCATAAATTTTTTTCTTCATCTTTATGGATGAAGTTCAGTTTTTTCATTCCTAGAAGTCAAAGCAAGGCCAATAATCACCTTTGCTACCTAGAGGAGACTTCAAGCCATAACATTCAGTAAACTTTAAGTGTGAACACAACACAGGGAATTTGGGGAGCTAGTTTAGACTGGTGGTCCAGTTTGATCCTCATGTTAAGCAGCAAAAGGTAAGTGCTTCTCAACTGAAACTAAACTTCTCCAACGTAGAGGGAATCCAGCATCCAGCTTCATCACAAACAATATGCTCCTCCAAGCAAATTTTGGCAAGCTTTGCCTCACAGCGAGCCTCCAAAATGCACACAGACAATACACACAATGTAACAAAATTATGATAGGCAATTTAATCAAGGAAATTGCTGTGGGCTTGAGTTCTTGCAGCATGGATCTCCATATATTTGTTTGCAAGTTTTCTCACCTTATCTAGCTCTCCTTCAGATTTTGGAGATTTCAGACTTTTTTTTTTTTTGCTGAGAACCATTTGAAAGTGCTGATGACTGTAGAAAGGACACCTCCCTTTTGATGCACTTGCTTTCCAACAGCTGTGTCACCAAAGCAGCAGAATTTCAGAGGTTTCCCTTCCCTATTTTGACCTTACAAGTCAGTCTTTGGATCTTTCTATGCAGTAAATGGAAGAGAAGACATGAAACACATATTTGTTCATTCATGTAACAAAATATTTTTGAATTAGAAGATAACCTCAAAGGAGCTATTGAAAATGGAAGTGATTTCCCTAACAGTGCTGGCTCTAGTAGCAGGATTTGTAAGACCTGTGTAACTGTGTGTTGTGAGAGACTGAAAAGTTAATGTCTCAGTCAGCCATTTGCAAAAGCAGTGGGTGCTTTGCTGATGATGTTCAAGGTTACCCATTCAGAGGGCATGAGCACCATAGGATTATCATGACAGATCAACCTTTGTTTTGCCAACAGCTGGGGTTTGAGCCATCTAAGAGAAGAAGCCAATATGAAGCAAACCCTTTGAGGTGGTGTAATGCTTTTCATCATCATGCCAATGTTCTCCATTGTACAACTGGCCCAATTGTAAGACTCCCCTCCAGAAAAGGTATCAGGACATTCACACTACTCATCCCTTCTGATGGGACATAACTTTCTCAGTTGTAAAACTTTCTCCCACAACCACTCCACAGAGATATTGCAACATTCACATGTAGGCCTAAAGGTCTTCATCACTTCTGATTGGGTATATTTGGCTCAACTATGCTGATGGGAGAGGCACCTGTCACCCTGAGGAGTCCCCAGACTCATTTCTGGGGCTTTCCACCAGAGGACTGCACATGATCCACAGTGTTACACCACAGTGCAAATCTCCACCCCCAGGGGAAGTTCCTGGGTGTTGCCAATTAGTCTGAGCCTGTATTAACCCATTGAACCTTGTGTTTTGTGGCTTCCTTTTGTGGATCAAGACTTCAGCCAACACTTTAACCAACAGGCATCTAAATTGAAACAACAAAGTCTTGCCATTGGATCCATGGGTGGTGAGATGTTTCTACTCTTATCCTTTCTTTCTCTTTCTCTCTTTCTTCTCCCAGCTTCTTCTTTGAGTATATTGTAAGCCAGACTAAAAAATTCAAGTCAGTGCGTTAGTAAGAGCCTTGTTGTGTTGGGATAAGTGAAAGTTGGCTAAGTTCAAGTGTTCTAAGTTAAAGTTTGTAAAGTGCTTTACTTTGTCTGCATGTTGTTTTAAAATTTGCCAAGTGCCTTCTCCTACCTTGATGTTTTAAATTTTGCAAGTAAAAGTTGGTTATTGAACCTCCTGAGAATTTTGTTGTTTCTCTCACGCACCACCCAGGAGCAAATCAAGCAACCTTCCCCTAAGCCGGCTGAGTGGACCAGGACATAGCATGTATACAAATAAATCAACCAGAAAGATATCAGGTTGTCTGTCCATCTTGCTTGAATACACCAGACAATCTCCTTTTCCAGAAAAGATAGAATTCTGACCTGCTTCTAAAGCAAAGATTAGGTTTTGTACAATTCTTAATTATTTATAATTTCTTCATCTTTTGCCAAGTAAGGACTCTGGTGATAATTTCTTTTCAGCCAGATCTTTAATCTGATGTTGTCTCCTCAAAATGAAAAGGGAAGTTTGGCCTCAAAACAGTGGTAATGTTGAAAAAGAAAAATACTTGGTACTCATTTGAGCTATGTTGATATATACAATTTGTAAGAACTTCATAGTCTAAATAACTCCAAGAAAAAAGCATTTTTGTGGTATTTCTGTTGGAAGAAGATCAGCAACAAATAATGTGGCAATATTTCTAGTTGCAATAGTGCAAGGAGGCATTTCTAGTTGGGATAGTAGAAATAACATGACTGAATTCTTTGCCCTAAAAATCTTTCTGGTATTCTTTCTGTTGTAAAGCAGTAGGTGGGAACATCATAATGGGAGATGTGGGAATTTCCCCATAGTCAGCTTTTAGGGGCATAAACTTCCCTAAAATATAAATGGGTTAAAACTTGGTCTCCAAACTTCTCTGCCATGCAGTTCATTAATCTCAATGTAGGCCACATCTTCCTCTTCCCAAGGAGTCGGTTATATTTAAACAAGTTCTCTATATGCTTGGTACCCATCAAATGCACTCAAAGCAGATATAAAAGCACACCAAGAGTCACCGTCAACATCACAAAAAGTCTTACAAAAATATTAAAGAAACCATCATCAACAATGTAAAAATCTATATAGAAATATTTAGACCCATTTGAAAATATTTTTAGTGGTGAGTTTGACCTGACCAGTCTTTGTCCAGAGGATAGTTGCAGGCGAGGTTGAAGATTCCTTCATAGCTGAAATTCCCTTGGAAACTAATTTTGCACTAAGACATACTGAAGTACCATCCACAATGATGCATGTTTGCTTCCTCACCTCTGTTGTAAATAGCAGAAACTCATTCGTTTCTATGGGTCCTAACAAATGAGGCTGAAAGGAAAACAACCAAGCTGGTCAAAATCAAGCAAAACTTACTGGGTTTAGGCAAGACTGCTCATAAGCTATCAGTTTTTCTTTGCTGGAGCCCCTTTACAGTGCTGGCCTTAGGCACATTGAGGCCAGTGGTGAAACTTCCATTGATAGAAATGGGAAAAAAATCAGAGTTTGAGCCAGAAAGACATGCACACAATCCTTCTCTCTTTTCATTTCTGATTGCTGAGGTGAAATATTTGCTTGTTTGCTTTTTTGAGTTTTTTTATCATAAATTTCCAAGGTGTAGTTTGGGCTGACTTCTTCCAAGCTTAGTTTCCACAGAAAATATTGGTAAGTACAGTTTACTGGTGGTCACAATGTATTGTTTGCCTCTAAAACATCAAGAATATAGTTTAAGCCCATCAGACAGTGAAAGCTTTATCTGTACATTAGTGAAAGGCTTACTGTGAGAAATGCCTCGGAAGGAAGGCTGAAATGAAGAAAATGCAGCCATTTGACACAAAATAGAAAGCAAAAAGACATGGTTTTTATAGGAAAAATAGTAAAGCCAGGAAAGAAAACAAGAGGGATATTTAACTATGGATGAGTCAGGTATTGCACCAGTGAGGGAATCAGACAATGTGAAAAAGTTTTTGATAAGAAGGTCACATGTTATGTAGGAATTTAGCAGAATCTGCAGGAGGTGTTTGAAAGAGAGAAGTGACAAAGGCTTGATTTGTTTGGGAGTAAATTTGGTTTAGCAGCATTTTGCACACACCATAGAGAAGCATGATGAGATGCAAAGGTCAAAATGACAGAGCTTGGAATAGATGAGGCAAAATATTATCAAGGCTTGTTCAGTGCAGTTGTGATTAAAGTCAAACATTCTAACTTATTGGATACTTTACAAATATGAAATACCTATAGGCTTCTGTACCAGCTGATTGAAAAGCAAGTAAAAATATGTTAAATATGGTATTAATGTCTTGTCTACCCGAGGATGGTCTGGAAAACAAAGGTGAATGTAGTAAATTGATGAACTCAACACAAAGTGTCTCTGTGGTAGTGCTCATTTAGAAATAGAGAAGCTTTAGTTGTCATATGTTTAACCAGCTTCCAATGGAGGGAAAAAATGTTCTTTGATAGTAGCTATAAAGGGGCAGGGGCCATACAGCCCCTAGCTGCTGGTGAACAACCAAAACCAGTCACCCAGCCATCCAGAGAGGTGAGGTGGGATGTACAGAGGTACCAATAGAGTGTATGTGCCTGTATGCCCCTTGTCCCCAGCAGGGCTCCAGGTTGTTCAATACAGGTGGCACAAACAGGATTACACCGAACACTCTGCAGTACAGGTGGGATATATCTTCTGAGAGCACTGATTAGGGCAGATTCCCTATCCCATCTGAAAAGCAACTGTTAACACCAGGTCTTGTAGCTCGGGTCCCTTAGGGAAGTTCTTTGCTTGCTAAAGCTTGAGCTGCTGGAAGGGAGTATCTTCAAGTACCACAATTACTCCTTATAAGAATAGGGGATAGTCTTTTAAATCTGTAAAGCCAGAAGAAAGTTTTTGAGCACACCCACTGCATCTACTGTAAATTGCAAAATCTGACTTGGTTCAAATTATACTTTCTGCTTCTTAACTTTCTCTTGCAGAATTTTCCTTAGTCTTCTGCAATTAAAGCCTGCACTAAGTTCCAAAACCAAAGTACTGTGTGTAAATGCCTAGTTGATGGCATTGGATGATCTGGGTCTGAACAACATCATTATTGGAGAGCTGCTAAGTGATTAAGCTGTGACAAACATAAAGTGAAGGCTACCCTAGCACACTGAGCAGGAAAAGATGAGACAAACAGTCCACAGGACTGAGAACAGTTGCTTTCCTAGGACGTGATTAATGGAAACTCAGAGTCACACAAAGTTTGTAAGAAGGATGAGCCTTTGCTACCACAGTTATAGAAGTTAAATTTTACAAGGAACAGCAAGGACTTTTTATTTCCCAGTCATTTGGCATACGCCACTTGAACTCTTGTATCAATATTTTTTTTATTTTTAATCAAAATGCTCCATGACATGAAAAATTTAAGTTCAAACTTCTTAAAAAGTCAGCATCCCTTCCAAGTGCAGAGAGTGCCTAATGGTTTTCCTGACACTTTGAAAAGGCATTTTTCTGACACAGGAGAGCAGAGAAGGAAGAGTAGAAAACTCTTGGAGGGGGCTTGCACAGTGATCACTCTTTGTTTGGCTGTAGACAATTTAAGTAATGTTTCAAATCTGGCTGTAGAATACAAACATTAGGGCATTTAGATTGAATGCCAGAACTTAACCTATGATACCACTTAGCTTGACCTATACAAAATGCCAAGGTTCTCATTTTTTAAAGTCTACAGCGCAAGCTGGGAAAAAATTCAGCCGCATGACTCAACTGCAGCATGCTTGCTCACCTGAAATGAAGCCAAAAGTTAAAAGTTATTTGAATATAACTTTCTGTACCTTAATTTTCACTTTGGATTACAACTGAGTGACTCAGTCATGACAAATTGAATGCTCTATGCAGTTCCTGTCTATCTGGCCTCCTTCTTTCAACAACTTGTCTCTGACATGGCTAGTTTTCTGGAAATTATTCACAAGTCATTTTAAAAACAATTGTTATCCTTTAGCTTGTTCATGAAAGTTTCCCTGCAAATTTTTCTTCTTTCTAAAAAGATTTATTAGGAAAAATATGTAAATAGAGTGGATAGGCAAATTTTTTTTTCCTTTTCTTGCTATTTTTTGATCTTGCAATTTAGATACCAGGACAACTGGTCTCAAGGGCATGGACACACTTAAAGGGAATGTTAATTATTAGTACAATTGTTGAGATAGTTATCAGATTGCTGAGTTACTGGAAGACCCAGGCTAGCCTCTGTTGATTTACTTTTGTAGCACAGTTGTTGAGAAAATAACAGTGATGTAGTCAGAAAACTTCAGCCCATCAGTGCAAATCTGAGAATCTACTTGCCAAAAGGACCTGATAAGCTTGTAAAGGAATACCCTGGAGGTATCTGGAGTGACTGTCAGGGATGAGCGAGATAAGGATGAAGCTACTTGCCTCTCCCAGGTTTCCCTGGTGATATGTTTGGGATAAGATTGAAGTGCTTCTAGACTAGCAGTGGAAAGGTGTTCCCCTTCACCTTGCCCCACCCAGACTATGAACATCATCTACATTTTTTTTTTAGGAGGCTGTGTGTTCCCCCACTTAGCAGTGGGAGTCAGCTGAAGCTATGTAGCTCACCTGGGAGAGGGGCTTCTTTTGGAGAGGGAACAGATCCCACAGGCCTTGTGGACACCTCCTGAGCTGGTGAATGTCAACATCTCTAACCTGTGCACTTCCTGGAGGGAAAGGGAAGGAAGTAACCCATTCATCATCACTGCACCACCAGTGCCTTTGCCTGCAGGAAGCTCCTGGCCATGATCCTATTTGAGGGATAAAGAGTTGGGTAATGGGAGATTACATCTGAAATTTGAAGGTCTGATAGTAGGCACTGGCAGTGAGCGCTGTGACTTTGGTCTTTCTCCCATCATTTTCTGATGGGTTCTGCTAGCACATATTAAACTATAAACCTTCATGGAGACTTTTTCAGGTTTTTTGTATTTCATGTGAATTTTAATCACACTAATGATATGGCTCACGATTAGTACTAAGTAAAGAACAAACTATAATGCATTATCTTGGAATTTAGAGGTGAGACATCTTGTAGTTAAGCAGTAACAGACTGACAAAATTTCCTCCAAACCTTTTTGGCCAGTATAACATTTTTTTTTATTTTAATGCATTTCGTCCCTTGGGCACAGACACCAAAAGCCTTTGAGTGTTTTTCCTGGTGTGACGTCTTCTTGACAGCTGTACTCAGAGAAGATAGAAAGGAGCAGAATTTCACTATTAGATCTCTCAAGGGTTTTACTCCTATTTTCATTTCATTTTGCTAATTCCTGACAGTTTCAATAATGTACTGAAATAAGTCCCATCCAAATAATGTTGGACACCTGGGGGAAAAAAATCACATAGATCTGACTTTCATCATGCATACATGTTTTTAAAACTGCTTCCAAGTGATGGTGTAGGCGGTAATGCTCCATGGTGTAGGCGGTAATGCAAGATCAATGCTCCATCACAACACGACATAATGGAGCAATCAGGATTTAGAAATTTTAACCACATGGAGAATTCTCCATCATTTTCAGAAATAATTTTCTTCTTTCAATGAGAACTTGAAGGAAACAACTATATCCAGAAGGATTGGTTTAATATGAAGATGTAGTTGTCATATGTTTAATATGAAGATGTAGTTGTCATATGTTTAACCAGCTTCCAATGGAGTGAAAAAATGTTCTTTGATAGTAGCTATAAAGGGGCAGGGGCCATACATATGTCATATGTCATATGTTCTATGTAATGTTCTTGTCTTTCTCTTGTTTTTGAAGTAATAAATACTTTTAAAAAGCTCCTCTCCATAGCATTAGTATAGTGTCATGTGCACAGGTTATTCAGCCAGATAACAGAGAGATAGTAGAAGAGAACTTTTGCTCAGCTCTATATTAGGTTATGATTTGATGTAAATAATTGAATAATTTTTACAATTTTTTTATTAGGGCATATCTAAGATCCCTCAGAAAGCAGCAGATGCTAAAAAGTCAATTTTCCAATCACTGCTTTTCCACACAAAGCAGAAATGCAATTTAGGTCTCTGAAGAATTTTTGGTGAATGCTAAGATAACTATTAAGAAATAAAGTATTAACAAATGGCAAGATGAAAATGTATATATGCACATGGAAATGTTTTAGATTTTTTTATGAAGTTCATATAAATAAGTAATTATTAGCTCTGTTGTGTGTCTGATAAAGACATTTTATTTACAAACCTTGCTTTAAAAGCACTTCATTCTAATGCTGTTTAAATGCCTGAATTATAACACATTACATAAAGCTTCTAAGTTGACTTAATTGGAAAGAAGCCCCTGCTTTTGTTTGGTGTGGGGGATGGTCTCAGAACAGTTTTGAGCCTGATTCCAAATTTTCCCCCTTGCTTGGTCTTTGGGCATGCCCTTGGGGTGGTCCGGAGCCAGCAAGAGGTAATGTGCGCTTTCCTAATATGTGCAGGTTTCTTGGCCCAGAGGTCCCTGCCAATCCCAGGCTCCTCGGCTGCTAAGGAGCTCCTCCTGGCACACAGGATTACAGGGCACAGGATGTACAGCCCTTTAGTCAGGGCAGGGCTGGTCAGGAGCTGACCACCAAGCCTGGGAAACCTGGCACACACTTTGCCAAGGATGCTGGGGCTCCCTGTCACTGGTTACCTGCAGCTGGGATTCATTGGTGCTGGCTTGCTCCAAGCTTGCACAGCCGATGTGCCATGGCATGCAATCCATCCTCCTTTTCCTGTTTCTGGGAGGTTTTTGACATCTGAAGGCTTCCAGTTTTGTTAGTGGAGAGCCCCAGCTGATTTCCTCCTTTGTGCATGTTCCTCTTACTGCTCTATGCCTGGTTTCATGGCTGTGTTCTGTTTATTTGAAGTCAGGGCTTTTGTACCCATTTTCAATGGGTCATTTCTTCCTCATTCATTTGCAGTTAAAGAAACTGTTTTCAAGAATAATCCTAAAATCCATCTACTTAAAAGGCATGCGATCAAAATTCTTCCTAATATTTCTAAAGCCAAACATTTCCTCATACCACATGACTCCAAAGGAACAAGAGCACAGGTATGGATGTATTTAAGAAAGACCTAATACTAACTAATTTTCTGCCACATGTGGGGGTTGTGGCCCACAATGCTATTTTAAAATTGACCTTGTGAGTAGTGAGGTGGGGATGTTTTTTCTTGCAAAGATTTATCTCTATGTTTGTTCCCAGGGTTTTGCAGAGCTGTCTGTCTAGAATTTCCACATTATAAATGGCTCTTGTTTTGGTAAAGTTTGAATTATTTTCATTAGCTGGTCACCTGGGGCCTGACCAGAGTCAAGCTAAAAACTTCAGACAAGCACTACAGCTTTTGCAATCAGTCTCAGTCTCTCTCTCCTGTCATCCCCAAGGAAATGAAAGGCAGAAACGTTTATGCTTCAGGTTAATGTTTTAGAAGTGTTTGAAGCAGGAAGCAAATGGACTTATTCATAAGTTCCTTGAGGATGTTTTGTTTCAGTCATGAGGACTAAAACTTTCCTAAATAAAGGCCAGTCAGCAAGAAGTGACCAGGGGAAGGGCCTGCCTTTGGGATGTGCTCCAAGACCTGGGCACCTGGAGGGAATTCACCTTTGAGAGCCTTTCTGACAATCAATGGACTTTGGGAGGTCGGTCATAGAGGCAACTCATACAAGTCTCAAACTTAAGTTAGACTAGGAGGAACTGGAAATATCTAGATCCATATAAAAAAAAATCATGGAGAAGTGAAGGGAAGGAGCTGGAAGAAGCCTCTCATTTGCCCTAAGGAAGAACCATAAAATTTAATTGCTTACATAAGTAAGCATCCTTCTGGAGGGTGCCTAATTTTGAATATAACATCACATTTAGCAAGAGACCTATCTTAAACAACCAGCTTGCTCACTAGTTTTCTCTTTGGGAAATCAGAACATTGCTTCTATCTGGGTCCTTGACAGTGTTCACACTGACAGTGATGAACCTGAGCAGAAGTCGTCAGGGACCAGTTGAGGACAGCTGAAAATCCACAACAGCTATCTGGTGAGAAGGTGGCTTTTGAGTCCCTGAAACTCTTAGTGTGCTGTAATATTTGTGAGCAAATGCAGAGACTGAAATTTACTCCAATTGCCTACTAAAGGTGCTGTTAAAACTTCTTTCCACTAATGATCTACATGGCAGGCTTTGCATTTTAGGAGGAAATGTCAGAATATTGATTATATTGACTGAAGTTTATTTTCCTGTGCATAGAATATTATGGCAAATAGTATAGGTTTGCAATAAGAAACTTGTTTCACTTCTGACTGCATACATTTTTTGGTGTGTCCCTCTCTCTTTTTCTGTTATTCTGATCATGTGTTGGTCTTGCAGATTCTAGTTCTCTGGGACATTTCTCTTGATAAATAAAGTAAGAGTCAGTGAAGTGTCAGAAAAGTAAGGTCAAATCAAAGTTGTGCTTTTTTTTTTTCTTTATCTATTTGAAGTTATAATGAGCCCTATCAATTTCTACAACAAATCTTCATTGAAATTAGAGTTGAATTAAAATTTCTAACAACAAAAAAATGGTTCATGACTGCTTTCTTATTGTGTGTCACGTGTGTCCCAAAGCCAAATGTAGGAGAGCAAGGGGTACATATTGCATAAGGAGCCCATATGAGGGAGCCCTGCAGCTTTCTCAGAAACCATTTTATCACTACTTTCCTTGGAAGACTTCTTTTTCGCATGTTTACCCTTCACAATATTTTGTGGGTTGACCTCTGATGTCTAAGTTTGGTTCTGCTTTGTATCGCTTGTCTCTTTGTGTATTGCTTTCTGTGTCTGCTCCTTTGCTTTGGTTGTTTTCCCTGTTACTTTTGTACTAAGGCACCAATAGTATTGTTTAGGTCTGTAGGGCTATGATCCAAGGCAAGGGCAATACACAGATCTAAGCACCTGAAGCACTATGAAAATATAACCGTTAGTGGAACAGTCATGCCTTACTTTCTTAAAACACCTTCTTAGTATTAAAATCTTGTTAACACAGAGGGCTTCTGGTCACAAATTCATGGTTTCAAAGAGAAGAACTTGCAGTTTTGGAGAAAAATTTTTGTTGCTGTTGTTTGACACACACTTGTCTTCTGAATTATCAAACAACTCAGTGGCCTCCCATAGCACCTGTAGCATGATGCTTTTCTTCCACACGGTGACACATAAACATAAACCTAGTATTTTTTCCAAATGTGTGCCTAACTAAGCTGTTCCCGGTCAAGAGGATGTTCTTAATGGGTCACCATTGCCATTTTTCCTTTGCCATTGTAGTGTGAATAATCTACAGAGTGAAAATCCATCATTTTTGGGAAATCCCCTGGTGTGTCAGAGATAAATTGAAACTCTCCAGGTTATTTGTAGGATCTGGATAAGTTTCAGCAAGGAAAGAAAAAGTCCAGTTTGGCCTCAACTGTAATGATAAGCCACATAAAAAGTCAATCATCATTTTAGTTTTCAAGAACAATAAAAAATATATCAGATCTTCGTGAGAGGCAATTACTGAAGTGCCCATTTGGTGGAGGATGTGTTTTGTCTGCATGGAATCATTCATTAAGTATCAGTAGATCCGGAGGTTGGCAAGGCAGAGCCTCCAGCTCCATTATCTTCATAGATGCACCATGATTCTGATACCTTTGGTAGAAAAGACAGGGCAGAATCTCATCAAGGATGGTGGAAATAGGGGGATATGCCTTAACTCCAACTTTTCTCCTCTTCAGCTGTTTAAATGAAGTCCTGAGTGACAGCTGGCATGCAACCTCCCCTTCCCTCAGAAGACCCAACACCTCATCTACAGCAATACATGGAATCCTTCCAATCTGCTCTAGCACATGGTCCCACCATCCTGCCTGCCTGTGCCCAGCTCTGACCTCCCGGTTTGCATGGCAGCACGTCGTGGCTGAGACTGCCCAGCCAGCTGGCTGGGGTGAATCAACAAGCTGGAATCGACAAAACATTTTTCCTGACATATTTAGAATATTTCACTGGGGAGAAATCTCTTGAGATTCAGGCTGATTCTTCAGGCTGTCCTAGGAGATTAAAATAAAGGAAAAGGCAACATTAAGTCATACATATTGTGATTGAAAACAAACACAATGGGTCAGATTCCATCCTCGATTGCAGCCACACTGAATCCTCTGTGGTTAAATGAGAGTAAGTGAGGACAGAGTTTGACCTGGTGCCTTGAAGCTAAAATGATATAAATGATGGACAAGGACAAACCTATCTGCAAAGCTGCAGAGTATTCCATCTGAGGAACCATGAGAAAGACAAAGATCCTGTATCAAGGTGGGCTTAATTCCTCAAGGATGAAGCAAGATAAAAAATAATTATTTGCAAAAATAGTTTTGGCTGACTGATTAAGGCGGATTTTTGTCATCTGACAGCTATGCGTACTGTGTGGCAAATGATTAAATAAACAGATTGCTGCTCAAGCAACTTGCTTTCAATTTGAGATGCCAAAGCCACTAGAATAATCTCTACCCACTGAAAGAAAATCACTTGGTCACACTGTGGCCACACAGAAGGCCCCATTCATCAGCAGGGTTTGCCTGCAAGATGGCTTTTTTGTGGAAGAAGCATCTTCCACACCTGCTTAGTGCAGACAACACTGAGCTGACTGAAGGCATGCAGACCTCTGCTTACTCAAAGGGGTGTTCTGTTGATGAAATGAGAAGAAATTTCATGCATGCTTTTTTCTCCCCAATCATTCTGCCTTCTGTCCTGAAGCTCTGACAGAAGTTGGATTCTAAAGATCCTGCCTTCTGTGTACACAAAAGATGTTTTATAGCAATCTTTCACAACAATCCAGCCCCAGAGAGGTGTGCAAATCACACATGCTGATGCCAAGAAGTGGAAACCATACAAACAACGTGAAAATTTATTCGTTCTTGTCTTACCTGTGACCTGAGTGGGCCCGTCCTGAAGCTCCTGTGCAGTCTCCTGCCTGTTTCTGTTCATGCCCATTTGTTGGCATGGCACTGCACCCACTCACCAGACAGTCCATCATGTTCACTGCAGCTGATGAAGGATCTGAACTGGCAGCCTGTATGACTTTATAAAAGGCTGTGATTTAGTGCATGTCCGCACATGTAGTGTCTTTGGAGCTCTGCATAGTATCATCCTATCTGCTTAATCTCACTGTCCAAGGGTTAGGATTTTTTTGTTTTGTTTTGCACTTTCTAAGCGCCTGCTCTGTCATCTGCATACCACATTGCATTTCATATTCATCAAAGGTATTTAGCACTCGACGGGGTGAGTGTTCTAGGAGTCTAAGATTTCTATGAAAACCATCACCCTTCTTTAAGCAAGATCTTGTATTTGCCTCATGCATAAAAATACAGGGTTTTTTCAGAGTCTCCCAGTTCAGAAAATGCAGCTGATAACTGTTTTCCTTTTGGTTCAGAGCCTTGTTTTACCCTTAGTAACAGACTTCAGAATTGTACTTAATGAAGAGGGAAGTAGATACAATCTATATTGAATGAGAAAAAAAAACTCATCTGCAGGGAAACTTCTCTAAAATTTTTTTGTGCAAGAGGAGAAGAGACTCCACCAGCTATGCAGCGAGGAAAAGGAAGTAATATGTTTGGTCTTCAAATACTTGCTTTGGTTTCAATGTTGCTCTGTGTGCAGACAGCCTTTGGCATATTTCCATCATCACCAAAATACATGGTTTCAGAAGGATGCTGAAGCTTTTGCTCTGGATTATTTTACATGCATTATTAGATGGTTTCTGAGGGCAACATAGGGTGCTACCCTGAGCTGGACCATCCTACAGCTTGTATTTAATTTTCTCCCATATGATACTGCGTATGACAAGCAGATGCATTTAAGGTATGAAGTTCAAGCCTTATGCTTTTTCATTTTCCCCACTAGACAGCAGACAGATGTCTGAAGTGCAGAGGAGACACGTCTCTCCAGAGCTGCAGCCAAACTCACCATGGCTCTGGGGACCATCAGCAGTGCTCAGACCTCTGCTCTGCCAACTAATAATGCAGCCAGTGGCACAGAGACAAAATCTCTTCCCAGGAATGCTACAGAAATAACACCTGAGATTTAAACTGTGCAAACTCATTTGCACGCCTCATACACACAAGAAATTGGAGAAATGGAGGATAATTAGCAATGTTTTCTTTATTCTATGAGGAGAAGTGGGAAAGTGGCTGTAAGAGCCTTTTCAGAACCTGTTCCTAGGGATTGTCCTTGCAATTCCAGTTGCTTGGGCAGCTCTCTATGGAAGAGGTCATATAAGTACAGCTACTGCTTTTATGCCAGACCAGCGCTGAAAACTCTAGTTCAGAGACAAGAAAATGAAAGATAGCAAGACACAAAGCATTCTGTTAAAGTACCACAATGAATGAAACCCCAGAATTTCTGCTAAATAAATGTCCATTTCAACTTTTTTGAAAAAGCAGCTGCTATATCACTTCTGAAACAGCTAGTGTGCACACATATTTCCCGTTTTCTTATTGTAATGATAGGATTCCATTGCATCCCACTCATCTTCTCAGCTGGAGAACATGCTCACCACTGGCCCAAGATTTTCTGCAAAGGCGTATGTATATATTCAGTTTTTCTCATACCTTGCACACCCTGTAGAAGCATATGTAAACAACAGCAGACAAATTGTGGCCAGAGTATCCTGCCTATTCTTCAGGATGGATAAGAACCAAAAAAATAGCATTTGGGTTTAAATCAAAAGAAATCTGGGCTTGCTGTCAGGACAAGCAGATCTACTGGTATTTCCTTACACTAAAGGGAAAAGATGGCACTAAAGGCCAAACTTGGTCTATATCATTATAATTACTTTTTCACAACCCTGAAAGCTGATGAAATCTCTCTGCATCAGTCACTCAAGTGTCAAATCCAGAAAAAAATAATGGGATAGATAGTTGAGAATTACCTTTCAATAGCTAAATATTAATAATCTGTCAAGTAAATATCAAGATTATCTCTAGGAGAGGCATCTAGGCTTCTCAGATTGGAGGAAGGCACACATATTGTCCTCACCATTTGTTCCTCACTAGTATCTCATAAGTCTTTGATTATAAGAGGGTACTGAGCTGGATGAAGTATCCTCAGAGTCTGTACAAATTCTGGGTTTCTAAGTCCTTGAAAGCTGTGCCATAGCTCTGTGGTGAAGTTTTAAACATCAGTTATCAAACGTCGGAGTCTACACAAATGTTGCCTGTCGAAACTGAGTCAGGCCCACTTTATTTATTAAGACTGATTGTAATAGTGAAAAGTCATTGATATGATGTCAAAAGAAATGAAATTTCCTGTCCTACAGATCTAGGTCAGATTTAGCTGGGACACTTATAGGATATCTTTTCTCTGTAAGCAGATCTCTCTTCACAGGACTTCCATGAATTAAGTCTTCCTCCTAAAGATCCCAGTTTTTCCCTGAATCTTGGTAGAAATGGGAATTAGGAACAAGAGAGAAGAACAGATAGATAGCATAACCATTTATTCAGGAAACCAGGCTAAAATTTTTCACTGAAACTTGCTTAGTAATGTGGTTATTTTGCCATTTCTTGTCCAAGGATGACCCAAAATGCCAGTCTTAAGTGATCTTTTTCCATCTGTTCCTGATTTGTCTTCTTACCAATATCGACTTCCATCAAAATATGTCAGGGGCCTGAGGAGTTTCTCAGATGATGGACCAAGAATGAAGGAAGCCTGTTTCAGTAGCATGAGTACTACTTTCTGTGATGTGGCTTTTGTCAGTGTTACCCATTTCTCTCTTGGATGTGGCGACAAAGGCTAACAAGCTTCCTCATGCCAGTAAGTGGAGAGCAGAGGCTGATAAAGGGGATCGTGTGCTGGGAAGTGAATGAGTTTTAAAGTAATCTGGGCAATGACAGGCTTGAGGGCTCTGCAGCTTGTAAGCAGCATGGACACTCACTGACCTCGCTTTCTTTGCCTCATTTCACCTGATAAATGAGTGTGTGGTGCTCTGGGAGTTCAGGTCTCCCCGCCCACAGCAGCGCAAATCACTTCAGTGAGGGGATAATTGAGTAAGCGAGAGGATTTGCTTAGAGACCTTTCACATGGTTGCAGTTGCAGAGGGCAATCACTTCCCCAGTCTGTCTGGGCTCTGAAAGGTGAGTCAAATGGAGATCAATGCCAGCACTGACAGAATGACTAGAACTGAAAGGAGAACACCCCACAGTGAATAGGCAGACCCGCAGCTGAAGTCAGTTGTGCTCTGGGGCTGGACTCAGCCCTCAGCACGCCGGCCAAATGTGTGGTCACACACCCTCGACATGGTGCAAGTGCAAGTAGTTACGGCTCCTATTCCTTTGTCCAGGAAATCCCAGAGCAGCTCGCTGAAGCTCCTGCACAGGCTCTGTACAGATGGCCAGCACATGTGTGGTAGGCACGCCAGCCTTGCTGGGCATATGCAGATAACTCTGTGGCAGAGCTGGATGTTAGGCTGCATGAGGAAGCATGAAGGAACGAAGAAAGAGGGAGAGATGACAACTCTCCTACCCATCTCTGTACATCAATGGTGTGCTATAATAATTTCCATCTGCTATGGAACCCAGCCCTAAAGCATGTGTTTACCATTTACATACATTTTTATAAAAACCCAATCACCTGCTAACTGCAGATTTTGTCTAGAAACAGCTTGAAATTGTTTTAGGAGTGCATGGATGCTATCACAGCGGAGCAAACTGGAGCTCTCACGTGGGTGAGGTGGTGGTGCCTGCTCCTGCTCCCCCTGCCCGCTGTCGAAAGCCAAGGCTTGTGCACTCGCACGCCAGTCATGCTCCTTGGCCATGTAGGTGTAAGAGAGCATTTCCCAAGGGTCTCTGAGTGATGTGAAAGCTGTGCAATACCCAGGGGTCCAGAGTCAAGAAAGTGCTCAAGCTCCCACTTATTTATTGGACAAAAGCCGTCAGGCTAATTTTTGTCCTTTATAGTTACGAACTGTGAGGGGTTTTTGTTTAGGTTTTCTCACAAGGGTAAAAGAAAAAAAAAAGAAAAAAGAGAAGCTGTCTTGTGCTCTACTCCATTCATTTGGGGAAGGTAATTTCAGGGTTTTTACAAGATTTGAGGTGATGTGGAAGAGAAATAAGAAATGTCACTAGGTATCCTTACTGAGCAGTTCAGGTTTTAGTATGACAACAGACGATTCAATGTGAGACCAAAACAACTGTTAAACCTTGAAAGCTGCATAAAGCGAAATTGTCATCATCCAGTCAATTTTTATTCTGAGTACCTTGGCTCTGAGAGAAGTCAATAAGAAATGAAGGTGCTGAGCTATTAAAGGATTCAACCTATAACAGTGAAGGACATATTCTGCACAGACTGCTGGTTATGGCCATTCCTCATGACAATCATTAATTATGTTCAAATGTAACTTAAACATGTGCCAGAAGTTTTGGAGAGACTAATCCTTGGAGAACTGGGCTCAGGACCAAATCTCTACATTAACAATAATCCTTTAGAATAAAATATTGCTAAATTATTAAACTAAAATATTTGTTTCAGGCTGTGACAATATGTGAGTCTCTTCTTGGCTGTCACCTCTTAAAGAAAGGGATGAAATTTAAGTTTCATGGACACTAATGCAAGTAATTCAATACTATAATGACAGCAAGCCTGTACTGTTACAGTGAGTGAAAATTCATGACAAAAGAGTAGCATGTCCAGACACAGGTTTTATTAAGGATCTGGTTCTGCATACACATTTTTCTAAGTAAGTAACTTTTAATCTCTTGATAGATCCAAAGAAATCAGTTCAGAAAGCCAAATGGGTTTGCATGCACTGTATATTTGCAGATGACAAGGGATAATTTCATGTTTATGCTAATCTATAGAATTTAGGCATACCTCTGCATTAAAAATTTCTCCAGAGTTATTTGTCATTTTCCAATATGTCACCTTTCTGGTAAACTCTGTAATATCAAATATAAAGTCATTAAGAGAAGTGTATCTCTGAAGACTGAAAAACAACTATTGGTCTCTGTCAAAACTGTCAATAGTTCCAGGGTTTTACACCTTAAAAATGTCAGGAAAATGTCATGCTATCTACTAACCATTATAAAGTGAAGTAATTATTTTACTGGTTTATTAGCATTGCCTTAAAATAAATAATTTTCTGTGGCTAAAAAAATTGAGACAATTTAGCTGATTGATGAAAATAAAATTATCCTAATGAAACATGATGAATAATGTGGCTGTTGTGCAGCTGTCTGTGCCAGTGCTGTGTAGGAACAGACTGGGCAGTGGGGAGAACATCTGACTGTACAAATCCTGCCTTTGACCCAGTGTCATGCTGCTGCTCATCTCAGCCTGGGTGGTGAAAAGCCTCGATCTGCAGCTTCTCTGCCCCAGCTGCTGTTGCAGCCTTGCAGCACAGAGCCGTAATTGAGGACAAGCTCAGGTCTGGGTTCAGTAAAAACACCGCCTGCATCTCTTCTATGAAGCATATTGAGAAACTTCAATTGTGAGGACTTTAGCTTTAGGTGAACCAATTGATAAAAGTTGCTGCTTCCAGCTCTGCCGTGCAAACCTCTTGCAGTTTTCCTGCTTGCTTGGCTGTTTTCCCATCCAGGATGCTGAACTGTGAGTTTCAGACCAGACAACTGGGACCCTGAGCAGGCTGGCTCATTCTGACTCTATTCAGCTTGAAACCTTTCCTCCCCTCACTGTACTTCACACCCCAAAAGCCTGAGATATTTCTTAGAAAACTCAGTCCTTTTCTTAGACAGGCCACTTCTTTCACATGTAGGCAGCTATGATTGTTTCTACTTCCAGTCTCTCAGATTAGGGTTGTACTTCTTTCCTGCTGCTATTTCTGACCATCAGTTAATTTTAACTTGTGTATTGTAAAAGCAAAATAAAAGAGGCAAGAAAGAAGGTTGGGGGTGAGTTCATGGTTTTGTTTTTTTTTTTTTTTCTGTAAATTAAGATGCTAAGTTTGTAACATCCTCTTTGATAGTCCTTATGGAGGACATGTGTTCACCCTCACCCAGGCAGCAATTTTTAGTAAGAACTTGTTTGTGTAAAAATTCAAGAAATATATTAACAGCAATCTTTACTGGTCCTCTGGCTTGCTATTATCAGTTAGTATGCTCCAGGCATCACAGAACACATGAATATTAAAGAGCAATTTTTAACATTTTGATGTTTTGTTAGCACTTTGTGTCAAAACATCTTCCTACTGGGATGCAGCGCGATGACACTGTGTCAAAACAGAATATCATCACCCCGTGCTAAAATGCTGCCATGTGATGACATTTAGATCTACATGCTCCAAGAGCTACTTGTACCGCAGAGGAAAACCTTAAACTGGTGGTGGCACCTGGCTGGAGAGCAAATCTGTGAGGTAAAGATGTAGCATATAAACTGTGTATAAGAAAGGCAGAGAAGATGTTTTAGCAGACAGCAAGTGCTGGTACAAAAATTCAGGAGACAAGATTTTTAGCACTGCATAATAAGCATTAAAATATCCATAATTATTTGAAGCCGAGGATAAAATCACCTGTTTCAACATAGTCCCTCATTATCAGTAGCAATGATTCCCTGGATAGTCCCATTTACTTATTGAAAAACTGATTCTAGAAGAGTAACTTTTATTTAAAAGTTACTTTTGAACAAGAAAACTAATTAATGAGATTCCTTTATTTCTATTTCTTTTCTTTGTACTATCACTGCCTTCAATAATTGAAACAAACTGAAAATATAAAACAATGCCCTGAATGTTTTTAAGTTAGTATGGAAAAAAAAATTCTGAATGAAAAACGTGAGAAGCTTCAGATTCTGAAAGTCTATTTTAGATCAAGAAACTACAAACTTCTAGTTGTAGTTGAAAACCAAACTAAAATACTCTTAAGAGGTGTTGTGAAAATACAAACTACAATATCCTAAGAACATCTGAGGGGCTATAAATATTTTCCAGTTCTTTAAAATATTTTTGTGTCTTATTTTAATTTAAGATACTTGGGAAGCTTGGACTAATGAAAATAAAGGGATATAGGTCTACCCTCTCATCAGGAGCTTAGTATTTATACTTTTATCCTTTACAGAATTACTGATCATTCTGGACCATGAATTCAGAAAACAACTAGGTCACACAGTCTTAAAGACCTCTGTTAGGACCAAGCCGTGAGAGTCCTATATATGTCTCTGATTCTAATGGTTCTAAAGAAACTTCTCCAAGCATGTGCCAGACAAAAGTGGCAATAACAAATCCTTTACCTTCCAATGCTGCACTTCCAGTTCCTAGTTAAGTCACCGGGAACTGTAGCTGTCATGCCCCTCTTTAGGACTGGGTCCCGTTTTCTTCACACAAAGAAATTTCCTGAAACAACCAAGAAGTTTTAAGATCTAGTAATCAACATATGTCACATTATTTGAACATGATTTTTGTGCATCCATTTCAAAGGCAGACTGGATGTTCAGCCAATGATGCAGCTGGCATTTTTCCAACCTAAACAGCATGGTCTCTTCAGCTTTACCATTCTTGCAGGCTCTAGCAGATTTTGGAGGTAATGTGCAATCAGGTACATGAGACCATATTACATATTGGCAAATTTCTCCCCATGGAAAATGAAAATATTATAGTTATAGGACATTATAGTTATTTTCAATGTGGTTAAATTGTGAATTAATCCCCAGTGTAATTCTATTGATTTGAACAGAGTTGTACAGGAACAAATGTGGTCTCGGAGAACTACATCCATAAATATACTAAGTTACAGTTAACTTGCTTTTTCTGTATGTTAAATTCTGATCCTAATTTTGGCTCTCACCTATACATTTAACTTTGAGACTACTCTACAAGCACTAATTGCTCCTAATGAAATACCTGTGTAAATAAGACAAAACATCTAGCTTTATAATTAGAGCTGTGTTCCTATAAGAGGAGAGTATTGGGCCGCCATCCCACACAACTGCCACCCTCTAATTCCCTAAGAAGTACTCAATGGCTGCATATAAAGTTCGGGGCTTTGTGACAGAGGGATTGCCAGTTTGACAGAAGAGAAGGAGGAGGGGATGGATACATCCATGGTCCCATGGAGATGCTCCAAATTTTGGATCTGGGATGTACTCCCCGTTCCTACAGTACAAAATTAGCCAAATACACAGGCCTTGCCCTCCCACCTGTTTGAAAACACTGCTCAATGGGAATGCCTTGTTTGTTTTCTGATCTTCATGGAACTCTCAGTTATTGGACAGCTTTGGTCTGCACAACTTATTTTTGTAAGAAATGTTTGGAAATTTAGGCTGTTCTCTTAAGCTCCTGACATCCTAGTTAATGAGGGTATAAATATAGACTGCTGTTAGGGAAAGACAAGTACTGAAGTGCAATTAACCTTTAACAACCTATTAATGCACAAATCCTGAGTGCTGTGAAAAAAAACCCCATGCTCAGGACACCCACCAACTACTTCTCCCATGGAATTATTATACTGTTTTCCATGAGAGGTTTCATTTGGGACCATTATTTAAGCTTGAAAAAAATTGCCCTCTTCAAGCACCTCTGCAAGCAGAAAATGAAACCTCCTGTGAGAAATCACCTGGCAGAGCATTACTGGAAACAGATGATATCCAAGAGGTCTTGGACACATCTTTCTGTAAGCAAAGATTTCTTTGCTGCCATATCATTGAGGGACCAGCAGGGAAGATTCCAGGTAATGCCTGGGGTTTTCATGCCTTTCCAGTTTCTTCTTTTCCACATGCATGTCCAGTATCACTGCAAACTAAGCTGAATATAATTTACTAGCAATAAAGCTTCAAACAGAAAGTAAGAAAGAGTAGAAGAGATTTGTTGGTGAGAGTTGATGAAAGGAGAGATAAAAGAAAGAAGGAAAAAATACTAAGGATCAAAGGCCTAAGTGAGAAAAAGCTATATAACAGTATTTCCAGTGGCTTCTTAGGTATGGGATGCAGGTAGTGTATAAATGACAAAATGTAGATAGTAATAATCTATTTCATTGTCCCATGACTCCAATAAAGTTATGAAAAAAATGATTACTTGCCTGCATCTTTTGGACAGCCTCAAATTAGACAATTTAAGGAATGAGATGTTTTTAGTGGTTTCTTTTGTATGCTGTATGTTTTTACATGAATTAGAGCTGAGTTTCCTGTTCTCTGTGTGTTCAGTCATCAAGAGGGAAAACATAAACTGAGTGTATGCCCATAGCTGTCCTATCCCATTGTCGAAGTGTGCAAACTAAGCAATGTGTTGGGTCTTTTCTGTGCACGTCATTCTTTTTCTGTGGGGGAAGCTAGAGAACAAAACACGCAGCTTCTCACTTTCCTCTAAGGTTTGAAGGTCTCTTTTTATGCATCTGTAAAGTTGTGGAAACATTTCCTCTACTTGTTAAGTATATGACTTGACAAGAGGCCTGTGAACTGGATCAGGCAATTCACTACAGGCAATTCTCAGAGATCCTCAACTTTGTGTTCTGAGGACCTGAACGGCACTTGAAAGAGATGAGAATGGCATTATAGGAAGCAGATGATGGCCAGAAGCTCTTGGACACGTCCTCAGGTAAGTACTTCCCCTGGCACATGCCACCATATGCCCAAGGGGAAACTGAGGCTGTTCTGTGGAGCAGCAGCATTGGCTGTACCAATGCCCAGGCTGGTAGTGGTACCCAAAACCAAGCATCTGATAAACAAAATTAACATATGGACTCCTGTCACCCTCTTTGCAATGTTAGGTTGTGGTGGAATGACTGACACAGTGAGGCTCCCACTTTGCTGTCTTCCTTGGTGATAGAGTGAATTCTGGTCCTGGTCTTTGTACCTTACATCTCCTCTCTGCAGACATACTCCTGGAGGGTGTCATTTACAAGCTTCCTCTAGTCAAGAACAGAGAAAAATATAGAAACACAACAACTGTAGAAGCATAGAACACAGCTTATAAATTATAAACACCAGTACAATAGATCAGAGAAGGGTATTGATATAAAATACCCTTCTCTGATCTATTGTACTGGTGTTTATAATTTACTTTAAAGATAAGTAATTTTTGGTGGGGTTCATCTCTTCTAACCTTCACTTTCTGAAATTGGGGCACTTCAGTGATAGTGTTCTGGATTATTCACATTTTCAGTAGACATTTTTTTATTCACAGTATGCACATAGTTTCTGTACATGCTTGTGTGTGTCTGCATGCACATGAGGGAACCCCAAGACATAAATAGATACCTGATATCAGTCTGCTGTAGTTCTACTCAAGTCCAGCTGCTCTAGTTTTCTTCTAAAGTTTGACCAAGTTTCACCCCACAGGTGGACAGTAGCAGATTTCAATTTTTCCTCGGTTGTCTCATTGCTACTCATCCTCACTTTCCAAGAAAGATGTTGTTACTACTTAACTATCAGCTTTTTTTGGTGGAAAGTACCTAAATTAAGTTTTAACTATACTCTTCCATTGATTTTGTAATGGTTTGACCTAATTTGTCAAATCATTTATTTTCTGCTGCAAGCAAAAGGCAATACGAGCTCTCGTCCCAGACAGCATTTCTGCTGAAGGGCTTGGTTTTCAGGAGGTGGACCTACTGTGCCTGTAGTGAGCAACGAGTCATTTAATCACTGAAAATTTACATTCCTGCTTCTGCTTTTTCTCCAGCATTTGGAGAATATTTTGCAAACTGTGAGGAGGGAGGAGGCATTTTTAAATCACATCCATTTTAACAATTTAGAACATTTTAATCCCAGGCACTGACCTTGCCAGAACACTGATCAGAACCCTCCAGAGCATTAGTAAAATGTATATGCAGAGATGATTTTTGCAACATGAGGTCATCCGTAATGTTAAACTTCCCCCCACCAGCACAAACATACAAACACAAGCAGACAAATGTACGCTTACATTTTTGTATGCTATATGTACTTTCATGCTTTTTAAATAAGAACATGGAGAAGATTTCAGGGAATAGAGAAGCAGCTCGTCTGGATAAATCATTAAGGTGTAACTCACAGACTGTGGATTAGAGTGTATATTCTACCAAAATGACTGTTGTTTTGACTGCTGAAATAGTTTGCTGCTGGTTTGGGAGAGAGCAAGAAAGCAGTGGCACAGGGTGCTCATTTGAATAATGCCCTAAATCAGTCCCATATGTTGACCCTGTGACCAATCCTTGCTGGCAAAAAAATCCAAACAAATCAGTGGTATTTTTCAAATGGCTTCCAAGCAAGAGTCTGCATTCACCTAGCCCAGGGTACACACACACACCCAGCACTTTGCACCTGCATAAATAAGGCATTTTCCTATATTAATAGCAAGTAAAAAAACCCTCTGTTTTGATTCATGCATAGAAAAATAATAGTGTATATAATTAATACAGCTTGACCAAAGTATTAGACATGGTTGTACAGACACCCTCCTATTTTTCTTCCTCTAACAAATAGAGCATTATATAAGGCTGCAATCTTATTCCACGTGTACTTTGGAGGGAATTGAGAAAATCTGGCATTTAGCTACTACCTTTGCTGAATACTCATCTCCCACCTAAAATGAACTAAACTACATTGAAGTTCAATGTGTAGTTAACTGGACAGGAACTGAGCAAGTTTCAAAATTGGTTATTTATTCACAGATGTTTCTATGTGTGGAGATGGTGCCGGCTCAAGGCTCCTCGGGCAGCACAGCAAGAACAGAGTTTCTCTTTACCAAGGCTAAGGCTGAGGAAACTTCTGCCAGGGAAAATAAAGTGAGGTATGGAGAAAAGACCAGTGTGCTGAAGAACCAGGAATGACTCCTCAAGAGCTGAGTTTGCTGCTTCTGGTACATGGGGAGACCACAGTCGATGGAAGCAGAGGACATGACTGCCAGGAGAGGCTGCCACCACACATGCTGGTGCCCCTCTTCCTGCAGCAGCTGCTAACCTGCCTGTAAGGCCTTGTCATGGGTAAGTAGGCTTGGCTACAGATTGTTTATTTTTCCTGAGAGTCCCTAGGCAAACTGAGCTTCTGCCTAGAGCTAGATCTGCATTTTGAGGCATTTTTTTTGTAGCCACAGTCAAGGATTATAGCACAATAAAACCTCACACTAACTGCAGGACACAAAACTACAGAACAATAAAGGTTGTTCCTGCTATAAAGATCTCACAGTCTGCAAGCAGTGGCCATAGATAAATAAAATATAAATATGGGAAGGTTATAAGGGGACAAAAAAAGAGCTGTGGTCAATTATAACAACTTTGCAGGCCTTTGCAGTCCTCTGCAGGCATCACCAGAAAGGTGAGGGTTTGAGGGAATTGAAGGAGTGCATTGGGTTTTTGTGGAAAGTCTATTGCTGATTAAGACAGAGGACATTCTTATACTTTTTACCTGTGGCAAAGAACCACTCTAGGAATGTGTGGCTTGACATAACTCCAAGGGGTAGAAATAGACATCAGCCTACAAAGAGCTTAGATGGCGCCTGAAAGCAAGAACGATAATATGAACCACAGCCTGAAGGAAATCCTTTGTCTCTCTTCACTTGGGAGGGAGGCCTCCTAAAACTACAGCTGGGATAATTTCATCTGTAGGGATTACAGCTGGTTTGATTCCCAATCAAAAGATTGCATTTCTCTCTATTGAGGATATGGATATTTTACATCCCTTTCAAAAGTGCTCTAGAACATTTCCAAATTAAGCACCACTCCAGTTTAAGAAACGTAAACATAGTATTTCAAGATGTAAAAGCATATTTATTATTAATATTAAATTTTATTATTATTATTATTACATCAGAACTATTGTTTTCAGACTCTGTCTTTACATTTGTAGATGCTAGGTGTAACTGGTCATGATTTTGGAACTGAAAATGGTAATTCTCATGTGATCTGAGTCTGTCTGTAAATTTCAACCTTTCCTGCTGAAGCCTTCAGCACTCTCCTCATAAGCCTATGCTTAGTCATATATCTGCAAGCCCAGTAATTCTTTCATGCCCCACACCTATGCCATTCTATGTTGCTTTATTCCAGTGAGACTTTGCACATTTTAAAACTACTATTTGAAAAATATTCTTGTTAATATTTTCCAATAACACTTCCAACTATGATAAGGGTTTCCCTTGGAATTCCCTCAGCAGAGAAATGTGTGATGTACACACAAAAAATGTGATGAGCCCAGGCTGCATCACACCAGTCATATTTGCCCTCTGCCTCTCTAAGTGCAGTGAATCTGCCATGGGCAGGTGAGCAGCTGTGCCCAGGTGGTTCATCTGAGCCTGTGCAGTAAGCCTGACACCTCCAGCCTGCACCGGACCTGTTGAAAGTTTTCTCTGTATGCAGAAAGCCCTCTTGTGTTTTGCATACCCAGCAGCACAGTCTGATCACTGGTAATTTTGCCAGGGATGAAAAGTTGTGTCCAACACTGATGATGTTTTCTTTCTGAATAAATTGTGGACTATAAGAAGCGGATGTGTTTGTAGAAACACACATCTGGGTGTAGCTGCACAATGACAGATTGACCTGGGCTTGGTTCCTCTTCAGGAGGGTACAGCTCCCCAGGCTGATTGCCGGGGTCACCGAAGAGCACGGCTTCTGCTCCAGCTAATGGCTGTGACAAACCAACGGACAGCCGTCCCCAATCAATAGCTGCCCATATGCCATAGAGTGCCACGAATTTCTTTTTTTTTTTTTTCCCAAGAAATGCTCCTCTACATAGCCTTAACTGGGTCAAATGCCTGCTGGATATGCCTGTCTTCTTCATTGAGGGTAGAAGTGACCGAGACAAGTAATTTAGACTAGACATACAACTTTGAAGTGCCTAAGAGCATTAATCCCTTCATTGTTTCCTAAGAAACTGGGTCATACACATGCAGTTCCTCTCTCTATTTATTTCTATATTGTCTGTCATTTCTCCTGCTGCCTATTGGTTAACTCCAAGCAAATTTGACAGAAGGACAGAAGTTTCAAACAAACTGCAAACTTCTGCAAACTTTGTGCAGTCAGTGGCTTGGTAATGGAGGTTAGCCCAGTTCAAGGACTAAACAAAAAGCTACAGTGTAAGAGTAGTAATTATCTACTTGGTTTGGTCTGCCAGCTGGCCAGTCAGGACACATGCAAGGACTGGCCAGTCAGCATTGGAACTGATACAGCTCATACTTCAGCTTCTTTAACCAAAATCCTGTAGACAGAGAGGCATGGGAAAATAGGTGGCATGGAAGAAAACTGCATATATTGCAGAAGTTTGAAGTCATAGGTAATCTCAGGTTACTGCAGTGAAAGTGCACAGACATACCTGATAAATGCATATGGCCTCATTAACGGTTCAGCACAGAGCAATTTGCACATGAATATGTGACACATAAAAGCCACATTTGAAGCCCAGATAATCTATTATATATGCTGTGTAACAGACACTCTGGATTTCTAAATAAAAATATGCATCATATAGGTATGAGCAAGTATACATATAATGCATGTTCACATTCTATATATCCTGCCTAAATGCACACAGTCTGTTACAGCTTGTATCATGGTATCTCAACTCAGTGCAGTAATTCACCACATAACATATATACACTGTACTATGCCACTATAATACCCCATTACACACATGTAATATTGGCAGCCATGGTTATTGATCTCTGTTCTTTGAATCAAATACATCAACCTGTTTCCTAGAGTTCAAATCAATGAAAGAGGGACGAGAGAAATCAATGTTTTGAAAATATTTTTTCCTTTTTTACACTTAATGTAGTCAATGGCTGATAGAAAAATAAAGAGAATATGAGGAAGAGAAGACAAACATATGTATCTCCAATACAGATTGATTCAACATGTTTGTAATGATCTCTAAATGGGATGATTGTAAACAGGGTGTTAATATGCTTCTATCATTTTGTCCAGCCTTCCTCAGATAGAGAAAAATTATGGTGGTGACCTCAGTAGAAAGCAGAAGCAAGCCAGGACTTAGTGCACTGGAAAAATCCAGCATTTGGATGCAATTGGCTCAGGTGTCTAGGGTCAGCATAGCTGCCTCAAAGCCAGGCATGGGATATACACCTGGCAGCTGCTGAGAGCCCAGCAGAAAGGAGAGAAGAACTGTTACCTCTGAAATTCTGCTTCTGGGCACGATGGAATTAATGTATATTTGTCTCCTGGAGCTAAAGACGTTCTTACTGCTGGAAACTCTGCACTGCAGGGTGAGAGATGCTTCCCTATGGCTACAAGGCAGAGGTAACACAAAGCTCTGCATACTCAAGTAGCTGTGCTCTCCTAGGTGAAGGGGCTCTTTAATGTTATCCTTTAATGTTACCCTCTGCTGCAATGTGAGTCAGATCAGCTCTGGCTGGTTATCAGCTGCTGACCGTGAAGGAAGGGTGGAGAGGGTTCATGAGAGTCTCGGCCTGCTGCCTGTGGCATGTCTGTCCAGGAAACAAGCCAGGAAGCATTTGAAGGAAACTATTGAGTTTGGTACTTGCTGGGTGGTCCAAGAAGTTTGACATTTTTCATGCACCTTATTTCCACTGTAACTGGGTGGGGTTTTTCCCCTTCAATATAATAATTTTGTTTTCTAATTTAAATGTTGCGATGAAGATTCTTACTTTTTTTTTTTTGTTTCCTCCAGTGCCTGCCATCCTCTGCCCCAGACTTAAGAGAAAAGCAAAGGAACTGTTGATGGAACAATTTTGATGTATCTGACTTTTGAGTTTGCTTGGAATGCTGATAAAAGCTACCAAATTCCCCAGGCATCTGGAAGAAAACAGAGGTATTTCTTTGTCGTTTTCTCTTCCTTGGATAGCCTGCCTGTGTTGGCTGATGTTTCTTGTGGCTGTTCAGTGAGGTGAGATATTTAATTGGTTTATTTAATGAATAAATAATAGCCATTTAAAACACAACCAGCCACTCAGCTAATGTGGGTTGCCAGTCTTAACCATCATCCTTTCCTTCTCTGCAGAGGAATGTGGGCACCTTCACTCAGTGTTTTTCAGCAGCACATTCAGGCTTTGACAGAACTCTTGACTCCTATAGCTCTCTCTCCATTTTGTTGCTTCAGTTTCCCTGGGTTGATTGCAGCTGCAATATTTTCTCTCTTCCTTTTTTTTTTTTTTCCCACAGAAAAAATTTACACATAGCAATTTCACCCATGTTACAAACCTCTTAAGAATACAAATCTGCTTACTTGGAGATGTTTTTTGGCCTGAGTTGTGGTGAGAGGAATTGAAGGTCATAGCAAATGCTTCTGGCTTGCTAACCTAACACCCTGTGGCACCCCTCTGATTTTTAGGATTCCAGGAAGATTAATTTGAAGGAGGTACGTTTCATGAGTGTCCTAGGTTGAGCATTTTTAGTAAAGTCACTCATGTGACTGTGGTTTTTTTCATTTTTTAACAAGAGCCAGCTTTTTCTTTTTCTTTGGGAGTAAAGATATATTATAGCTGCACCCATCAACTGCTTCTGTTGATGTCCAACAGAAGACGGGGTTAAAAACATCTGGATTATTATTCATTACTAAGTAATCTGTGAGCTTGTTTCCATTTCTCCTTGAGTCAGGAGGCTGACAAAAGCAAAAGGTCACAGCCCAGCCAGGCTGTTTTGCAACACTGAGTGTAAAGTGCGCTGCACTAGACTCACATAAGGTGCCATTGCCCGTTTATTTGTGCCATGCAGAGCTAGACTGTGAAGCAATGTAAAAGTGACATTTGTGCTGCATGAAGCAATGGGACTATCTCTGCTCATAGGAGCAAGGGGCCACTCCAGTCAGGACCTGCTGAGGTGTTTGCTGTGAGAAATATCCAGAGCTGGCATCAACAGCAGGTGAGCTCTGGATTTGGACCAGATTTGGTGGCATATTCACCCCAGGCACCTCAAAAAGGATTGGGAAGCTTTTATATATAATGTAATTCTGTGCCTCTGTGCTGGCATGTGTGTGTGTGTGTGTGTGTGGGCTCTGCACTGTCACAGCTTCCATGGTGCAACTCCATGCAACTTCCATGGTGACTCCCTGAACAACTGCAATGTGGTGCTTGCTCAGACATCATCCCTTGCCCAGTGTTGTAGTGTCACAGCCATGCAACTGCTTTGCTGTGAGCCCAGGCCTCACTTGCCTGATCTACTGAAGGATCAGAGTGGATTTTCAGCATTGGTGAGGGCCAGGGCAAAATTTCCTTTGACTTCAGTAAGGTGTGATAGTTGGGGATATCAGTTACCTGGGGGTTTTTTTTGTGTGTGGTTTTTTGTGGCTTTTCGTTTTTTGTGTGTGTGGTTGTTTTTTTTTGGGGGGGGGGTTGTTTTTTTTTTTTTTTTTTTTTTGTTTTTTTTTTTTTTTTTCTTGGTTGGTTTATTTTCTTTGGG
>JAYDZK010000169.1:60726431-60764020 GCA_034509185.1 Euphonia xanthogaster | reverse complement strand
CCATCCCATCCCATCCCATCCCATCCCATCCCATCCCATCCCATCCCATCCCATCCCATCCCATCCCATCCCATTCAACAGTAATGATGGTGAGAAGAGCATTGAGAATTTGTAAGGCAAATCCACAGGGAGACAATTTTCACCACCTCTTCTCTCCCAGCCTAACAAAGGCCTGAGGGCTGCAGACCCACCCTTATGTTACTGCCCTAGTTCAGCCTATTTGACGATGTGTGCACCTTGTTTGCTTTGCCCAATAATTTCTCAGTGTCAACCCTCACTTTTCTCCAGGTTTGGCAAAATTAAAGCCAGCTATGTCTTTACCTGGAGTTGATCCAAGGGCCAGGGATCCCTCGCCTGCCCTCATCTGGTCCCAGCAGGCTTCTGGCCACTAAGGGTCTGCATGGCTCCCAACTCCAGGAGTTATGCCAGTAGCTTTGGAGGGAGCAGCTGCCAGCTCTTGCATACAGGCTTTCCCCAAAAGTATCTTCAGCACTTGCTTTGAGAGCTGGTGTTCAGACATCTTCCCTACCAAAGATGCTGCCAAACATACAGCTAAAGTAAACCCACCTGTTCTGCAGTACATGCAATACTACATTTCGAAGTAGTTGACCAAGGGTACAAGCAAAGTCACAGCATGTGTAGGATGAAAAGGATGCATGGCATCGACATGATCTGAGGTGATGCCAGACAAATCCTGTTAGATTTGAGGCCACAAACACCTCCAGCATTGCTGGAGCTAAAGGAGAGGGCATGCGTGGAGAGTGTGAAAAGGCAGACATTAGGATGGATCCTGATTTGCATGTCTAGAGGTCAGCAATTATCCTTCTTTAAAAAAAAAAAAAGGCATAGGATCACTTTTCCAGTTTTTTTTGAGTGACACAAAATCATGGCTGAGGCCATAGCTCCTGCTTCTAGATTCCCAATACAGCATTCATTTTTCTAGGCAGCACCTATGACACTGTATCTTGTGTCCTAATAGAAAAATTCTCTCTCATTTGAACATTATTGCTTATGAAGGGAAATTCAAAGCACACCTCTCAGAATTAGATGATTGTTTCATAAAGCAGGATCTTTATTCAGACAGAATGTCATTGTACTGGGCACAAAGTACAGTTTTTACATGCCCATCACATAATATAGGTTTTATCTTTGCAGTGTTGTAGGCACTAAAATGCAATTAGATGAGAAAAATCTTTTGCTATCTCTATGCAATGCCCTGCTTCTGATAGCAAGTCCTGGCATAGGCATAATTTAAGTAGCAAAATATTGAGGCAGGTTCTTTTTGGTGAAATCCCCTTGGCCAACAGAGCACTGCTAATGTTGGCAACAATGAATTTGACTCCAGAAGCTAAAGAAGGCAGAGGCTGCAGTCCTGGAAATGGTGACAATCTTTCATTTGTCATCCTGGGGGTGAAGAATTTTCTTGTTACAAGAAAACTCAAGTAGAGCTCATCAAGGAGACTTGTTATTTATTAGTCCAGACTCTGTCAGCAAACTCCACCGTTGTCTACTGCTTCAAGATCTGAAATCCTTGCAATACAGGTCCCTAGTTACCATTTGTAGGCAAAAAAAGGGTCAGTATTTCCATTTACTTCAATCACCAAATGTTTATTTCATTTTGAAGGACTCCCATGAAGGACAAATGAGAGTTGCTTTTCTAACGCAATAAAACCACACTGCCATGTTTTTCCAGAAAGAAGCAGTCCAGTGGACTTTCCTGTCTTTTATGTGCTATATAATCTACTCTGTATATTACTGGGAAACAAAGCAAGAGAGGGAGAAAGAAGTACACCAGGTGCTAGCAAATGAAGCATACAAATTCCCAGGATGCTAATTCTCCTTTTTTAATTGCATGGAGAAAAAACTGTGCAATGTTTATGAAAGGAGGCAGGTTCATAGAGGAGAACAATACTACTACTTTTCTATGGGACTTTTCCAGTACAAGAGACAGGTGTACTCAAATTCATGAATTTTGCTTCATTATTTGTTCCTTTTTTTCTTCACTTGGGCCTTTCAGTGAAGTTGCAACCCGTGGCAAAGAATAAGGGTTGCACCAATAAAAGCCTTCTGTTAAAATGAACTAAAATTTTTTCCCTATCTGTTACAAGGGGAAACATCAGCCTAGTAAAGCAGTTCAACATTCCCACTGCTGCTGTAAAAGATAAACACTTTTTTTTCCGTGGGGCAATATAAATGTAACCTAAGTTAGATATAATTAGCCATATTTTCTCCAAGAAATTGTGAGGAAAGGGGGCTTGGGGAGTGGGGGGGAAGAAAAAGCACAAACTCTAAAAAAAAGTTAAAATACAGGAAGAAAAGAAGAAATATTGCTGAAATCTAAGATGCCAGGAAATGTGTTTCAAAAATCAGATGTTTTTATAATGCATAGTGATCTTTGCAAAAAAATAATCCCCATTGCTCATAAAAATTATGAAATGATACAGTTGCAGAGAGTTTGCACACCCTCTTCCTGCCTGCCCATGATTGCGTATTTAACCTCAGCATTAAAAAATGTGAACAAGTTAGAGGAATTTTTTTTTTTCATTCTATTGCTGTTTGGGCAAACAGGCTATTTCCAAGATATATTTGTATTATGAAGGTTAGTTCCAATGTGCTCAATGTCCACAGCAGGGTTCAGATACTCAGAAGAGCAAAAACCACAGTTTCCACTACCTCAATGGAAGGCAGTGGGCTCAATAGTCCTGGAAATCTGGCCAGTCTGCTTAAATAACTAATTTAGGTAACTGAGTATTGGTGGTGAGTCCTTTTGCAGAACTCTCTTACCAGGACAAACAAACTGAAAAATAGAACTTTCATCTTGAATTCTATGTGCAGTTCTTTGTCCCCATTTCCAAAATAAAAGAGTAAAATTAGAAAAATATGTCAGAAATGACAGTATTAGGCATTGACTTCTATAGAGTGAGCTAGATTAAGAGTATCTGATTTGGAAAAGAGAAATGTAAGGGGACACATAATAAAGAAATAAAATGTCAGTATAGAGAAGATGAACAGTGAAGGATTATTCACTATTTTTCACAGTACAAGAACTAGAAAGTGTCAGCTTACATAAATTAATGGGAAAAAAATCTATCAAGGATTATTAAGCACAAAAGTGCAGCTTTTCATTTAAGAGGTCATTAAACTGCAAACTGATGAAAACTGTGAAATATACTGGGAAAAAGATCACTGTAAGCTTGTTCTGGTTTTCCTTAAGTTTCTGTGACTTGCTACTGGCAGAGAAGTGGTAGTGGCCTTCATGGACTTTTGGCTGGGCCCAGTGCAGCAGTTCTAGTTCTTATAAATGGTTGGGCAATTCAAATAGCAGGGAACCAGACCCATGATGCAAGAGGTCATTTCATCTTTCTGCAGTTCATAGCTGAATAAACAGATCAGTGAGTAGGAGTTGAGAGGTAAATTAACTTTTGTATTCAGCACTGGCAGAAAGATAGTACAGCATCATATCCACTTCTGGTAACTGTAGTTTTTAGACGGTGTCAGGAACTTGGAGGGAATACAAAAAAAAAAGAGGCACCAGAAAGACTGGGACTTTACTTCTCAAGGAGACAAACAGAAAGTTTTATCCACATTTTGGAAAAAAAAAAAAAAAAAGAAAAAGAAAATTAAAAGAAGGAAAATCAGTCACTCAAGGGCTTTTTAATCTACTGAAAAAATAAAGAAGAGCTGAAAATTAAATCCACAAAAATTCAGACTGGAAATAAGGCAGACAGGGGGAAGGGAGGTGTTATTTGGTTGCTTTGGTTTGGTTTGGTTTGGTTTGGTTTGATTTGGTTTGGTTTGGAATGGGTTCGGTTTTTCCCCTTCCCAAGGGAAGGGAATGTTAAACCATTAAAGAAAATTACAAAAGAAGTAGTGGATTTTCCATTTCTTAATATCTTCAAATAAATACTATTTTTCCAGTCACGCATGTTGTTGTATTTTATTCAGAGTTAACAGGTTAAAAAAACCCCTCCGCACACAAAATAGGATAACCCATTTCTTCTGACGGTCCTGACCAGGGTTGTTGACTTGGTGACTGTAAAGAATCCCTTCTCCTGTGTGCATTCCCCTCAGCGTCTCCCTCCAGTCACATGCAGCCTACGTCTCTTCATGTATCCTGAATAGCAAACACACACCTTTGAACTCCAGGTTCTGTTGGAAGGGTTTGTAAAATCTTCCTAAACAGCTTTCTAAATGCCTCTACCTTTGTTGGTTGTTTCTGGAAGTGATGAACTTCCATAAGTCCTAGGTTAATCACAAGACCCATGTAAAATCTCAAGATACTCTTCAAGAGATCTCAGAAGATTGTTCTTTTCTACTTCACTTCAGAAACAAGCTATACAAACTATATGTTTCATTTCTAGCAGATGTTTGTCTGAAGGCCTCAAGTAAAAGAGGTTCTAGAACTTCCCATCATTTAGTGTCCTTGCCCTGAATATTTGTTTTGAAAGCACCGTCTTCCATTTGGGAAGTAAAAGAAGACCAATTCCTCTCAGGGGATTTAAAGAGCTGCTTTCTGAACCCTTTCCTGTAGGTCCAAATCCTCTTTAGAGTATAACCATAGACTGGAGTCCAGCAAAGGTCTTTCAAACCTGAATGGAATTGAAGGATCATATGACATCACTATAAGACTTATAAAAGTTTATACCCCCACAAGGTTCTTTTCACATTCACAATTTTCAGCAAGCATGTTCACCTTCCAGTTATTCTTTTTTTTTCCTGTAAATCTGTTGTCTAGTCAATTTCTCCCCACCATGAACTTGTTTTTCCACCAAAGTGTAGAAACTAGTACTTCTCCTTACTGTATGCATATAGAAATACTGTAATTCTGTAGTAATTACTGCATTAGAATATTTCTCCAGTTATTCTGGTTTTTGTTATTTTGTTTTTTGTTCTATTCCTGCTTCCAGCTGATGCATACTCTTTCTAATTATTATGTCCTCTAAAAATGTAGTAACTCAGTTTTATCAACCATCCAGCTTACTTACAACAGCACTGAATGGCACCTGGCCAGGACATGGTCCAATTGCAACTTTTCTTTATTCATTCTTCCCATGGAAATGTAAAAAATTATGAGTCTCCTGGAAAATTTATCTCAGCATTTTCCACAGACTGTCCAGGCTACGCTTTCCTACCCACTTGCTCAGTGCATAGCACAATGTCAAATTCTTCAGTCAAGATATGTGTTTCTGTATCTGCTACTACTACACAGTCTTAAAGGTTTACTACTGTTGTGTGTACTAAAGTGAAATTGTTCTTCCATGATGAATTTCCAGTACTCAATTCATACTGGAAAAAGAAAAGAAAAAGACATGTAATCAATCATTTGTCCAGAAGTGTAGAAAACTGAAAATGCAGCACATATTTTCCAGTAACAGGGAATCCTTGCTGAGTACTTGACTGTAGTGATTTATACTCTTCAAATCGCTGCCTTTGTCAGAAAATGTAATTCTCTCTTCTGTATCATTTGGAAACAAGAAGTGAAAGATCTCTTTACTTTTTCAAAAGCCTTAATGTAACAATGTTGAGCAGAAGTCAAAAATATTTAGGCAGCTTTTGTGGAATAAGTGTCATAGCCTCGGCTGCTAGACTGAGATGTGCTCACAAGGACCTTGCTCCTGAACAGAGAGAAGTTTTTTCTGTGCACCCACCCTTTTCATTGAATGATTTACCTCTCTCAAGAACATTTCCTATATTCACATTATTCACCTTAGGGTCTGGCCCATTTTTGGGTGTGATGGAGAAGTGTTTGCTTTTTGCACTCAATGCCTACTGTGGTGAGGAACAGTGAGATGCAGAATGGGCCAGAGTCCAGCTGGCATAATTCAGCAGCAGAAGTTTTGAAATCAGTGGATGTCTACTGGTTTATATCAGCTGTTCAAAAACTGAGGCAAAAGCACAGATTCCAGCTAGCTGAATTTTTGAGATGTTGTCTAGAGCCAGCTTTGCAACTCAAGTTTCTCTCTGTTAACTTCACAGAGTGAGGGAGGGAAGTAAGATAAAATAGTTAAATGTGAAGCTCATCCCAGTGCAACTCATTTGTAATTCTAAAGAACATTCTCTTGTGGTCTTTCCAGAAAGTGGTTTACCAGCATTTTACAACTACAGGTAATGCGTGTGATAAAATAACAAACATATACTAGATTGCTTAATGAAATTTGGGCAAAGAAATCAAAAGATCTAAGTAAGAAATCCAAAATCCACAAAGACTGGCATCTGAAAAACACAGGCCTGTTGGAAAAGCCTGTGCAAGTGGCTGAGATTAGTCATATCAAGCAATATCTGCTTTCTACCCAGGCAGCAGTACTACAGTGAGGTTTTTAGAGTTCTCCCCATCCCTGCCAGCTCTCCTGCACATGCCTGTATGGTGAGACAGAAAGGCATTGATATCTGGCTGGCTCATGAGAAACTATGACCTAAAAAAAGGGCAAGCACCCTTAAAATCCAGCTGATTTGGTGAACACAACAGTATCAAGAGCAGGGGAACCTTGGAATGGATTTGGAAGATAGCTTTTGGACCCTGGTGTCTTTATTGCTACTTAGACAGGGTGTTGAATTTGATGCTTTTGTCCCTGTAAAGATGGAGTTTGCTGCTGTATTTTGCCCAATGATTAAATTCAGTCTGGTAATGGTTCTGATAATTACATCTTTCCCAGACTGACCTGGATAGGAGGCACCAGAGTGGTTTATTGTGCATTCAAGTCTATGAGTTATTTGTGTTCCTTACATTAAAATTATTTCAAAATTGATGTTAGCAGTTTCATGAAAGTACTAGGAATGATATTCCCACCTACAAGAGTCAACTAAAACAGATGTTTTCAAAGCAGTTTAAACTCAGACTTGGAATACAGGCTACCTATCAAATTCTTGTGGTCTCTTCAGCAAAATCTGTCACACTGTAAGAAGGAGCCAAAATCCTGCTGTTCAGTGTTGTTAAAATTTCCATAAAATAAAAAGTTCACTTCCACATAAATGAAGGATTGGGGTAATGAGTTATGGCCATAGTGGCATGTAGCCTGTACACTGAGGGATGAGGCAGGCCCTGATCATCCTCTGGGTGGACAGAGATGCAGAACTGCAGAAGGTCTCCAGGCCACCCTAAATGCAGAAGTAAAATTGCCTGTGTCATTTCTGACAGATGTCCAGCAAACTTACATCTACAGATTGCTGCTGGTGAATGGCCCACCACTTCCTCAGACAAGCTATTCCACAGCTTCCTTTCCTAAGAGCTATGAAATTTATCAAGCTGGAAGAAATAATTTTAAAATGTTGCTGCTATGGCTTTAGGAGCCTTTTGACTACAGTACTGTCCTGTCTCATCTGGCAGGCAAGAAACTGGAGTGATGAATAAGAAATCCAACTTCCAACAATTACCTGTTTGACCCTGGGAACATGGATTTGACCAGTTCAAGCAAGAAAAGGGAAAAAACCTGTTTTTTTCAGTCCCCACAAATGAAGGGGAGAAGACACAGTGGATAAAGAGCAGACATTTAATATTAATTAAACTAATATTAATATTATGTAATGATTTAAATTATTCCTGTGTCAGGAAGAGTACAGAGCAGGATATATTCAAACCTAAAAAGGGCTGAGATTGGGAGAAAATCATGACAACCTTTTCTTCAGTGACATTTTTTTGCAGTATCAAACTAAATTGTCCATTAAAAAAAATCATTGATGATCAGTGACAGAAACCACTTGCATTCTTTGCATACAGGAAGATGAGTCCCCTGAGCATGGTTCTGGAAAAACTTCAGCTGCTGGCTGACACCTTTTCTTACCCTTCGTGAATCAGGAAGGTGGGAGGGGATACAGTGTATCTTGGCCAACAGACCATCTCCTGTTCTTTTATGAAACCAGCTTGTTGTAAGAATGCCTTCATTCACTGAATGTCCGGTGATAGCTTTTTCTGGGCAAACTTTGGCTTTTAGTCTGCTCACAAGTTAATTTCATCTCCCTGTGTGGGTCTTTGCTATTGTTTTTGGTGCTCCTTGACTGACCTCCCACATCACTGTGCAATACTAATTTTTGTGTTGAAAACTTTTTTGTCCATCTCACTGAATCCTTGAACACCACAAGGCATTCAACCGGTTTACTACGACTTTGTGAAGTTTCAACAGAGAGCTGTGCCACTGTAATTTACATGCCAAGAAGCTGCAAAACAGTTCTGTTGGAAAACAACTGGCAGATGTCTGCAAGGTGAAGCAACCAGTCTGTTTTTGTCACACCACACAGCTCCCAGTACACGCCAGGCTGGCTCTTAATGGATACCAGCCCCATCTTACAACAAAAGCCATTAGTGACTTTGCCATTGATATGTTTAGGAAAAGTTTTCATAAATTTATTTCTTCGTCACAACCTGAGCGAGTCCAATGAGCTGAGAGAGGCCTCTCTGTTCAGTCCTGGTAGCTTTGGTGGCTGGTCTGTATAGCTCCTATGCAACAGAGCAGTTTTAGAGCTGCCCATGCCCCCAAACAGACCTGAGCCTTTTCTCCTGCCTCATGCTCAAGATTGTTGTCAAAGACGTGCCTAGTAGCAAGATGTTTCCTGGCAGGAATCAGGTACAAAAATGGGACTGTGTGCTTAGCTGCAGTGTCAGCCTCACTGATGGGTGGGATTTGCCTGGGCAGCTGGTGCCCCCTCAGGCCCCCCCGTCACCGTCCGGACCCCGAATCCCATTGCCACCCACTGCGGCCACTTCCTATGGCTGCACAGCAAACCAGCAGCGTCTGGTGGCACATTCGGCACCACATCTGTTAGCGTTTAGCCCGAGTGTTGGCTGTCCTTCCTAATAATTCATCTCAAATAGGCTACAGCAACAAGCAGGCGTTCGTTCTCCTGCTCTCTTCCTGCTCTCTTTTTTTTCCCCATTGTGCCATTCAACAGCCTCCAAAGCTGCTAAAGCCACAAAAATGTTAGAGTGATTGTTGGCCAATGTCAAACTTATTTTGGAGTGGTTGTCTTATATTGGGTGACATATTATTTACCTTTCTTATCTAAGCTTAATAGAGTTAAACAAATCAGCGCTTCCTGACGGGAGGCTGCTAGAATGTGATTGAATGAGCAGTGTTGTTAGGAGAGCATATGTGCCTGAGCTCGTAGATTCTAACAGCTAAACTTTGGTGCTTCTGTTGTGACATCATATTTCTAGGTTTCTTGTCAGCTTAACACCATCCAGTGTTGGGGAATTAAAAAAATCATAAATGCAAACACATTTTAATATACCTTTGTTCATTTCAGTACTTGTAATTCATGAGGTTTTACAGAATACATAGAGAAGACTCAAAATCTCAGAGGCTGAAAGTGGAAATTTTTTTTTTTTTTAACTCTCGGGTGTTTTAAAGTAAGTTTTTCATAAAGTCAGCAAAACCTTCAGCCAAAGACAAGTGCATGTTGGATTAATACAAAAGAGGCAACAGTGATAATTAAAATTATATCTCTTTTTCATTTTATGAAGAACATACAGAAAAGTACAATGGAGAGTTTCAGAACAGAAGCTTTAAATTTGAGTTTAACCCTCCAAAAACCTGTGCCCAAAAACAGTGGGTTGGAAAAGGCCAGAGATCAAAACTGGTATTGACAGAAGGCTCTCCTTATCTGCTAGGGCAGAGCAAACTCATCAGTGTGCTATCTGAAATCCTCATGGTACAGATTCCCAAAAGGGCTGGGATGGCCCCTAAGAGACATATATTCTCTTCTGCCAAGGACCTTTGGCTTTAAAAAAAAGGATAGTGATTAGCCGAAGCAAGAGCCAAAATTGTGCTAAATTGCAAAGGAGTAGCAGCAGTTACAGTCTGACCTTGGTATCTGCCCAGCATTGTTGCCCCTGTGGTGTTTTTGAGGTCTTGCTGAGGTTGACAGCCACCTCCTCACCCACGACCCAGCACACCAAGAGCTCACTGCTGGGCTGCACTTATGGATGAAATCTCCCCCATCTTCCCACCAAACATGGCAGCAGCTGGGGAGCAAGTGCCAGCTCACAGGCAGGCATTCTGGCTCACCTTCCCCGGCCCAAAGCATCTCTCTCTGTGGCCTGGCTGCCCAGGGGAGGAGAAGCTCACTCAGAGCCCTTTCTCTGCCCCAGGCTGGGGTGACAGACACATGTGGGCAGGCTGCCTGCCTTTGCCCCCCAGCAGTGCAAAATAAGTGCTCCCCAGCCCTTGGCTGCTGCTGACCCTCTGCTGAGTTTCTTCTGGTGGATCCCCCACAACTCTGGAAGTCTCAGTGGTGTCTTGTGGCAAAAAAGACTTTTTCCAACGCTCCCTCTTTGTTTAGCAGTGCCCCAGCTTTCCCAAGTCTTATGGCCATCACAGAGCTATTTAGAAAAGCAAGGTTTGGAGGCATTCTTGCACCACTGGTACGGTCTGTGCATCCCTGCAGCAGCCTGGATAGAGGTGTCACAGGCTCCATGCTGCAATCAGGGATGAAGAAAGGGATGATATGTATGTCTGCATACCTAGAGGAAGAACACTTTGGCTTTTTATGGGTAAAATGAACTTAGGTTGTGAAGGCCACTTTAGTAAGTGGAAACATAGAAGCGTCTACCTTGAAAGATCATCCTTTTTTGATCAATGCTAAGCCTAATGTCTTTGGTGATGTTTTTATTTATTACATGATAATCTGGCAGGGAATTGGTAGGCCACTTGCAAAAATGATTAATCAGAAATACCAATCTTGCTCTGATTTGCAGCATAACAGAAAACAGCAGCTCTGTCCTGTGCTACTCCCCAGTGATTTACATCAGTATGTGCCAATGATGGAAAACATGGCCTGCCTGTAAAGCTACAATTAGGTCTAGTTTCCATGGACATAATCAGTTGAATGTAGAAAAAAAAAACAAGAAAGAAATCTAATAAAGGGAACAATATAAAGTAACCATTATAAAATAACTGAGGACTTTACATGCCAAAATATTAATTACTTTAAGATATATGTTTCTACTGGCAATTTTTTTACTTTTTTTTTTAAATGCTTTATGACACTATCCAAGTTGAAAAGTTCACATTTATACAGGAATAAAAGAAAAATCTGAAGAACCCTGGAATTTATAAATAAAAGGCATGATACATTAATATGCAGTTTCCAGAGTGTTCTACTTCACCATCTTCTACTTTAGATAAGCAGAGTTACACTCAAAGGAAGTACTATTGAATAAATACAGGAATAAACAGCTGAGAAAGGCAGAATATTAACAAAGATCCAAATGCTGCTGACACTACATCAAGAGAAGGAACATTTTGACAACTTTATTCATGCCAATAATCACAAGTTGCCTTTTTCAACATTCAGGCTACTAAAGTTGCCTTGTTTTGATTGTTAACCACTACAGCAAAATGAAATAAGATTTCAGAGTAACAAAAAAAGCTTTGATTCCTAATTTCAGACACCTCTAAATTTGAAAACTTTGCTGTTCTCTGCCAACAGTTCTTGATAGATCAGAAAATGTTCGTCCTAGGTTGTATGCCCAAACCTGAGAATCTCAGCTGAGCCATCTCGTGCTAACTTTAGGTACCATCAGTCTTCTATAATACAACAACATGGAAGTGTAAATTTGATGTTTAAACATGGCAAGAGATAGTTTAATTTCCAGTGTTGGGGGTATTTACAGTCATACACTGTGCTACCAGTGTTGTTTCTTAGCCTTCTGTTCTCCATTACTCGTGCTAGCAAAAGTAAAGTGAGAATGTAGCTAAATAATCTCTTTCCTTTGGTAAGATGGCATAGGGAGAGCTGTGTTGGTCTTGGTATTTTTCTTTTCAAATACTGAAATCCTCTGGGATATTTCCCATTCCTTGTATTACAAGGTTTGACTGGTATGTGTGTACAGTCAGGCAGCTGTAGATTTCTAACCCACTAAAACTAGCACATCTGAAGTGTAATAATTCCTGGGAAGGAAACATGCAATATAAAAATATCTCTAATGATTTAAACTGTACCCTGTACAGTACTGTATTACTCCATGTTAAGGTACAGCAGTACAAAGCCATGTTTTTACAGGTTATTTTTCTGTCCCCCAGCTCTCTTTATTCAGGAAACTTTTACCATGTATGAAGGGACAGACTCGCAAAATAGGGTATAACCAACAGAAAGCCCCATAGGACAGTTATGTGTTGGATAGGGCACATAAGAGATAACTTGGAAGTGAGATGGAAAGCATAAGCGTTAGCTATGAGGCTAAGCACAGCATGCTCCCCACCCCCAATAAACACCCTGCAGGACATTGCTCGCCAGGCCAGCATCCAACAGGTGAGAAGTATCAGCTTTTGGTGCTGCTTCTGGGAGCAGGCTAGTCCTTGGTGTCACTGAGGTGCCATCTTCCAGCTCACTGTCTTTTCCAGGGAGACTTTATAACTTTCCTTGTCCTTGCTTTTCTCCTTGAATCTTTAATTTGTTACCCATGCTACTGATCTTACCTCTGCCTTCAATTCTACAATAATAATTTGGCTGATTCTAGTCTATGTACTTTCTCACAGCTCTTTCTCACAACTCAGAATTTTCCAAAAAGTTTGAGCTAAGGTTGCACAGCTGGGCTGTATCAAAACTAAGCCTAGGATCACAGGCAGCTTAACTGCTAGAAGGAGAATCACGAGGTGGGGGAGGAGGGAGAAAAAGTCCTGTGCTGATGGGATTGTACCATAGAACTTTCCAAGGTCTTCAGGGGACCTCTGGTTCTAAGCTGGAAATGACGATGACAGTGCTTGCTAAACTTTGACAAGCCAAACATCTAGGAGATAGATCTCTGCAATCAAATCAGATAAAATTTTCCAGGCACTGTACAGTCAGCTATTTTTCTGAAAGTAAAGGATGAATGAATGCTCACAAATGCTTATTGTGCATTAAACCCACCAAGAAATCCAGGAAAGTCAATGCTACAGAATTTTAAATTTTAGTAGATATTCTTGAGCTGAGGAGGAAGCCAAAACAGGTCAGTTTTAGGTAACTTCAGGACATGTAGAGTTCATATTCAGCTCCTGGCTCTTACACAGACCTTCCTTGTACAATTTAACACAAGATATGTAAGTCCAAACTAGGACTTGAAGATGGGTACAGGATCCCAGTATCACCAGCTTATGCATACAAGACTCCAAACTAGCTCATAAAAGGTTGTAAAATCTAGGGGAAGAAAAAGAATCCAGATAGACTAATTGCTGCCTAAGGTCAAGTCCAGGCACATACCCTTCTCCAAAGCCTTGCAGTTCACATTGGTGCTAGATGACTTTCTTTCAAGAAAGCAAGTCACCACTTCCCAATCTTCTTCTCAAAAATAAATGGGCAAAGAAACCTTTCACTCAGGAGTCTTCTGGTTGCACTACTCACCCATAAAGGGGAAACCTGGACCCTAGTCTCTACAGTGCTTTTGGAGATTGAGCCCATGGAATGTATATCCCATTTTTAAGGTAGCACTGCCCTATTGCTACAGCTGAACCTCTGTGATAAGAAAGAATACGGGAATCATGGTCCAGAGAAACAAGTTGTCCAATTGCTTCTTGAACTCAGACAGGCTTGGTGCCGTGACCACTTCCCCGGGGAGCTTGGACCAGTGCTCAACCACCCTCTGGGTAGAAAACCTTTTCCTGACATCTAATCTAATCCTCCCCTAATTCAGCTTCATGATGTTTCCTTGAGTCCTGTCACTGGTCACAGAAGTGAAAATATTGGTACTTCCTACTTGCCCCTTCACTTCCCCTTGTGTAGAAATTTTAGATTGCAATGAGGTATCCCCTCAGTCTCCTCTTCTCCAGGCTGCACAGACAAAATGACCTCAGTCACTCCTCATATGGCTTCCTCTCCAGACTCTTCACCATCTTTGTGGCCCTCCTTTGGATGGTCTCTAATAGTTCAAAATCTTTTTCATATTGTGGTGCCCAAAACTCTGCTCAAGGTGAGGCTGCCTCAGTGCAGAGCAGAGCAGGACAATCCCCTCCCTTTTGCCCAGCTGGCCATGCTGTGCCTGATGCCCCCCAGGACACGCTTGGCCCTCCTGGCTGCCAGGGCACTGCTGACTCATGTTCAACTTGCCACTGACCAGGACCCCCAGGTCCCTTTCCACAGTGTTTCCCTCCAGCCTTTCATTCCACAGTCTATAGACACAACCTGGGTTGCTCCATCCCAGATACAGAATTCATCACTTGCACTTGTTAAGCTTCATTTCTTTCATGATTTCCCATCTCTCTAATCTGTCAAGGTCTCTCTACAGGGCCCCTCTGCTTTCCAGGAAGACAACAGCTCCTTCCCGTTTTGTATCACCTGCAAACTTGCTTAGTATCCCTTCAAGTTGTGCTTCCAAGTAATTTCTGAATATGTTGAAGGGCACAAGGCCTAAGACAGAGCCCTGTGGAACCCCACAAGTGACCAGTGGCCAGCTGATGTCTCCACATTCACTGTAACCCTCTGTGCCCATCCCATGAGCCAGTTGCTCAGCCATTGTGTTTATGACCAGTCATGGTCACTGCGGTCCAGACTCCCGATGCATTTTTCAGTATATGGTCAGAATAGTCCAGAGAGTGCATTGTTGTGCAGACTAATGTATAACATGAAATCTGAGTGCCACTGCTGCTGGCCATAATTTAAACAAAAAGAGTGAGACAACCACATATTGCTAAATGAGGTGATTTTGATACGTTGGTTTAAAAAAGAAGACTTGGGTTATTGAATTCAGTCCCACACAGGCTAAAGATGAGTGTCTAGCCTGCTGAATAAGGGAGATGCCAGCATTCCCAAATGAATGGTGTAGGCATGTCCCCGCTCAGTTAGTGGCTGGTTGTGAATACCAGCTGACGCATTTGCCATGCAAGGAAACATTCAAATCATTTCCAGATAAAGTCCAAAACATTTGTTAACTATTATTTTTTTGAGGCTATCACTTCAAGAATTAGCTGCTACAACTTTACCATCAAGCCATATCGTCTGACTCGCATTCCTTGTCTGCAAGCTACAGCGGGCTCCCCTATGGCACCTAAATGTGCGCCTTGGAAACCTATTCAGGAACCCTCATTAATTTAAATGGGTGCTGTACTCCCCAGTGGCCATTAGGCAAGTAGCTATTTCCAGGATCTGGATGCAGAGAGCACATTAGGTGCAGTGAAGTCATGCCGAAATTCCCTTGTAGAGCTAGTCTTACATTTATAAACAGAGTGTGTAGAAAGTATTTAGGTCAGGCTACAGACCAGAGCAGACCTAACAATAAAATCAGTGATAACATGTGGAATGATTTCACCTAAGCACTAATATTTTTAACATTAGTTAATATGTCAGAATGTTGAGAACCTAATTTTTTTTTGCTTCCTGAACTATAGACAAATCTTACTGAAGTCTTACATGCCATAGAAGAGCAATAAAGTACATGCAAGGCATGTTTTTTATTCTACCTGCTTTTCCCAGACTGCATTGAATCCCTGCTGAGAATACCCAGATTTAAAATAGTGCTACACTTTATGACTGTTGTTCTACACTTTATGACTATTACTCTAAATCATGCAATTAAAGCAGCCACAAATATTAGTCCTTTATTAGGCCAAATATTTCCTTCAGAACTAGTCTGGGGATTTCTGTATCCATCAATGGGGCTGAAGAGTGAACAATTGACAGTGAGGTAGTCTGAAAAGGCACCTTGCTGTCTTTGCCCCACTTAAAAAAAAATCCCCAAAAATAAACTAAAAAGGATATCTTAATTTGAGAACATTTGTATTTAAATATTTACTCCTCTTGTGTAATCTATATTAATCACAAGAGAGAAGAAAGGGAGACAAGCAGATGTATAAAAAACCTGTGAAACTTAGTGGAACAAATGGGATAATTTCCAATTTCTTTACTAGGTGTTAGATAAGGCCCAAAGGATTTACCAGCTGAGATCCAGTTGGCCTGCAACAAATTCACACCGAGGTTTCAGGCAGTTCATTGAGCACCACTGCCTGCCCAGTGGAGAGAAAATATTTTCAAGGGTCTCTAAGGGAAGAGGCTGCCTGCTTGCCCCAACACCCAGGGTATCTTCTTATCTTCTTCTGCTGCCTCCTCCTTCATTAGCAGAGTCAAGAGTTTTCCTTTCTACCACAACTTCACTGAACACTGAATTAGGTGCCAAAGCAAGGTGAGCTGAGTAGCTCACCATGAGTAGCTTGCATGAAAATTGCTCTTACCAGTCTTAGAAGGGGCTCTGTGTGTGTGTCACCACTGACAGATTGAATTCCCACGCACAGATTGTGCAGGGACTGACTACAAAATCTTGTGGCGATATAGATGTGACCTTCTAGCCTTCATCATACCAAGGTCCACACTTAAAGTTTTAATGTAAACATATGTAAATAAAGAAGGATTAAAGACCTGGTAAAGGCAGAAAGGGAAATGATTATTGCACAAAATTCTCTCAAACTGCTCACCAGCTGATGATGTACTATTTTCCACAACATTGGTTGCATGTCACCTAAAAAAAGGCGGATACAGGTTTTTTTTATATTTGTACCAGTTCTTATGTTACTCTTGCAGACACTGCTTATTTCCTGGCATTTAGTGGGAGAACACCTCCAAAGGAGCAGCTGAAGTACATTTTGCAGATAGGACGCTGGCCCTCTCATGAGAAAAATATCAATAACATAACAGATGAATCACATTTCTAACATGTTAATAAACACCTATAGACCTCTCAACACTCTTCCAGGCCTAATCCCAAGAAACTTTAAACTCACGTGCACATGCAAACATGCACACGCTCAGTCATGGGGGATCTCCAGCTTTCCACTTACCCCTGCTGCTCCCTGCAGCCCTCTGATATCTCCAGAGGTCAGGGCTCATCGCTGGGGTGGGCTCCCATGCCTCCTGCCTGTTCTCCAGGTGCTGACTGCTCCATGGAGAGCTGGCTCTGCTGTGCCTGTCAGAGGTCAAGGTGTCTCTGCAGGGGGAACATCACATTTTGACTACCAGTGTTTTCACACCACGATCTCCCCCTGCCATTACAAATGGAGATCCTTCTTTTATATTTCCTTCTTTGTTTCAAAAGTTGATGTCATTCCTTCGTTGCTATTTACTCTGGCTTATGGTCATCTACCTCTTTAACACTATGAGTTTTGGGGTGGTTTTGTGTATTTGATCCAGACATGCTGTTTACAGCCACTCACTTAGCAGGTGGGGTTATGCAGGCGCTTTTCCAAGGGTGGGCTGTACATGCACCCCCTCAGCGGGCCAAGGATCATTTCAAACAGACAGTTTGGGATGCAGTCATCCCATTCTGGAGGGCAAGAGCAGTTAATGATGTGGACACAAGCTCTCACATGTGAGTTGGGCTCTGTGCCAGAGAACTGTTCCAAGCACCTTTAATTTACCAATACAGACAGAGCCAAGATGACTCTCATGGGAAGTAAACACACAAACTTTAAGCTACATGCAAGATGCAGAGTCAAGGTCTTGATCTGAGAGATAACTCTCCTCCAACACTCAGCGAGCTGGGATTTTTGTTCACTCCAACAGACCAATACAAAATGGCCATAAATTTCAGAGCTTAATTCTGACTTTGAGTTCTGACTCTTTGTATTCTCAAATGGGGCTCAGAGACAATGTTTTGGTTCAACACCACCTCTAAAATATTGCATTAGCTTGATGTCACATGAAATAAAAGGTAAATGTCTTTTGATCTTGGTCCACAGCCAGGTCATTAGAGGTTTCCTCCCCAGCCTCTTGGGCCTGTGCAGAGCCCCACTGACTGTGGAGCTGATTGCAAGGTTTGGTTTCTTGTTCCAACCTAGTAAGTTTCTTTCTAAAGCCTTCCTTAAAGGGATAAATGGAGACATTGAAACTAGAAGGAGCAATTCTTCTCTCCCTTGGTCTGTGTCTGTTGCAGTTAATTCTCTGAAAAACAGTAGAGGACAACTGATGTCATAGTGGGCAGGGTAGAGGAGGTATACTGTAAAATTTTTTTGGAAGCCTCAGGTATTTCACTTCCTGTTTTCTCAACATTGGAAACATCTGTCATGGGTTAGGACTGGTATTCCCCAATTTTGTGGTCCCGCTGAAGCACTCCAAACCAGGTGCTGCTCTCTCGCTGCTGCCTCCCCATGTGGCAGGGTAGAGAGGAGAATTTGAGGCAGAAAAGGTGAACATCACAGGTTGAGACAAGAACAATTTACTGGAAACTGCAATGGAGCAAGAAAAACAAACCATAACAGCTACAATATAAGTAACAGAAGGAAGCAGCACTACCCGACTGCTCGCTTCACACTAGGGTTACTCCACCAGAAGGGACCCACTCCCCCATTCCTGGAAAATTACATGATGCGGTATAGGATAACCTCCAGGTCCTGGCCATGAAATCCTCCTGGCTACTGCAGAAGTTAATCCTGTCCTGGCAAGAACCAGGACAACATCTCAACAACGTAGGATGAGATCAAGTCTGAGATGTTGTTTTTGTTACTGGCCCTGTCCCCACCACTTTTTCCTTTCAAGTGCTTCAGGGATTTGCCTCTTATTTACACATTGATGCATCATGACAGAAAAACCATCTTGAATTGAGCTCTCATGAAGTGGACCACAAACTCCAAAGGACTTTATTATATTTGTAATAATCCCAGCAGATTATGGCTTGGCCCAGGTAACCCACCAAGGCAAATGCCAACATCTAAAGTGGAAAACACTTCCCTTTCTAAGTAAGCCACAAGAACACACCCAAAGATGGATTTGTTGTGATCAAAGACTACATTACTACAAATTACTGAGAAAAGAAAATAAGTCTTTCATTCCTTGTTCCTTCACATTACTTGGTGTGAACAAAAGCCATTCAGAGTAAAAGTCACTCTCTTTTCAAGTCCACATTAAAATGAGGATTTGCCCCCCAACATAGTAATTTTAGTGTCAACTTTTGGAATTAAAGAAAAGCTGAAAAGGCATACTGGGGGGCAAGAGAAATAGCAAGACAAGACTGTGGGAATCCAGGGTCAGGAGAAAGAGCCTGGAACAGAGGGAGAGACCAGATCAAATGAAGGGAATAGTTGAGTAGGAGAATTAGTTATGGGCTAAAGACTTCAAATTTTTTTTATTCTCTGAGGCTGAATTGGAAAAACATGGGGGCTTGATGGCATATGCATGATAAGATGGTATTTTAGGAGCTGGTATTTCAAGTGTAAGCCAAATTGCTGGCTGCCTGGTACCTGTGAAAACAGTATCTTTTAAGAAGAAAGAATAATTCTGTTTTGTGGAGATAAATGGTCCAATGAGGAGTTAAATGCAGTATCATCCATTCACTGTTTGTCTATGCAACTTGCCAGTAGTTGCAACACTACATTCTCTGGAAAGTAAGAAAAAAAAAGAAAAATCCCTGCAGTATTTTTTTCTCATAATGTGAAGAGCATGATGTCAGCCTGGCAGAGGAATTCAAACATAAACAATAACACACATTTTTACCAAACAGAAAAATATCACTTGCAAAGGCAATAAAATAAAGGCTGTAATATGTTTTGTCTCTTATTTTCTTCATGACTGAAGAAGTAGGCAAAGTCTCTTACTTTCTGCAGAACTGTGCAGTACATTTATTTTGAATAGTCTTTGCATTGGCATGATCTCTTTTCCCAGCACTGGAGACAGGCAGTCCTCTTAAAGGTGTTCCCATGTGGATGGGAAAAATGCCACAGGGGGAACAGCATGGTTGCCTTCCCAGCTCTGCCTCCACGTGTTATACTTCCCCCCAGCAATGGAATAGAATACTTTATGCTGTATTTCAGTGGACAGCAACTTCTGATTTTGTGAGGGGAATTTTTTTCAACTCATAGGCTTGCATCTTTTTAAAGAAATTTCGCTGGAAAATGTTCACAAAGCTGAAGCTTTGACAAAATCTTTCTCTTTCATTAGTGCCTTTTTTGGAGTAACACTGGCCTCAGTAAAGTGTTGATGAAAGGTAATCTTTTTCCTATAGTGGTTTGAAGGAGTAATTTTAGACCTTAAATGCCTGGTTTGGGTTTATGTGTTTGTTTAGCAGTTGCCTCCATGTGAATTAATTATTTGTGCATTTTCTCTAATTGATGAAGACCCAGCAAAATTCGTTTTTTTTCTACCTGGTGGGGAATGAGAAAGATTTTAGAATCCAGACATTTTTGTACATGAACTAGGTTAACAGAGGACTTGAAATAAATCCAGACTTCAGGTATGTAACTACATATTGAACATTAACACTGAAAGCTCAGTGCCACATCACTTTTGAAGAGTGGACATGGATCCTAAGGCAAATATTCTGACACAGAGGCACAATTATGACAAGCTAATTGCACCCCAGAAACCCCCACTTTCTGCCTAAACTCAGGTCTGATTATAAAGGGAGCCAGTAGTTCACATGAAGGCATCTATTTTGTAGGTATCTAAAGTAGATTAAGTAAATTCCTCTCTCTCTTTCTTACTCTCTTTCTTTCTCTGTCTCCTGCCCCTCCCTACTTGTTTCCAGTGTTTTAGGTACCAGGATGGAAGACATAATTTCCTGCCTGTGCTGATGTTTCATCCTGAAAAATCTACTCTGAACTGGGCATTGGAAAGACCTGACTATTTTGCACATCAAAACAATTAGACCAATAAACATTTTTGCCCTGAAAGCAAATATTTGCTACAGATTGAGTTCCAGAATATTTCTTTCCCTCTTTTGATATATCTCATTTTCCAGATTATTTGGTTGTCATCCTATATAAGAGGGAAATATCTTCAAAAACCTTCACAGGAATGGTCAGCACACCCTGGTCACCCCTTCTGTTGATTGCCTCTCACAAAGATGAATATTATTTAATGCTTCAGACCTTTTTTAAATTGCAAAATAAATTTCATTAATTGCTAAATCCTTGCTCTGAGAATATTTAAAATTTTCATTTCTTTAAATTGGAATCACATATGATTTTCTGATCTTAGACTTCTAAAATGGAGAATTCTAACGTTCAGAGGATTCCTTCTACAAATCAGTTTTTCCCTCTTTCTTTGTTTTGTTTTTTTTTGTTTCTTAGCCCCAGAGTTTTGGGGTAAGGCTCCTGAGACATCTGTCTGAGTTATGGTATGGATTTGAGAAGATGAATGTTAGGCCAAAGCACTGTCTGAAACAAAGTGCCACAGGACAGACCATATATAATGTAAGAAAACACTGCATCATAGAAAGAGGCTGATTCATTTCCCTTCTTTAGGGCAGCTGATCACCAGGCAAGCCATGGATTCCAGATTGTCAACTTCATAAAAAAGGAACAGAAGTAAATTGTTAGCTCTGAAGAGATCTCAGATGGTTCCAAATTTCTCTGCTGCCTGGGCTGGCTGTTCATCCCTGCCAAATGTTAAATGCTCTGAATGCCAGCCATCGCCATCACAAAAAGCATCCATGTGGTTCATTGCTTCCACCAATGCATTTCTCCTTGGGATTACAGAACATCCTTTATGGATCACCATTTGATCTCAATAACTTTCTGCCGTGCCAACTGTGCTGCAACACTCCTGCATCTCTGGCTAGTTTTGTCCTTCTGCATTTGGATGAATAATGTTAATATAGTTCTGAAGAGAGAATGACATGATGGTAAGAAAAAACAAACCCCAAATGACTTGCAGAACTGCTGAAAAGAGAAAATTTTTATCACTTTCATATTTACTGTTACATCTGCTTTCTGCAGAGGAAAGCATCTATGCCAATAACAAGTATGCTAATTACTATTTAGGCCGTAGCTTCAAGTCTTTAAGTAATGTTGAATAATTCTTTGGTTCAGTCAGGAAATTTGCTAAGACACATTTCTCCAAAATGCTGCCAAAGGCAATGTCTGTTTTTAATACTTGAAAAATACACCAGATTTGCACTTTCAAGTGACCACAATTTTACAGTTCCTTTTGGGCTCCAATGCGGCATTTGAATTTATCCTGCCTCATGCTTTCTCCTTCCAGCCATCATCCTCACTCATCTCCACTTCAGGGTAACACTGAAGATCCCAGACCTGGGAGAAAATTGCTGTACTCTTTTATGCACTTTGATTTAATGTAGCAGGAGGCAGGAGCAGAGGGTTGAATGTGGTGGAGAAGCCATTCACTTTCAACCACACTGTACGAAATCTGAGAAAAGAAGTGAAAAAATGTGTCTGTGAAAGACCAATGCAAAAGGTGGGGAATAATTTCTCTAACATACAGGAGAAATAACAGAGAACTTCATGCTTCTTATTGCCACTAATATGTGATCGCCATCCTTTTGGGGTTGTACAGACTGATTTCAGTCTGAAGTGAGGATCACAGTAGAATGATGACATCTAATAAAATTACTTTTCTTTATGGTCCCATTCAACTCTAACCAGTCAGTAAAAACCAAGAGACCCTACTGATCTCTGCATGTTCTTTGCCCTTCTGCAATTTTGGTGGAAGTCTTCAGTGCCATTTTAAATTATTCACATCAGCTGCTGCTGATAGAAAAAAAATGGTCATGAAGTCCCATTTATTTTAAAGATCAGAATGTCAGGAGAAAAGATAGGTTGCTTTGAAATATTGTCCTAACATAAAATACTGCTTGAGGTTTTCTCAAGCAAAAGAGACCAGAGTGACATGTTCCCTTGGGAGAGAGGGCTGTATTTATTAAAGGCCACAAGCCACTTTTGGTCTTTCTAGACTGTTTTGGTGCTTTCTTTCCCAACAGTTTTTTGTTTTGAATAGTCCTATCTACTGAAATCCGTGAAAAAAAATACATTTTTAAGGGACCTTAACAGCATATACATTGAATTTTAAAACTGAGTCAGGAAATCTCACTTACAAATCCCATTCAAACTGGTATTTCAGACTTTTTCCTGAATGCGGCCAATTCTTTCAAGTCTCAACTCAATGCAAGGTGGGCTAGTATTAACAGGTTTTTTCAAAATCGTTAATAGTTTAAACAAACCCCACCAAGAACTCTCTGGAAGTACTGATGGTGAATGCAAGGACATAACAACCAAAGAATGGCCATACTGAGTCAAATGTTCATCCAAACTAGCATCTTGTCCCCAAGAATGGTGGTAGAATGTAATGACACAAGGCTCCAGAAGTATTTCCCTGGAGTCTTCTCAGGGCTTTTCAGTAACTTGTGTCTTAGGGACTTCTTCAGAGAATATAGAAATAATCTACTTGCTTTTCATGACTCTGAGTCATTGTGGAACCTCTCTTCCATAGCTTTGTCCCTGGACTGGTAAGCCATTACCATCCATAATACCCCGTAGTAAGGAAAGCTCACCTGAGTATCCTGGGAAGGAGCATCCTTTATTGTTTGTTTCAAATCTCCCAGCTGGGACCATTGGCACAGAAATGTCATAGGCCAGAAGCATAAGCCCCACTCTGTGATGGCTTAAAATGCCATGGACTGTTATTGTCCTGTCAGAAGTTGTTTCTCCAAAGCAGCTGGGAGACAGTTTCCTTAGGTCACTTGCTATACTTGCATCTGCCCACACATTCAGCCTCTGGAGACTGTATCAAGACAGCAGCGTACAGACTGTGAATTTAAATTCCTCCTGTGAACCACAATTATCTTGAGAATAATGTTTTACCATAAATAACATTTTATTTCCAAATCTGCAGAGCTCAGAAAATAAAAGCAAACGTCAATACTTCCATCTTGTTTCTTGTTTGTAATAGATTTTTTAATGGCCTCATGTGAATCCAAAAGGCAAACCCCCCATTTTTACAAGAGCCTCAAATCTGAGTGTTGCTCTGCTGGGCATCATTAATAGATTCATGTTTTACATATCTCCTTATTTCAAAAGTCAATGAAATAAGATATTAATGTTTAAAAAAATTTAAATGCCAGGGAACAGAATTCCCTCCTCCCAGCTTGACATTCCTACTTGCTCTGATTCTCAGGGATCAAAAGGGAAATGTCTATACCTATGTGCTGCCCAAGAAAGCAAAGGCAATCGATTGGCACCTCAAAGGAAGGGACATGCAGATGTAGTGCTTAGTGGTGCACCTGGCAATGTTAGGCTGACAGCTGGACTTGGTCTCAAAGGTTTTTCCAGCCTTAATGTTTCTGTGATTCTGTGATAAATAGTTTGAAGGTCATTGCCCAATGGCCCTGCCCAATAGCAAAATTAGAGGACACTATGTGCAGCTAAGAAAGGACTTGTTTCCTTCAATGACAGGAAGGACAAGGCTCGTCTGCTGTTCATATCATGACATTATCTTATGTGGCCTGCTCTTTAAGCATACTATTGTATTCTGTTCTTCTTACTCTTGGCCTTTGTCTGCTTCTCAGTTCTTACCTTTACTCTCCACAGATGTAACTTACTGGCGAGGATTTGGTTCAACCAGATATTTTCAAATAACAAAGTTGCATTACCTATACATTTACCAGGTTGGGCCTATTTTGACATGGGATTGTGCTTCCTGTTTCTATACTTTCTACCATTCAAGGCCAAAACCAAATTGTAACATTGAAGGCAAAAGAGGGAAGTCTGTCTTGGGAAGACATTGCATGCAAAAGATTTCATTCACATGAAAAAAACCCACCATCATGCAAACACAAGTCTTTTGCAATCAAGGGGAGTTGGATAGGCATACCTGAAAGACAAAATAAGAGCCCTTTTATTTATTTGCCAAATGTTGCCAAAAAGAGCTGCAGGGCTGAGGATTGGGATCAACTGGTAAGTTTACTACTTTCTAAATGACAGGACAGTGAATTGAGAAAGCAATACTTTTCAAAATGCTTATTTTAAAAACATTCATTTTTTGAAGTATTATACACTATATACACCATCTTCAAATGTGGTTACCTGAAAATATGAAGAATCTAAGTGCCAGCTCAGCTGCCTTAATGTTTGATAAAGGTACTTAATCTTTTAGTGCTTTTCAAATAATATAAATTGAAAATATGATCATAGATGATTTAAACAAAAATATAAGAGGCTGCACTTTCTTTGAAATAGACCGAGTGCTACTGTAAGAGCTAATATATAGATAAAATCTCATCACTCATTGTCACATAGATGTTAAAAATGTCTTTTTTATTATTATTTCAGACTTCTCAAGTATTGGAGCTACTTTCCAACACATACAGCTGGGACAGGCTGACTTTGAGTTCTTGTACCTCATTCAGTGTTTACTTGTTTACTCACCAATTAATCCTTATTTCTGTCACAAGCAATTGATGGTCTGGAGTTCTTCAGCACCCGTGTGCCAGGTCTAAAATGTTTTGATATGTCTTGGACATTTCAGCATTTGAAAAATAACCCTTCACAGCTCTAGCTCTTCCAATAAAAGAGGATGAAGTTGATGTAGAAAGGGCAACTGTTCCTGTTGAGATTTTATTGCATGGGAAGAGATTATGGGCCTCCAGTTATCTGTTTCTGTGACTGCTGCATATGGAAGGGGTGACAGGAAGAGAGAGTGAGACCTGAGAGATAACATTCTGCCCTTTTGGCCAAAACCATCTCTGGCTCCCGCCCACACCAATATGCCAAAATGAATACTGCAGGCTCTCTCACACCAGTCTCCATAGACAGTAGTTCATACTATACAACAAAAATCTGCAAGTCTAATTTAACACAATGTGCTGCCCATGCCTGTTCTAGCATGGAAGTAGAATTACCTCCCAGTTCTGCAGATGGAAAGCCCTCCCATCACTGGGAGATGGTTTGGCATGCAGCTGCCTGTGCCTTCTCTACTCCAGGGACAGAGACAGTGCCCCAAACTCTACTGCTACCCCAGCCCAAACATAACAAAAAACATTGGATTCAATTCCTGGCAGACAAAGTAAGACTGGTTCAAATGAACTGTGGAGCCCAACACACCTGTTACTGAAGCCCTAAGCACCTTGCAGCATCAGGAGCACGTGTGGTCTCTGAGCATCTTCAGACAGGGTGCACATTCTGGAAAATGGCACTTGCAGCACTCAGAGAGCCACTAGCAAGTTTGGGGATGCTTTCTCTCTGTAATTTAAACACATTTTATTTCAATGATGAAGAAATTTAGATAGAAGTCTAGTTAGGTTTAGATATGCACACATACATGTACATGGATAGTCAAAACTATGGACTTTTTACTGTTGTTTTTTTTTCTCATCTCTTGTCCCCCTGCTTTTTTAAATCGGAAATGGACCCGATTGTGCTCACATCTGTATATGGAAATCAATGCATTCAAGCAAGCTAGAACTCCAAAATGAGGCTGAATTTCTGCATTTAGGCTCAAAGGCAGTTCAGAAATTTGGCACATTGCACATTGTTTTGCCCCAGCCCTGTTTAGCATCAAGTCCAAAGAAAGCCACAGTGACTTTGTCTAAGGTTATACTTCTGCTTAAAGCTAAACAGGGCCTGTGAAGCAAGCTCAGAATCTTTGTGGTTTACTTTCTTTTATATGGTGAAATAACCATGTAATTATATCATAATTGCATGACAGTAACCTGAAGGTAGAGAAAAAAGTATTGCTGAATGACTGGCTGCAATTATGCAACCTTACAGAGCTAGTAGAATTTGTTAAGATGGTGTGTTGATCCAGCATTGATCCTCCCTGGTAACAGTAAAATTTCACTAAATTAAACCCCTAGCTTGGCAGACAGATTGATCATGTATTTATGTTGTAATGATGCCTTAATAATTGCCACATCCAGATATGGAAGGTACTGTGCAATCAGTTCTGAAGCCTTAGCAGACAAGACAATTTAAGATTGCTCATGTGATACTGTTATTCTGTAACTGAAACCTAGATTCTCTAAATTTCTCACAGCTTCTAACATCTACTGCGTGCTTGGAAAGAAGGAGCAACTGATTCCTTCTGCAAAAGAACACAATCTTGCTGTCCATAATGAATCAGAAAAGGGCTATGTCCTCCAGTTGTTATTACATTTTACTGCTTCCTTTGTGTTTTAGTCAAAGATAGCTGAGAGAATGTATACAACTGACAAAATTCCCAAAGACCACGAGTCTTCATAAAGACGTTCAAAGCAATATTTCTGTACCCAGTATGACGGGGCAAAGTAATTTTCTAATTTTAAGAAATTAGTGTAAGAAATTAGGAATAGAAACCACAGGATGATGACGTGATACCCACGTCTTTACACGAGCAGCTTCTCCTCCTTGGTCCTCTGCCTCCCGGGCTCTGTTCTCTCACCCCTCCTCACTACATTTCTATCATGGTCACTGCTACATCTTACACCTGTGTGTGAAACCAGTTTTTGTGGATGACAGTAGCAGCAGAGGTGGTACCAGAAGACTGATCCCACTGGAGCTACCCCTCCACAGACCAGCCTGATGGATGCTGCTTTCACACAGCTTGTCCTGCAGATGTACTTGGATGCCCCACACTATAAGCCCTTCTGTGCAACAGGAGCATTTTGGTACTTTCCAAAGAATTTAGCTTCATTGTGTTTTCCATGAAGACAAGAAACACAGCCAGAATACTTTTGCATTTTTTTCTATGACTTCTGTTCCTTAATTTGGCATTAAACTGCATTTAGTCTCCTCACTTTTACATATCCAGCCTGAAATAATAAAGCCTATCTCTGTGAGGTATAAGAAGATAAGGCTACAACAGGAATATAACTTCTCAGCTTGGGCACTCTTTCTGCCAAAATGGGAATATTGCTGACTTCCAACCCAAGAGGAAAAACTTCCAACCATTGTCAAAGCCTGAGCCATTTTTTGTCTGTGTGTGTAGGAATTGTATCTACTCAAAACCTCACCTGTATTAGAAAACTGCTATTGGAATTATGACCACAACTAGTGGAAACAGTCCCAAAAATCACTGTATTTGCCAGCAAGAAAATTTCCACAGAAGATTTGCATACTGAACACTTAAAAGCTAAATTACAATTCTAGATGATTGTGAATTTCTTCACATAGTGAAAAGTAATCTTTTTCCTCTATAAACTATTACTTGCCCCAGAACTTGGTAGTGTGAAAGGTCTGTGAATTGCAAAGCAAGACCAGGCTATATCAAGGAAAGAGAAGACATCCTATAGTAAGAGCATGAAATGTTAAAACACTTAGGAGAGTGGTAATCTGGAAACCAGGAAGAAAGACACATCAATTTTAGAGAGAAGAGAAAGATTTGGAAGGTGAATTTAAAATGTGGGGAAAAATTAAGAAATTGTGTGAGGGAAAGGATCTAAAAGATTTCAGGCATGGATTTTCCTGGCACAAAAGTTTTCCAATTGCCCAATTTCCTTCTCTGAACCTGCTAAATCTGAAGCAAGACAACAGTAACCCTGACCTTTCCTGCCATTTTAATGCTGTGGCAGAGGCAGTCCTATCTACAGGTTGTGAGCTGGGAAATCTTTTGGGCTTTTGACAACCTAAGAGGAAAACTAAGCCAAATATCCAAACTGAAATATAGATACAGAGGGAACCTGTTTTGTGACTGCTTGGTCTTTCTGATTCAGGGTAACGCCTGTGCTCTTCATTTGGTTTCCTGAGTTACTGCTCTCTGCCCAGAACTAAAAAATCTCCAAGTTTTACTCCCAACATAATTAATTATTTTTTTCATTTTGTGCCATTAATTTTACTTCTATTTCTCTATCCATGAAACTTCACTTAGAATAATTCCCAGCCTCCCCAATTATGTTTCACTGTTATTTTTCACATCAAGTTGTCTCTCAGAAATCTTTTTCTTCGTCTATATGAGATACATTTTTGTAAATAATTGACCTCACAATAATTTTCTAACACTTTTTTCTTTAACACATGGCAACATATACCATCTGAAATTTAGGCCTGCATTTCTTTAAGTAGTTATAAAACTACATTTAATAACTGACTTTTCAATAAATACAGAAAAATTTCTAAGATAACATTTTACCAAAGAAAGAAGGGACCTATTTCAGGTCTTATAAGAACTCCAACACCAACACATCTCACACATTTTGAAATGTTTCTTCTGCAAACACTATTAACAAGGGTGAAGAGAGATTATACATCTCTAAGCGTTCTAAAGGTGAAAAAGCATTTTTAGAAGTTGAAACATAGCAGCTACACACAATTTCTATGATAAATGCATACCTTTGCTTCATGTATAATCATATAAAATAACTTGCAATTGTGTTAATGTGCTGGCGTTCCTTTCTTTTAGCAGGACAAATTAGAATGCATTTATTTAACCTGTCATTACATCATACTGAACATCAGTCACTATGCAATTACAAAGGTAATGGTTACCATGTAATACTGACAAAGCCACTGTTTGGCTCTTGTAATTGGTAGTCACTAAAATGCATTTTCCATATGATGAATGAAGTAGCCAGCAAAGCAGTCAATGCTGCATGAGATTTGCCAGAACAAAGATTAGTTTTAGAGTCCTGCATGAGCTTGAGCATACAATAGTGTGTCTGTTTCTTGTTGTTTCAGTTCTGTTACAAAACTCTATAGAATGAGTTCAGCAGGGGAGAGCAGTGAAGGAAAAAAGAGCATATTTGGGGGCAGAGAGGGGAGGAAAGGGGAGGAAAGAAACTCAAAGGATGAAATGTGCCATGTGTAAAGGTCAGTCCAAGACCCACGTCAGTCTTAAATCACATTATTTTAATTTAAACCCCTTCTCTTTCTGCAGCAACCTCTGCAGTTCCTTGACAGAGGCAGGGGTGCTAGGACCAAAGTGAGCCATTAGTAAGCTGCAGCTGATGCTATGTGTGGTCAGGATATCTTCCCACAGCTACACTTATCTCTCTTCCAGACAGATGAAGACAAGCTACCTTTAGCTGACAGTTAAACTTGGCTGTCTTCCTCCTGTCACTCCTCATGAATTTGATCCTGCAAACAGATAAATCCTCTTGGCATCAGTTACTTTAAGCATTTGTGAGGGCCATATTCATACCTTTCACACATACAAGTTGACTCATTGGGGTAATACTGTGATGCTGCAGGGAGGGATTTGGTCCTTTGTCTTGAATCACAATAATTAGTGAAAATTATTGATGATGCATGTTTTGAAGAGTAATTTGTGTCAAATTTCAGAAGTCTTTAGGAATCTGATTTCTAATTCCAAGTATGCTTTGCAAGCCTAGCTGGATAAGTGTTATTTTTACCTAAAATCCATGGGAGTGAGGCACTTTGTGAAAAATCTCCTGCTGCTCTGTGCCCCATGGAGCCCAGCAGTTTTGTCACCAGGTATGTCATTAACAGTGAGACGCTTGGAGACCTTCCACGGGGTTCCCCTCAGCTGCCCAACAGAGCAATTTCACCAAGGCATCAGGATGCTGAAGGTTTAAAATAGGAGCATGCTGGAAGCGTGGAAGCCGGCATGATAACAAGAGTGCTTCCCGCTCCTGTGCTGCAGTGCTGTAAAAGCCTTCACATTCACCTCAAGGAGAAAAAGGCTGGGAAATGTATTGCAGAACTGCCTGACAGCCTCCGTCACTTCTCACAGAGACGAGCTGTAAGCCACGGAGGCTACTTTCCTAATCCTCAAACCTTCCATAGCATAGAATGGAGGACCAGTTCTAGTCCTGAAAGGATCAAAGGGGCAGAGATCAACTTTCCCCTTGCAGCAAGTTAAGCCTTCACTGGCTCTGTCAAACTGCAACCTGAGCTCTGTCCTTTGGGCCCCTGACCACCCATAGCATTACCCCAATTAGGACCAAACCAAGCAACGAGGAAAAGAGAAACACCTCTCCTATGTCCCCCTTCACAGAGCCAGTGTAAGTGCCTGACTCTACAAGTTCTTTTTAATTGGCCTCTGCTTTCATCTCTCACACTTTGCAGAAAAGCAAAGAATATGAACAGCTTCGGGGAAGGAGGTAGTTTGGAAGATTAAAACTAAGTGTTTGGATTTTGTCTGGAAGTAGTCCATATTAAAAGGGGTTTTTGAATACATATTCAGTGGCGTTTCAGTATTGTACTTTAAGGGTCCATACTTGCATGCACACTGAAAACAGCGTGTCTTTAAACAACACCAAACCTAAATTGTAAGCTATTGGCAGTACCTCTTCTGAGCTATTTGCCTGAATTATTTCTGCAGTAAATCTCTAGAAATGTCCACTTAAACAGTAACAGTCATAAATATCTCATGGAAGCCATAAAATACAACAGAATTTTGGAAGTCATAATTTTAATGGATAAAACTGTGCTATAAAAGAAGGGCCTCTGGGACTGAGGCTAAAGTAAAATTTATCTAAGCGAGCTGTGATGCTAATCCGTCTGCAAGTGATAAATTATCCTATGTCCCAGGTGTGACATAATATCCAAAGGGTGCGTAGTGATTAAGGACACAAAGGTATAGATGTGGCAGGGGTCCAAGAAAGCCCCAAGCAATTAGTGGTGACTGGAAATTGTCAACAATTGCTCTGAATGTTTGATAGTTTCCTCTGGGCTCAGGTTTGCCAAGGCATACATTCCCCAGTGTCTGAGGCTGGGTTTTGAGGCACGGTGGCAGGATCTGGCTGGGCACTCATGTAGCTCTGAGCAGGATGCTTGCAGTCTTTTCAACAAGGTACTAAGACACCCTTCCCAGGCTCCTGCTGAAGTCAGAGGGTCAGGCCAACACTGGGGGGAAACAAATCAAAACAAAATAAAAAAAGAGAATGCTTATTTTAAAATACAATAGCTTAGAAATATTTCTGTTTGGTCAGAAACGAAAAAAAAACCCACCCTTAAAAAAAAAAACCCTTTCTGTTCTAAAGAAAACAAAAGTAATTCTTGGAAATGCTGAATTGCATTGTGGTATCATTATAAACTGCTGTGATTCTGAGAGGTCTTTCAGAGAGGCCAGCAGAGTTCCCCATAAATTTACAGCACTAAAATGTTTAGACAGAAGGCAATCAGGGCGTGTTGGACTGGATACCCAAATCAGTCCATATTGTTATACAAACTGATTATGTTTCAAACAGCAAAAATGGCGAGCTGTTAACGGCAGCAAGAGTGTTTACATAACTTGGTGTCACTGGAGAAATCGGAGACAAACTCCTCAGATTCCCTTATTTGAAGGGAAGATGAACAGGATCCAGATGAACAGCTCACCCAGTGAAACCCTGAGCCCATGCACTGCAGGAGCCCCACTGCTCCCAGAGCAGGCTGCCGCCTGGCCATCATCTGGCTGATGATGCACTCATTTCTGGGAGAGGTTGACTGGATTACCAACATTATCCAGTGGGAGAGGGTGGGCAGCAGTATTTGAGATTGCTTTTGGCAGTCAGGAGCGTGTCATGTGGAGGATGATACTCAGTGAATAAGAAGCCTTGGGTTTGAAATGGATGCTCTGCTTCACACCCAAACTGACACTGCCATACACAGCCAGGTCCCACAACAACTCTGTGAAGCCTTCCCTGTGTACCACCACCCACAGGAGCCCACTCAGGGACACAGACTGGGAGCAGCTGTGTACCTGTGTACCATCCCGGTGCTCATCCCTGCTTTTCCCTGGAGCCTTTGCCTACTTCCCCCCACTAGCATGGGAGTGGGACAGCTGCAGCACTGCATGTGTGCATTGGGCCTCGCAGAGCACATTGCAAAGGGGACTGCCTACAACTGATCCTTACCATTTACACTCCCAAATCTACCTCCAGCTAAGATATATAAGAACTCCCAGCTGTTTCTGGAACGCACAAGAAGGGAAAGCTTGAAGAACAGCACACAGACATAGCATATGATATTATAAGCACAGAAAGAGATGACATTACTTCACTATATTGGCGAGAAGGGGAGCTGGCTCCCAAACCAAATGATGCCACTTTTAACCCCTGTGACAAGATATTTTTCACCCTTGCTAAAGGATTCAGAAATCCCAGCAGACTTAGGATAACATAGTCATACTAAAATTCTCATTTGACCTTTGAGAGTTTCCCTCTCGCTGCCCATCAGCCAGTCACATCCCACAGTCTAGCCTCTCTTCTCCTAAATTCCTGGGTCTCTTCAGACCCTGCCTTACCCATGTACAGGTGCACTGACAGTCCAATGCCTGACTTACTGAAAATCTGGCAGCACCTTTTCTTCATATGCTTCTCCATTTGCTTTTTACCTGAAATAAGTTGGTCCCTATTTACACAGCAGGATGCTATATGTCCAATTTGAAGTGTTTGGAGCTGTTTACCTGCCTGCTATATCTTCCCAAACCAGGAAAATTTTATCTATTGCTTTGTTCTGCTCTTACACAAATAAAATTACCTAAAGACCTAAAACTGTTAAATTACTTAAAGGTAATTCTCACAAAATGGACTTACATGGTTGTTTCCTGTCCTCCTGGGCTTCCTAACTGTTGCCGATTTCCAGTAACTTAATGTGGATTAGTTCACCCTTAGAAAAATACCAGCATTTGAAAAATTGCTGCCCTGGGCTGCATCAAAGGACTTGTGACCAGCAGTTTGGGGAAAGTTATTCTTGCTCTGCTCTTGTGGGACTACACCTGGAGTGCTGCATCCAGCTCTGGAGATGCAAACATAAGAACGTGGACCTGTTGGACCACGTCCAAAGTGGGGCCATGAAGATGATCAGAGGGCTGGAGCACCTCTCCTATGTAGAATGGCTGAGAGAGCTGGGGCTGTTCAGCCAGGGGAGAGAAGGCTCCAGGGAGACCTTGTAGCAGGCTCCCAGTACCTTTATGGGAGTACAAGAGAGCTGGAGAGAGAGGGCATGCAGTGATAGGGCAATGGAGAACGGCTTTATACTGAAAGAAGGTAAGTTTACTTTGGATATTAGGAAGAAATTCATCACTGTGAGGGTGGTGAGACACTGGAACTGGCTGCCCACAGAGGGTGGCCCCATCCCTGGAAGTGGAAGTGTTCTAGGCCAGGTTGGATTGGGGTCTGAGAAACCAGGTCTCAATGCAAGGTGTCCTTTCCTACAGCAGGGGCATTGGAACCAGGTGATCTTTAAGGTCCCTTCCAACTCAAACCATTCTAACATTTTATGATTCTTATTCTATACCATATATTTTAACAAGTTAAACATAATGTTTAATTTCATTTCTTTCAATCCAGAAGCTGAAAGGCTATGTGTGGACCTGTCTGAATGCATTTTTGACAAATATAAAATTTATCTTCGTAATGCAACTGTGAACTGATAGACTTGCTCCACTCAAAAAGATGAAGAGAAGATGTAGGCATTTCTAAAATCTGGATGTTTTGTTTCAGTAGCAGTAAGAGAAGTGAATTTAATTTGTCATTTCAGGATACCAATTTAATTTTGAAGTTGAGCTACAATGTTAATTAAAAGAGATAGGAGTTTAATTGCTTTTAAGCAAAGTGGTGTTCTTTCATGTTCCCACAGAATAATTTCTTTGAGTTTTTGAGGGGCTGGTTGGCTTTGGCCAGTGACAGTAATCTTGCGCTGTGACTTAAGATCCAAGAAAATGGATTTGTCTTCCCCAGATCCAGTCTCTCCCAGTGACCTTCACAGGGACTTTTCCTAGGTCTCTCCTGCAGTTTCTTCTTGCATGGCTGGGCTGAGAGCTCCCTGGGGACAGGCACTGTTGTCAGACACCTACTCATGCAGCTCCTGGCATGCTGGGGTTTCTGTTTACGTACGTGCTGCTGCACTGGTAGCACATTAATAAATGTCTCCCCTCTCATTTAAACATTATTATAACTGGTGAGTGTTGTACAAAATCCTACACCCTCCTCTCCCAAGACTTTGAGAAAGAGTAGGGAAATACAAACCAGCTGCAACTAGAAACCATTAAAGGTCTGATCAGAGTTCATCTCTGAGGTACGAATACCAACCATGCTATTATAACCAACATTTGAACCTACAATGGTAAACAGAGCTGACATTTCTGCCCAGGAGAAGCTACTAACATGTCATGCACACATGAGCCATGTGGGTGTTCCTTCAGATTCTCACACGCTGGTTACAAAAGGCAAGTATCAAATCCGGGCGACACCACCTCCCAGCTTGTGTCATGTAGATGTAGCAGGTGGCTGGCGTGGTTGGGTACCTAACGTTTGGATGTCTTCAGTCCTCCAAAATTAGCCATGAGGCTTCACTAAAAGACTTCCTGAACTCTAACATAAAAATAAAATGTCATGCATATGCTATACAAAAAAGGAAACAAAAGAAAGGCTGTAGTTATAAACGTAATATGAGCTTACAGAGGTCCAGGCTGCCAGGAACATCAGTGCTGTAGGTTTTAATGTGCTTTGAAATAGAAACCATTAGCATCTCAGGTATAACAGTTCTAAATATACAGTGATTTTTAATCTTACCGTGGTGCAAACCATCAATGTATTTTAGCACATTTTATAGGCCGTGGAAGAAGGAATGCAATGATCCTGCTCTCTGTTGGAATCCCCATTGGTACCATGATCCCTATGAACATCATATGACAGAAATGGACATAAATGGGGCAGAAGAAACCAGTTTTCACTCTCTCTCTTTTTTTTTTTTTTTTTTTTTTTTTTTTTTAATAGCATATGACCCCTCTCTCCCCCCAGAACACAAGAACTGGTCAGCAAATGGGGCACAAGCGTTTGAGGAGTCCCTTTCTCCTTGAGACCTCTCCAAGTGCCTTTTGTATTTCAGCAAGCTGGAATTATGCCGTCAGAGGGCTGTGTTTCAGTGCAAGCAATACTCTTGATCCCTGTGGTCTACTTGCTGCTTCTCACAAAAGAGAGGAACAGAACAATCTGTCAGGCGAATTCAAAAATGTCCCAGGTCTGGTTCAAACTGATATATTCACCACTAAGAGTCAGACTTCAAATCTGGTCCAGAACTGTGGACTGTGAAAAATGTGGTGTGATACTTTGGAAGAATGAGTGTCCTGAAAACAGAACTCCCATTTAAATCCCATCTAGGTGATAAGGTAACCAGACCATGGAACATGTCTTTTATTCGGCTACAAGACCCCAGGCAAACTTATTAAAAAGCTTGGGAAAAAAAATTGGTTGTGAGCTCTGCCGCACCTATTTATTGAAGCTCAAATTTGGAACCTTTTTGCCAGAGAAAGTACAGTTAGTGTGTGATATTATGTATCCTACATGATGAAAAACAGTGAAATTAGAAGACTTTGAGGAGTTACCAGAGAGCAGCTCTCACAAGAAAGAGGAGAGATACTGTTCTTCCATATTTTTCCTCTGTTGGACATACAGCCCTCCTCACATGTGGTATAAGATGATGAGGTTTTTAAGCAAAAACTCATTGAGTTTTCAGGTTCAGCTTTTTCCATAAACTCTTCCCATTTACTACTTGTGAAACCTTTGTCCACTTCTGCCATCACCATTCCCCACAGCTCATCACCATGATCCCACTAGGCTAATGTCCATCAAATCTCCTTCCTTTTCCTCAGCACAATTACAGACCTCATTCCATGGGCTCCTTTCTCATCTCCTCCAAACACAGATGCCAGTTCCTTTTTTCTGCTCTTTGCACCCTCCACACCCACCCTTCAGTTTATTTGCCTCTCCTGCTCTGCTTTGAATTTGAACTCCTCCTTTCAGCTGATGTATGTAATTCCTAGGTCCTGTCCAAATAGATTTCAGAGAATGAGCATTGCTTTATGCTGCTCTCTTCTTTGTTTATGTCCCTCAGATACCTACATCCTTCTTTCTGCCCATCTGTATTCCTTTCCCCTCCTGTCCTCAGGACAGCAATAGGGAGCTGTTCTCTCCTGGGTGGGATATACCGCTGTGCTTTATCCTCCATGCAGCACTGCCTTGGGCTACTCCTTCTCCGCAGCTTCCTTCCACCTGCCCTTCTTCCAGATATACACATCTGCCACTTTCCAGCTTCTGCCTCTCTTTCATTCTCTCCAGCCATCCTATTAAAGATACAAACAGGATTCTAGAGTCATTTCCTTCTGTGTTTTCCTATAGTCCTCTGGCCCTGGTTTAAGCTCCTTGCTCACTAAGAGCAGCTGACTTACAACTTCTGCTGCGCTTTATCAACCAGAACAGAAGCTTGTGTGCCTTTGAACAGTGCCAGACTACTACACTGATGATTTCAAAGAGAAATCACTGCTGAGCTCTCCAATTCAGTGCTGTCTGTCTTGGTATGTGGTAGCTGAAGACTACTTGGTTCGTTGCAACTGGCTTCTATTTGGTTTCATGGTGTTGCAGTCAGTGAGGTCATGTAACCACACAGAGGGAAGCAGTACAGCACACAGTGGGTTTAGTATTCACACAGGTAAGTTGTGGGCCAGACTGCTACACATTGCATTTACTTTGCCTATCTGACAACTCTGAACAAGGTGTAGAGTAAAAAATATACCCTGACTCTTCCAAGAAAAATTATTTCTGTAATTTGTTAAACTGCATGTGTACATAAGTCTGGAGAAGCAAGAATATCTGAATTTAAAGACTTAAACAGAAGATTGCAAGGCAAGAAAAGGTGAAGTTGTCATGTCTAATGAAGATAAAGTACCTTTGCAATAAATTTAATTATGCAATAAAGTGCCAGTGTGGTGTGCAAGGAATTTACTCAAGGTTCCCAAGGTAGGCTTTCATTCATTTTATCTTGCATTCTTGAGCATTAGCAGCCAGACTTACAAGAAAAAATATTAAAGTATGTATATTACCTCCCTTTTTCAACTGTACCAGGGACAATATATATTATTTGGTTAAAGCACACTCTTCAATTTAAGAATGAAGAAGCCAAGAAGAATTTATTTAAAGTATTTACTTGGTTTCTACATAACATATTCAAATATAAAATTCCAGCTTCTTCAAATAAAGGTATCAGTGGCTTATGCCACTGTTTGCATGCTTTTCCACAAACACATTGTGGAAAAGCATGCAAACAGTGGCA
>JAYDZK010000169.1:60687258-60726331 GCA_034509185.1 Euphonia xanthogaster | reverse complement strand
CAGTGGCATAAGCCACTGCTACCTTTATTTGAAGCAGCTGAAATTTCATATATATTTTATAAAGCCTATGTGTTTTGTATTCTGGTTCAGTAATACAGATGTAGATCTACCAAATAATTTGTCTGTGTGGCAAATATGATTGTAAACTTGGTGACAATTCTTCTGTTTCATGTGTATTCAGTCAGCTGCCACGAACAGGGTACTTGGGGAAGGGCCATGCAGCATGTACAGAAATGAGATCATAACTGAAATGGATGTGATTTTCCCTATTTGTGTGATTTTTGACCACAAGATAACAATAGGCCTGTATACATTTTTTGGTATGATGACTAACATTTTATGCTGATATATCATAGAATCATAGAATTACAGAATAGCTTGGGTTGGCAAGGGCTTTTAAAGGTCATCTAGTCCAACACCCCTGAAACAAGCAGGCTGCTATAAGGTCTCCCTGGAACCTTGTCCTTTCCAGGCTGATCTCCCAGGAAATCCAGCCCACTTTTCCTTTGGAGCACTTGTAAATATTCCCTTGAGAAGGCAGAAGTAGTCTCAGCATCTTTCTTGACCCAGCCCCTTGAGTTGCAGCCCCTTCTGTTGCCTGTTATGTTGGACAATCCAGAAGGCAATCAGGTGGTCTATGGGCATCCCACATTTTGGCCTGCAAACTGGTGGTGTTCTGCTGTACAATCTTGTGGCTTGCTATATACAGATTTGGGCTTGGCTTGTACTCACTGTGGTCTAAAGTCATGTAGGAAGGATTAGAACTACAGTCTCGAGTCAGGAGTTGGTTAAGAGCCCTGTGGAAGGTTTCTCATGGAAGGGGAGTAAACTGTCCCACACAATCATCTCTAAAGAAAGGATTACCTGTTTTCATTTACCACTGAGACTAATCAAGGCATCTCGGAGATGTTTTTGTGGCTAATGTGCAGCTGGTATTGTGAGAAATACTGTAAATTGTGGTTGAATTCTCTTCTCAGCGATGCCCTTGTAAGGCTCAAATGGCTGCTTTTTGCTGAAGGAGTAATCAGGTTTTACACTGTGATAACTGAGTGCAGAATTTACCCCAGTGGTTGAATGTCTTTGTCCCAATGAGGAAACTAAATATAGTCAAAGCAAACCAGCAAATGGCTATTCCTCAGAGGTGCACTTATTTATATTGGTTAAAACTGTCCTTCGTATTAAGTAATAATTTTGGTCCTTATCCTACACTGGCCTAAGGCAGTAAAGCAGGTAAAACATGTTGATTTTCAAGCTGATACCCCTGAGATTGTAATGCTCATAGTGAAGAATTTTGAGGAGCTTCTACCTGTGCTCCAGAGCAACAGAAACCTGGGCTGAGCACAGAGGGTCAAAGGGAATGCATGCCTGCGGGAGGCAGCTGGGTCTGAAAGCATGGCAGGATCAGAGGAAGACCCTGGAGGCGGCAGGCAGGGCAGTGTCATGGACCAGTTCTGCTCCATATCTGCAAATGGGCATGATTTGATTGGGTTCATGGTACGTTCAGCCGAGCATTACCACCCCCCTTAGAAAGTCTGTATATGCCCTGTAGTCTCTTTCCAAGATCCCGTCTTCTGGGCACCTGGGAAGTGCTTGCCACAAAAACGTGGTGAAACCAATGTCTTTTGGTTTTGTGTCGGACATAGCATTTGACCATAGAGTAAGGAAAATTCTATGACATGTGGGATATTTGGCAACAAAAAACTACACTGAACTACACATCCAGGCTCCACGAGCCCATGTTTTGATGCACAGCTGGGACCAGATTCTCCAGAGCCCAAATAAAAAACAGTTATTCCTCTATGCTTTTATTTTGTTGCACAGAGCAGCAAAAGTTTCCTGCAGAGCGTGACTCACAGCATGAGGATCATTCAGCTTTCAGTGTCCAGCCTAGGAAAATCATTGACAAAGACCTGTGAACCACAAATCTCTGTATAGTTTGGCAGATGTAGGTCTTTACAGAGTCCTAGATTGGACTTTTGGATGGCTGCGCATCAACAGCTGAAAAAGAGTTTGCAGTCAATAATAGCATGGTTTCTGTGTTCCCTCATCACTTAAAATTGCTAGTGGGAGATGTTACACAGGAGTTATATCTTCCGTAGTGGAATATAACTCAGGTATTGTGCAGGCTAGAGATTGGTGTGAGTAGATTACACAGCTTTCAAGAGTACGTAAAAAATGTCTAAAGGCTTATTTATACTTTGTATCAGAAAAAAAAAATGTATAAAAGGCATCCATTCCCGTTTTAAGCTCTTCCTGTTCCAGACATCACATACCTCTCTCTCTTCAGCAGACAACACAGATTTTAGACAAATTTAATAGTCTTTTTGCATTCCTGCCTGTTTCCCAAAGGTGGACTTGACCCTTGTGGAGATGAGGCACACAGCACTATACTGCTTGCTGTGCAGGCATGCTTCCTGTGTAAGCAACATATTTACTTGAGACCATGCACGCTTTAAGTTTCATCACAGGACTGCTAAGGTCAGAGATAAAACTTGCACACCATGCTGTTTGCAAAACATCTCAGGGTGACTAGAAATGTGCTGGAACAATCATATTATGCCCTATGGAGCCACAAAGATTTTCTTCTAGGGAGTTAGCTCTGCTTGGAAAAAGAACTTGCACTGACCATTGTGTAGTAAATTACACATTCTTTCCAGCATCAACCTCATACTTTGGTTTTCCCTTGACAGCTCTGACAATTTCACAGGCCATGACCTGTTTGCGTATCTCATGGAGAGGACTGGTTTTATTACAGATGTTAAAATGGCATCGTACTGACTGGGAAGTTTAGACACATGCTCTGAAATCAGCCTTTACAACTTATGTACCTGCTTTTTTCAGTGTTCACATCCTCGCAGCATGAGGCCAGGGACACTCATGGTGCAGCACAGCACAATGCTCAGCAACCAGCCCCAGACAGTCCCTGTTGGGTGTGGTGGCTCTGCTGAAATCCTACCATTTTGCCAAAGCATCCTTTCAAAAACCTTCAAACCTGACCCAAAGTCTGCTGGGAATCTCTTCAAGGTTTTGCATCAGAACTCCTCAATCTGATTGTGATTAAACGTGTAAAGGTGAGTGTGCAGTGTGGGACCTTTGAGAAAAGTCAAGGTACCATAAAAGAACATTCCTATCTATCAGGTAGTAGGCAGGATCAGTGAACTGACTGAATTCCAAGGAGTTGCAGGAAAGCATGATTATATTCACAGGCGTGTTTCATGGCTCTGTGTTTCCATACTAGGTTTAAGGAGGAAAAAATGCAGTGCATGAATCCAAAAATTTATAATTCAGAGAAATCTCTTTTCAAAATTCCCTGTCAGAAAATTGGCAAGATTCTGCCTGCATAGACTTTTAGTATATAACAAAGTGCAATAACACGAAATGTTGCCTTAGGAGCAGAGAGACAGTTTCCATGAAATCTCTTTGCAGAAATATAGGTTTTTGCATAGAAATCCATTGAATTGGTCTCTTTGGAGCTTTTGTCTTTTTCTCTTTGTCCTGCTTGACTGAAACATGTACTCCCAGTTGCTCAGGGAGTGTTACCATATTGCTTTTACATTAGTTTGCATCGTGAAAGAAAGGAAAATACTTTTGATTAATTCAGAACGTATTTTGTGCAGAAAATTTTTCTCCTTCCCCTTCACGGTGAGAGAGTGCATTGAGTTTTGAGAGTGTACAAACAGCTTTAATGGAGCTGATACTAAGGCAGAATTAGAGTTTATATATAGCAACTTGGAGCAGCTAGGGAAAGCAGCACGTGTGCACTGGAGGGACAAGGACAGAGGTACCCAGAAACATCATAAATTAACATAGTGCAATGACATATGAGAAAAAGGCACTGTGCTGGAGAGCGAAATTGCTATTGCAATGAATGTTTATTTTTAGAGCTACAAAAGGTATGTTTTAGGGGCTATTAGTCAAAAAAAAAAAAAAAAGGAAGGGGGGATTTCGTTCAACATCTAGCCACATGCTTTTGCCTGCAATGCAGGGAAACAAGGAGAGCATTGGATTTCACAGATAGCACCACAGACAGCTATAAAGGCCTAATCCAGTGTCACATTTCTGCTTAGTGCTGGCTAACTACCAGCCCAATTTGCTGTCTTCTCTCCCCCCCTTGTTTCTTCATTGTTTCAAGCCATGCAGAGACTTATCCTAATAATGGGTCAACCCTCAGCCAAATGTGTTCAATTGAAGGCCACCATGGGAGAATGGCAGGATATTGTCTTTCCAACAGCAAGTGAATTTCAGGCAGCTTAAGGCAGTATCCATTTCACTATAATGCTGGTTTATGTTACAGCCCTTTTCAAAGTTCTAATTGCCCTGTACTGCTGACATTTATAGACATCCCCGACTTTAAATGAAAACACAACACTGAGGTCAGGAGGAGGTTCTGGGACAGCAAAGATCCCAGGTGAGGCCAAAGGAAGAAATTACTTCAAACCTTCCAAATGCCAAACATGTTGTGGTGGGGGGAGGAGAAAAGAGAGAAGAACACCCAGAGGTGAGGAATACCCTATTCACAGCCTGAAAGATATGGATGGATGCCTAATAGTGACTCTCACTTATCCACACATTCAACACCTATAGCACAGCTAATCCTCTCTCTCCTCAGTTTCTCTCCCTTAGGTACAAACATTTTGAAGTGTTTATTCATCTGAATGTTTGTGACTCTATTTTGGCCCAGGTCTTCATCTGTGTTACACTGGGTGAGCTCCAGCGAAGTCAGTGACTTTATGCCAGCTGGGAAAATGGTCTCTTTGGAGAGCGAAAATGCTCTTCCTATCACAGAGACAAAACTCACAGAGCTTCCTTCTTCTGTCCAGGCATCCTCAACTGAGGAAAACTGATTTAGCAGCAGTGATGGTAGGAAATATTGCTACACAGGCTGGCCCTTTCTTTGCAGTGCACTGCACAACCTGTCAGTCACAAAATGGGGTAAAATCTGAGTAAAAGGGACAAGGTGAAGAAACAAGGCATGTCTCTCATTCATGCAAGGATCAATCTGTTCAAGTGCTTCCTTTATATTACTCCTGTGGTGTAAATGGCTCCATTTTTTCAGTGTAAAAATGCCTTGCAAGAACAAAAGAGAAGGGATTCTACTGTGGTTTTGTGGACTATTATTTGTTCCCTTCTTTCTACAACTGTTATTACATTTCTAAGGGGATCGAAGCCTGGCTCATGCTCCCAGGCTTTTTGACATCCCTGGGGCCAAGGCAGGTCAGGGTGGCAGAAATCAGGTACACTACTCAGGAACAGTTTCTTCATTTAGCCTCTTGAAGAGATGCCTATACCTTCAAGGCATCACCCCATCCTACACAAGAGAAACTTGCATCAGTGAGAAATGGTGAGGAAGAAACTCTGCAGAGGTGCAGCCTTGGCAGCCAGTGAGAACATATTAAAAACATGTTTAAAACTTTCAAGTTTGTTAATTGAAATGCAGTCCAGTTTATACATAATTCTTTATCTCTGTGATAACAGGCTGATGTTACTAATGGATATTTATAATGCTTTTATATGGCAATAAAACCGTCTTCTAAACATAGTCAGCTGTGTGCTGATTTCCAGGTCCTGTGGTTTATCCTGTCCATAGACACTCTTCTACACCTTTTCTGGTGTCTGGAAAACTATCTAGTGGATGTGTGCCAGCCATTATGCAAGATACTCAATTGCTGTATGGTGACAGGTTAGAGTATTAGGACCAGTTATTTAGGTTGCTAATGATGATAATGATCCAAATCAATCTGCAACACCTTTTAGTAGGAGATGAGTGACGAAACAATTTTGAAAATCCTGTGATAAATGTCTTAATGTGTTTGATTCAGTTGCTCATACACAGAAACTCAGTGTGACTCCAGAGAGCAGTGTCACACCAGGTGTGTGAGAGAGGATATCTGCTACAGGGGAATGGCAGATCTTCTGTAGGATCTTCCAGTGAATCAGGCATTTCTGGACCATCGCATGAATACCTTTATGATAAGGGCAGGGGAAAGGGAGGGATGCTCCCATATGTTTAGAAGAATTGAGCCCTGGATATCTGACAATGCCTATACATCTGACCTCCCCAATCATAGCAAGTTTAAATTCAAAATTATCAAACCAAGGGCAATTTCTGATAATGAAATAATGCCTGCAGTATGCAGGAAGAAGTTCAATTGCTTTTATTCTCCGTTGAAAAGAAGCATTGCTGCCGCATAACCAGGCAGTAAAATTCAGAGGAGATCTAATCACTTCAGTGGGAATATTTTAATGTGCCACATTAAAGCAAAGGGTATGGCAAAATTCCTCTTCCTGGGATGGTTGTAACTACACAGAATCAAAGAATAGAATATCACTAACTTGTGACAAGAATAGACAATGAAGAGAAACTCAAATTCTTCTGACTTGGTGTTTGTCTCTATTTTAAAAAATGCAGTTCAAGCTTTAAATAACAGCCTGTTAAAACAGAGAAGTTTCAGATCTCGGTGAATTTTAGGTCCTTGTGAAGTAAACCTGGACCTAAAGCAGGTATTTCTCCCTAAGTTTGTGTCTGTCTCTATCTCCTGACACTGACATAAGATACTGAAGTTCCTGTTTACAGAGAGGACAGTGGAGTTCCATGGTACTGGTGTGCTACTTTGTATGCTGGAATAGAGGTGTGCAAGTGATTTCTGAGCAGAATGCACAGGACAGTCCTCCTTCTCCTTTGCTCCTGCTCTCACAGAGCTGAGACTTAAAACTGTGCTTTTCTTTCAGCATCCCACTCTCGTGTCAGGGTTAGCCAAGTGACATTTGTGCTGTGTTAAGCTCTTGGTGGCCTTTCTGCTGACACCTTGCTATGCCTGGGGCATAGCAATCTTGTCCAGCTTCCCTTTCTGCTTAATCCATCTGTGTCCTACACAGTATGGGAAACTCTGGAGCTGGAGAGAGGAAAAGAAGAAAATTTCTTTCAAGTGTATTCATGCAGCATCCCATCTTAGACTCTTTCCAGAGTTATGACAAACTGAATATCTATTATTAATACATCCAGTGACTACAAACAAACTTATCTAATTTTTATTTTATTTTTGTGTGAGACTATATTTCAATCAAAAATTGTCCAACTCAAATTTATTACCAGAGTATAAATAATATTTTCTATCTCCTCTTTCTCCACTTAATTTCTACCTAATGTCAATACTGTCTTAGGAGAAAAAATGTTGTCCTACTAATGTGATGTGCCAGTTCCCTTAAGCCCTTGGTAGATTTTATTTGAAGCTTTTATTCCATTTGGATTCTAGTTGCTCACAAAAAATAGGTCTCTTCAAAAATATGTTTAACTTAAAAATATATATGAATGGGAATCCTATTTCAAACACAGCTCCTTGTTCTTGTACTATCATTTCTGAGCTAAAACTCTGATCTATATTTCCACTGTTTTCAGATTTCATCTTGTTAAAGGGAGTATTTGGTGTGTAGCACAACGTTCAGCCAACACTTCATTTCATTCTGGGATCCAATTACTCATGCAGGGTTTTGGTTTTGTTTTTTGTAACTTGGTGTAAGTTTCCTTTTCCTGATGAGGTTTTATTTTAATTCCCTTCAGTCTGCAATGTCCTGCAAGTATTTAGTGTTATTTTTTAAATTGTGGTGGAAATATGGAATAATTATTTCCTTTTTAACAAATCTGGAAAAGAACCAAATCCAGATGAAATGCATCTCCAAGATTTTTGAGTGAAAGCAACATTAAAGGATATCTAATTAGACCTACAGTAATAACATCACCATCCTTGTTACGGGACATGTATGCATATAAAAGCTTGTGATCTGCTGAGTTAGGAAGTTAGCAAGCTGGAGGGTCTACCACAATTTCTGAGTGCCCAATCAGCTACACCACATATTACACACACCATGGAAATTATAACCTACTCTATAGCTTTTGTGTAATCAATTTGGAATGACCAGATTTGGTCTCAAAACAAGACTTCCAGGATGCAAAGACCACAGATCTGAACAAAACCACAATTCCCTATATGCAAACTATCACATTTTTATATAGTACAGTGAATCTAAAGAATTTAAAACAAGATGCAGAAAATCTGAAATGCCAGCAAACTAGTTGTGCTGTTTGCCTATGACCACAGAAAATGACTCTGAATGTCCTATACAGCCTGTAACTTTTTAAAGAACTTTTAATGGGTACATAGGAGTTGCCACCTATGAATCCAGGCATATAGCCTCACCAAATCCTAATATAGCATCTCTTCTGCTTGTAGTTGCTCAGCTCCTGAATTCCAACACAATCTTTAAATGATAAACTTCTTTGCTCTTTGAAACATTGATCTATGCCTGTGAATTTCAAGTAAGATCTGTTCTTAACAATTTCAATTATTTTGCTTAGCACTGATGTAAATTGTTGGGGTTTGGTTAAGGAGTTTGTTTTTAGTTTCCGCCCTCTACCGCATCCATTTGCCATTTTATGCAAGTTTTGATGTTTTTACAAATCTTGGCAAAAGCCAGAAAATGGGATATCTTTAATAAGAAAGTCTTGACATTTTGGAATAACCCAAGGCATGGTGGGCCAGTTCTATTCAAATAGAGGTACAAAGCAGCATCTTATTTGTAAAGGCACCATTTATTTTGCCACTGTTCTATTGCCTTACCCAGTTTGTCATGAATATGATGAAGTTAAAGAAGTAAAAAAGAACACCAGAGAATAAATTTTTACCAGGCATAGCAAAGTCTGCTTTCAGAATATATTCTGAACTGTATTTCTGTTTAATACACGTCATTCCAGTGAGGGATGTGGCAATAAGCTATGGTGGGCTTGTTTTAACAAATTGACAGGGCAGCGAATGGATAAATATTCTATACAGTTGAATAAAATTATTTATGTTCATATCCTTGGTTTTTCAGTCATAAGTAGGATTTTGTAATTTTCCCCTCTAGCACACATTAAGCATAGACAGATGATGCCTGCCTGTGGTGATTCTGTGCTGTAAGAACAGGGACAATGCTCGCTTTGGAAGAGGTGTATTTCTCTACAGCAACTGGGCCCTCACATTTCTGAGGCCGAATTTTCAATTTTGAAAATTCAACCAATTCACATCACGCTAAGAGTAACCCTGATTTTCAGGCTAGTAGGTGCATATTTCAAGTTTCTTGAGGCCATAAAACTCTAGTCATTTGACACAGCGTGTTTCAATCCCTGAGCTGGCTATTTTTGCTTCTCCCTTTACAGGAAGAAAAGAAAAATGTTTACCATGACTTTTTTTTTATGACACTTTTGCCCAAACGGCCCAAATCCCTTCTGTAAGGAGGGACAAGAGAATATAGAAACTACCTGGAAGTTGTCTTTATTTTATTGTTCAAATCTTACCCACAGAGGCAGCTGGGCTGGGGTCCTGGAGGGGAAATGCTTTTAAGACAGAGGTAGCTGAAGCTCTGATCTGAATGGAGAGGCTACACAACCGTGTGGCCACAGCTGCTTGACGTAATACAGGGGCACATATTGCCCAGATTGATGGCTCAGAGAACTAAAACTGTCTCCTTTCACCTCTGTGATAAATCCATGCTTGCAAGTTATGGCTGCTTTAGATCAGAGAAATAAAAGATAGGGAGCTACAAGTGTCTGGTTAGAGAAATAGCCGAGTAACCTGAATCAGCTTGCAACACAGACATGCCTGTTTTGATACACAATAGCACAGTATGTATAGTCCTTTTATAAGCTCCAGGAAAATGTTCTGCTTTCTGTTGAGCCCAGTGAAACAGATCTGGGTTCTCTGCAACCCTTCTGTTGTCACTGAAGTATTTGAACACCTTACCTCTTATCTCCATCATGCTGTGAATCAAAATGACGGAGTGAGTGATCTGAAACTTTAAGTCATTAGTCTAGAGTTCTTAAAAATCTTTTTTGTAGATAGAGTCAACAAAGGAACAGTTTTACTGCTTTGTAGGAAAACAAGACGAGGGGAATGGCACAAGATTTCATTTAGTGTGGGATCAATACTGGGCCAAATAATGGTTAAGCCCAAATCATGTCTCTCTATCCAGCAGATTTTTTATAGAAATCAACACATTTCCTGAGCACTACCAGGAGTTTCTGATGGTTCGCTGTTCTCAGACAAAAACAATTGCCCAAGGTTGGGAGCCCAATGGTCCTGTCCTTGGGGCAGAGCTGTCAAGAATTAAGAGAATTTGCAGAACACTTCTTTGTTCTACTGAAAGTGTCTCAAATTCATTGCATTTTCAAGAAAACAAATGCACACATTACACAGAGAGGTTCTGCCATCAGGAAAATATTGACCGGATGCATTGATGGTAGAGAACAAAAGCAAAAATATAAACAAAACCCTGACAAAGAAAGATATTTAAACATTCTGAAGAATGTGTTCAGAGTAAAACATCCACATAACCACTTGGTCACAAGTGATTCAAAATACAAAATAAAAAACTAATCTCTAATTTTTCTAGAGGTGAAGTTGAACAATGTGGTTCTGTTTTTCAGATGTGTCCAGCTGTATCAATCGCACAGCTCAATACAGTACAAAACCTCTGTCAGATAAGAACAGAAATTCCCCTCACAGAAATTATCAAATCCAGAATACAGTTTTTGCTTAATATGTATGTACAAATTCATCTACACATATACATCTAAATGTGTTTTCATTACTTCCTTAGCTCTTGCAAGTCGTTAGAAATCAACAGAGTCAAATAGCCCACCACAGCACATTCCCCTATCCAACAGAATGTATTTATCAAACAGAAACATTTTTAAAAACTGCAGTGTAGCTTCACACATCTTAAGCAGATGTATTATTTAGTGGTGAATTGCCTGAGTGGGCTGTTGGAGACCTAAGAAGGTCCTAAGGTTCCTCTTGTGCCAGAACCCTGAGTGGTGTTTCCCAGAGCAGCAGCCATACCAATAACCAGTTTATTTGCTCCCATCATATCTGTTCCCAGCACTGTCATGTCACTTCTTTGCCCAGACAATTCCTTCTACCATGCATGAAGACCCCTCTAGTATAATTTTCAGTCTACAAAAGGAGGTGCTTTAAGGGGATGATCTGCATGTAACCCATAAACTTTGAATTTTTTGCATCATGGGTAGCACCTATTCATGGGGGGGCAGGGCAGGGCAGGGCTGAATTGTAGCAACACAAGCTCAATTACACCTTATGTGAGCCACCCTTCTATGGAAATATATGTGGAAAGATGTGAAGGCAATACATGCCACTTTGCCTATGCCTGGAAACAGTTGTGCTTTCACTCATCCCCCCTAACTTTAGACATTTGTCAATGGCAGTGAACTTTTCTCTCTCCACTGACAGAAAAAGAAATTTAGAAAAAGTCTCTGCCAGTAACTTAAGCAGCATTGCCAACGGTCTGAAATACGTGGGATGATCCTAACTTTCTGTGGGGTCCTGCCATGGTCCGTCTCCCCTTAAATGTCTAGAAGCAGCTTCAGCAATGAGACATTGTAATCATTGAAACTGCCCTTGCCAGGCCAAGACTACAGGCTGCTATGTGCCCATTTGTTCATGGTGGTTAATGCTGAGAATGAGCCTAGCAGGTAACCCTGCACGGCGCTTCATGATCGTATACCTTGGACATGTATCCTAGCTTTCACGCTGACACAGTAGCTAATTATAAAAACAAATTGTAAGCCTATCTGTTTGTCCTTGCCTGTTGCCAAGTAATGTTTAGTTTGATGTGAGACAATAGTATCAAAATGCCTGAACCAAGGTTGATATATAATAAGAGAATGATGCTAAGAGAAAACAATTGCAAGAAGCAACTTTCCCCATAAGGAAAAGAATCAGAAAGCTATAAACAGTTCTACCATTTTACATGCTTTTTTACTTTAGCATTACCTTGTATGCCAGAGGATAACTTCCATGCCATGTATTAAATTTAGGACTATCATTTCAGCTTCTTCAATATTTGTTACAAATGAAGAAATATGTAACTCTCTTTATTGACTTACAAAACCTCAATAATTTCTTGAGGGGTACATGTCCAACCCTGAAAGATCAGGTGAACTTTTTTTTGTTTATAAAAATCACAAAGAAATTAATATGGTATAAACTATCCAAGTGAAGTTTGGATCCATGATTCCAAAGCTGTCTGCTTACTTTGTGACTTTGATCCACCCAATGTCTACAGCTATGCATAATTTTATATATTCTGACCCTCGTGTTGTCAGTGAAAAAGATGCAGCTAATGCATAAATGATTGCAGATTCACATCTTAATCATTATCACAACACAACAGAGATCGTTTTCACCTTCATACATCTTTTCAAGTTGTGATAACCTGACTAAAATTAACACACTTTCTAAGGCATTGGGAAGCAAACATAAATGAAGCCTTGTTCACAATACATATTTATTTTTTCTCTTTAGGATTTCTGAGTAAAGCTGAATCCACCAACTCTAAAATTTCTGAAACTTTTTCCAGGTTTAGCCAACTTATTTTTACATGTGTTATGTTCACATAGGCTTATATATAGGTTTATATTCTATATCCACAAGTTTTAAAATTGAATCTCTTAGTATGTGGGAGACTTGAGCCAGCATTTCTATTAATGCTGCTCCCCTACTGACAAGTTCTTAATGTGCAATCTTTTGCTTCTTAAACTCTACTTGATTGCCAAAACCCAGCTAATTCCAAAATATTGGAATTAGCTGTCCATAGATAAAATTCCTAAATTTCAGTTCAGTTGACAATATTGTATTCTTTTTGAAGTTCTAAAAATTGCAAATCCTTTTTATTTCCCTTGCTCAGTAGACAAAGAAAATCTCTGTGGCTGACTCAACTCACAAGCACCATGGCTTCAAAACATGCAAACAAACAAACAAAAAGCGGGAAAGCAGTTACTTCCTTCATTCTCTCAAATTCATAATTGTTGTAACTCTTTATGGCACTTGGTCTTCCCACCCAACCTTCTGGAGGCATTTTTGTTCCTCAGGATCCTTCAGCTTTTTCTCTGGGTGTTTCTGCCTATAAAGAGAGGAAGGCTTGGCTTTTGATTTATCAGCTAAGACCCTGATGAAAATTAAAATACTTTTCTTGTTGTGGTGGAGAAAGAGTGCTCACAATGGCTTGACCTGTCCCAACAGCTCTCTGTGTCTATTAATTTGCCTGAAACTTTTGTTTTGGGATGTCAGCCATTAATCTCTATCCATGTTGAATTTTTTACAGAAGACCTCTGGAAAATAGTTTTCCATTAGAACTGCTCTAGTTTATAGCAAAATACTTACCTTTCATCTAGAAAAATGTGAAACAAAATAGTTTATAGATGCTAATATTTTGCTAACATTATGTATTATTTCACTTTGTTTAATCATATCTTTAATTTAAATGAAAATCTGGCTCCTCACTGTGACCAGAAGAAAAAATACATTCACCTCCACCGTGTTGTGTCCAAAGAAACAATAGCAGGTTTGGGAGACAGTACAGTCTATTTCTGGATAGCAGATGCCCCGTAGTGTAATCATTATTCATTGGCTGCAAGGATTTTCAGGCAGACTGCCAAGCAGCCCATGTGCCTCTGCTCATTGCCACATTTCTTAAAGGTAGGTTTTTAATTGGGAAAGGGAGAGATCATGTGTGATTTGCTATGCAGTTCTTGACAAGTAGTATTTTACATTAATTGCTATGCCATTTTTTCACAGGCAGGAAGCTTTGGAGAACATGATCTGCCTCTCCAACAAGTATATATTAAACTATAAACCTCCATAGAACACAACTGTTCCTAAGAAGAGAGAAAAACTGGGAAATTATTGACACTAGGCTGTAGTTCCGGCCCTTAGACAGGTGTACGCATAATGCACATATCCACCTTAGAGAACAAGTGGCATGTTCATGAATGCATTCCTTCTCCAAGGCAAAGTACTCTTACCAGGCACTTTTCATCTCTGCCTAGACCTGTATTCTCTTCAATATTTTGTACAACATACCTCTCCCACATGGCAGTGGATAAAACACAGATTTACAGATGAGTTTAATTCCAGGATTTGATGAGGGAGATGAACATATGGTTTGCATCTTCTAGACCTTATCTAAGATTTTACAGATTTTCAGATCACCAGATCCTTAGGTCTTCATCTGTAGATATAGGATGTAGCCCTAGAGGGATAAAACTATAGGATTTTGTCTTAGAAAAACTAGAATACATTAAAAAATTAATGCATTTCTTCAGTCTTGAAAGGTGCAATTTTCACATTTGAATGTCTAGAACAAATAAATCAATTTCTAGCTTTTAGCTCACCTCAGGTTTGCAAGACTTTATTTCAGTACCTCCTAATTAAAATATCATCTGGGTATATATATTTCTTAATAGGTATCTAGTTGGGCTTCCTCTTACTTCATGTGTGTGTCAGCAGAGTAGATGTACATCTGAGCTGGTCACCTGACTCTTCTTTCAGGCAGTTAGAGGAAGAGGCTCCTGGAAGGTGCTTATCATGTCTTCCTGAAGTAGAATTTTAAAGTAGATCTGTTAACCGCACCCCAAAAAAAGTGTCTTTTTTTTTTTAATTTAATGTGTAAAAGAAGCTAGGGATTTATTCCTCGTGTAGGTATCCATCTTGTAGGTACCACACACACCTTGCATGCTAACCCACGGAGCTAGTGAAAAACAACCAGGTTTAAAAACTGGAAGCAAGAGGGACATGATATGAGGACAGAGTAGAACTGGTAATACATTAGTGCAGCATGGTTCTGTAGTTACACAAGCCCTCCTTCATGTTCTTCAGCATCACAAATTGCATGCAAGAAAGAAAAACTCATTTTTCTGATGTGCTGCAGTTGCCCAGCTTCGCCTATCTCAGCTGACTGGAAGTAAGATTGAGCTTGTTTGCAGACTGCTGGGATGAGCCAAACTCTGAAGGTGGGGGGAATGACACCAGAGGGTACCAGCATTCCACCTGCTCTGTAATGCAGCCATGGGGCCCTGTAGGAGCTGCTGTCACCTCTTGTGCTTGCACCCCCCTCTGAGGGCATCCTTCTCACCATCCATCTTCCATCTGTCTTATGCTTCACCACCTTGGGAAGATTTTGTGATATATCGCCAGGGGTTGAGAAGACTGTACTGAGACATATGACTAGAAATAATGAAGCAGAAATGAGAACAAACAGAATAAATATACAGAAAAAAAGTTTCCTAAAGCTTCCTACCAAGTGACCTCTCAACAGGCATAAGAGGAAAGAAACTTATTATTTACAGGCCTTTTCTTCAGTGTCTTCTAGCCTGACCTTCAGAGGCATCACACAGCAGACAGTCACAAAGCACCCACAGATTGACAGACCTGCTCATGATCAAAAGGTGCAAGGGCCCATGACTCTTCTGAAAATATCTCGGCAGGTGATCTGCTAATTTAATAAAATTATATATCTGGCACTTTGCTCCACCTTCTTTAGCCTTACTAGATCACCTTCTCAGCTGTCTTCACAAGGTCTCCTGTGTTGCTTCACAAAGTTGCTAAGATACTAACAAAAATATCCTGACTTTCATGTCATACATTCTCTGGAGAGGGCAAGGAGAATTACAGTTGTCATGAGAGGGAATGGCTAAAGACAGATCTGGTTCACATAGGCATTTTGCACAGATCTGGTTCACATAGGCATTTTCTCACCTTTGGATGAAGAAGACCAAGCAATGTCCAGCCTGTGGATCCCAAAATCTCTTAGATCATGAGTTACTTGGGCTTTCTGGACTTTCTGATTTTCTTAAGATACATACTTTTCTCATAGTGTTTCTATTTTCACACCTGCAGCAGGCACTGAAATATTTCCAGTCCATCCTCTGAAGATGGAATGTTCAAATGTCCACTTCTGGAAGGATGCAGATATTGCATGGACCATCATCGGTTCCAAAGGAAGGAAAGGCCTGTGTTTCCTCACCATGTTTCCTCATCTGTTTCCACGTTCACCCATGCTACCTGGGTAGCCTAGGGCAGATAGTCAAACTCAGATCCCAAGAACTACCAAATGCCTAAAGCAGATCAAAAAGGTTGGGTGTGCTGAGTCATCCTAGTTTGCAATTAAAGAGAACAAAAAAAATAAATGTGGGACAAGGGTGACAGGTTGACAGGTTGTCACAGCACAGCACAGCACAGCATGATTGTGTTTGCTGCTGGCTTCATCCAGAAAGCATCATTTGGCTGGACTTCTTTCCACATCATCTGTATGGCAATGTCACTTGCTGTCCTTTCATCACTATCTGATGTGGTTGATATCTGCACATTTTCATTCCTACAAAACACTAGTTGCTTTTGCCATTGATTTTTGTGCAAGACACTTTTCCATGTTCTTTCATTTTTAATTCATTCCCTTCTTTGCTTGCCTTGAATGTTCCCATGTGGTTATAATTGCTTCTAGTGAATCTATGCTTCTTAAGAGAAGCATTAAAGTCAGCATGCTGGCACAGCCCACAGCAGGCAGATTGTAAAGTTGTGCTCAAGTCTGTTGAGGTTTCTTTCTCTTTTGACAGAACTGGACAACAAGATCTGAAAAGAGCAAAGCTAACTTCAGAAAATCCCAGTTCTGTCCTGCAAATATCAATTTAGTGTGCCATTTTTATCAACTTATATGTGAAATAGGGAGGGAAAAAAAACAGGTTTGATCAAAAACATGCACACAGCAATATGAACAACAGACTATACGAATATCATTAATAATCTTTCTACCGAAGTGTTAGGAGTTGTTGCCCTTTAGTTTTCCATTTTGTATAGATTATCATTATTGTCTGGGTTTTTTAGACATTGAAGCCTCCTAAAAAACCTTTAAACAATGATTGACTCTACCAACCATAAAGCAAATATAAATCTTTCAGTTTGAGGCAGAAAAAACGGTGTTGTGCAGAAAATAATCTTCTAGGGTAGCCAGCCTTCACCTACATTTCCCAAGATAAACAACTGTAAGACTATGGGGTTTTGATGCCTCTAAATTTATTCCTGGATCCCTCTTCCTTAAGTATTTAACATGAGATATATGGACAGATTAAAATGATACATACTGACCAACCTTCCCTGTGTTATAAAAATAATTAAACTAAAATGCACTAGATTATCACCATACAAATTATCAATAAGTCATTCATTGTCTTCAATGGATTTATTCCAATTTGGGTGAGCTGCAAGTCTGGCCAAAGAAGAATAAGTTCCTTTCTCTGGGGAAATTCCTTGGCATCAGTTCTTCCCATATTCTAAGAATAAGAAAGTACTTTTATGTGTTTAAAAGAGTAAAGACAAAAATTCATGGTAGCAAATAGCTCTTCCCCACAAATGCTTACAGACTGAATATCCTGAGAGAGAGTTTTTCAGATACTAACAGTAAAATTGCATGTGACAGAAAAAATATTTTGTACCAGAAAAATCAGCAAGAAAAAAACCAAAATAATATCTGGAGGTAACAGAAAGCAGAACTGCCAGGGAAGATTTTTGCCATATAACAGTCTGATTTCTAGCATGAAAGAAGAGCTAAAGTATTATAGTTTATGCAAATAAGTCAGGAAAGTAGAAACTAGCAAATTAAATTGCATTAACAAAAAATATTAATAAATCCCATGTTTATAACTGGATGCAGAAAAAAGTACTGACACTTAAATGAAAAAGTAAGATTTTTTTTTCCCACTGCTCTGAATAGCTCAGTACCTTAGAAAATTGCCTAGAAAACCTTTGAAGTAAGAAAGTGAACCATGCCTGTGCTGAAAGGACTCATGTTTGTTGGAGAGAACGAGGGTCACACTACTAAACAGAATTACATTTTCTCTGGTGGGTTTAGTAGCCAAGCAGCAGAGAATACATTGGAAATGTATAGTGTATTTGTCAGCTAGACTGTGGTTTTCTGAATACTTCCTAAACTATAGACTTGGAAAAAAGCTTTCAGAAAGCAAAAATCTCACTATACTTCCCAAAATACCCAGACAAAACATGGAGAGCTATTTATGAAAGGCTTAGATTTCTCTCTTCCATGTGTTAGTGTTTGGTCTTGATACATATGAGAAGGCCCAAAGAATGTATCTCTTGCAAGCTAATGTGCCACCTTTGCTGCAATGAATTATGATATGGAAAAGTTTTGCCAATGCCTGTGCAGGAAAGTTTGCTGCGGTGGAATCAAGATTGTCTGGGAGACCACATGGCTTCCTTTACTGTGAGATTGTCCCTTTCTTGAGATCCCCTTTTCACTACAAAACTGTCATATTCTGCAGCAAAGGAACCAGGAATCCCAATGAACAAAAGCTTATGTTCTTATCACATGACTGTGTTTCAATCTCACATTATGTATGAGAGTCTCTTGATCTGGTCTAGCAAAAAATAGGAGGAAAGGAAAGAGCTAACAATGAAACAATTTAATGAAATGAAATGAAATGAAATGAAATGAAATGAAATGAAATGAAATGAAGTTGAAGAGAAAGGGTAAATCGGAACATTAGCTGGAATTCACAGTGTCTTCTTTAAAAAGAAATATATGGAAGAAAGACCCTGAGATTAGCTCAGATGGTTAAAATGTGGTGCCAAAAATGACAATGTTTGTGGGTTCAATCCCCAAACTTAAGAGTTGATGTTATTTGTGGATCCCTTTCAGTTCAGAATATTCTGTGATTCTGTGAAAGCAACCACAAGACTGTGGAAATTTTGGGGGTTTCTTTCCTTGTTAAGTAATTTTATTTACTTTTTTTAAAATTGGGCTAACATCAGAATAGCTTGATTTACAGTATGGACTAGGAAGCAGGTTTCCCTGGCTTACCTGAGAGAGTCATGAGTTTCAGAGCAGGATAACAAGGTGCAGTGAGGTAATGAGTGCAGGGAAAGGAAGCAAAGAATGTGTGTCTTTGCCACCAAAATTTTTGCTCATATAATTGTCCTGAGAAAATATGGTATTCTAACTACACATTTTCTGAAAAAGCTGGATTTTGTATTGTTGTTTGTAATTCCATTCTCTTGGGCATTTCCAGAGCTACAAGTAAATCCATATGCAACCTTCTATAAAACTTAGGATCACGTATTCTAAATTAGTCCATTCTTGCTCTAATGAATAAAGCTGGGGGGAAAAATAAGAGTATTTATCCTTTGTAATAAATGTAGAATCCATGCTGCTAGATTTAGTTTAAAACTGAAAAAAAATGATTTTTTAATTTCCTACAAATTGCAATATCATAAAATGGCATGATGCTTATTCTGTCAGCATATCAAAATGTCACATGAGAAGTGCAAACATTTTTTAAACATTTACTAAAACTTGGGGTTTAGTACATGACAAGCCTCAGTGGCATCTTTAATTCATGCAAGCTTAAGAAATCAGTTGTGCTACACATAACAAATAGATATTTCATCAGCTTCAGTGGGACTTCCCGAGCTACTTCCCTAACTAAAGGAAATATAGATACTAATTTCTGTTCTCAGATATATTTATACAATTCTGGAATGATTCCAGTTTAAGCCAATCAAATTAGTTTAGCTTCCTAAAGATGTTGCACTGTGATATCCTCACTCAATTTCCACTCAAGAGGAGCACATTAATACTGTCCACAATCTGCAAGCCTCTTTTAAAGAAATTAATTCATACAAATCTATACATAAGTGGAAAAGGTTTTTGAGGTTTGCATGTAATCATTTTGCTCTCAGAATTGTGAAGTTTTCCTGCATTGTATCATGGTCATGCTTTGCATACCAAGAGATATTAGTAATGACTGTTAAAGTATCCTGCCATTAAAAAAAAAAATTACAAAACTGACCTGACATTTGACAAGATTACTGTTTGCAAGAAGAGAATTGCAAAATGCAAGAAGCTGAAAGGATGATCGCTTTTTGTATTTCTTCATATTAGCTTTATTGGATATTAATCTTTCTATGCTGTTTCCAACACAGGGAATTATGTGGGAGACACTGTCAAATGTGTTTTCTGTCTGCTCTTAATTGGCTTCCATTGATGCCCATGGATTTAGGCATTCACTTTAATAGCAGATTTTTCTCAACATTAGGCATGTTTGCAAATTGCTTCTGCAAGTCAATAGTGATTGGGAAAAATGTTTTCCTCAGGCTGAGTCCTCCTTTGGTTAAGTATTGCCTCAAAATAGATCCCACAGTGGGACAAATGTATTTGTTGCTTAGATATGGTCTGCCAGATTTTCATGTGGAATATTTCAAACCGAGAAGGGAGGATGACCTGTACCGTGCAAGTTCTTCATGGGCGTTTAACACCCACAGTTTGAAACCCTATCTCTGTTTATTTTCTCAAATGAAAACTGAGAGCATGTTTCTGGGTCCTAGGTTTGGACCAGACCTCCCTGCCAGTGAGGCCTGGCAGGAATGACTGAATAAGCAACCGTTTTGGGTCATGCTAAAGTAACCCCGGTTCGCTGGCTGGAAGGAGCAGCCAGAACTTGCAGTTGCTCCTGGGCTGGCTGACAACTGAAGCCTGTTGTTGCTAGCCCTTCCCCTGACCTTCAGCTTGACTTCTGGCTACTGACTTTGTTTTGGTCCCTGAACCCAGATCCTCATACTAAACACTGATTTGGACTGTGTGTGTCCTATTGCTTAAACAAAGGTCATGTGATAGGCTTTTCAAGTGTGGAGAGCAAATCTTAAGAGTCTCATGTCTTTGCAGAGTGTCTCAGGATGGGCCACCCCTAGTGAATTTAGTGCAGGTGTTCCCTGGTATCTGGGTTAGCTGAGTGTGGATTTGAACAGCTACTGCAGAAAGCCATCCTCTCAGTACTGCAACCAGATGTGCACACCTCACATGAGGTGCTAGGACTCAGAAGGATATATCCTGTGACTCACAGTGTGGTGTAAAGTGGCACTACCCTGAATTGTTTTCATTATGTGCTGGGAAAGACCCTGTTCCTTTCCAGATGCCTATGCTGAAGTGCTCTCAGCCCACCAACTTAGCAACATTTCCTTCCTATTTGTTATGTTCCATATTTCTGTCTAGGATTTTTTTTCCAACAGATGGTAAGACACAGACTCTACAGACCTGTTCTAACTGTTGACATTAATCCAGCTTTCATTTCTGAGCCTCAGAGCATATTTTGAGATGTGAGGTATACAGTAGGGCAACTGGCATCTGAGGAAGGCAGCTTGGCTTTGTTAAGGAGATCACAGAGATTACAAGTGGATACAGCAGGTTTTAATAACTACAGCATTTCCTCATGCTGAATGTCAATATTGGAACAGAGTGCCAGGACTGCATTGCCATGCTTTCTGGGGTTGGCTTTAAGCAGTTGCATGATGGGCATGCTCCAGCCCAGATAAGGGCTCACAAATCAGAAGAAAAACCTCAAGCCAGAAATGGGTGCTTGTTTTTAAACAACTCCCTATAAACTGACCTTCAGATGGCTAAAGCTTTGTGGTTTATAACAGTTTAATGCTGCCAATTGCAAAGGACTGTAGTGACATTGCTGTCATATTGATACACGTGGTTTGTTCCATGTGGCTTGTTCTTTACTAGTCTATAATGCTGACAATACTTTGAGTCTGAATTGGCACTAGAAGAGCTGAACTTAGCTCAGAGTAGGCCTTTGATAGGAGCAACCTACCTGTTGGTGGGCCTCTTTTAAGCCTTGGTGACAGAGTGCGATGAAGACTGAGGAAATATGTGTGTTACCAAAAAACTGCCAGGAGTTCGTTCTCCGACACAGCATCTTGAAATTTCTGCTACGCAAAAGATTGCCCAGCACAACTGTGCCAGCAGCCATTGAAATTTGGGCTAATAGGAACAGGATGCTAAGTGAGGTTGCAGGAACACAGTTCATCACAAGCTGCTGTGAGATCTGTGCATTTTGCAAGTGCTTGGGGCTTAAAGTGATCTTGGGTCAGCCAGTAGACTGAAGTTACACACTGGGCTCTCAACCCAAATTTCCTCTGAAATCTCAAGTGAGTTAAAAAAGCCCAAAAACATATGGATCAATACACCTATAGTAGTGCATCCTGCAATTTCACTTGCAAGAATTGCAGGATTTCTATCACTAATGCCTGCATTGTGCACCATTGGGTACTGAAAACTATTTTTTATGTATTTGATGATGTGGTTTCTCTACTTAGAGGCTGCCTTGAGTCCCACTTGCTAGGGACCAAAAGTAAAACAAAGAAAATGGAGGTCCTTCAGTCAACTAAAGCTTTATGTAAAAAATCTTAGCTCAGGGAATATCTTACACCTGAATAAGTGATTTGTCAGTACTAGGAAAGATCTGGAGCTGTTAATGGCCCCATAAGGGACTGTGGTCTCTAGATTGCTGTGTTTGGCTTTTCTCTGTTGGTGTCTTCAGTCTGGTCTTCCTTCTTATCCATACAGTGGTCAAAGAATCCCAGTTTGGGGTTGTCTTGACTGAAACCTGCTTAATTCCCTCTGTCCCACTGCTACTAATTGCCATTCCAGCTCTATTTGTCTTTCTGTCTCTATCTGAGTTTCAGTAGCTTCCATTTTTCAGAATGGAAATGAACTTTCTTCTTATGGAAAAGGTGAGTAATTGGTCCAGCTCATCATAGCACAGACAGTTCTTAGTGAACTACCAGATAAATACTGATTGAGCTTGTGGACACCAGGTATATGAGGTGCAACAGATTTGCAGGGATGCTCTGGGGCAATTCCAAGAGCAAGACAGTGTAGACAGATTATTAAGAACAGTTCTGAGGAAGTCTTGGATGAAGTTCAAATCACTGAAATGACTAATGCATATCAGATTTGGCCAGGAAGCAGCAGTAAGCCTTCATTTCCAACAGAAAGACACCAACCATTACACAGTGAGGTTTCTTTGACACATCACTTTTTACCAACTTCACTGTTGCAGGAACTTAATCACTGCTTACTTTTACTATCAAGGCAAAAGGTTATGTGAGGTTTGGGCACAGATAAGATGATTTGTTTCTTATGTCCAAAATCTGTTTGCTACAGGCTGGGTTTGCTGCTAAGTAGACAAACCACATCTGAAGCACTAATGGTCTCATAAACTGACTTCTGCTTTCTGATCATTTCTTTTAAACACAGCTTCTATTCAGCATCAAAAAATATCAGCACTTTTCAGAGAAACTAGATCTCTCAGCTTTGACACATGATTTAGCACCCTGATCATTACACAACACATGGTTTCAAAGTGTCTTTTGCAGTTTTAAACGTGTGATGTTATGTTACTTGAACTACACTGTCTTTTTCACAGACTACCCTGGGAATTTCATTGTACATATTTTCAATCAGGTTTCCTGACACTTGAGTATAGTTTTCTCAAATACTAGGAACCATTGAAACACTACATGACACAGCATTATGCCGTGTGGTTTAAGCAGGTGCAACTTTCCTGGCCTGTACACAGAGGTGTTGTGAAGCCACAAGTATTTTGAAATGGATCTGTCTTACCCCATTTTTGACATTTGGAGATAATATGAAAACAATCTTAACACAAATGCCATGACTGCTAGGGATCAAGAAGTTCCTTTCTGCCCTTTTAATTTCCTCCTCTGGTATCCTGAGACACTTATCTTTCCAAACTCTTCACAGAGACAGATCGAGCACTTCTGAGGTAGCACTTGCTTATATCAGTATGGAGTTTTCCATGGGCAAAGGAGTGGGTGAGGGACTTTAATTAGCCATGGGGTACCTTCTTTGACCCAGCCCACCACAGGCCCACACAAGTGCTAGTAACAGCGCTAGGGAGGGCTGTGGCAGTGAAAGGCTGAGCCCACAGGACAACATGAGAGCTCCACTTTCAGCAGCAAACTGGATTCCTAGCTGATTCAAATGATCCTCGAGGTATGGCATGAGTAATACTCATGGCTGACAGCCACTGGAAAAGCCAAATCAGCACAGCCTATGCTTATTGCTGAATCAACTCCTTTCTTACAGCTTCAGAAACACAAGGCTGTGCTGCCTGCCAGCAATGAGAAAGAGTAAATGTGGATCAGATACTTCAGCCTGTGAGAGGATGAAGGAATTGAACCTCTCTTGTCTCCCCTGTGTATCGTGGGAAGAGGAGGCAAGATATAAGGGTTGGTGGGAGCAGAGCTCTTTTGTTGATGGACAAGTGCTGACAAGGATTTCTCCTTGACAGCATGTTCCTGCACTGGCTATCTTGATTGTTCATCCCTCTCAGTGACAAGACTTGTGGATCCACAGCACTGTACAACTTCAAGCAACCTTCAAGCAGGCTTCTGCCAGGGTGGCACTGGCTCATGTGCCATGAGCCAGTGCCCCTTGGCAATGGCCTGACTCGAGCAATCTGAAAGCTACCTGCATACTTCACAGCTGTGAACTGGGGTTTTCCAGCAAAACTGTGTTTCATGAAGCTGCTTGTTCATGTCAGCTTTGCTCACTTTGGTCAGACAAAGGAAATGATGAGGCTTCAGGAAAAATATCCCTGTTCCTGGGAGTGCATTGCTCCCACCAATTTCAGTAACATAGCCCGTGCTAGATAAAAGGCAGAATTTATTCCTACCAATCCTAATTTGGTCAGGTACTATTTCCAAAGCTATTCCAAAGTAAATAGGTCAGGGGTACCTGCCAAAATATCAACCTCTTTCGCCTTGTTATTGCTCCCTGGTGTGCCCTTGTTTCAGGAGGAGTAGGTTAATAAGAGTCCACTGCATGACCTTAACCAGCTGAGGTGGGGATATGGTGCCCTGGGGGCTAGCTCCAGTCATCCAAGCTTTCCTGCAGACATTAACACTAATTGGTCCTGAAAATGAAAGACATAACTATTCTGAAATGTAGCATAGTGAGATGAGCAAACCACCATGGGATCCTTCAAACCCACTGCTGCAGATGTACAGAATAAAAGCAAATCTCACCTTGTGGGTGAAAAGATGTAGTGGTATCACTGTTAGTGGTATTTTACTAGACCAAGAGTTCTGTCTTGCAAAGGCTTGGCCAGAAGACATATGCTTGCTTTTTCTGGAGGCTAAAAAACCTGGTTTAAAATCACACAGGAATCAAAAGCTTCACAATGGATTAAATACAAAATTCTGAAACACAGAACAAGGATTTGTTAGCTTGCAATCATGTGTGCAATACAAAAGTCTAATCTCAGCTGATTTTACCCTTTTTCAAGCAAGGCATAGACCATGGATCTATGACTGTGAAACTTTGACAAAAATTGGGATTTGAGTCACGACAGTAAATTCCACCTATCAAAATGAGCTCTGGAACTTTTGAAACATGATTGCCTGACCCTTGGAAATATTTTTTTTACTCTAAAACTTGTTTTCTGCTCAGGCTGTTTTATCCTCCTCTGCTCTTTGTCAATAAGGCACTTATCATTATCACCAGTACGAATCCAGGCTGACCTGGCAGTTTGTTTCTCAGTGGGAGGGCTGTGTCATTGCAGGCAGATGATATAAGACAATTCATGATAATATAAGATGTTTTAGGGTTCATAAGATAGCAATCAAATAAATGAAATCATCATCTGGTTGAAGCAGAAAGCAAAACATATGTGAAATAAATTTTTAGCCAGCAGGAATAAAATCTGGTGCTGTCATCACCCCAGGGCTCTATCACCTGTACAGAAACAGTGCATCTTTCACTGGGTCTTCTTGCCACCCACCTCATAAAATCATGTGTTTGCTAACCAGTGCTATCATAAAGCAGAATTTAAACACGCTACAGCAGAATGTGCAGAGAAAACAATCAAAGGCTTTAAAAAAATTTTGGACTGGATTTCAGGGGCAGCAAAAAGCCTTCGTTCATGAGGGAAGTGTTCTTTGATATAAATAGCTTTGTATCTCTAGAGTTTTCTTCCCACCTACATAACTATTTCTCTGCTGTTGAGGACTGTTACTGTTCCATGAGGAATCCAAAATCTGGGTAGTGGGTTTTAATTGTGGGAGAACTACCATGTAATACAGTAGCAGCTATTTTTATTATGCTTTTGTGTCATTTTTCTTTTCCCAAGGGGGGTCGCAGGATGATTGCAAGGCTGGAATTTTCCCAGAAAATGTAAAAGCCCTGACAAAATGAGGCAGAGGATCAGCATAGTGAGAAGCACTGAGACACTGACCACAATGTCTGACTGGAATTGGAGCCAGTTCCTGCTTCTCTGCTCCCTTCCAAGCTCCTCCTGTGCTTGGCTATGGGTCCACAATGACAGCACCGGATCTCAGTCCTCCCAGTCCATCTAGATACGAACATTTTATCTTGATAAAATGTGTGCAACCCTTCTTCCTACACATGAACACATTACTTAGAGTTTGTTAATGTTATCCTTTCAAGGTAACAACCGCAAGGATGTCAGAACTGCATAATCCTAATTTATGGGAAGATAAGCCAACACAACCAACTCAACAAATTGATACCAGCAAAATGAGTTTATTCACTAGTAAGATTAATCACGATTTTGCATTATGTTTTTCTGGTACATCTTGATCTGGTAGGAATAGCCTTAAAGGTGGAGTTGATGTATTGGTGAACGCCAACCTCAAGAAAATTACTGCAGTGTTCAAGTCATTAATAAACCTTCTGGACCCCAATATGCCAGGGGTGCAGAACAGTGACCTTCATTTTGTCCCTTCAGGGAATCAGAATTAGCTTGTCAAGTTTTATTAGCCTGAATGACATTGAAAAGTGGCTGAGTGGTCTTGGAAGCAGCATAGTGACTTACACATCACAAAGCCTGACTTCATAAATACTGCTAGATTAAAAGTAGTGATGCATGGGTCTGCTCTGGGAGTTCTGAACCCATGGCTGGCTAATTGAAAGTCTAGATAAATGATGTACAGATAAAGACTGGTGAGGTCAGAAACACCCACTTCATTTATCTGCAATCTCTACCTTCCTATTCATCAATTTCTTGATAATTCCTCTCCCTTCTTCAGTACCATGCATTTCTAGTGCAGGATTGTGGAGCACAGTGCAATGTCTTTGGCATAATGGAGAAAGAGAGGGAAAAGCCAGCCATGCTTCCTGTCCAGACATGCCTTTCTTTAAAAAAAAAGGAGAGGATTATTTTTGTACATGCCGTGTTCTATTTGTCTACATCATTCTGGAAAGAGAGTTCAAACCTACAACCAACATGCTGCCTGCAAACCTCTAGCATCCCCATTCCATAAAACAGAGCCGTGTGGAAAGACAAAAACTTAATAAGATTTGGGTGTTGAAACAAATCCCTCTGCATCCCACAGAAAAGAGTGTTTGAAGTCCTGCACTGATTTTGCATTGGCAGCAATGAGGGCTGCTTCCTCTACAGTTCTGCCCTGGAAATGGCAGCTATAATCCAGCCAGATCTTTTGTCCTTACATTCCCTCAGAGCACACTCTCAGTGCCTCATGGCACCATGCAGCACCATGAGTGACAACAGCAGAAACAAAAAAGGCAGCAGAGTGCAGCACTGCACTGAGCCGCTTCTCCCAGACTCATTTGCTTGGGTCCTGTGCCATACCAATGTGGTGATGCTCTTTCTGTTCCTGGAGAGCCTCATCCAATGCCAGCCCAGACATCTGGCACTGAAGCTCAGATCTGTATGAAGTGTGTTATTTATGAATGGTAATTATCAGTCCATATTTCTAATTCCTTTTACTACTTATGTATTGGCTGAAAACCAGGGAGGGTGAGCCATAGATGCTGGCAGAAGGGCTGAAGTTGGGCTCCCATCTCTGAACCTCGAGTTAGGTACACACAGTGAAGTTTCTTGTCTATTAATTTCTCTCATATTTCTTCTTCACCTCTTCTTTCTTCTTCCAGCATGTGCAGATCTTCTCATATAGGCAGCAATCCACGTGCAAGAGACACCATGTCATTTGCTTGTGGAGTTTGGGAGGCTGGCTGTTTGATCTGCTTCTAGACATGGCCACCAATATGATCACTGAAAACTGATGCCAGCCTGGTGTATCTTAGCATCTCATATTTCTTACCAGGGTTTTCACAGTGCACATTCATTGTTACCAAGGCAGATTCATTTCTCCACAGCCGCTGGAAATGTGTCTGTGCCCAGTGACGCTCAGTGCCATTATACCACTTAGCACAACTCTTAGTGGGGTTTGGCAGCAGTAAAGGCCTCAAAGCTAGAGGAATATGCTTAGAACATCACTTGTGTGAGAGCCTCACTGGTTTACTGCCCCTCTGGGGAAATCAGCAACCACACAACAAGCCCAGATGAAGGAGCAGTTTTGAGGACTCTGTCACCGAAGCTTTCTTTCCCCTGATGACAGTAACATGACTCATGTGCCGTTGAACCTGAGAAAAACCAACCTTGTGAAAACCTCTGGGAAATTCAGAAGTGGTGACAGTGTTCTGCTGCATTGAATGCCAGTACAGTAAACTCATCTCTGTAAAATGTTCCAACTTTGCAATATTTCAGCTACATGCTATTAGAAAGCGTCAGCCATGCATCACCAGGCACAGGCTTCCCATTCCTCTGCTGCAAAGGCAAAAGTAGGTAACTTGCATGTGATTTATAGGCAAAACTCATCTAGTTAGAGTGCAACACACACCCTGTGCTAGCAGCAGTAAATCCAAGCCCTCTGGGTTCTCAAGAGAATGTTTCATGCAATAGCCTGAAAAACATGTGCAATGTCTTTGAAAATCCTGTGGTTTAGGGTTGGTAGAAAATTTCTCATCACCATCCTATATGCCCACCTGCCTGTGCTGAGAGACTACAACAATAGCAACAATTGAAAAAAATTCCCTCGAATCAGACTTTTTGTCAGACTACCCAAATCACTTCTGCACCTAGTCAGAAGGTTAAAAAGCTTATCTCTCTGTACATAAACTCTGCTTTACCAGAGTGGGGGAGAAAAAAGAGAGGTTATATCAATTGAAAATGACATTTCAGTTGCAGGAATGAAAATGACATTTCAGTTGCAGGAATTAAATGTTTAAAGTGTCATTCTAGAACTTTGGAAGTAAAATGGGTCCAATGAGCAGGCAAGTGGCTGAAGAAGGCAGTGAAAGGCACTCAGGAATAGGAGGAATTCAACTGCCTGTCAACAATTTTGCATCCACTTTTATTTGTGGAAATGGGTTTAAAAACTGTTCAGCCTTGAATAGGAAAATGAGCAATCTGAATGGCTCCTTGCCATCTAAATAAACCCCACAAAGGGCAGAGGGAAACTTGGGAGGTGAATGACTTTCCCAAAGTCAAGCTGTGGGATGGCAGAAACGCTGAGGGGAAAGCAGATCCCCATGGTGCAGTGTTGAGCATGCTGACCTCCACTGCCTCCAGCAGCCAGGCTGCAGCAGGGGTGATCCTCGGGATGAACAGGCAGCAGGGCAGCTGCCTCCCATCCTCCCCAGATGAAATGTCTGCTCCTGCTGGGTTCAGAGGCTGCTGCCTTTGCTTCTGGTCCAGCAGTGAGAGTTTATTTCTCCCTCTGCACAGAACAGACTCTTCCAGGTACAGTCTTCTGGGAAGATAAAACAGACATCGCTCTATAAAGTAATGGCATTTACCCCCAGCCAGGGCAATACAACCACCTATGCAGAGAGGAAAAAGTCAACCCCTCTCAGAAATCTGGGAGGTGGCAGGAGTGAGCCTCCTTAAAAGGAGTAATAAAAATAATTACTTTGGTAATATTAGGTATCTGATTTCCAGTGTTGAACAGGAAAAGTGCAATACCTGCCATTTTAAATTAGACTGTCATGTTTTCATTCCTTCCTCACCCCTGGGATTTCAAAAATCTTGATGAAATATGTGTTCACTCTTCAAATATTTCCTGAGGCCAGTGAGGTCCATATGTTCTTAGGAACAAGTTTTTCACTCTGTGGGTTGTTCCTCATGACATTTAAATTTTCTGATTTGTATATATTGGTAGCACAAAGCTAAAAGATCATGGTGTTTTCCCCTCACAAATATAATGCTATATTTATAATGTAGTTAAAAGGCATCAAGAAAGTATTACAATATTTTATAAAGATTAGGCAGAATACTTCAGTGTTTGCATTGTGATTGCAGCCATGGCTCCTAAATTGCAGTGTCATTGTCAAGGTAAGGATGATATTTTATTTAAACTACTGCTGAACATATGGTGTTATTTATGCCCCAGACATCCACAGAAGAAAGAATTTTCTAAGTCTAATTTAAGCTGTTAGCGAGTAGACAGCAAAAAGATGAGACCTCACTGTTTTTACTAGCTAACAGTGCTGGTTTAGATTAAAATAGTTAAGGGATGTATTTTTTTAAGGAAAAAAATCTGCATGGATTTGTACAAAAACCATGACTAATGAAAGTGTAGATCTGTATCCTTCCTCTGCTGTCAGATCTTGCCCATGACATCATCTTGGGTTGTCCTCAGCTACCCATTGTACATCACATCCCGTGACCTTTCCCTCTACCAGTATTTTTTGATGAAAGCATTATTTGAAGAGGTTGGGGCAGGTTATGTGTGACAGGGAATGAACATGTCTCTATTCATCTCTGCACGTGCTGAGAATCATTTGCTCTTTTGCTTATATGGAAGATGAAATTGAGCTGAAGTAAAATTCTAGGTTAACTTTACTCCCAAAAAGTGGCAAATTGGTATAGGAGGCTTTGATTCAGAGCACTCTGGGGATTATTTTAGTTTTTATGAAAAACAGGAACTGGGAGAGTACTTTAGAAAAGAGGCTTATTTTTAAAACAATTTGAACATATTTCAGCTCTTAGTCCTCTCTTTTCGTTCCTCACCTTTCCAGCACCAAGTTAGGACAGAGAGGAGAAGATGAAAGCTACAGTGCAACTAGAAAGTGATGACCTGATTGCCATAACTGCAACTTGGTGGGATGAATCTCATGGCTGGAATGCAGCTTTTGATAGCTACAGGCTGTTCAGGAAGGACAGGAGAGGAAGGAGGGGCAAATGGGCTGCCCTCTAGATCCAGAAATGGACAGAGTTTGAAGAGCTGCCTCTGAAGAGCAGCAGACTGAAAGTTTATGGGTGAGAGACAGAGACCGTGGCAACAAAGGAAATCTCGTGTCTGTCTACTACAAGGCAAGAGTGCAAGAGCCCTCAATCCCCATGCACAAGAAATTGGGCAAGAATGGCAAGGGACTGGCACGGCTGAGTGACATGATTTGATGGCCAAAATAAAGGAAAAGAAGCAAATGTGCAGGCAGGGGAAGCAGGGACAGGCACCCTGGGATAAAGTAGAGGATTGCTGCTTGGTTGTGCAGGGATGGGGTCAGAGAGGCCAAGGTGCAGCTGGGGTTGAACTTGGAAAGGGATGCAAGGAATAACAAGAAGGGCTGCTTATGTTGTATGTTAACCAGAAAAGGAAGATGAAAGAAAGCGTAGCCCCTAGATGGACAAGACTGACAAACTGGTAACAATTGTCAAGGAGAAGGGTGAGGTACAAACCAACTTTTTTTCTCCAGTGTCCAGTTGCAGATGTGTCCCTCAGGGACTCATACTGGGACCAGTACTGTTTAATATCTTCATCAATAACATAGACAGTGGGATTGAGTGCACCCTCACCAAGTTTGAGACTACACCAAGCTGAGCGAAGTGATTGACTTATCTGAAGGACAGAATGCCATCCAGAGGAACCTGGACAAGCCCAAGGGGTGGGCCCCTGGGAACTCCCTTAGGCCAAGTTCCAGGTGCTGCACCTGGCTTGAAGCAATCCCAAACAGAAACACAGGCTGGGCATAGAATGAATTGAGAGCAACCACGCTAAGAAGGACTTGGGAATACTGATGAATAAAAAGCTGGACGTGACCTGGCAATGAGTACTTGCAGCACAAAATGTCCAACTGTATCCTGGGCTGCATCTGAAGCAGTGTGCCCAGCAGGTCAAGGGAGGTGATTCAGCCTCTCTACTCTGCTCTGCTGAGACCCCACCTGGAGTACTTTGTCCAGCTTTGGAGCCTTCAGCACAGGAAATATGTGGACCTCTTGGAAAAGATCCAAAGGAGAGCCATGAAGATGATCAGAGGGCTGGAGCACCTCTCCTATGAAAACAGGCTGATAGAGTTGGGATTATTCAGCCTGGAGAAAAGATGACTCCTGCCTTTCAGTATCTGAAAACAGCTTATGAGAAAGATGGATGGAGACAAACTTCTTAGCAGAGCCTGTTGCAACAGGACAAGAGGTAATGGGTTTAAACTAAAAAATGGGTATATTTAGAGAAGATATAAAGATGACATTTTTTATGAAGAGAGAGGTGAAGCATTGGCACAGGTTGCCCAGATGGGAAGGGGAGGTTCAGGTTGCACAGAAGTCACCAGAGGAAGTTCAAATTGGGCATCAAGAATTTTTTCACTGAAATGGTTGTTAAACATTGGAATGTACTACCCAAAGAGGTAGTGAAGTCACAATCCCTTGAGTTGTTCAAGAAATGACTGGACATAGCACTTAGTGCCGTGGTCTAGTTGACGAGGTGGTGATCAAAGGCTAGTCTTGATGATCTAGAGGTCTTTTCCAACCTAAATGATTCTGTGATTCATGGAGGTGGTAAATGCCTCATCCCTGGAAACCTCCAAGGCCAGGAATAGGGATGGGGCCCTGAGCAAACTTATATAGTTGCAGGTGTCCATGCTAATTGCAGAGGGGTTAGTCTAGATAACCTTTAAAGGTCCTTTCCAACCCAAGTGATCCTGTAATTCTGTGACTCTATGACTCGAGCCTGAGTATTTCATCTTAATGCATTTCTTAACTCAGCTTTGTAGACAGCCTTTAGAGCTACAAAAGCTCACTTCATTCAAAGCTTGATCCAGCTACTTGCTTCCACCAGAAAATAGATTTAAGTGCTCATATTAGCTAGCTAGGTAGGGATCTGCAATACAACAGACTATTCTAGGGCAAAGCTTTATGCAAAATTGTGATATTAATCATTCAAAGGGAGATGCTAAGGGTGAGAACAGGTAGGAATGGACACTGGAATTATTTTGTTCAGACAGAACTTATAAGGTTTATCTTATTTGCATGTTTATTAGTTATTTAGAGAATGACATTACACATGCATATATTGGAAAAAAAGTTCTAATTTATGTTTTCCACTATGCTGTTCACTTGAATTATTAAGTAGCCACCCCCTGTAGTAGGTACAGGCACTGTGCAGAGAGGTCTGCACAAAATGATGTGACAGGGCATCCTGGCAGGCTGGAGAAGAAGGATGGGCAGAAAACACAGCAAAACAAAGATCCCTGAGTTGGCCACACTGTCAGAGGTGTCCAAGAAACTGCCCTCCTGTGGGGCACACAACAGGTCAAGGGCTGGATTTGGTGCTGCCCTCATGCTCCAACACCCCCAGATATGATCCTATTTTCCAGAGCAATGGCTTCTAGCCCATTCCCACTTGCAGGCTCACTGGCAGCCATCCTCCAGCCTATGCAGATCCCCATCATGGGCTCAGAGAAGCACCAGGCTTTCAGCAGGGCACTGCTATCTCCATCCTGGGGGAGTTAGGCCAAAATGACCAGCAGGACAGGGTAGCTCAGTGTTTCTAAATTCTGTTTTGTCAAGTGAGACTGTTCACAAAAACAGGAGTAGTGTTTCCTCCTGTTGTTTAAAAGAAAACTCACATGTTACTGCAGCTTATTTCAGCTAATCTTTGCAAAGTGCTTAAGTTTCATTTTCAAAGACATTAAGCCTATATTTATATCAAATTCAGCACCATTATTAAGGATTTTCAACAGGATATGAGCAAAGCCAATAAATCTGTAAAGCAGCAGTTTGACAAGTGCTACCACTTGCAGAAAGGACATCCAGCAATAGCACAAGCAGGGGCTGTGATATTTTCAAAGCACTGTATGGTAACACCAGACTGCATCAGTAGGTATTGTTATTGCTCCAACACCATGTGGGCCAGCACACTGTCTCTTTCTCACAGTGGCCAAAAAAAAGGTCTTTTTTTTTCTCAAATTACACTGTTGAATGAAGGGACTTTCATTTTCACTAAATTCTCCATTTCGCTGTTCATCAGCTCCATCAAAGGTGGTTTTGCTCAGGTACCAAACCAAGAGAAGAGAGATGTGACATCCCATTAGCCATGAGAATGACTGCAGACACCATCTTCCTGCTGCTGCTCTGAATTATTTTTTTTCCCCCTATTTCTTCCCCTGCCCTTGTAAATCTTCTTCGAAGCCTTTAAAAGGGGTCTTTTTATTTATTTAGAGATCATTTGTTCAAAATTCTAATGCACAGGATAGGCTTCTTGAGTTGTTTATCCTCAAATTCTGTGTGCACAGAGCAAGTGTGAGACACAGAGATGTGCCTGTGTCTGAAGCAGATGTACACCTGCAGACTTTGGGACTCTCCCAGCCGCCATTTCAGACAGTGCAGTATGTGTGAAACGGTCACATTTCAAGAGAATCTGCAGGTTATTTATGCCAAGTCCACCGTTTTTTAGAAGGCTTGATTATTTTAAACCCTAGCATGTGATTATATTATTTTTATCTCTTATAGACTGGTGGAAACCCCAAATATCTTCACAAATGAGGCGTTGATGTTGATCTGGGATAGGCCAGATCTGTCTCTGACGAACCACCTTGGCTCTAGAGCCAAGAGAGAGAATAATGGTTCAATTCTGTCATGAGATGGCAGTTCCTCTATTTGTTTCCCTTGCTTTGAGGAGTGGGGGTGAATCTGAGGCTTTGTTCTGACAGTGAAGGGCCGATAGTGTTAAAGCCATTTGCAAAAAGACTCTTGACTTCCAGCCTAAAAAACATCAGCTATTCTCATCCTAAACTTCTCCCCAGCAGATTCTGCCAATCATGACAAACTACATGAAATTTGTGGTGAATTTGTGATGTGCAGAAAAGTCCACTAGGGACTAATTTGACACCATCAGATGCAATTTTCCTTCATTACCCTAAGGCAAGATTTAAACTAGTTTCCAGGGGTGAGAGGTTACTCCATTAATCGAGGGCGCTTGCCCCAGCAGGCTGCCACCTAGACAGTCTGGGGCATCATTAAGTGGATGTGTTTCTCCTGTTTTCTTGGTCTTTTCTGGGGTTTTCATTTTAGGGTGGCACTTTTATTCTTAGTCTTCAGATAGACACCTCTTTTCATAGTCAGACCAATCTCTACCAAAGCCTTTCCTGCAGCCTGTTTTTGCAGGAGAAAACTAAGATTTAGGCTCAGTCAGCCCAACAAATTTGGTTAACCCTGTGCTGTCTGGAGTGGAGGATGAGGAGAGCAGGGATCCTCAATGAAGCTCAGATAACACAGGGAGGCAGAGATGAGTGAGAGTATGTGAAACTCAGAGGCAACTCAGGCTCTGTAAGGCAGTGCCAGCCATCCCAAAACAGAGCCACCTCTGCACACGCTTACCCCATAAATACCTGAGCATCTGGGAAGAGGTGAGAGCTTTAGCACAGGGCTAGGCTCAGCTAAGCCTTCACATGACCTTGTGCCTGAAGCTCTGCATCATCTGGCGTCTTGGCTCAGCACAAGGCTCTCCAAGTGGTCTCCCTGAAGGACCAACCCAGGTCCAGCAGAGCTTCCCAGCTCAGGGGTCATCCTCAAGCAAAGCAGCTACCTGGCTTCTGGATCCCATTGGAAGAAGCACAGCCCTACTCTCATGAGATTACCTCTGGGTGACAAGCCTTTGTCATAGTGTCTCTGACCATGGCACAGCTACCCTGCCAGCCACAATAACTGCACACCACAAACCTAAACCGTGCAGATGTTAATGCTGACCAACACTGGGTGGGATTGCAGAATCCTGTCAGACACCCATCCTATTTTCATTCTGGACCCAGTTCTACCAAAATCCACCACAAAGAGTTAATGCCACAAGCAAGAATGGCATTTGCAAGACTTCGGACTGTTAAGCGTTTTTTCCCCCCTTTTCTTTCTTTAGGGTTTTCCTTCAGCTTCAACTTGAAGAATGTTGACTTTAGTTTAGTTCTGTGTCTTTGTGCCACTCCCTTTTACACAGGAACTGACTTCCAGGGAACATATTGCTCGTGTGAGATTTTGCAAAGGACAGGACAGCTCCTCGGTGGTTTTGGTAATGAGCCACAAAAGCACGGACAAAAATCCTGAGAACTTTACTCTTTAATCCTGGGTAGGAGACAGGACCTTCTTAAGGTTCTGTGTGTAAGTGGTTTAGTTGAACCAGGAAACTTTTGGTGCAGCAGAGACATAACAACCCTGAAGCTGTGAATATTGCAGTGTTTGTCTTTGGCAGTAATTTGGAAAAGGCACTGCAGAGGCAGGAACAAGAATCCCCAGGAGGGCAGATGCAACGTAATCTGCCCCCAGAACAGCATTCTCTGTGGTTTTAATAGCTGGCATAAATCCCAACTAGTGAGGTAGTTCCACCTCTTTTAAAATGCCTTTTTAGTTGTCAAGAAAAGCTTCTAAGTGAATTCAAATGAGCTAGTATTAAGAAATGAAATAATATTTATATAGGGCTTGGATGGGTTTGACTTCACCTCTTTAACTAAACTGGGTGAAGGCAAAATGTTGGAAACTGATGATTATTCAAAAATAATCTGGATGAGGAATTCTTATTAATTTTAAGTTAATTATCTATCCCTAAAGGGTTTTATATATGGTTTTTTATATATGTGGAAATTCTTGTCTCAAGGCAGACAGCTCGGCAGTCTGGATCACCTGAGAGTACAAATCTGGGCCACAGTACTTCTGATGACAGCATTGCATTTCTTTCATTAATTAGCATCTCATGGAGCTAATGCTACTCACTGTCCTTCAAAAGCTGCTCAACAGCCCTGATTTTTGCCACATGTTCTCTGCCTTTTCAGCCCTCCAAGGCCCTGTGGGAAGCAGACCTCATTGCCATGTAAGAGTGCTTGCAACACATTCCTCCACAGGAGGAAGAAGAATGGGGTTGGATGCATCTGCTTTCAAGATCAGCAATTTCTTTGAGGGGAAAAAAAAAAAAGAAAAAAAAAGAAAAACAACCAGGAAAAGCCATTTAAACTGAATTACTGGCACTATTGTTTTCACCTCTCCACAACCTAGCTATGACTTCCAGTGCATCCTGAGTTAAGAGTTCATAATTTCAGCTGAACTTAATGGGAGTATTTATACAAGAATTGTGTTGCAATACCTAATAAGCTTGGTTGTGGGCGAATCTCTTTTGCTGTATCTGTACTGATTTTAGTCCAAAGAACATTCCCACTGTTGCAGTTCCACCAATAGGTAGGAATAATTGTAACACTGCTGTGACTGATCACTGCTAATCCAACAACCATATGTATCTTCTATTCATGGCCCAGGGCAGATTTCAATGTTTGCATGTTGGTGGCTGCTGCTGCCTTGTCCACACCAGATCTCCCACCACCAGTATCACAACAGAAGTCCTGCTGGGAAGCAACTCGTAAGAAAAATGAGATTTTCATCAGGTCCTCTCTGTCTCCACTTTCTTCATGGACATGATAAAAAAATTATATTTCTTGAGGTCACTGTGAAGACTAACAAGTAAACACTTATAAAGGGCTTTGAAGATGAAAAGTGTGAAATATTCCACTTAGTTATAAAAGCATAGATGAGGCCAAAGCAGCAGCTAGTCATCTAATTTGAATAAAATATCCTTTTATAATGTTCTAGTAATGCTGGTTTTTTGAATTTGATGGGCAGCAGTCAATCTTTGCACATAAACAGTGACACCAGAATCTGCACTTCCTCTTTGTAAACTTTGGAAAAACTGATCCATTTCATTTAATAGTGAAAAGAAAAAATAGAGAAGAGAGAGAAAGAGAGAAAGAAAGACAGAGAGAAGAAAAATATGTTCTTTGAGCCAATGCGAGGTGTAGGGCAATGTTTCATATTAACCCTGGTTTCCTCTTCATACATCTGATTTCTTTGAAAAACACAGCCAGAGTTCATCCACAAGCCCTATGGCCCACATTGTTCCTAAGGGAGGCTCAGTGCTGTGGTTAGAAAGAACTAAAGCAAAAATATTGCTGAGGAATTTAACCAAATTTTTCAGTGTAGCAGCTTTGTAGGAAAAGAGGATGCACTGAAGCTAAAGTTTCTTAGGAAAATCGTGCTGTGTTCATTGATGCTATCAGGAAAGTTTGAAGTATTTCCAGCCAGGGCCAAACATGAACCATTGGATGGCATTGGATTGCATTTGGTTGGATTGGGCTAGGTAGGGTAAGGCGCCTTCTAGAATATGGAGAACTGGAAATCAAACCTTTGTTCCTTCTCTCTCCAAACACAGGTGGCTCTCCCCTGATGTAACCAGTGATTTCTGATCAATTATTTCCTTTTTCCAAAATCAATTAGGACTTTTCCAGCCACAGAGGAAGGGATGTCCTCCAGCCTGCAGTGACAGGGATTCTCAGCTGCTCAGCAGAGAGCTGGACAGCAAGAGCGACCTGGGCAATGTGCTACCATGGACCTGGAAAGCTGGAAAGAACATGGACAGTAAGCTGCAGATGATGGGCTGGCTACGTGATGCAAACCTGCCCATGTGATGCAAACCATTAGGTAAGATGTGCCTTTCAATTTTTTGCTGCAGAGTCCACAGCAAATGTCATGGCAAAGAGGGACATGAGCATGGATTTCCCACAGGACAGAGGAGCTCTCTCATGATCCTAGGAGACACAGGCACAACAGGAGGGAGGGAGGGAGGCAGGGAAGGAGGGAGGGAGGGAGGGAGGGAGTGGTGCTTTCCAGGGGTTTATGCAAAATGCCTCAAGCCTGGGTGAAACAAAGCTGACAAGAATGATTTTGGAAATCAGAAATGTCAATGAGCTTGGGTTTATTTCCTCATACTCTATCAGTTGCCTGACCTTGCCTCTACGCATTCCTTTGTCTATACACAATAGTGCAGAAGGGAAATTATTTCATCTAACTTTGAGCATTTACATATTTTAAGACACTATTTGGGTCAGCTCTTTTAGACATCTATCACAAGACAAATAAATCACTTATAAAACACCTGTGTCTTTCCACTGACTACAAAAGCAGTCGAGAAGAAAAGTTCATATGCAAATATGTGGTCAGATCAATTCTAACTCCATGACTATACCCCCCACATCCTTCTCATTTCCCACCATGAAAAAATACAGATCCCCTCACAGCACAGAACTCAGCACAAGCAGGGCTCTGCTCACCAAGTTACACCAGGTTGTGCTCATTGATGAGTGAAACCAGGTTGAAATTCAACTGCTAGCTGTAGCCTCCCACTCATTATCTCTGCTGAGTGTTTAGATCTCAGGGAATTTGTGGAGTTTCTAGGTTTCCAGATACCAGATAGTCTTTTCTGTGAGGCAGTGGGCGTCATTCCTGCAATGATTGTGG
>JAYDZK010000169.1:60677064-60687251 GCA_034509185.1 Euphonia xanthogaster | reverse complement strand
TCTAGAGGGGAACCTCATGAGCATTGCTCGCTCTCTCCTCTAAGGGAAGAAATTGAACTCATGGTTTTCTGACAAATGCTTGTTTTCTGCTGTTGTCAGAAAGCCAGGAGACATTTAGCAGCTGTAACAGTGGAAGCTAAATAAAAGCAGAAAATTTCCTGTCTGCTGCTACACTGGATAAGTATGCAAAGTGAGGTTAAAGAGGTAGATCTGCTCCACGAGATGCTGTCACACAAAATAATTTTTGAAGGGGCACAGTCTTCCCTCCCCTCACCCTTTGATATAGGTTTAATTCCATAAAACACAGTCCAGTGATCACTGTAAACTAAGTTGCATATTCAAACTACATATTGATGTTAAAAGTGGACTTTTTTTTAAAATAGAATATGGCCACAACCTTCCTCCAAGACACTAGAGTGCAATTGATGGGATATCTGTTTCAGAGTTATGTTTCTACAATGAAGTTCTCATGTTATAGATGTGGTGTCAACAGACACTGAAGTCATACAAATTATGGTAGGAAAATTGACTTTGATACAAGCAATACCTCAATTTCTTTGGAATATGAAACTCTTTCGCTTTCTTTTCAGCTTTTGTCTCCTGGGGCCCTGTTTCCTTCAAAGATAAAACTGACTGCTGGTTTCAAGGGCTATTTATTGCCCTGACAGTGACATATCACTCTGAGTAGTGCCTCTTAAAGTACTATTAGCACCTACCTGATCTGAAAAAGTACAAACATTCAACCAAAATTGCTGTATTAATAGACAAGTCTAAAATAAATAAACAGGAAACAAACAGAACCTTTTAAAAGAAGGAACTGCAATTGAAATACTTTAAAGATAAATAAACTTTTAGATTTGACTCCCTCTAGAGTATATTTAAGGAAAAGCTTGAATCAGGAGATTCCATTTTTGTTGCAGAAACTCCCTGTAGTCCCACCAAAGTTGTCTCCAAGTGCAAGAATCCCTCTGTGCCCAGCAGCCTCTCTTCAATAGAGCTCTCTGCCAGTTAGAGCTAAGCCCCTGCAGCGCTCAGACCAGAGCACCTTAGTGCCCCACTGACACCAGAAGACTAAGGTAAATCTTCTTTTTCAGTAAGAGGTGATAGAGCTCTAATTGTGCGTGCCTATGTTTTCCGAAAAGGAGACCAAAGCCTTCCTGTCCTCACCAACTAAATGCAGGAAGAGGGCTTTCATTCGGGCTGCAGTGCCGGGTCGGGTCGGAGTGGGCCCCTGTCTCCGGGGACCTGTTGTAGAACAGGACCTTTATTCACTTTGGTCCCTGGGGATTCAAACAAACCCAACACAGTGTTGCAACGTCTGATGTTCCCAAATGCCTTTTTTTTTTTTCTAGAATGAGGATCGGTTACCCATTTCAAAATGAGCAGGGCCAATGGAGTCACTTAGGTCATTAGAAGCCTTTTGGTGAAACTCCCTCAGTCCTGTTGTGCAGGACACAAGACACCAATGGATCCTCTCTCTGTGTCTGCTGGTGCTCCCACTGCCACTCCAGGCAGCTGCACAGGTTTGTTTACAGGTGGTAACGAGATATTGAATAGAAGAAAAGGTAGCACAGAATAAACAACTGAATTTTCAAGAAAGAACCCAGTGGAAACAAGACACAGACTCTCTCAAAGCATTTATGTCTATGTTTCTAATGAAAAACAAGCAGAACATCAAATACATTCCGTAAGTTTCATATGTAATAACAAAGAGGCAATGCAGGACAGACAGTTTCCCTTCTCTCTTTGCCAGAAAGTAAGATGAAAAAATACAATACCTGGGTAAGAAAAAAAAAAGAACTTACTACTGAGCTGCCTGGATATGAAAACAGAGAAACTGTATTTCTTACTAACTAAGTCGGTTATTTTCCAGTATATGATGGATTATCAGTCGCTAGTTTTTTAAAGCCACGAAAGAAAGGAAAGAAGAAACCCAAAGTTTGCTATCTCTTGCTGCATCAGTGTATAGATAAATTCAGTCAGACTACGACACATGTATTGCACGGCAGTACCTCCAGGAATGAATTTGGATCACTATGCCATAGACTCCAGAGAGTCAACATGACATATTGCATCATATCCCCCCACACAAAAAGAATTCACTAACAATCACTTCCAAAAGTGGTCCTTTATTCCACTTTTACATTATAGTTTCTTATGAAATATCTCAGTGGATGACTTTGGTGCTTTGCCACATTTCTCTCAATCTATTTATAAATGTTTGGTTGGAAAGAAAGTAAACATTGCAGGAAAAACACTTTATAAACCTTTACTATTTTCATATAATACTTGAACTGGAATTAGTTTTGCTCAAAATAAATAATAATCCCGGAGTGTTCTGCAGAATGACACAAAATCTCCCAAGCTTGTTTAACTAAAAATAAAAAAAAAAAAAAAGAAAAGAAAACATAAAATAAAAAGGCATAAACCAAGTGTTTTAAATCTCATCTGAGAACACAGAAAATTATGTTTGTTATGAGGAGGAAAAAACCAAAAACCAGCCTGCCAGGTAGACTTCATCCAACACAGTATCTCGCTGGTAGCAGCCTTCAGGGCAATTACTGCTCTTTGATTATAAATCGAATTGAATAACATGCCACCAGAAAAGCGGCAGCATGGATGAGTGTGCGATTCCCCCGCGCCCCAATAATGGATTAAACAAATGTTTCACACCTAAAGATTCTGGCTGCATTTGGAAGAGCACAACTGGTTTCTCACAGGCAGAAAAGTGCTGGCTGACAGAGCATGTTGCTGCTGCCTGCTGCTCCCTTCCCACCTCACACACCCAGCGACTTGCTGCTTGTTTATTTAAATGACACTGTTGTTTGAAATGATGGGGGCTTCTTATCCTCTTGAGTCATGCATTCTCTGTCTGCGATCCTCTGTTTAGGCACTTTTAGCACCTCATTAATTACTAACTGCAACAAAGTCATGCTGTTTTGCAACTCTATTGCCTTTGTTAAGAAATCTCAATCCTGTGTTAGAATGTGAAAGGGGACTGTTATCTACCATATGCCCTGCTTGACTCCATAGTACAAAATTAGCTTTCCAGTTCCTGAAAAACATATACATGTGCTCCTTGAATGCATACCCCATGGCTAAACAGCCTGGCTTCCGCTAAATAGCCTGCCAGTACCAACTGTAGAAGCTGCTGCTGCAAATAAAACCCCCTCTTAACTCCACACGTTATAAATAAATATTTTATCCAGGAATAAACTATTTCTTAACAATGTCTTCAAAAAGTCTTAATAATGTCCTTAATAAGCCTCACTATTATGTCCTGCTGCAAAGTGCTAGATGCCTTTCTATGAGCCTGTGGGTACTAAACCCCTCCCAAACAGTTAACTATTAAAGATAAGTAACTAGCAGATTAGGCAGTTGGAGATATTATTTCACTCTTAGATGGAAGGTCGGTGGGACAACATAATGTAAGGACAATGAAAGTCTTCCTTGTGATGCTCTGAATGTTATCAGTGTATGTAAACTCTGCAGGCACATTAAGGCAGACTGGTACAAGAGGTTTGCGCCAAAAGGGATTTTGATAGCTGTGCAGAAAGCTGTGATTTAAGAATCATCTTCAGCAGCAGCTGAGGCTGGAAGAACCTAATTAAATTCACAATGTCCTTCCTTGTTTGGGGTGAATGCTCCTCAGAGTACAGCTCGTGCAGAGACCCAGAGCCAGCACAGGCAGGACTCTTGCGTGAGCAGATTATGGGCGAAACAAAATCCTCAGCAAAATTCACTGCAGATCTAGACCCAGGCACCAGTGGAACCAGGCCCATCTCATCAAGCAGCGTGTAAAAGCTTGTTTATAAAACAGAGACAGAAAAATACAAATGGTAACAATAGCGAATTTTCTTAGTGGTTAGGGTATATGCAGCCAGAAGACACCAGTTTCTGCTAATAAATTTCCATCTAATGTGAAATGTGCAAGCATACTTTCAAAAAGAGACAGAAAATAAGATTTCTCTTCATGTGCCTTAAAATAATTTCCTTCTTATCATCTGACACCAAGAATGCTTATGGGGGCACAGATGCAGTAAAGCAGCCTGTGAAGCAACGTCAGCCAAAGAATCACATAATTGAGAGCTCAGGTGTGGGGTGCAATTGCACCCTGAATCACACTCCCATGGAAGGTACTCATGCAGCATGGGTCCACATGGTGGCCAAGTTTCATTGCCATTGGCCTAAAGGGAGCTCTAGAAAAAGACACAACCGACTATTTTTTAAAAGAAAGGATCTTAATTTCTCCCCTGATGGAGGAGGCTGGCTGACTCAGGCATGAATGGATATTTAGTTGTGCAGAAAATCCTAGCTGGGCTGAGTGTTTCCTTATTGCTAGCTCTTGCTTTCTCTCAGTTCAGGATGAATGTCAAGTCTGGTAGCAGGTTGGAAAGAACACTTATTGCCACAGTTTATTTGGAGAGTTTAGACATCTAAATATTGAATGTTGGATGTTACTTGCAAAGTCATATGCCTACAAGGTAGGATTTGCTACTCCTAAATTGAAATTGTTTCCCTTTTTCACGAGACCCTGGCTTTCAAGTTGTAGCTGTCTGACTGCTGATTTGTAATTTGTTCAGCGTAGCAGATGTAGATATTAGCTTAGCAGAAGATCCACATCAGTAAATCCTTGTTATTCAAGGACCAGTCATCAGCCTCATGCAAACAGAGAAGTAAAGTTCAGAAGTAAAACACCATGTGATTCTTTCCATTCATGAACAGTGGTCAGAAATATGCTGGAAGGTACACAAAAAGGGTAAGGCTCTTACTGGGGAACCTCTGTACTTCTCTTCAGAGAAGTACAAGGGCTTTTTTCAGCTCTGATGAACTGAATGCAAAATATGAACTGATGCAACATATCCAATTGCTTCAAACTCTCCAGATGTAGTGATGGATATCAGCTTGAGCTTAAAAAGTCCTTCTGAAGAGTACCATGTCACCAGTGCACTAGAGTCAAGCAGAGAAAAAATATTCTTCAGGACTACCATTTTGCTGTTTTCCAGAATTTCACTTTACTTACTTCACTTGAAATAAGAAACAAGAGCATTTGGGTACAGAAGTGTTCCAGACTGCTCAGCACTATCTGCCTAATATTGAAACATCCCACAGAATAAGTATCAGTGACACATTTACTGATGTTTAGTGAAGGACAGGTCAGGGTAAGCCATGGCTGAATGCTCTGTTCCTCATGTTGGGACAGCAGCTGCCCTGTTCCTCAGCTACACCTCCTACAACCCTGTAATACCTCTTATGGCTTCAGACCACTGGAGCTGAACTGCTTCAGTATATCCTGGCAATGGGATGGCATTGTTGAGGATAGCTGGAACTGCAGCGCACGAGCTCTATCAACACTGTGCACCATCGTTCTTCTTCATGCCCACCTGTTCCTCTGTGTGAACACCAGGCAACCTGCCCATCACCCACACCATGCGCCGAGTGAGCACACACATAAAGAAACGGGGCTTGTTCCCTTGTCCCTGCCTTTCCGAGGAACCCTACATTTGTAATCTCACCTACGGCACTGAGATTGCTTCACTGACCTATTTGAGACACTCCCTGCCCTTACTGTTTTACATGTCAGGCTTTTTCATTTCCTCATGGTGTACCAGACCAGGAAACTGAATATGCTGAAAACCGTTTTTGTGTTTCATTTTTCAGCCGGATATTTCCCAAACCCTTGGACCAACAGCACCCAGGAAGTGGGAATAAGCAAGTCATTTGGGCAAGTGTGGAATCTACTTAGATGGACATTAACACCAAATAAATTCACAGGAAACACTGCCAAAGTGAGAAAACAGCTCCTCCCAAGTACTGAAATCACAGAGAAATCAATGCCTAGACAAATGGATGTGTCAGACGGCAGTGAACCTTTGTTGCCGGTTACTCACATCCTCCGGCTTTACCCAGTGATAGTTCCACCCTATGGGCTGTCACCACAGGAGAAGCAGACTTGGGCAAACTGACGCATGAATTTAAACCAACACAGTTATTCTAGTATTCTAGAATATTCTAGTATTGCCTCCTGAGTGATTAAAGTTAGCCTACACCAAAAGTTTTGGGGTTTCTTTCAATTTAACATACATTAGGAAAAACATTTATGTTAATTGCTTCTGTTCAAGAATGAGTATTTGCACCCAAAATACAGAGATACTTCCATGGCAATGCTGAGATTTTTTCTTGCAGACACAGTTGCTCTAGGCACAGATTCTTCAAACACAGAACAAAAAGTTGGTCTGCATCCCAAGAGTTTTACAATTGGATCGCAAGTCCAAGAGAAGACCAACTGATAGATGAATACAGGGAAACAATGACTTAGCACGGTTTGATCATCCTCGTATTAACTGCTAAAACTTCCTCTGAGCCAAAAACTTCTCATTTTGAGGCCTTCCTGTTGGGCTTTTTTAACTGAATTCCATCTGGAAGGTTTGTGATGCAAAATTTGTTTGTGTGTTTTTCCTACAAATACGCTTTTTTTTTTCCCCGCCTACAATAAAACAACAATTCATCCCTCCTCCAGTGTGATCCCGAAGACCAGATCCAAACCTCTCTCAGACTGATAAAAGGTCAAGCTGACAGCAGCAGGCTTTGGACCTGACCCAGACAGAGGGGTAGTCCAGATCGACGTGCTAATTTAGGACCTGATCCTGTAAACTTTGATTACAGTGGGATTTTATTACAATGACAGAATTGCACAAGTCGGAGATGGGAAAAATCAATTAGGTCATCTAGTCTATTTGTTGCCAGCGTAGGATTGTTCTCTGCTGCACATGTTGTTAGTGTTCTGCCATTAGATATTTTAAATATCTGAATCATAAAGACATTATTAAGAATATTGGGACTGGATCTTTAGGAATCAGTTTATTTTTTTAAAAGTATACTTAAGTTCAACTTGTTGTGAGTAAAACTTTTCATCACTCGCTTTTTCAGTATACTTAGACTATTCAAATACTATCATCTGTTTGTGATATTAACAGCTTTTGAGAATACTCATGATGTTACAGGAGATTAATCTCCTAAATTGAACATGGCTAAATAAAAAATGGGTTATGTTAGGAAACACAGAGAAAAGTAACAACTGTCAGATTGGGAAATACGGAAAAGAGACACACACAGAAACACAAATACTTATATATGTGTGTGTGTGTGTATCTGTGTGTCTGTGTCTGCGTGTTTGTATGTGTGGGTTCTGGGTAATTTCTTATACATTGGTGTCTTTCTGTGTGCCTTGCCAACTGTGCTTGCCCTTAGTTTGTTCAGGAAAAGAGAAATCTAGAGCAAAGACTGTCATGATTTGGGGTCCTGTGTGGTGCCAAGAATATTGTGGGTGTTTAACAAATAGTAGATGCATCGAGTTGTGCAACTGTTACTCAGGACTCCTGCTCCAGTCCTCCAACCCTTCTCCCTTCTCAGACATTACTGACCTGGATCTGTGGGGAAGCTACCAGGAATGACTCCTTGGTGGTGGAGTCTGACCTATGCCATCTACACCCTGATCAGTAACTGAAAAATAAGAATATGTATCAGACAAAGTATGCTTCATTTTCAAGTTATATATCAGAAGCAATCCTTTATTCCTTTACCGTGTTTCCCAAGTTGAAAAGGCAAATTAGTGACTCTTTTGTTCACTTACACAAACTATTTCCAGTCTAGAGAAGAATGACAAAGGGTGAGCATTCAGCTGTCCTGTTCACATGGCTAGTTTTTATGACTAGAGTGCCATTTTAAGCAAACACAATATCAGCTATTAATTGAATATTAATATTTTATTTGCAATATAATCTGAGGATCCTGAGGCCACCTTTTTCTCTAATACAATTCATTAGCTATTTGGAAAACTGAAATCAAGATTTTCTAGCTGTGGGATTTTGCACAGGATGGGCAGGAATTACGATAGTGAAAACACCACACGCTATTACTCTTTGATGAAAGGATTACGCTCCTTAAAAAAAGGAAGAAAAAAATTCCAAGCCACAGCAAAACAATACCTAGCTGATTTTACAGACTCCTGCTGCTGGCTTCATTGCAGCTCAGTAAAACAGACATATTTGACTTTCTGGCAACACACAGACCATCAGCCATTCTTTCCCTCCCCACCCTCTTTAATAAACCCCAAAACAGAGTAGCACATTGAACCACCCTGGGAACTGTTTCTGATTCATCTGTTTCGCTTGCAAGGAAACACTGCATCCAACTCCCTCCACAGCGTGTGCTGCTGCTGCTCCTCACGTCTCCCGGCCTGGTGAAGGGAGGCTTCTTGCGTGCTGGATCACCCCAAAGCCGATCATCCACCTAGCGCGGGCCCAGGCACAGCTGTGCAGCCCTGCCCAGCCCAGCCCGCTCGCTGGCTCTGCCTCCCCAGGGCTGATGTCAGCCTGAACTTTGCCGCTGATATCTCATCCATCGGGATGAGCGACATAAACAGAGAATTGCATGCCAGAGTTTTGCTCTGGAACAAGCTCCTTCCACACATTTAAACAATATAAATCTTCCCCTTTTATCGCAGAAAGGCAGTAACTGTTTATGGGTTCAGTTTGTTATTGTTGTTGGGTGGTTTTCTTCCCCCCTAATGGGGCTGGTTTGTGGAGGCAACCAGGCTCCTGGCGTCCTCTCACCCTGCTGCTTTTTGGATCTGTCTTGAGTCAAGGCACAGCTTTTGTTTTCTCCTCGATCTATGTCTCTGCCCCTCTTCCACAGCAAATAAACCACCTTTCCCCCTGCTGCTGGTCACTCATGAGTACCCTGCCCTACTGCTTGGCCCTGGGTTGATGCACCCTCCACAAGTTGGTTCTGCTGAGGCTCTTGGGTGACCCATGCAGTCCCCGGGGCTGTCTCCCAACACATCTGTCCCACGCATCTCTGCTGGAGCGAGGACACAGTGAAGGGAAGGGGCTGGAGAGACAGTGAGCAGAGTTTCTCAGTCGTGCTTTGTCAGAGCAAGGAGAGGGAGTGCACTCCCCATTTGTTTAATGTTTTCCTTATGTTTCTGGCAGAGCGTTTATTTTTTGTCATGCTTTCTCTGCCCACTGGTGCTAATGCTGCTCGAGTGAGTTGGCTGGCTGGCTGCAGGTTGGCTCACATACATGTCCCATCCTTTCTCCACTGCCTTGTTTATTTATGCCACTCGCCTGGCTTGCTCAGCTATTTACACGTACACACTAGCACACAAGAAGTTTCAATCTCCAACGAAACGAAACATTGAGACAAATGCACTTTATACATGTCAGGGTAGCCCCTAGTTTTGTCTGCTGAATGATTTTTATTTTATGCCTCTCTGGCAATCCCACCCCATCCGGCTCAAGTATCCTGGATTAGAAAGACTTTCCCCAGAGTCCTTTTCAAAGGGAGCCTCCCACAGACCTTTAAATCCCCCACATTTTATGGTGCCGATATTTAACAGCTCTGAGAGGGATAGCGGGGGGAGAGAGTGGGGAAAACAGTTACAAATAAGAGTGGCCGCTCCTCACACCATTGAGGCTCTTGATGCGATCAGCACCGCTTTACACGGCTCACTCTCTCATTCCAGCGATAGGCACCCGAGATAAGAAGGCAAGCGAGAGAGAGCTCAGGGAAGTCGCCAGTTTTACCTTGAATCAACCTCACACTCCCTTTGTAGCCTTCCCCTTCACCCCAAAAGGAAACCCTTGCCGGAGAAAAGAAACGCGATACCCTTCTGTCAAACAAGCTGCCTCGCTTTTCCGAGGTGCAGCAGAGCTGTGCCCTGGCTGCCGGCGCTCTGCTGAGGGTCCCGGCGGTCCCGGGACAAGAGGCTGCTGTGGTCACCCCCGGGCTCACGGCTCCGCTCGACCCCAGGGGCCAGCCCCGTGTGTCGCCTGCCGCCAGCCGACCGTGGGGACAGGACACGCGGGTTTGCTCTGTTCCTTCCCACCGGAGAAGCCACCCCGGAAAACCCCTGCCCAGTGGGGAAAGGCCACAACAGAGAAAATCCCGAGAGCCTGGAGACCCCTCAGCACCCCACTCCCATCTCCCCACTTCCACTGCGAGCCGGGACGTAAGGGGCAAATTCGGGAAGAGAGGGTGTCGCGCTGTGTCCCCCTCCGCAGGGAAGGGGCCGCGCACCCCGCCCCGTCCCCCCGGCCAGTGGAGGCGCCCCTCCCCACGGAGGGGCCGGGGCGCGGGGGGCAGCGGCATCTCCGCCGTGACCCCGGCAAGGCCGGCGGCGGACG
>JAYDZK010000169.1:60661051-60674323 GCA_034509185.1 Euphonia xanthogaster | reverse complement strand
ACACGACGCTCTTACGATCTGCACGGCCCGGAGCTGCCTCGCTCTCGGCGGGAGAGGGCAGGTCTGCCTCCTGGCCCCGGCCGCTCGCAGCGCTGGGCGCAGGGCGGCCGCCGCTTCCGAGCGGCGCGGCAGACGCGCTGTGCTCTTCCAGGAGAGCGGCGTCCCACCTCGTTCGTCCTCAGGCAACCTGCACAGCGGGGCAGCTTTCGGGAAATGGGGGCGGAAGTGTTGGCCGTGAATATTTAGCTGGTTGGTACACCGTGGAGAAGGTACCGAGCACTTGCTCAAAGTTTTATGGTTAAAATGCAGGAGTTAAGACGAATTCAGAGCAGAACAAGTGGCTGGAAAACCACTGCTAGAGGGTCAGAATGGGAATCTGGCACGTTATTTTGCCAGCAAAGGCAAAAAGCCTTTCAGAGCCCCTCACCTGGACGTGCTGTACATCGTCTGCTGGCCAAGGTCTTCAAATCCAGCTGGTTGCAAAACATGATTTGGTATAAATAGTGGTTACTTAGCTTGAAGGCAAAGAATTATAGAGTGAGTGTTTATGAAAGATTATAAAAGTGGTTATGATCACTTGCACTAATCACTTTGGCTTTAAAAACCTATGAATAGCTGTTAGTGAATAGTGCAACTTTATTATAATTATAGTGGTTAGATAAAGACGGCACCTGTCAAATTAATCTACTGTGTGGAAGACTTTCCCTGGATTTCTGTTTCTTTTGCTCAGATAGTCTCCTTTAGTCACAAATCATATGCACATTTCTAGGAAAATGTTTTTAAATTTCTCTTTAACCTACTTATTTTTAAATATAGTACAAATAACTTCCCATCAAGCAGTCAGTGAGCCCATGTTACTTTGTTTTGGTTGCTATCAGAGCCCTCCACTCCATGTATTATATTGTAGACTTACATATTTTAAAGTAATTATGAAATCTGAAGTGGCTAATTCTAAATACACCATGCCAGAGTCCCAGCTGGTATAAATTGAAGTTCATTTGTTAAATTATTCCATCAGAAAGATCTGGTCCTGAAGCATTACTTATTTTGTACCTATTACCAAAGTAATTCTTCCTATGAGAAATGTCTAGTTTGCAAATCCTTTTGCTCTCCAAACTCCTACTGAATTTTCTAGCTGGGGAGTCCTGAATTTCTGTCCCATGATCAGTAGTAAAGATATAGTTGGCTGTGGAGAGATAAAACTCCTCCGAAGTCAACAACAAAGTGCAGACAGATGATTGGGTCCAGAACTAGACATAGAACACAATCAATAAAAGTTAAAAGCAAATATACCACTAGCAGAGAAATTTGTGGTTTTATTCTGATAAGAGCAATCAAGATTAACAAAGTTGCTAGTTTGAGTCTTATGAGACAGAGTAATATGCAACTGAGTATAGACTAGCGTACCAATAAATAAGAATTTCTGTGTATTGGCCAGTGATTGCAGTTTGCTTAGAAAAAAAAGGATCATCAAGTCAATAGCTCCAAAATATTTTGGCTTTGCAGACTACTACCAACCCCCGAAACTTAGTACTGACAGTTATGTACATCTCTCACTGACCTTCTAGTAGACAGAAATGAAGTATTATTTGCTGCGGGTCTGTGAGTGACCGGCAGACCATTTGCCATGACCCCGTGGACTAGCCGTGAGCCATGAGGCCAATTTGAAAATCCAGAATAAGTAAAGTGTTAGAAAATTCTGTGTTTCTACTACACTCCTACATTTGTGACTAAAATAATCTGTATGATTTTATGGAAATGCAATTTGGATGTAGAGCTCCCGTGCTTATTGGTAGCCCATCAAATTGTCTCCTGCCTTTCACTACAATAGCACGTCCAGGATGCCCAGTGCTTGCGCCTTCCTTCCTGCCTGCCTTCCTGCCTTCCTGCCTTCCTTCCTACCTTCCACTTCTCCTCTGTCCATTCCTCTGCTGATGCGGGACTGCAGGTCTTCCAGCATCTGCTTCTGGTCACAATTACTAGTGGAGGGCTCCAGTCTACAAACACTCTGCCTCTCTGGCTTGGTTTGCATACAACTACTTACAAACTCAAAATTCGGGACGTGTTTAACAGCCCATTTGTATAGATAGCTACATAAATTAAAACAAACTGGGAAAATATTGACACAACACCACTGGTAAAATTATTTCTTCAGTATTTTTATACTCTTGAGCAGGGTGTAATTCACATGGAGGTAGAATGTCAGGAAGAAAAAAGGAATTACATTATTAGTTAAAATAACACTTAATTGTAGAAGCAATTCTTTTAGTAGTTCCCCACCTACACATATTATTGATGTCTACATGTATGTTCAGTGTTTGCATGTCACAGATGGCAGTACTGCAGAGTTGGTATGTAATATAGATTTTGTTACCAATTTTTAAAAATAGAAATAATTTTGCATTTCAGTGCAAGTTTTAAGCAGAAGTTAGCCAGGCAAGCAGCCATCAAGCAGCCCCCCTTGGGCAGGATTGAATTACTGTTAGTTCTCTTTCAAAGTGTTTGTATGCTGCTGATAATTTTTTCTCTGATCTCTTCATATTAGCACTGTGAGGGTAAATACTTTGATGGCGACAAGTGTGTCCTTTTTTTTTTTTTTTTGTGCAATGAAACTATATTTCTCATTTTTTGGATGAGAATCTGTCCATTTAGAAATAGACGGTAAAATTCCTATTGCAGTCATTGGAAGCAGAAGCTGTTCCATTGTGTTGTTGTAAGCTGTGAACATATCTCACTGTAGAGATATCTTAAAAAATTAAATATCAGAAAATTGCTACCAACCGCTGAAATCTTTAGAAGCATGACAGGGATAGACCGCTTGTGTTATTTTTTAAAAAATAACTTGGTACGTGTGTAAAATCTGTGCCTGATAATACCAGCATATGTGGAACGATAAGTGTCGTTATCCCCAGGGCCTAAAGGACATTACTGACCAGTTCCCATTTCATACCTGGTATCTGAAAGGGTGATAATTTAATTTTTTTTTCTATGACCTGCTGAACACATTTCTTATACTATATAAAATTCATGTTAGACTTTAAATACATGTTATCACAACTTCTCAAAGACATTGTTGTAGGATTATATACCTGAAAATATATGAAAAGTCCTATTTCTCTCTGCAGACAGAATAAAATATTGCTATTATTAGTAAGAAGGTTTTAGAGCTTGAACCTGCCTCCTTTACTTTCAGTGGAGAAAGTCCTATGGGCTATGCTAGAGCTGGAGTGAGCTTTTTTCTGCAGGACCTCAGGATACACTTTGAGCTTGGAAGAAATCCCATACTAAAGTACTTGCAAAATTGCATGATTCAAATATGTAAAGCCCCTAAAGAGGATAAAACAATGCCTCTTACCTTTCAAAACTATGATACTTAAGCTGCTTGGAGGCAGTCTCTTTCTTAATCATATGAAAAGTATCACTATTTTACTACTTCCACCTATTGAGCCAACGGAAGCCAAACAAGTTAACTGAGACTAATTTCTTCTTTTGAGCTTCGCCCTTAACGTACCAAGCCTTTGCCAATCCCCATTCTGCTGTTTCTTCTTGCTATAAATTTTTCACTGGAGACTAAGGAAGCTACACCTGATAAAATCTGAGCTGGAGCTCAAAAATCAGACTTACTAATTTTCTCTCGCTTAGCCTGCTCATTTTGCTCTCTGGTTTGCAAAGCAAGTGTGCTGGCTGCACCACTGTACTTTATCGCTAACATTAACAAGCTGTCATTTCATACTCAATAATTTATAGATAGTGACTACTAACAACACTCCTCCACTAAAACTATGGATGTTCTCAAGAACGATTTTTCCTCCACAGTGAATTGTCCCTTTTGCTCAAAATTAAATTAGAAGTTGCGAAAGCTTGGTGGAGGAGACATAAAAGCTAAAAAAAAAATATTTTTGTCTCACTTCTAATTTTGGAGTCTGAACGACTCAAAATCACATTGCCAATTTTTTTACCAAAATAATTCTGAAAAAAGCAATCTTATCAGATGACAAAAGGCAGCTGAAACTGTGTACGTTTTTATACAAAACTTTGTCTGTCTGCTATTACCACAAACAATGCTTCAGAAAAAAGTACTCAGAGAACATTTATTCATCCAAAACATGCTATGGCTCTCAAAAAAAAAAAAAGATGAGAGATCCAACTCTTTTATAAATAGTTGAATAAATGAGTTTAGTTTTTGGTGACAACAGAATCATTAAAATTTGATGTTTTGTCATAATAAAATTCAACAGATTTTATTAATGAGTAACCTTATTTTTGTTGCTAGTACAAACAGTGCGATGAGCAATGCTACTTAAGGAACGATTGTACTATGGTTGTCCGACAGCTGACTAATACACATTTCTGTGTGCTTCAGTTTCTAGATTATGAGCTATCGACCTTGCATTTTAAAATGTTAGTGTTACTTACTCCTGTAAACAAACATAACAGCCGCTGTAGTAAAGGAGCCACAAAACACACCTTGCTCCAGTGCTCCTAGGCAAGAACTCACCTATGGGGAATCAGAGCTGAACTGGGAGAGCCTTTGGCTGTGGTAGTGCCACTGAGCTCCTGCCAGCTTGAAGCAGCACCCCAGCCTTGCACTGATATTTTGGCTCCACACAATAGAATAATTAGGAGGAAAAGGATAAAGGAATGCTTATAGTAGTACTTTTTTAAAAAAGTAAAACTCCAAACCACAGGTTTACATCAAGTTCTTGTAGTGCTGCTATAAATTTTATCCTTCAAGCTTCTTAATGTGTGCCAGTATAACATCCTGATAGGTTTTGTGTTTAAAATTGAGAGGTCCTAGATGGGATTTCAGACATTTAATATTTACTGCAGGGTAAAGAAGATCTTGGGCCACTGTAAAATGAAACAGGAGGTCATTGATAGATGTTGGGATAGTAATGATCTGTGATTCCTATGGCTTTCTCTAAAGGGCAAGGGCAAACACAGAAAGGCTCACATCCAAGAACTGGACGTAAGGTGCCTAAGGTGTGTCTGGGACAGGATGTAAATATGAGTTCCTCACCTTCAATAATGCTTAATTTCCACCTCACCCTCAACACATGGACATTTTTCTCAGATGCTCTGTCATTTCTAACATGATGTTTCATATTACTGGCACTGAACATCTGTCTGAGCTCAGGTCCTTTCATGCAGCGATTTTGAAATTTTCTCTTAAAGAAAAACTGTGTTAAAAAAATGCAATGAATATATAGGAACAAATAATAAACATATCAACGTGAAGTTCCTCCACATGGAGCACACAATATTGCAAATGGTTGCTTACGGACAGTGGAATAAAGTCACATGCATTCCTTCTCCATACGCAGCCCCCAAGCCCTTGTCTTTACTGTGCAAACTAAAATTGGTGCAAGTGGTGACCTGAGATTACATGCAAATCCAGGTGAAAAAACATCACTTTATTAGAGCATATCACTTTATTAGAGCGTATCAATAGAGGTGGGCTAGAGTCGTGCCATATGGAAGAATTAATTTAGCTTAGGTTTTCCATTCCTGGCCAAATGTTTCAGCAGCTAAGTTTTTGGATACATTAAGGGGCAGCATGGCTGCTGCTCCTTTCGTGGTATGTTTCAGAAGAAAAGAGTGAATTCTCCTTTCTTTTGTTAAAGAATGTACTGGTTTCCGGTGCGGTGTAGTAGTGCCAGGGCACCTGAATTCCCTGGACATCCAGGATTTTATACAGTTCCTGACCTCATCTTTTCAGACCAGATTAAGGCTCCTTTGTTCAGGGTGCTGGATTTTTTCCATTTTGTAGGCACCCAACTCTTCTCACCTACTGAAAGGCAACTGAAATATCTTGCTCAGAGCTGCCAGCTGTACTTTGATGGAGGTGTCAATGGAGTACATCACGACACAAAGCAGGGATGTTTGAAACAGCATAAATCCTCTACCAAGCATCAGTTTATCCACCCCACTTCTCCCCAAATAACTCTCTGGGTACACAGCTTCACTGGTGATAGTGTTTTCATGGAAGGTCACAGCAGAGGTAGGGCTTGAGATATTTTAACCCAGCTTCCCTACAGGGTGAGGCTCTGTTTCAAGGGGAAGGAAGACAAGGTCCTCACGTAAACCAGAATGATAGCGGCAACCCGCTGGTGGAACAAGATTTCCATTGCATTCCTTGAAATACTTTTATGAACATTCACATGAACCAGAGCTACTAAAACCCGACACTTTAATATGTTTACAAAGTTTATGTATGTTATCAGCACATGCAATACTCCCATTAGGATTTATTACAGGTTTCTTTAGCAACAACATTTTTTATCGTAACAGCTCAACTGGTCAGAGAGAGGAAAACAGCCAGTTTCTCCAGAATGAGCCTCCCACACACACTTGCCCAGCATTATTGAGTTGCTTATTCATGAAGATTACACAAACCAGTGTCGGCAAGTGTTTCATAACCTTGTTTCCTTTTCCTAGAATGTTCATTATTAATTTCACTTTTTCCATGCCACTGAATAATGAGTAGCTATAATGAGTTGTTATATTACTTGATGTTACTGCTGAGGGAAGAGCTAGCCCTCCCAAACAGAAAAGTGGGAGCAAAGGCTATTTATTCAACATGGGAGTCAGAAGATGTTAAGTGCAAGTATTTCGCAAACACATGGGGATGGATGAAGATTCCAGAAAGTTTTAGTATAACACAGAACTAAAAATAATCAGCTGAAATGAGACCTTCTTGTGCTGGGCCTACTGGCCGCAGATGTTTAATAACAAGATCCTGAAGATCTGAAAGGCAAATAAATGACACAATTTTGTGTTTTGCAAAAGAAAAAAAAGAAACCCCACAACAGTTTCTGTTTTGCAGTCCAAAATGAAATCACACATTTGTCTCTTGTGTTTATGTTTTATGAAGAGTTGGGCAATTGACAAGTTTCAGAGTTGAAGGCGTATTAAAAGGGAAAGTAGAATTCTGTATGAGAGTGTAGAATTTATAACTTGTGCTATGTCCTAGACAAGTATTTTTAAGATCAAGGCCTCAACTTTAGGAATGAATTTATTTAAATGTCCTTTTTAAGCTACCAATTGAGGAGAAGTTTCAGACGTGTAAAAATCTGTCAGTAGGATTCAACTTCAAGTGAATGTCAGCAAAAGGGCAGCCTCCTTGCTGCTTAGGTCATACCTTGTTTCTGAAGAATAGACCAAAGTCATTTTGAGGAACAGATAAACACAAAAAACGAGTTCCCCTAGACAGATTTTGGACAAAAATATTGCATTTTATCTCCATTGGCATAATTTATTTCTGCTACAAGTCTACAAAACCAATATGATTTGAAAGTGTTTATTCTCTTCTATGACTGGGTTCTTTCATCAGAGTAATTAGCTACGATACTAATCCTGCTTTAAAGCCCCAGCTTCCTTCAAACATAGAGCAAGTAAGCTGCCACATTACTAGCTCTGAGTGCAGTATATCTTAGAAGCAGTGACATATATTATGGTGGTATTGTGTCAATCACTCTATGAACATGAAAATTATGGAGGAAGTTACAAACAGGCTTTCATTTATGAGGTATCTACATATTGTACCTGGATACTCTGCTAAACACAAGTCTTCCCAAGCTTTATGGAGGTTAGAAGCACTGAGTGGGGAGTGATCAGAGTGGGGGCATCTTACTACTCTGCCAGGAACTGGCAGGCCACAAAGCTGTGAACTGTACCAGTTCAAGATGAGGACAGGCTGCTATTCACCTCTTTCTGAAATCACATCACTTCCAGCTACCCAGTGAGCAGAGAAGTTCATTTCTCCCTCAGGATAAATCACACCTGAGTCTGGATAAAATAGATTAATCAAAAGAGTAGCCTTCTCTTGCATTTCCACACTTTCTTGATGATGTGAGAGAGGAGGATTCTAACCATAGCTACCACTAAAAGACCACCAAGCATTATGAAAGTCAATCCACCATCCTTTTTGAAGCCTTGCATAATTTCTTGAAAAGTAAGTTATTCATCTATGATACTGGCTGGTTGAGCCTTCTAGTCTGGTTCCATGACTGGCTGTGGTTACTTCTGGGAACAGGAAAAAGGGCCTGTGTTCTTCATCTGGAGGTATGCAGAGGCTTTGGACACTTCTTGTTCAAAAGAGATCAGTCACAGAAACTGCAGTACTGCATATAAGACAGTTTATTCAGAAGTAGAATCTTCCATCTCATCTTCTTTAACTCCTACAGAAACATTCTCTGGCTTATATAGTTAATTCCCTGGAACACTCTGTCCCCACAGCTGTTGTCCTGGAATTGGAAAAACTGATGCTTGTGCATTGTCATCTCTCCCTTCTCCCCTACACATTAATATCTATACCTGTATATATGCACTCCCATATGTACACAAAAGTTCACATCAACACAAGCAAGAATTAAAGTATTTGGACTTTGAGATTGTCTTAAAATATAGGTGAAATTCGTGCTGATAATCTCAGCTAGAAGTTTTTGACTCCACATGAAGTCCTTTGGTTTGTCTGAAAACTCCATCTCTTCTCCCACTGTTCTTACCATCTGTTTGGTCATGGAAAACAAAATTATTAATTTTATGTAGGTTAAACCAAATGCTAAATTAAAGAACAACAAAAAAATTGCCTGGGAAGCTTGATAGGGGACCGTCTTTTCTTTCTGATGAGCTTGTCATGTTTAAAACTGTACCAGAATGGTATATGGACCCTTCCCTTTTTGGTTATGAAACCTTTCTTACTTCTCAAATGACCTGTATCACTAAGCTGGGAATTTTACTTAACCACTCGTCAGGAAGACGATGTTCCAGAGATTATGCTCTGGGCAGGGAAAATTGGTGTTTCCAGTGAAAAGGGTCTTTCCTTGCCACTGTGACAATGCAGCAGCACTGCTGCTGATGTTCCTGGGGTTGGCCATGCATATGGGTACACTTCTGTAACTGCGTCTGGCGTGCATGCAAGGAAAGACAATATTTCTCTTTTTTATCAGCAAACAGAAATGTCACAATCATAAGGCACATGCCATACTAACCCAAGGTTTTCAATTAGAGCCTCCGCATTGTTTTTAATGGGAGATGGTTTAGGCAGAATAAACATGTCACAAAGGTTAAGGGACTGATTCTGCTTCTAGTCACAACTCATGTCAGGAAGCAAGTATCTCACAGAGCCCTGCCAGCATAAAATTTGCATGTGCACTGAATCCAGCCTAAATGTTTATACAGGCTACTAAAAAAACAGGATAAGTTGGAGGTTTTTGTTGCCAATCACCAAGGAAAGGAGCAGAAATGCAGTCTGGTAATTCACTTTGTGAGTTGCTGGTACAGAACATGAGGGTATTCCACTGCCTTTTGTCAGAGAACTGATGCAATTTGCCAATTAAAAGTGTAGAAGAAATATTTTATGGCTTTCTCCATGCTGTACTTATTCACTCTGCCCAGCACAGTGTATTTCTGAGCATTTTCCTTCTTTGCCTTCCCTTTGTTCCTACAGATATTGAACCTGAGCACTATCTCTCAAAGTAGTGTCTGAAGTAATTCACAGAATAAGAACACTCAGCAGAACAGACTAGCTAAATAAGTGAGCACAGGAATGGACACAAAATGTTGCATTTTCTGAAGTGTCAAGTGGTAGAGGAAGTAATAAGTCTAGATAGCTCCATTAGCCTGCCAGATTTAATACATGTATGATCCATGTCCTTCTCATAATCCATTCAACACATGAACCCAGCCCAAGCCTACTGGAAATGAGAACTAGCAGGTGAATGCACTGAGCCAGAACAGACACCAGAATTCACATGCAATCATACGTACAACATACAGGATGTAAAATAATGTGACTTTTGTCAAATTAATTTTAAAAATATTTATTTTCTCATAGTCTTAGAAACTTCTATTTTTCCTTAGTGTCGCCCCAAAGAAACATGTTTTTTAGTGTTCTGTCATCCTCACCCCGCTGTTTGTCTCCACAAGCAAGTTTCTTCCTCAACATAGTTTTCTCTTTTCAATTACAAATTTTTGCAACTTGCATTGCTGAGACCAGGGTTTTGGGGAGAAATGGTGGAAAGAGAAAGGATGCCCTTGAGCTGTGGTGTAATGACTTGATGATAGCAGTGGGTTTCTTGGTGAGAGACAAGAAGCAGTGAAAAACTTCTTTGATTTACAGAGACAGATTGTAAAAACTAGCCATGAATCTCTGCATATACAGAAAGATGTGGATCCTTGGAGCCTATGTCAGATATAAGGAAGGATGGGAAAGTTTGCATAGAGTAACAGAATGTAGCCCTGAGGTCTATCAAATGCAAGGATAGGAAGTGTGAAGTTTGTTAAGTGGTGAACTATTCTGAATGCGTCAGCTGACATCAAACATGTCCATGGCTGTTTGACCAAGCACAGATACCAAACTATCCATCTAGTTTGTCTACTGCTCTCCCCTTCAGGGACCAGCAGAAAAAATGCACCATTTGCAAAAATACTGAGGGGGAGGAAAGCCCCCTCCACAACGTTGTGCTTTTCCCCACCACTCTGTCAGGGATGGTCAAGATGGTCAAGTCGAGGCAGTTGGCCTCGACTCAGTACAACTTACAAATAGGAGTTTGTTCAGAAGTAGAATCCTCCTCCTCAGCTGCATTGCTGCAGACAGGATGGGCAGCAGAGTTCCTCAGCTGAACTGCAATGTGCAGCTCTGCTCACTGCACTCTATAAGCAATTCCCAGCTCTTGTAATGCCTGATGGTCCCAACTTTCCCTATGCCAAGCCCTTTCTCCAACACATTTAATTCCTCAAAGCTCTGCACATCTCTATTCTCTCTAGTGACAGGAGTTAAATAATGTCCACAAGTGGAAATATCTACTCCTCCTCTTGGCTTGCTGTGGAGCCATAATCCCCCTCCCCCAAAATATTCAGTCTAAGTGGATTTACAGAATTAGTCTGAAAGTTTCTGAATTAGAAATCCTCTGGTTCAGAGGAGAGTGTGAGCACTGCTGTCTCGACAGGCAGGCCAGGGCTTCTCGCTTCTCTTTAAGATGGACTCCCTCCGATGACGCAGGGGCAGAGGAGGTACCACACCCTGTCCAGCCGGCAGCCTCGTGCTCAGGCAGCTCTCTCAGCTGCCAGTTCCTTTTTAAGGTTTTACAATGAAAAAGTTTCAAACAAACATCAGATGAAAGCAATTTTGAGCCTAAACCAAGCATGGCCAGGTTTGCATTGGTGATTTATTGGTGCAAGTCATCAGCTCCTATTACCTTTTTCTTGAGCCATGCAATTCTCTGGCTTCCAGACATTTCTAGGGCCTGATTCTTTTCCTATTGAAGTTAATGGGAGGTTTTGCCACTGATTTCAATAGGAGGCCTCTAACTTTCCAACCTTTCCAACCTGCCTATAGAGTCTTGAAGTACTTCCAGGTTTCCATCATATTCTGCGGTTCCCCTCTTTAAGTCAATTGGACATTAACAGATTGCCTGGGTCCACACCTTTGGATAGAGAAAAGCTCCAGATCTGATTCAGTGCTCACTCACACACCAGCTTTATACCCCAGTGGAGTTCCTCCTGATTTATATTGGCAGGAGAGTGAGGTCCAATGTTACTTATGCCTGGGTCATTGCCAGCAGAACACGGAGAGAATTCAAGTCACTTGTTATCCCCTTCCCCACACCTCTCAATCACAGCGTAAATGTATGTACATATATGTGGATATATTAGAGTCATCTGGACTCTTTTAAGTTATTTGCCATTGAAACTGACTTCAAATTCAAGTTTTAAAGTTGAAATAACAAAGAAGGAAAAAAGAGTCAGAAGGGAGCCAGCTGCAAGGGTACTCACAATTTTCATCAGTCTACAGGACACTCCTAATAACATATTTTACTACTTTGTAGTGAACTTTCTTTGCTTCTGCCATAAATATATTCCCTATGCTGTAAATGAATAGCTTGCAAGCTCAGTAAAGTTAATATAGAAGAATAAATCTTAACTACCTAATGTCAGGTCAGAAATATAAATCTTATCTAATATGCCAGGTCAGAAGGAAAGAATACTTTTTGCTGAAAATAGCAAATACTTTCCAGTGCAGAGTCGGAACTTATTTTTCTCTTTAAAAAAATGTGCTGCCCCTAATAAGATGGGTTGAACAGTCTCTTTTTAGAATCTCCAAAAGAAAAATAAACACACAGAGCAGAGTTAATTTATAAAATGCTCCAAAGTTTATCTTGGCAGAACAGTTGTAGGCAGTGAGAGTTCTCTCCCTCTCATACATGCATTCATACACACACACACACACACACACACACACACACACACACACACACACACACAGAGACACACACACACATCTCAAAACTAGGACAGATCTCTACAATAGCAAATGCTACAGAAAACTTATATGTCTGGCTAAATTCATAGATTCTTACTCATGCAAGGCTCTCATTTTTGAGTCAATGGAAATTTTTCCAAAGAAAGATAACAATCCTTGGTGCCTTTTTGTGTAAGTGCAGACCTGCTGTGTCACAGTGGGGGATAGCAAGACACACAAGTACCTCGTGTCTCAGGCCTCCCTCCCATGTACCAGCACTTCTGCCAGTTGTAAAGCAGTGATGCAGCCACTGTCGCCTCCTCCTGCCTGCCCAAGACCCCACTTGTTAGACACAGCTGGACAGCCTGGTGGGTGATCTGCTGGCCAGCAGCTGCTGGCATATAGGTCCTTCCTAGTAGCCACAGGCTCGTACTGCTGCCCGTCCTCTTGTTGCTCCTCCACACCTGCTTCACACCACGCACCCTGTTCTCACCAGAGCCAAGGTAACTTCAGATTCTGAAGAGATGAAGCCCACCAAGGGCTTTCTTTCAGTCTCAGGGTATTAATTTAATTTATTTTAAAGTCCATATCAACCTGTGTCAGGGATCCACAAAAACAGGGAAATCTTACAGGTTCCAGATCTACCAGCCAAGAGATTGTCCAAGAGAACAGCAGGTGCTATGCTGACAACCCCAAACAATTTGGAGCTCCTCCACCTCTTTAAGCAGCCACTGGCCTTTCACACAGTTTATTTACTTCAGTGTCTGCAAAGCAAACAGTCAAACAGTAATTTTCCCCAAGATAAACAAGAATAGAGGTAGTTTTACATGACCAAACCACAACTTGATGCTGGGGTTTGCACAGTCCTCTGGACCATTTTGCTCAGTGCCACCAAGTTACTCAATGCAGAACCTGTCTCACTAAAGCCCCACAGAAGAATGCAACAAGTAGGTTCTCTTCTCTTCTCTTCTCTTCTCTTCTCTTCTCTTCTCTTCTCTTCTCTTCTCTTCTCTTCTCTTCTCTTCTCT
>JAYDZK010000169.1:60569063-60660799 GCA_034509185.1 Euphonia xanthogaster | reverse complement strand
CTCTTCTCTTCTCTTCTCTTCTCTTCTCTTCTCTTCTCTTCTCTTCTCTTCTCTTCTCTTCTCTTCTCTTCTCTTTTCTTCTCTTCTCTTCTCTTCTCTTCCCTTCTCCTCTCTCTTCCCTTCTCTTCTCTCTTCCCTCTTCCCTTTCCTTTTTGGCTGCTGGGAAGTTGCCAGTAACGTCCAGCATTTGGTCTGACAACTGTTCTACTGTAAATATTTAGAAGAATTCATTAGAGATTAAACAAAGTGTAAGTAACTGCTCCTAAGTGATAGCTCTTATTAATGTTTGCAGCTACAGACTCTTTACAAATGCATATGAAAGTCCTGCCTGTAGGCTGCTTGTAAGAAAGGGCAGGACAGAAGGCAGCAACCAGAACACAGTGTAATTTGAGTGTCAGTGTGTTAGCATTACAAGCATCAGCCCAGAGACAGCATTCTGTAGAGTGTGCACCATGCTTGCAAATCTTCCGGACAGCAACGGGCAGAGTGTGTTACCCTGACCAGTGCATTTTAAATGATCCGTATGAAGCCGCAAGAGCACTCAGAGTCTCTGTTAAGACATCTTTGCTATTCTCTGATCTGCCCCAAAAATATAACCTCCCCCTCCAAAAAAAAAAACCAAAACACAAAACAAAAAAAAAACCAATAAAACCCACCAAAAAACCCAAACAAACAAACAAAAAAAAAACCACCCAAAAAAAACAGAATCAAAAAACCCCCAAACCACCAAGTCCCCTTCCACCTCAAAGTGTATCAAGAATTGTCATGTGTTACAGGGGAAAAGACAAGAACTGGTCTGGTGAATTTTTTTTAAACTCCCATTGTATTCGAAAATTATCCTGTTTATACAGTATCTTAAATGTTCCTTGTGCAGTGGGATATTAGTGGCAGAGAAAGAATGAACACTAACACTGTTCTGGATCTTATTATGAAATACTTAAGAAGTTATTCTAGCGTAAGTCTCTTTCCAGTGGACATAATTTTGAGAGCAAGAAAATGCTGCTTTTGCAACCAAGTGAGATGAATGAAGATGTATAAACACACCTACCTGTTAGCGAATTTGTTTGCTTAAAAAATAAATAGTGTTCTAGGAACACAGTGAACAGCAGGTATATGCCAATGCATGGGCACACCATAGCAGAGTTTTCTATCATAACAGAGGTTGGTGAGACAGATTTTTAAAATTTTAATTAATCTATTTATTGTCAGTGATCAGTGAGTAGAGTGTGCTAGCTCCAATAGAGAAGGGGTAAAAATTGGATGCAAAATTTGACTCCAGTGTCCACCTTGAACAAGTTAAGTCCTGCAAGACAAAGGCCTGGAGCTAATCCAGACTGTTTATGATGCTTTCCCAGGGTGGAAATGTCTGGTACTCACAAATAATGCATGTAAAACAGACCTCTTAGCATCATGTCTAGTTTTTGAAGCCACCAGTCTCCTTCCCATTCCTTATCCCCTTACCTTAAATAAAATGCCTGGATAATGTGTCTGGGTTATCCTAGACATCAATCTGTGCTCATTCTTTCAACTCAGTTTCATAGTCATATCCAACCTTTCAAAATTAGTCACCATTTCCTATAAGTGACTTCAGATCTTATCTGGAGAAATCATGAAAAGCAACCTGGACATCTGGGAGGGTTGGGCAAGAGCTACTGAGCAGGAATGTGCTGACTTGGTGGGTACTCCCATCTCTGATCATGGTGACCTACAGGGTTGGTGGCTTCTGTGTCACAGCAGGGAAGAAGGTAGCATGTAAGGAAATTTATCTTCTTCTGTACCTCTGTGTGTGCATATTATAGGAGTTTCAGAAGGCCAAGCAGAAGAGGTACTTGCATGCTCTAGAAAAGCTGTAGTGGTCTCTTCCAGAAACAGGAACATTAGTAAACTAGTGGATTAGACAAGTGACTAAGACACAACAAGACAAAATTATGTGAAATCAAAAGGATACTTTCTTGATATTCTCCCATTCTCCATCCTGCACAAATATATAATGGTAAAATCAACAAGTCTCCTACCATCTGTTTGCTTACACTGATGCCTCATTCAGCAGATATGCTACATAGAAACCTTACTAGACATAAAATTCCAATTTTCTTCATAAGGCAACAATGTGGAATTTGTTATAAGGAAATTAAAGTTTATTTAATTTCTGAAATCTCCTGTGAAACATCTAGTTCTCAAATAACAAAGAAAATATTGGATCATCACCTTATATTAGAAATATGGCACTTTTATTTGCTTTTATCTACTATTATTCATTCTCTTTTTTAAAAAAAAATGTTAGAATTAGATTGATAAGCATAACAAAACCCACTGTGAATAAGAAAACTGTGAAATAGCTGATACCTTCAAAATGCAAAATGCTAACAAAAGGCTATCTTGCCAGCATGTGCCCCTATAGAGGGGCACAGCAGCAAGGGATGTCAGAAGGTGCTCAGCATAAACTCTTGGATCCACTCAATGATTCCTTTCCCAGGCACAATAATTTATGGCTAAGCTACAGAATGCTTTTTTAAAGATATCTCACCTCTGATTTGTAACATACATGTGACTGAGAATATGCTGCCTCCTTGAGACTGCTGCAATGATTTTATCTGCCAAGGCTTTCTGAATTTTATCTTAATTAATGCAGTCTCACTGATGCCTATTTCCAACCATCAACCAGTTATATCCTTACTTCCAGTATCATTATAGCATAGATATTTTAGGGGCAATGCTTTGTAACAGACTGCCTTTTTTTTTTTTTTACTGCCCAGACAAAGAACTGCTGTTGTGAAGTGTGCTCAGACAAGGCTGGTTTTTGAGAAAACAGACCCCTAAGCTAGTTGCAGATTTTACTATGCTTTTTTATCTCTAAGAGCAAGCTTGACTGAGGCCTCAGCATGTCTGAGCTCAGCCCTGTTCTATGCCAGTGAAAGCCTTTTGGTGAGAAATACTCATGTACTTGTTCTTTGCTTACAAAATTGTTATGGGAGAATTGGGGCAGGGTCTAATACAGAGCTGTCCCTATGTTGTGACCAAGAAATTGTTCCTGCTGGAAGTGAAGATGTGAGGACATCCCAATTTCTCTCATTGCCATGCTCTGCCTGCAACCAGCAGCTCTCAAGCATTATGAAGCAACAAGACCCTTCAAAGCTTAGAGATCTTCATCATAGGTGGAAAAGTAGCAGTGAGGTGATGCACTGTCCCTTCTTAATCCCTGGTACTGAACTACTGCTTTGGCATGGGCTTTGGGATGGATGTGCCTCCTCCTTGCAATACAAAGCTGAGTAAGACCAATAGCAACAAACCTGGATTTGCAGGCAAGAGTCACAGCTTCAACCTGGGGGATTCCCCAAATGTCTCAGTTCAGACTGGTTATAGCAGCCAACAGACAGGCACTGCATTTCCCATTCTTCTCCAAACGTGCTGTCAAAGGTAATATGGCCCCTAAAGCATTTACTTACATCATGGAGCTGCGTCTCATTTGATTGCTGCAAATGCTTTGAGGACCACAGGGTCAAAAGTCCTACAGAACTGCACGTATATTTGGAGTCTTACTGATGCTGTTGCTATGCAATTATATAATTTTTCTCAGGGGTTTTAAGGACTGTTGAAATCATGATAGTTTGCATTAATTATACTTATTCTCTATTTCCCATGATTGTGATAAACTTTGTAAATGTTTTCCCTGATCATTTGGCCTCCTTTTTATTTAGCTTGCCTTTGAACACCTCTTTCTAATTTTCTGTGAGAATACCTTTGTGGTACTGGCTTTTTTCCATATGGAGTGTTACATATGATGTTGGTATGGAAAGTATTATAAAGCAAACAGCAGATTTAAGCTGAAAAAGATAGAGATTAATGAGCAGGCTTTGAGTCTCTTCTTTTATAAGACACTGGTTTGAGTCTTACTGGAATCAAAGCAATCTGTTTGTCTTCCTGTTAGGATATAGCTTAGTAGCCCCTAATAAAACTACTTAGTAATCTAAAGGTCAAACACTTTTATATTAAAAAAGCACTGAAATTATTATCTTTCTTGAGTCTCTTGCTGACACTCAAAGGAACAGGGCTGCTGACTCCAAGCACTGTAGGAATCTTACTCCCAAATATAATGGCAATGATTTAAAATGCATGAACATTAATTTTAAAAAGTTAATAAAGTAGTGCTAGAAGCCTTACATAAGTCTTTTGAATTCACACAGCTATGTTTTTCTCTGCAGTTTTAGGGAAGAGAATTTTTTTCCAATCTTCTAAAAATAAGGAGAAAAGAATAATGGTTTTGCTCTCTGAGACGCCATGAAGATATGGTTATTATGTTGATAATGTTTGATTTTTTTTTTTTTTTTGCAATATACAATTACTGAAAACTATTGGGTAAGAAGCTAAAAAATAGAAATGTTTAACTTTGAACTAGTTAATGACTGAGAAGTTAAAGGTGTTATTTTCAAAGTTAGTATGTTAGGAGTTGGGCTTTTGCCTACTTCAGGAAGATAAGTGTCTGCTCCAAGCACAAGAGGCTCCATTCAAGAATGAGTCCTTAATTTTAGTCAGGTATTCAAGTATAATTGAAGTCAAGGGGTCTGTAACATAGGCGTGCAGGTAACCATATGCTGATGTGGTTTTTTGAATGGGGAGGAATTTAATCATGGGCTTACATGGTAATTGAATGGAGGTTTTTTCCCAATTTGGTCTGGGTAGGCAGAAAGTGGCATAAAATGGATCAAGAAACATTAAGGCTTGTTAACTTAGTGCTCGGTGTAGAGGAGAAAAAGAGCTTTTATTTCCCTGAAATTTCTGATATTTTTTGTTATTTTTTTCCTCCCTATTGCTCTTTGCTCACCAACCACAGCTCTCGTTTGCTGTGGACAATTCCCAAAGGGAACATTCCTCGCTGGAGTAACTTACCCAGATCTTTTCCTTAATTTACAGTGAGCACAGCACCCCTTGCAGAATCCATAGCAGACCCTTTGGCTGCAAGCCAGTGCTAATAGCATGTTTTCCAATAATCTAATCTCTTCAGTCACAGAGCAGAAATCAGAAAGTTAAAAGAACTGGCTTCTCAACTTGTCTCAGTCCGCCTTTGAAATCTGTGCATGGAAATGTTGTGTGAATAACTACAATAAATTGTTACCACACTTGCACCCATGACTCAATAGTTGTGCCCATAACAATCTGATGTATATGAGAGAACCCTCTATAAAGCAAGGTTTAATGTGGTGCCAGAAACAGACTCTCTCATGAAGGCCTTCTTGTGCAAAGAAGCCAGAAATTTCAGCCAAAGCTGAGGACATATTGTAAATATCCATGAATTAAACACCTCACAATCCTAAGAGATAAATATCGTTTTTCCTTTGCAGATGAAGAAAATTGAAGTCCAAAGATGATAAAGCCAAAATTTTTAAGTTTGGCTCTAGAAGTGAAATAGCAATTCTTTGATTGGACTCCTGAATAAATAGCTTCAATTTCAGACCTCTGACCACCTGCACCTTCTGCAGCCATTCTGAAAATGAGGCTTTATACACAGGAACGAAGCAGGAGATTAGTTGTCTCACTGGAGGCCCTAGATTTGAAAATACACATTCTAGTACTTTACAATGGTAGAAAGGGACCTTAACCAGCCAACTTTATCAACCTTCAAACCCAAGAACCCCTAACTTTCTTCAAAGGCACATAACTCAGTGGTATTGTTAGTGAAAGACAAAGTAACTAGATGCTGAAAGTTAGCCTATTCCTTTTACCTTTTCCCCCATGGGTTCTTCTTCACGTGTGCCGGACTGTGTGTATTTTCGCTTTGGAGGTGTGGAACTGACACCATCATAATATTTTTTTCTGATTTCTAACATCATGAAGAGCTCTGGTGGTCTACTGATTACAAGCTGATAACTGGGTCCTTCATTCCATCTCAGATCTGGATCCCTGATTTTGATTGCTGTCACCAGGAGCATATGCTTTTTGGGTACTTGCAGTTTGCTACCTCTGTGACACAAACAGCTTGACTTTCTTCATGCAAGTCCAGGAGGTCAAGAAGCCAGTCAAGGAGGATATTCTCATTCTAGGGCACAGTTCAGTCTTTCCTTTCACTTATTCCATTTTGGCATCTGCTTGTGACGTTTTTTAGCACAATTTTTCTGCAGCAGCCCAGCATTTTGAGTGGTGTTGTTGCGGTCATCTCACATCCGAGCCCTGTCTCATGGCAGCCCAACGTGGTGGCAAGCCACTAGCCACTAGCTGAGCTGCCAAATATTCATCATATTGGATACTTTTAAAATAACTTATGTGATTTCATGTTTTTCTAATATCTAGGGGATGTTGGGTTTTCACTGAAGCCTAATTAATTGTTGGTATAATTTATATTAGGCAGTTCTATTTGCAATAATGGGTTCTATTTCTATCATTCTCCATCAGCTTAATTAAGTTACAGCGTGACAGAACAGAACAGAACAGTCCTTTCTTCCTCATTACTGGAGTTATTAGAAAAATGTTCCTCAACAGAGCATGTTGCAAAGTGCTAAGGATATTTTACAAGCTGGTTAAGGCATCTGGCACCTGAAAAAGCAGGCCAGGAAATAGTAAATGGATAATTTTCTTGTTTAAGAGCTTGGTTAGGAAGATGTGCCTTACAAATTTGTACTTGAATGTGCAGAGCAAGGCTAAACATGTACCCTCAGGATTCTGCTCTGAGCCAGCCTAAATGATGTGAGCCCTACCATTGTTACCAATTAAATATTTCGACAAAAGTATGTTTTTATGACCACTTCTTCAATTGTGCATAAAAAGTGTCAGATGTCACTTTTGATATGGATCAGTGATATTACACAATATATTAGACAAATAAAAAAGTAATCCTTAAAATTTGTAGATCATCATTTGCCCATTAATCTTTCCAAATGTGAGGGTTTTCTTTCTGTTTGGACTACAGAAATATTTTAAAGACAAATTAGACTTTTTTTCATATTTTTGCTATTGTACAGAAACATTAAAATGTCTTCAAAATCATTGACTTTTCAGCTCTTACTATAAAATGTTTAATAAATGCTATAAGACTCATTATACCCAAAGTTATAAACCCAAAGTTTCCTAGATATTTAATTATTGATTTTATATATAATTATTGGGCTATGAAGTTTTGTTTTTCTTTACCTAATATTGTCAATAGGTGGCCTCAGTTTATTTTTTTACTGTAGAATTTCTTTTTGCTTTTAAATTGAAATTTTGTATCTTATAATTCTTTATCACCTTTAAAATGTTACTATTGCTATTTTAAATTAAAGCCACTCAGACAATTATTAATGGAATAAAATTCCATTAGAATATGACACTCTTCAGACATCTTCAGAAATAGAAATATTTTGTCAAATATTTTGATAAAGCTTGATGTGCCGGCATTATACTATCAATTGGATTTGGGATAACAAACATGCTATTGCAGATGTTGCATCAATTAAAAAAAAGAAAACCACCAAAAATCAAACAGAAGTTTTAATAATTAATTTTAATTCATTTTCTCTTCCAATCACCTGACCTGATTGGTGTGCAAGTCCTCAGGGAATTGGTGGTGTACCGCCACAAAGAAAATGAGCTGTTTCTCTGCTTTAGCACAAAACGGACGATAACCTTGATTTCGTCACCAGCACCCCAATAATTCAGCTCAAATACTTTGTAGAACAGCTGTAGCTCAGCAGTGAACTGCCTGCTGTGTGTCACTGCAGTGATGTCAGATGCATTATGGTTTGGGAAAGTGAGCGATGCTCGGTGTGAGCGCTGACTCGCTTTCATGTGGGTCAGTGTGTGCGGCAGTGAAGCTGGTCGGGAGGGAAAGGCTCAGACTTCAAAGGGAGGGCAGCACGCAGAAGGGGTGATAAAGCAAGCCCTAACTGCGTGCCATTCATAGTTACTTCTCTAGGAAATCCAGGCACACAGAGCTGTTGAACTGAGTCAGTTTCTCATTATTCGAATGGCTACTTAAATCTCACCCATCCTATTACTTAATCCCAATCTAAACAGGCCATCCAGTCACACTGCCCTCTAAAAATCAATTAACTATGCTCCAAACCATGGACTATACTAATGCTGATTAACAAATTATCCTCACCCTGTTTTCTTCACAGGAATTTTACCATTGACTTTGGGGGCCCAGGACTTTTGTCAATAAATCCAAGCTGACTGGTGATGATGACTCTTGTCTGTTTTCCACCAGAGTTTAATCTGATTTCACATCATACTGTTCATGTTTTGCGGTCGGAAACTTTTGACTTCTTTCTCTTTTAGACTAGCATGAGTCCCAGTGGCATGAGGGAAAGGTAAAAACAGTTGGATCATCATTTGCTGAGTGTCACTACAAGCACTAGTTTAATCATTAATTCCAACTTGGAATTCCGGACAGTATTTTGTGTCACTAGCAGATGAATGATCCAGTCAGCCTGGAGAAGCTAGTCTTTTTCCTTCATGAAAATGTGAGATTAGAGCTTTTCCTTGTTACATGTTGTAGAACACAATTTTTAGAGATTTTCTAGCCTATGATACTCCTTAATACCTATACTATGACTTGAAATTTTGATGTGAGTCCTGAATTTAAAGAGGCATGTTCCATTTTAATGTTTACAGGCGTCAGCCCAGAACAGTTCCACTGCAAGCAACATATTTAGGGCTTCCAGTTAGCTGCAGTATGGTATGAATTTAATCATTACACAGAAAGAAATCATTTCATTCAGTACAAACTTTTGATCAGTTCCACTTAGGAAAATGTATTAAATCGAGAGGATATTAAGTAATTGACCAAAGGCACATCTGAGCACCGCCAAGGCAGTGGGCTGGCTTGCTGTCTGGCTTATTAATTTTTTAATGCTGTAAACATGGTAGTAGAAAATCATAGTTTCGACATGGGATTACAGGCTTTTGCTGTCTAAACCCTTCTCCCTAGTCTCCGGCATGGAAAGTAAAATCTGTTACATCCTGCTGTTCTTTCTGTGGTTTCTGAAACAAAACTTTGAGAGAAAAGCTCTGGTCTCAAAAGACCCTGTGGGAAATGAGAAACTTGCAAATGCTACTGTAGTTGTGTAATGTTGACAGTATGAGCTGAGTGATCCTTATACAGATTGGAAATACACGAGCATCTGCGTAATATGCAACAATCAAAGTCTCCAGTATGTTAAGAGAACAAAACAGGAGAAACCAATGGGGTGTGGGGGGTACAGGTTCTGCTGCCACCAGGATAGCCCGAGCATTCACAGCCTCTGTTACAAACACAAAAATGGGAGATGGAGAGTTACCATCAAGCAGAAAGACCACACATTTCAAAGAATGAGCCTGTACACTATACATTTTTGCTTCTTTACTCAGTAGAAGCATGCATCTCTTGTAGGGGAGAGATTGGAGAGTCAAGGGAGTCACAGTGATGTTGACAACTTTGTTTTTAGAGTTCTGTGTCCATATGAACCCTATAAAATCATCCGGGGATCTTCATGACAGGAACTTGCAGGACTAGATTATTAAAATATTGCCTATATGTGCATCAAATATAATCTCTTTCCAAAAGTCACACCTACTTTTTTATCTGAGCACAGATGCTTTATTTGCAAGTAGCTGAATCTGACAACTGTCATAATACAGCTGGTTATACAATTATTAGGCTACTACAATTACTGGGTTACTACTTTTAATAGATCACATATTTACCCTTCTATAACAGCTTTTTTAAAATCTAGACAATAAGATAGGGATTATGTAATTGAGTTTACATTTTAGAAGAAATTCATAAGGGATAGTCTTGAAGGCTGGGTATTTGGAAACAACTACAGCTGACTCTTAAAAGTAATATCTGTAGTTGCTTGCAGGATTTAGAAGTTGATGTGAGAAAGTATTGCCTTCACCATCACCATCACTATCAGGTTGTTTAAGGCAATTTTCTCTTGCCTCTTGCCAAGAGGGATCCTCTTTGGTTCTTATACTGGTTAAACTTCCTGGATGCTTGAATGTTGGTGGTGCTCCACAGTATGTGGGAAAAAAAAATCAATTTCCCTTCTCTCTCCATTAAAAGAATTTTTCAGTTTATTTACAAAACTCTCTGGAATGACAAGGAGCCATTTGTGGTTGTTGTGGCTGATTTCTGTTATGCTGAAGATGCTAGGAGACTGTATAAAACTCTGCAGCCCTGGTGAGATTTTTCAGCCTGTTGATCCTCCTTCTAACCGAATTCAGGGGAAATGCGTTCTGGCTGCCAGTATACTTAATTTTCAGGATCACTCTGCCAGACATGTGTTTAATAATGATGAGGCAATCCCCAGTGAGGTCTTGGCCATTTGGGCCAAGGGCCTCCTTGCTCATAGACACCACTACAAAATAGTTATGGATGCTCCCTGAGACTGTGGAACAGTCCCATACTCACATTTTTCTTGCTTTTTAGAACTCTTGACATTTGGTGAGTAAAATAGGTTGGTTTCTTTTCCCTCAGACATAAAGTGCCTCTTGAAGAGAAAAATATTGTCAAGCCAGGCAGATGTTTGGGGAAATTTTTTTTGTTTTGTACAAGATCTTTTCCCTTCAAAACATAGGAAGACACTTGGGAATCCTCTTTGCTACATGTTTTGTATCAGAAGGCAGCAATACTCTGAAGTAAAATAGAAAATAGAAGTCAGGCAAATCTCTGGAGGAGTTACCACCCTCTCAGAAAAAAGTCCTAAAATATTTGTGAAGATCAAATCACAAAGAGAAGCATAAGACATTAAGCCTTTAACAGTTGACTTTTAGACTGTTTTTTCCTCTTTGCCTCTTTTGCGGGTGCCTCGGATTCCTGCAGACTCAGAGGAGGCTGAACAGAGAGTCCACATTCCTCAGCTATCACCACCAATCCGGTTGCATCCCAGAAAACTTATTGCCAATCCAGCGTAGGAATTGCCATGTACAGCTTTATCTTCCCCAGCTGCTCCCCCAACACAGCACATCCAGTCCCTTGCTCCTTTCAGGTGATTTAAGGCCTACTGATCAAGCAGAACTTAGCCTGCAAGTCTGAACTCGGGATTCACCTTGGCCCAGGCTGGCAATCTATTTCGCACTGATAATACACATTTATCAAGCCCATGCATAGTGGCTCTCCCAGGGCTGTCCTACCACTCCTGGGCTTTGTCCCTGCTCTGCACTGCCTGTTGCCTGCAGGACAGTTCAGCCTTTTTCATTGTGTGTCCCACCTCTAGTGCTTTTCCACACAAAGAAACACTGTCCAAGAAAGAGTGAGGAAATACACTGTGGTTTGCAAACTGAATTCCTTAATGACTTTCTCATTAGAAGAGCTGACTGCCAAATGCCGTTTGCGCTTGCCTAAAGGACGGTCTGCATGATTGAGAGTAGCTCTGCTTTACATGAAGTATTGTTTTCAGGCCACCACCACAGGCAGCCGCTTCTCACTAGGCAAGGGAAAGAGAAAGGAACGCGAGTGAGCACACAGAGCAATTGAACGACATGAGAACCCATGGGATTTCCCATCCCAAATCTGCACCACCACACGCGCTCGTGTCCGCGCGGGTGCTGCGTGGTGGTAAAAGCTGAGGTGGGGTCTGGCTCTCCTGGCAAGGGGCAGCCCAGCTGGGAAGGCCAAATTCCAGAGCAGCTCTGCTGTGAAAATATTTCCTGTGAGAACACGCAAGCCTGAGAAACCAGGAGCAGCAGCAGGGATGGATTCCATTTGCCTAGCACATACATTTCAAGAGCAAACCTCTAAAGGGATATCTTGTTGTTGGAGTGGTGATGAGACAGTGCACCTCAGCTGCAGCAAATGGGCAAAGAATATTCTTCTACCCTGTGCTTTCCCCGGGGTGCCAGAATGTATGCCCAGCTGGATTTCTCCCGCATTTTCTTATTTCCATGTTTTTTGATCCCCTAAGTTTTAATCTATATGTGGAGTAAAATTGATTGAAAAATATCATTGCAAAGGTTCAGAATTTGTTTGCTGTATACGGTCAAAATCTAGCTTCTTGTCCACAAAAGTTCAGATTCAAATTCAGCTCCTTATCTTAACTTTCTGCTTTTAACAGAAACTATAACTCATTGTTTCCAGAGTAGGGCTTTGGAAAATATTCTGAGATTTCATTTGCTAATGAGATTTAACTAATATCTGGACAAATGGCTTGCACAAAAAGAGGCCTCTGGGAAAAAAAAGAGTTTAAAGTCAGACAGGAGAAGGGAATAGTTCAACATCCATTTAGGGTCTTCTCTAATCCCCAGTATTTAGATTTTACAAAGAAAGAAAAAGAAGGGATAGATTTTGGACCTATAGCCAGTTATGAGTCTGCAAATGAGTAGTTTGTAACACTTCTGGCTGATGTTTGTGTAAGAGCTGAGAAAGAAGTCTGTGGGTCTCTGTGCTCCCACCATTTGCTTTGCCCACTGTTATGTTGCATTTTCCATCCCTGAGATTCTATGATTTCACTGTGCTCAAAAAGTGTTTGGATACAAGAGGGCAGAACACTCAATGGTTAGTTGGGTCATGCATAGAATATTTCATCCCCCTTGAGTCAGTTCTGAAAGTTAGTGAGAATTTTTTACATTTCATTTTTTTGTCTTTGTAATGGAGCGGGCTGCACCAAAGACCAAGTGGTTTCAAACAAGTGTACTTAGCAAGAGCACGTCTTGGATGTACTTGCTATGCTACACTCCATACCTCCTGGCTCTGCAGCCAGTGTCTAACCCACAAGGCCATAGTGCCCAACCCTCTGCCAAGGCTCTGAATCTCTCTTCATCCCTCTTACCACATCTATAACTTGTGGCTAACAGGAGTGGTCTGTGCTCTCCTAGTGCTTTATCACCTGCTTTTTCACTTCAAAGTGTTTCTTAACAGGAATATACATTACTTACCCATTTCTGCTGTTTACCTTAGTATAGAAATTTGAAGCAATGCTTACACCTGGTCTACCGTGACTGGATTTCACTAGGTGGGGTTTATGTTTCCAGCTTCCTGTGGCACACCACTTAAACTCCGAGCTCTGTGTCTGATACTGGTTAAAAAAAGATGGTTGCTTCCTTGGGGTTATGGCTGGAGATGGTGAAGCACTTGAGACCGGCAGGTACTAACAATTTGCTGCAATGAGAGAGGAAGAGTAAGGGCCAGTTCTGTACCCAGAAGACTGAATGGATTCTGGAATCCCTTCAATCTCACCCAGCTTTTGCAGCAGGGGAAGGACTGTCCCATACATTGCAAGGATATGGAAAGCATCTGGATCTGACCCAGAGAGGGAGGAGGCTGAGGGGTAACAAGAGTGAGATCTTCAGCTGGATCTTGGAGATGCCTAATTTCAAACATGTTATCGCATTCTCTAGGCACAAATACTTTTGCTCCACAATTTTTTTTCTTCCAGGTTCAATGACAAAGCCCAGTGCTTTCAAAGAATGCCAGTTTCTGGAGCATGTGGCTTGTCCCTCCCTGCTTTGATTCTTGCCTAGGCCAGAAAAAAGTTCTGCCCTTATTGCAATACAAATGAGAAACTATTTTATTACACAAATACAAGGCTCAAAGAAATGCCAAATGCAGTAAGAGGCAATCAAAAAAGGGCTTCTCTTTAATAGTTTTTTAGAGAAAAAACCCGTGCTTCATGTAAAATGTTAATTCTGACTTTTCACTGATATTCTTCTTTAAGAATTTCCAAGAACTTGAGCTTATTTTGCTTCACACATTTAGTTATAACATTAAATCAGTGGAGCTTGACTTGCATATTTTATCCTATTCCTTGCTCCATAACACTAGCAATAACATTCTCCATTTGGAGCTATGCTTTCCTTTTTTGCTGTGTTATTTGTATGAGATGTATCTGGAATGCAGGAAAAGAGGCAGAAATAGTGAAAATGGCTATGAGTACATTTTATTTTATACTTAGTACTTCTGGAGTTAAAGAGGAGATGGAAATAGGCCATGTAATGGACCTTAGCTATAGAGAATTATCATATTTCAATAGTAAAGTATTGCCTGTCTGGGCTCACACACACATCTTGACCTCAGAGCAGTTGCACATAATGTTTTCTCTGTCAAGAGAATCTATTCGTAATGATGTGTCACAGGTGCTCACACATAATATGTTTCCCTTCAAAAGTGATCATCCATATTTTATACAGCAGCTTTGATGACAAATATTTTGTACTTCAGCTGCTTTTTCATCCAACTGTCAGACTTAATGAAGGAAAGTCACAGATAGTTTTTAAATAATGTCAGCTTCTTAGATCACATTACTGTGTCTGTCTTTTAAAGCCGTTTCATACAAGAGCCACAAGACAGAGGAGAGACAGATAAGGATGTTTTCATTTACTTAACTTTAGAAAGAAAAAAAATTCCAGGCTCTTAATTTCAAAATCAATAATCTCTGTGCCTTTGGAATATTTTCAGGAAAAAAAAAGTGTTATATTTATTAAGTACTCAGCATTTTGAGAGTCTAGTGAAAGCAAGTATGATAACTGAATTGGGGTTGCAACTTCTTACTGCTGAATGTCATTTATTCTCATAGTGGTGTTGTGTCCTCATTGTAAACACACTTTCCTCTAGGTAATGCTACAAAACTAGTGTCTCAGTATGCACAGAGAATTGAGTTCTTGTATTCTTACTGAAATTGCTTGTGCACAGCAAGGCCAAAGTTTATATATTTCATGTCCTGCCCTACTGAGAGAAATAACCCTCATTCCTCATTTTATTAATGAAAGAAGAAGAGTGAACTGGAATTCTCTTTGAGGTTCTTCAGGTAACAGGACTTGTCCTTGAAACCTCAGAGCCCAGCAAAGTGCTTTTCCCATTCATGGAACATGTCTTTTCTGCTGGGAGTGTAAGTGAACAAAGTACAGAGGTGTTCCTGAACTTCCCTGCCAGGCAACCCTGCCTTGAGCAGCAGGCAGTGGTGCCCCTCATCGTGCAAACCATGGATTCATATGGACTCCTGGTCTGCCTCATAGGGCTCCACAGAAAAGAGTGGAAAAAATCAAATTAATTGTGTGTGCAAGCTATTTAGCAGTGTCTGCAGATCAAAATAAAATCAAAGCACTAAAATAGGCAATCACACCGTGTATGTGCACATTTATAAAATTATCGCTGGCCTGAGGAAAAGGCAGAACAGGAAGCCAATAGTATTCAGTAATACAAGTTACAAATGTAAATGACCCTATATGTAAATTCAAGTTACAAATGTAAATGTGCCCTATATTTCTTCTATATATGAAATATAATCAGGTATGTTAGGCTGAGAGATTAAAGTTTGCACTTTAAAAGATGACCATTTTTTCATGCAAGACACGGCCAAAAAAAGAGGGGACACAAGGTCTGGAGTTTCTTGGTGCTCCATTATTTTTTTAGTTTCAATTTATTTAAGAAAGCAAGCAAGAAGGAATTAAAAATAGGTAACAACTTCTCAAGTATAGCAGGATGCAAAACTTTATGCTCTACCATTGAGAAGTAATACGTTTCATTGTATCACACAGCAGATTAATATCTGCTACTGAAAAGATTGTCTGCAACAGCATCCTCTTCCCTGCTATCCCCAAGCCCCTAAAGAAGTTAGGCAGTGTGTGTAATAAATTTTGCTTTCCTTGTCTGGAGAATTAGAACAATTCAATTGAAAGGCAAATCTAATCCTACCTATGCTACATGCTGAGACTGGAGCAGGGTAAATGCCACAGTTAAGTCTAAACATCAGGTTGTAATTGTTAGAGATTAAAAACATGCCAGAGAGAACATTCCAGGGAAAGAAGGAGGGTGAGAAGGATGGCTCTCCTGTGTCTTTTTTTTTAAGGCAAGGTATCATCAGATCTTACACGGGCATATTCTTGCATAGCAGAACTCAAATAAAATGGCATTAGGAAATTAACAACAAAGGAAATTATACACTAGATCGATTTTTAATCATCCAGCTAGGAAAAGAAAGAATAAGTTAACATGAATTTATCTGCTGAACCAAGTGCACACAAGGCAGAAAAGCCCCTGAAAATAAGGAAAAGAAAAATGGATGTTCTCTAGAATGCTGCTGTTCCATACCATCTATTTCAAAGATCATTTACTGTTGGCTATTTCTGCAAGATGCAAAGATGTCAGCTGACCTTCCCATTTTTATGCAGATGAAATAATTTCTGAAATGACAAGTCAGGTCATAGGAGACACAAGAAAAAATGAAGCAATCTTTAAGAGCTGTCAGAGAGATGGATGGTCCACCCTCCCAAGTGCAGAGGAACCATTATTTCATGGTCTTGTTTAATGTATTGTTTTCTCACAGTTTGTTTTGTTTTTTAAATTCTTTTCTTCTCAGTGCATCCTAACGTGAGCCAGGGTTGCCAAGGAGGGTGTGCTACATGCTCTGACTACAACGGATGCCTGTCATGTAAGCCCAGGCTCTTTTTTGTTCTGGAGAGGATTGGCATGAAACAGATTGGAGTGTGTCTTTCCTCGTGTCCAAGCGGATACTACGGGACACGGTATCCCGACATTAATAAGTGTGCAAGTAAGTGCTGGGGAAAGGGGAAGCATGTGGATTTGTTTGTTCTCTCTTGAAAGCTGTGTCTCCTTAGGAGTCAAGTCAACAGAGAAGGAGATGGACAGGCTCTGTCCTTGCTTGCTCAGTTCTTTATAGTAGTGCAGTAAATATTAACCCAAGCAAGTTAAAGACCACAAAAATGGCCTAAAGCTCAGGGATCCTGGCCCTGCATGAATGACCTGCCTGGAGCCCAGGTGATGGCCTCCTCCTCCTCTACATCTCCATGTGATGGGGGAAGGACTAGTGGGCACCAGTGCCCTCCAGAAGCAAGAGAACACCAGCATCTCTGAAGAGAGAGAGGGGACCGCTGAATCCTGGTGGCTGGAGCTGTTTAACCCACTGCCCTTACTCGCCTGAGCCCTGCAACAAGGAAATAAGGTGGCAGGTGGCATGCTTTGGACCAGGCTTGCCCTGGTCCCTTTGTAGCTTGTCTCATGCTCGCTGTAGTCCTCTGAATGCCTGTAGAAGCTGGCCAGGATTCAGCTGGCCAGGTTTCAGCCTGATTTGGGGGAATTTACTGGTATGTGTTGTCTCCGGGCTGGGGGACGGAGAAGCCAGCTCTATTCTTTACTGCTCAGGCAACATTTTGACCCCACTATGGATTTTTGAACCATAAATGAACTGCAAAAGATCACAATGTCCTCCCCACTCCTCTTTTTGTTGTTGAATTCACTGTTTATAATCCCACAGGTGATATAAAAACATAAGAGCGATGGCCAAGAAACTCTCCCAGTTTTTACCTGGTAATAAAAGTTATTTAGTGAATGGACCCCAGAGTAAAGTCTTACAGAGTAACTTGACACTGCAAAGTATTTGCTCACTTTTTAGCAGCGTGTGGCCTTGCATATCAAACATGACCTGTGCCATACATAAGGCTTTATGCATTTCTCTTAAAAATTTCTGAGAACTGGGAAAAGCATCAGCAATGCCAATTTGGGTAGTCATATAGAGAATACATTAAATACTACAGAACATCTGCTTGAACATCAGGGAACCATTTAAAGAAAAAGAATGATATGTTGATCAAAACCACTCCTAAGCAGATTCTAAATTCTGGCATATTTTTTTTCTCCTGGATGAATATTTTTTATCTCTTGGAGACAGGAGATAGGAGTGTGGAGCTGACCTAACACTTGTGTCCCATGGAGTTAATTAGCACCTATGTGGTGCCAGGGTAGGGCAGAAGCAGCACAGTGTTATTCTCATGTGCTCTGCTCTTCCTGCCATTTGCATAAATCTCCAAGAAGATTAGAAGTGTGAGGCTGCTCAGCATCAGGCCATCCTTTCTAAATTCTCACCCATGCCAGGGTCACTTGTGGCTGGCCTCACCATGTGTACCGGCCAGGAAGAAGACCTAACATAATTTGCTTCCTTTGAGGATTGTCTGACATTGCTAGAATTGTGTGATTCTGGTATATGTGAGAGAGCCCATGGCAGTTCATGGCAAAGAGCAACAACTCTGTTGTTTACTGTTTGCATTTCAGAATGTAAAGCTGACTGTGATACCTGCTTCACCAGAAACTTCTGCACAAAATGTAAAAGTGGGTTTTACTTATATAGTGGAAAGTGCCTTGAAAAGTGCCCTGATGGGCTGGAAGCCAACAACCACACGATGGAGTGCACCAGCATTGGTGAGTCTGCTCCCCATGTCCTGCCTCGTTTTCTCAGAGCGGGTGTGGGATCTAAGGAAGGCATGGTCAGTTAGAACACCAGGGAAACAAAAATGTTCTTTATAACAGGATGCATTCCCCAGCACAAAACACTCAAGGTATTTCCCAAGTCTGCCACTTCACAAGAGGCACCAACCTGGTCGTGTCCCACAAAAACAGCCTTGATGCTAAGGGCAATTCTGCCAGAGGAAGGACAACCTCTTTGTTCTGCCCTGAGGTAGCAAGACATGCATCTCTTGCTTGGTCACTGTGTTATGCAGCACCACTAATATCAAAGCTTCAAAAACCCTGAGTCAGATCCCACATGTAGTTTAAAAAATATTAAAATACTAATGGCTTTACTTTAGCTCCCTTGTACCACCTGAGCCTTCAAAGCATGTATGCAACAACATTTTCAAGCTTACCTTTTCAAAGGTGAAGGCTAAAAACTAATATATTAAGGAAACATCCCCCAAAACCCCTCCAATCTCCAAAATGGTGCAATAATCACCTGATTTCAGAAAATGAGGATTACAAATAGGGTGTCACTGACACTAAAGGAGTGAGACTGATGTCATTGTGACTCACTGGCTGTGGAGAAGAGACTTGCTTTTGTATCTTGAGCCTCTGACTCAAAAGCTCCAATTATTCACACAAGGGCAACTTTGGATGTCACCACATCTAACTGTCTGCTCCGTCCCTCAGCCATCCCTCCAAATGAAGGAAGAACAAGTGATATGTTTGCCTGTGAACAGCTGCAGTTGGCATCCCCCACCACGGGCACATTGAAGCTGTGGCAGGGCTCAACTTATTTTAGTACGTTGGCTGTGAATTGTGGTGGCTGAGGGCTGTGAGCTCCAGTGCAAGCTGTAACCTCTTCAGCCACCAGCAACCAGAGAGCACTTAGGCACAGTCTGGCCATGATGGAAATCTTCTCCACAGTATCATGCACATAGCTCTCTCTGGCATCGAGTGTTTTGGAGGGGAAGCAATGCAGGAATAAAAATAATGTGTAGGAGTTTGGTGTTTTCCTTCTCAAGTATATATTAGCTCAGGTGGTAGTGTAGGCTTTTATGGTTTTATTTTCAAGAAAAGACTTTAACCTTTGAAAGAAATTCAAGGGATCATTTTTGTTTCTTGATGGCTGTTTCCAGCTGCTGTAGACTCAGCTGCTATAAGGATGAGTCAGTCTCGGAGAGGAAAAGCCATTTAAAGCTGTGGAGTAAAACCATAACCTTTTTGTGCATGTGAAAGCCAATTATTTTAGCAGAAGAGCTCCAGTGTAACATGAAAAAAATTACCCATATGATGATCCACTGAAGGAAGGTTCAGAGATTGCTTAAAGTCTGTTATATTTCTAGGTTTCAGAAAATTTAGAAGTAAATTCTGGATCTGGAAAAATGTTGACTTGCTGATTCCTCCTTATAGAGGAGCTAGAAGTCTTTCCTTCTTCAGTGGTGACTTATAATAAGCATGTAGTTGGACTTAAAGTAAATATATATATTTACTCTATTTTTTCAAGAGAAAGATAGCAAGATGGCATAATAGAAGCATAGCTATTAAAAGCATATTGTTAGCCTTCAAAGTTTATTCCCATTTTTTGTTTACACTCTTTGGATAAGCATGAAATGACACACTTTCTGACTTCCAAACAGTACAGGATGCACATTCACATCACTCTGGTTTAGAAAGGGTAACCTGCACCATTCTGAAAAGCTTGAAGCCTCACACTGACCCAAATTCTCCTCTGCTTTGCCTGTTTCTAGCTTGTGTATGCTACAGATGATGGGTCTTTAGATGGCCAAAGACACTTGACTTCCAGTGTACCATCTTTTGATATCAGTTGGTCCTTTATAACTATCAATTTCCAAATTTCCACCTTTGAGACAAGCTGCAGCAGCTTGACCCAATGGCTTCACTTACCTTTCACACAGGCATGACCAAAGTTTATTCCACCGAAGCTAAAAGGATTTACACCTCCATCAAACCAAAGCAAAGTCAGAACAAAACCCAGTAACTGATTCCACTGAGACCAGTTGTGCTGTTATTGCCTTGTTTCAGGAATGTAATTACAAAATAGTGAGTAGAAAATAGTAACTGTCATAATCATTTGACATTATTTTGTTCTGCATATCCTTAACAGTCCAATTTCTGTCAATTCATTGCTGCAACTCACAACTGATTAATTCCATTAGTTTTTGCTACCTTTTGGCTGATGCAGAATGGAAATAATGTACCATATGTATTCTGTATACAAAAATATATTGGTCAGGCTAAGCTTGTTCTATGTTTATTGCAGTGCACTGTGAAACTAGTGAGTGGAGTCCGTGGAGCCCTTGCATGAAGAAAGGAAAAACTTGTGGTTTCAAAAGAGGAAATGAAGTAAGGGTGAAAGAGATCATACAGCATCCATCAGCAAGGGGAAATCCTTGCCCAGCTACAACCGAGAGCAGAAAATGTATTGTACAAAGAAAGAGATGTCAGAAGGAAGGAAAAGGTACCAAGTTATCATCATGATAATATGAGATTGATATTGTGGGGGTTTTTTCATAATTCACACCTGAATTCTTAGGCCTCAATTTCAGGCTTCACCAAAGCTGCCGTTGATGTGGTGGTTTTTGGGCTAGACAGAATTGTGCCTTTGCCTGCAGTAAATAAAATCCTAACACTGCTCAAAAAATGTGCTTTGTGTGATCTAGAGAGGACAGGGTGGGCTGGAAGGGAAGGCACTTTGTCTCCCAATTCTGTCTGCTGAAAGAGTTGCCAAGATCAAAAGTTGCATTGTAGTGCTCAGAACAAGCAGATCCATCATAAAACATGTCATGGTGGGTGTTGTCTGTTTGGTATCAGGCAGCCAAGTTTCGTGCTTCAACAGAGGGATTCCTCCAAACCAGTTCCCATTTCATGCTTCCCTACAAGATTTTAACTCTCGTAAATGCCGTGCTGTGGCCTCTCTCCCAGCCTGAACTCTTTTTACTAGCTCTGGCTGAACAACACAACCTGATCCTGACATCTGCATCTGGGTCATCGAGTCCCAGCGTGGGAGAAAGATCACAGCGTTGCATGGCAGACAAGGGAAATTCTGCTTGGTTTCACCCAAGAAGCAAGACTGCCAGCAGAACTGTCCCCTCATGCAAGGCAGCTTGTGGGACTTACTCCCCAGCATGACAGTGAGGGAATGGCATCACATGTGTTAAGACTGGGAGATGCTTAAAAAGTCTATGAAATAACAATTTACACAAATTCCACTCAGTAGATACTGTTGTTTGATTATTCTCCCCTTCTTACAGAGGGGAAGTTACTTGATCTGTCCTCAGTGCAGTTACTCTGGTTGACACAGGAGGAACTATAGACTATTTCCTTTTCTCCATTCCTCCCATTTTCTCTGTCCCTCCCATTTCCCCATCTCATCTATTTCTCTCTTTCCTCCCACCCTTTCTGAAGGTGAGTGGAAGAGGTGGAGCCCCTCCATGTGAACATCTGTGAGGCAGCAATAGCTGCTGGTACCAAGTAACAACCCCCTGTTCCACTGTTAAATGATGGCCAGGGTTGCTGCAGATGACACTCAAGGGGCTTGGGTCTTGTAACCCTTTTGAAGGTTAGCTCATCCCTGGGGAGCATTATTGCACCTCATGAGAAGGGCAATAATGTTATTAGAGAGAGTCTAAATGAGGGCCACAGAGATGTTGAAGGGGCTTGAGGGGAAGCCATATGGGGAGCAGCTGAGGTCACTTGATCTCTTCAGCCTGGAGAGGAGGAGATTGAGGGGAGATCCCCTTGCTGCCTACAGCTTCCTTGTGAAGGGAAAAGAAGAGGCAGACACTGATCTCTTCTCTGTGCTGACCAGTGACAGGACCAAAGGGAATGACCTGAAGTTGTGTCAGGAGAGGTTAAGGTTGGATATCAGGAAAAGATTTTTCAGCCAGCAGGTGACTGGACACTGGAACAGGCTCCCCAGAAAAGTGGTCACAGCAACAAGCCTGGCAGAGCTCAAGAAGCTTTTGGACAATGCTCTCAGGCACATGGTGTGACTGTTGGGGTGTCCTGCTCAAGGCCAGGAGTTGGACTTGATGATCCTTGAGGGTCCCTTCCGACTCAGCATGTTCTTTGATTCTGTGTTTCCATAGTTAGAGGGAGGATCTTATGGACCAGATAGCTACAGGTGACTCCTCCTCACCCAAGAACTGGGTAGATCTACTGATCCATAGGGCATAGATGGTACCTCCTCCTCCTCCTTGGGTCAGGCAGTGTCCTGAAGAGGTAGAGAGCGGTACCTGTGTCATGGTCACAGTCAAGACAACCTATTTACTGATTCCCTTTAGAAATCCTACAGATATCTATGTTCAAAATGTCCATGCTTGGTTCTGTTTCTACACAGTGGCACAACTTAAAACAGCCTCTCATTAGCCCACTGTAACTGGGGAAAGAGTCCATTTCTTTTCCCTACCAAAGCCTAATCTTGACAGAGATGAAAACATAGGACTGAACTGTAATTTTGGACTACGAAACTGGTTTTTTTTTGAGGCGATGATATTATGTGTTTGCTTATAGCAATTTGGCAAACACTTCAGATTGGACAAGACATTTCTCTTTGAGAAATGCCTGCTGTTCCTGTGTAAGAAGAACTTTAGAAGAAACTATTCACGTATTTTGCTATCCATTCTTATTTTATGGGATTTGAGCCAAACCATACTTGAAAAATACTGTGCACCACAAGAATTTGTTCACAATCATGAATCTTTTTCTTTCCTTCTTTTCTGCAATATGCATAAAGGTAGGCTTTTTTCCTTCTTTTGAGCAAGCCACAGTCTATATTCTAGCATGTTTTCTGCTAGTAGATAATTCCTTCAAATGAGGAACCTGTGTTCCCACTCTGTCTGTGCCCTTGGGATTTGTATGCCTGTGTCTGAGACTCCTTTTTTTTTTTTTTTTTTGTTCTGACATTTACGTTCTCAGTATTCACAGTAGTCTTTCCCATTCACATTCATCGCTTCAGGGAGATGAACTGTTTTGTTTTTTTTTTTAAAGAAAGACAATTCTTAATAAAACTGAGGAATATCACACATGAAACATCAGGTTAAAAGAGCTTCAAGGGATGAATTATGGTGACAGGCTAGGAAGGTAAGAATTAAGCTATAAGTTGTCCTTCTACTCCTACTGAAATGGGGAAACAAAGCTTTCCAACTTAATCTCCAGGCAACATATCTTCCCTACTGCTACTGTCCCTTATTACACAAAAAGAAATTTCTATTCCCCTTTGAACAGTAGAATAATTGCCCAAGAAAGAAAGCCAGGCTCTGTTCTCAAGTCTAGCTGTGCCCTGTCAGTGAGTACAGAAGGAGGTGACATCAGAAACACTTGAAAGGAAAGGGAAAGTCAATAAGTTTGTATTTACTGTTGAGAAATATTGAAAAGCCTCTTTTGTATTGTACAACTCCCCGTGGCCACTCAGGCATTGCTTTAGAGTTGAACTTCCACGGCATTGGCTTTTGAAGCATTGCAGCAGACCCGGCAGTGACCAGCAGTGCTGCTAATCTTTTCTCCATGACCATGGAGAGAGGGTCAACTCGGTCACTCTTGGCTGTTTCCATGTTGGATGGATGTCTGTGGCTGAGGGATTTAGGTCAAAGACCACATGATGACGGGGTGTGCTCGTCACAGATGCCTCAATGACTTTGCTGGAGATGTTGAGGTCAGCGACAGGATGTTACTCAGTGAAGGCGCTGCTATCGCACAGCAGCAAGGACACGTCTCTGGAACAACCACGCAAAACGAGATAAAGCAGATGAAGGGGGCCTTTTTTCTTTGTTTCCATCTGCTGGTGTGTCATTGGAGCTGATGAGATGTCTTGCAACCCTTTATTTGCCCTTCACTGGCTATGCAATGATGTTTTACTGTGAGAAGATGATAATATTTTCAGAATAGATGCAAACAAATGGGAATAATGAGGATACAAATAGCTCAATTAGCCTAAAATATTCTTTTTACTTATTGTAGCACTAAATTAGTTGATCCCAGTGTGATCTGACATGGTAATTCCCATTTGTTTCACATACAGGCTCATTTTGTAGTTCTGTCCTGTCCAAAACTCACTATAATTTATTTCATCATTCTCCTCTTTTAATCCCATGATGTTGAGTTCTTTTTAGTCCGCTTGACTCTATGATATTAAGTTCCAGTTTTTTTCTTCTTCCTTTCTTTCCCTCACACTTTTTGTTTTGTTCACCCAGTGCAGTGTACTGTAACTTTTACCTTCCCACACGTAACACGTTCTTGGCTCCTACCCTTCACTGACAGATAAAAATTGAGACACACGTTCCATGTAGCCATGTCTGTTAATGGCAAATAGATGTCCTGGAAAAGCAAAAGAGCTTTCAGAGCTCCTCAAACACTGCAAATTATCCATCAATATTATTTCTTTGACTTAATAAATGTGCTCTGGCCTAAGACAAGTCCCTTTGGACTACTGTCTGCAAATGTATGAGATTGACTTTATTGGATGAAGGTCAAATATTCTGAAATTATGATATTCTGCATACAAAAGTATTTGTGGGGAAAGAATTGCATGTTTTCATGACTAATTCTGCCAAGAAGAGAATATTCAACATATGACTTTCTGTTGAGTCCCAATTAAAGCCCCCCATCAATCAGACAATTTCAAGTACTTCCAGAGAATATGTTTTGATCAGTTTGAGCATAATAAAAGAACTCACCAAAATCAGTATTAGTTATGAACAAGAAAGACACCTTAGAAATCTGGGTATTATGCAAGTCAATAGATAGATGATATTGGTTACACAGCTGCATTATTGTAAGCAAATAAATACATTTTAATTGTTTCTTGTTCTTATATTGAATTTTTGCACGCTGGTGGTGTTTCGATGTTCAGAGGACAGAAGCAATATTAACTTAACTGTGCCCCATTCTGTGCCAATACAAACCAAAGAAAAGTTCCTGTTCCTGACAGGCAAAATTTCAAGCATTAGACATGAAGACATGGGAAGGTGAATGTAGAATAGCATGTTTCTTTTTCACTGTGGAATGTAGCACTCATCACCTTGTACAGTCTGAAAGCAGGATACTGTTATGAGAGGAAGAGGGATAATTTTAGTCAAAATTCAAAAGACTACAACCCCCTGGAGGTGAGGTAAGCTCTAAGGAGAATAGAGACACTATGCTATGATTCTTTTTAAGTTTACAGCAGGAATAAGAGAGAGAGAAATGCCTTTGAGGTGAAGACCTGAATTCTAGATGCAGACTGGTGAACAGAAGGGAACTAAGGGAACAAGATTTATTGCTAAGGAATTTTAATGAGGAAGTACATAAATTTTGTGTAAATAAATTAAAATAATAACTTCTATACTGTATGACATACAGTAAAAACTGCAGGTTCCTTTAATTAGCCCAGAGAACTGAGACTTAACTAAGTTCTGCTGTTTCTTCCACCTTTTAATGTCCACATAATGCTTCCAAATATATTAATCAGATAACGTCTGAAGAAGTCTTCAATTTGCTGTGGTGTGAGGAGGGACTCCAAGCAGGATGAGTGCATTTCAGGGGAGCCACAGGTCAGCCACAGTAAAACAAAAATTGGATTTGAAAAATACTCATGTTCAATACTATTTATATCTAGTCTTGGCAAAATCAGGTCAGAGCAGTATTTTGTTGTGCTGATAAACGTGTAGTAATGGCTGTACATCTACTTATTCAAATGAATAGTCTATCCCTATACTCTCCATACTCCAAAGATAAACGTCTCTTCCCAAGGCAATGGAGGTCCACACCACTTCAGTAATTCCTAGGAATACTATTTTTAAGCAAATATTTTTCTGAATTAAAAAAAAAAAATACTACAATTTTAAATATTTCTGATATTGACTACTTTTACTTAATCACATTTAAGTCCTAAGCATGGCTATGTGGGAAAGTAAGATGCTCCTATCACAGTCCATTCCACAAGTCACATCCTCTCCCTCATATAAAGCCCAGTGGCATTTAAAACAAGAGGGCTGGAGCATGTGAGCCAGGGAGATGTCCCAGTACACAGTTCACTCGTGTAACTGTGAGAGATGGGGTGTCCTGTGTGAAGGTCACTAGTGTGGTTATGGTTAATGACCTTACTCCATGGCAGGTCACAGGACTTCCGAAACCTCAAAATGAGCACGGAGCTAATTACTGCATCCCTGTGTTTACATACTGCATATGCCAATGGGCCCTAGCTCTGGCCTTTGCGAGCCTGAGTTACTATAATTGAGGAATCTGTCTTGTGAAGAGTTTGGTTGTTTATTTTCCATTTGTTGCTGCCAAGAGGGCTTCTCATTTCCTTTCCTTGCAAGGGTTTTGACTCTTTAACTTTAACACATTTCCAGCCTCCAATAGTAGGGCTGCTGAGACCGGGAATCCACTAGCTGCAACACGAAGGGAAATAGCATCCTGGGGATACCCCAAGCGAGGCAGAGCATGGTCAGCACCCAGCTGCCACTGACACTGGCCAGAAAACATGGGCACAACCTAGAAAGGAGATCTGGATGAACAGGCTTCAGAGGGAAAAATAAGGCCAAAACAAGTCAAAATGATTTGTGGATCCAAAATAGCTAATAGTAGAGGATATACTGACTAGAAATCAAGGGTTGAAAATGCTGGAAAAAACTATTTCTAACCTTGAAGCATTTTCAAGATTTGATAATAGGCAGTTTTGAAAGTTTTACTATGCTACTACCTGCAAACAGAGACATTAAAATCTGAACTAATTAGTAGTAATGTTTAATTTCATGACAAGTTATTTTGTTTGTGCTACCGTGAACATTAAATCCTCATCAAAACTCCCAGTTCTGACAGACACACATGAACCACACAAGCAGGTAGTACATCCATACTGTGTGCCTCTGTATATGTGGTACTCCGCATGAATGCACACCCTCTGCACACATGCACCATGCCAAGGTTGTGATCTCTGAGTAATAGGCATCTTGAGGAACAGTCAGGTGAAAACGGTTGTGCTCTCAGATATCAAAATTAGTTTAAACCCTGCAGGGTGCTGAGCTGATACTGTCTCTGTGCTCCTTGGAAGATGTTCTCCTTTCCTGCTACTAGCTCCTCTCTTGCCACTTTCTGCCTCCTCCCTGTCCTGGGGAGCCTGGGAGCAGTGGGGAGACGACTCAGATGCCCTGAGCTCCTCTGGAGCATGCTATAAAAAATGTGCTGGACGTGCTGTTGATAAAAAGCATCAACCTCATATTAACAGGAATAGTGTCAAAGCTGAGACAGAAGTATGTGGTCAATTGTTCTTGTAAGGGAAGTGAATCAGAAAAAAGCTGATTGCATTCTTTTATTAAAATGTGAACAATGTGAAAGCTGTCCTCAGATCACTAAACCAAATAAGGGATAGAAATCAGCTATTTTTCTCTTCTAATCTTCCCTTTTGGTGCCTCCTTGTGCTCCAGAATTGGCTAGCTAACTATATTTTAGATGCCTGAGCTTTGTAGGAAAATCTGAAGGGAATACAAGCCCCTCAAGAACCCTTCCTCCTCCCCCTTGCAAAGTATCCATCAGGTATTCATTCAGCACTAAATTTCTAGCACCTGCCTAAACTCTTCCCTCTTGAATAAAAATGTTTGGGATTGAAAGCTCCAGTTTCAGAGAGTGAAACCCACATCTGTGTCTATTCTGCAAAAGAAAAGAAGGCAGAGGTCTGCTCCTTGCCCACAAAGTCCAGGTCCACCTGGCTTGCCACCAAACCAGCTGGGTCTATTCCCTCCATAGCAGATTTGACTGGGGAAGAGGGCAGGTCAAACAGAGTCCTTAAATTCCCAGTTATGTTATGCAGACAGGCAGAAGTCTGCTTAGTCTCTGATCTTCCTCCCTGGCACGTCTGGGAGCAACTGTGGCACAACTTATTCATGGCACCTTCACCTTCGGTGACTTCCCATCGTTTCAGGGAGAGGCACACAGGAAACTGCAACCACCCTCCCCTCTCTGCAGGGCTCCAGGGCAGAGGCAATGTGCAAAAGAGCAGCGTGCCATTCTCTCCTACTCCTCATCCCTTCCTTCCTCTGCCAGACATCCTTGCATACCCCACTGGCCTTCTATTACAGCTCACAGTTAATGCTGCTGAAGTCCTAACTCCTAGTGATGTAAGGAGCACTTTCTGAGGAAGGGACACATTTGTCACTGCTGGGAGGGGAAACGAGGCTCTTCCAGGATGTGTGCCACAGTGGGATACCATCACAACTTCGTTCTGTTGACGCTTCAGCAGACCCCACATCAAGCTGTTTTCTCACATTTGGACAATATTGCTCCAAAGCAAATGTGAAGGGATGTGGATGCTGGGAGCAGGGCCCGCCTGGCTCTGACCACCTGGAGACCTAAACTCTTCACTGTTTTGACCTGAGTGTCCTGGAAAAAAAGAACAAATGTAAGAGAGAAGTTTGATAGGGCATCTATCAAATTTAGTCCAAGAATGCAAAATATTTGGGGTATGTGAGCTACAGAGTAAATCAGGCTGTGGATGTTTCAAGTCTAATGGCGACACATCCAGCACTGTTTAATCAGCTAAATCCTGGGCTATGGAACACTTCCATGTATAGCAATGCTGTTATAACACTGCAGTCATGGGCAGCATGGCACTCATTCATTATTGTGTTACAGCTGCCCTCATTTTAAAGGGCCTGATCCAAGACCCACTGAAATCCCATTGACTTCAGAGTATTGTGGATCTAACCATAAAGCAGGGATTTTCAGCATTCCTTTGTAACAAAGTGAAAACAAAGGAGCACTTTTTTGGCCGCTGCTTCTCCTCATCTCTCTGGATATTTGGCTTTTCTTCCCCACCCAGGCAGCTCTGTTTGTTTTTCCCCACCCAGATCTCTGCATCTCCAGTCTCATTGTCTCTTCTCAGCTCACTATCCCAGCCAGCTCTGACACCTGATGTAGCCTTTGGTCTGCTTCGGCTGCCACCTCCCAGCTCCCTTTCACCTTCATAACTTTGAAAAGGGTATGAAGTTAAGTTATGAAGTTAAACACTTGCTGCCATAACCTGGTGTTATAAAGGTCCAAGGAAGCTTCAGAACATTCCCAATGACATGATAACATCCAGTGTTATTTTCAGAGATCCTAAAGATTGGGAGAGAGATTGTGGGAATCTCTCTGGAAGATTTTTAAAGAGGTTAGACAAACAATCATCAGAGCCAGCCTAAGTATAGCAGTTCAGCTTCATAGACCAGTAAGGGACTAGATAATTTTTTGATAAGCATTTATAAAATGGCAACAAAATTTCCACAAAACTTTTTCTTGCCTGCTGCTTTCTGCAAAACTCCCACAAAAAGACAGCATACTGCCTATTTACAGAGCAAAAATCCAAGTATCTCTATCCACTGACATCAGTATAAGGCCTCCTGCTGTCATTTACCAAGCTCAGACTTTTATTTGGGCCTGAGTCAAAGAACTGAAATTAACTTTTCATCATTTTGGTCCAGTTTAGTCATTTGCACTGCAGAGATATCTGTTCATGTTTCTCTTGCATTCACCAGCTTTGAATAATTGTTACAGGAAGAGTAGAGGGCTGGATTTTCTTGCTAATTTACAAGAGATATAAGGTAGCAACTCTCTGCCAATGAAAATGTGTCTATTTTGAGAGCAGATGCAGATATGGTCCATGAGGGGCATATTGCTGTATGATTAGGCCTGAAAAAAAAAACTAAAACGAGGACAGATGCAAACAAATATTATTTTTCAGTAATTCTTGTTGAAGTAATTTTGCAGTAACAAAAAAATAATGGAAGAAAAAACCCAAAAACCCAACCACATTTAAAAATGTGGTGGCCATGCAAGATTGAGAAAAAGCATTTTCTAAATTTTCTATTTTTAGTTCCTTGAAATTCAAAATGGTAGCAAAAAAATTAACTAATGTTCCATGAGAGAAACGTATACAGCTAACTTTAAGGTCAGAATGTGACAATTAACTGTGGGGATTTTCTATTGTTGTTTTGTTTTACAAGCAAGATGAACCAGTAATGAAATTTCTCAATTCTAATCTAATCCTCCCCAATATCTACAGCAAACAGTAGCCCCAGTGTAAAGATTTACAGCTCCAGTTATGTCTCTACTTTGTTCTTGAGCGTGTATTTACTTCTGCCCATTTGCTTTCTGAAATTCTCTCTCATTTGTCATCTGAAGAACTCCATTTAAAAGGAAAACAGGCTTCAGACATGAAACACAGCTACATTCCTGAAACATGAGATGAACAACCTTTAATTCATGCAACCTTTCATTTACAGTAATGTTTAATGGATGGGCTGGTTTCACTATGGACAATGCCTCTCCCTGTCATTAGCCTGCAGAAAGGGCTAAAACTCTTAAGCATTTAAAGGAGCTCCATTTCAGGCTCTGTACTCCCTCCTCCCCTCCCTCCCCCAACTCCCCATCACCCCTTGTGACTGCCCTTTTTCTGAGTGCACAATCTAAATGCTACACTCTGCAAATTGCACTTATTGCTGGCTTCGAGCGTTGAAGAACCCTTCTGAGCACTTTTTATACAAACCCTCACAAGGTCAGAGTTGGAAAAATCTCAGCTGGTGGACTTGGATCCCATGAGCTAGTGACCATTTATAATTAATATTAATGAATGGCAGATGACAGATGTTTATTGCCTAAGCAGAAACGTGCATTGCTAAACCAGAAGTATTTAGTTTAAATCCAGAAGAACTGACTTTATTTCTTGTATGGATGTGGGGTGGTGGTGGGGAATTCCAGCGGGTGATCCAGCCTTTGCTACCTTTAAGCATGAGCATGGAAACAATAATTTTTTTAAGACAGAATCCTGAGCTCTCTATTTGAAGTATGACATTTGATCCAAAACATTAACTGAAGTAAGGAGAACTCTGTGCACTTTGGCAGCTCTGATTTGCAGCAGTAGTGGCTTTTATCCATCGAGTCTAAAGCACCAAAATTAAGGAGCTCTTACCTCTGTTTTACACTTGTGGAACCTGAGAAAGTAATTTAATTATACGTTTTTAGAGAAAAAAAAGTCTTTGTCACTGAGAAAAAGGATTGCCTTCCCAGACACAGTATATTTTTTGTTGGTGGATTTTTTTTTCCATAGTGGTCTTAAATTAAAGTAAAGCTACGATGCATGAATCTTTCAAGAATAAATGTGACACAATGGAAGATGTAACATGGAGATGGAAGAGTCTTATCTCTGTGAATACTTAAGGCTGATGGAATCTCTGGTTTTGATCTGAAAGAAACTCTTATAGCACATAAATTAACTTCCTGGACGTAGAGACATCTTGGATAACATTTTCAAAAGTACGACAACAATTTCAAGTAATTTCTTAGAATTTCTGGTTGAGGTTGGAATAAGAGTCTATTTGTTCTGAATCCCTTGGACAAAGCATCCTGCTCCTTATAGTATCTTGCTACAGTATGTGTATTTGCTGTTTTCTTGCTCCTGAGATTTTTACACTGTCTGTAAACTGTTTCTGAGTATGCCGTTCCAGACCCTTGCAAAATATTATTTGGTTTAGTGGCTACAGGGTTGGTCTCAGGTCTTTTAAAAGCGTGCCAAATGAATTGCTGACAAATGCGGGTGGTGCTTAAATCTGTAGAAATAGTGAGCAATTTCTGCTTTTGGCTGAAGCAGAATTTCTTGGAGCAGGCAAGAAAATTATTAGTTACTGAGTTTGAAAGAGAAACATGAACATGTTTGGTGACTACTGTACAGTGGGCTTCTTCACCTGGAGGCAGGAGGCAGCTGGAGAGAGAGGCTGCTGATCCCTACAGTCCCAATTTTTTCCAGAGAATCCCGACTTTGTGCAATACATCGTCGTACTGAAAATATCACTTGCTGAACTTTTCCATCAGGTTCCTTAGAACCTTTCTTGCATTCCAGCAGTTCAGCTCCTGTAACCAGCCCTGCTGTACAGGCTGCATACACACCACAGGAACACCTAGGGGTGTTACCATTTTAGCACTGCTGTGACACTCTCAAGGCACCTGCCAAGTCGAAAAATAAAACATGCAAGGTGTGCTGAATGGCCATTGTGCACAGCTGGCAGGATCTGTGTGAGACAGGACATGGGGCAGATCTCCTGGTGGAGGTGGATCAGGGGTTCCAGAACTTCCTTAGCACTTGGGGGTGCTCTTTCATGAGAGGCTGCATTCTCTCTCAGTGGGTGCTGCATCTCCTCCAGCCTTTGGGCCACAGGGGCATGTCTGCATCCATCTCAAGAGCATGGCAGTCAGTTAGTGAAGTATCCTAAGTGAAGTGGCCTCCAGTGATGCACTGTCACATGGCAAAATCATTCTTCACATTCCACTTCCAGCTACTCATAAAGCTGGCTGCTCACTTCAGTGTGCAAAGCTGTGTTACTACAAAAAGCTCTAAATGCAAAGTTCATCCTCAGAGGAATTTAAAAAGAATAAACTTATCACATTCTTGGTGAAGAAAAAAAAATAAAAGAAGGCAAGACAGCCTGGATAAAATTCACATGGACAACTCCTATCTGTGATTCATGTTAAATTGAAGAATTACGGGCAATGTTAAAATATTTGCATTCAAGTTCCTTTTGTGCATATCCACCACGAACCCCACTCAGAATACTTTTTAAAATATTTTATAAGCATCGATTTTCCAAATAAATGGAAAATACCAGATTACCAGAGTCATCACATTTCCCAGAAATGTGCTGATTTCAATGAAGTCCCAGTCGAAAGCAGGCAGGTTTTTGAAACAACCTTGCCTTTGTGTCAGGTTTCTGCCTAGTATCCTTTCAGCTTGTCCATTGGGTTGGCCTCTGGCAGCCCACCTGGCAGGCTGACAAAGACTCAACAGCCTGAAAACCTAAGATCCCTTTGGCAACTTGGTCCAAGATTCCTAGGCTTCATTGGGCTCAATTCTGAATCCTTCTGGCATATAAATTCCCTGAGCCTTTTTCAGAGGCAGCCCATGAGTCTTGGTGATCCCAATGTCCTTTTCCATAAGCTTCTCTCCACCTGGTAAACTGCCAGGTGTTCTCTCAATAGGGAAGAAAAATCCTTCAGAAACACATGGAGATGGCCAAAGTTAAATTTCATGTCACCCTTTTAGAGAGGGAATTTTTTGAGTTTCTGATCCATATGCAATTTCAAAGCCTGACCTGTCACTTTAATCAATGTGAAAATGTATTTGGAAATATTGGCACTAAGAGAGGGGAGGATCAATGTTTTGGCCAGCTGAAATAGTACACACACACTGGAGACACAAAACAGAAAGGGACAGTCAATTTTCAACACCTTGACTTGAAAAGTATCCTTGAAAGCAAATTCTCCCTTCAGTTACACCAAACACCAACCTTGGTGACCTCCGTGTGTTTGAGCAAGTACAACACAGAGGTCAGAATCAGGCCTCTGATGAATTTTGGTAAAAACAGCCTGCTTCTGTGCTGATGGATTTGCTGAGAGGATCCATCAGGAGCTGCTGTCCCCCTGTATGCTACCTGCTGCTGACAGGCTGGTCCAGCTGGTCAGCTGGCCTGGGGTCCACAGGGACTCCTGTCTACCTGTCAGCACAAGTGTCACCCAGGCAGAAATGCAAACAAACAATGCTCAGATTGGAGGGGACAAGTGAACCGTGCCGAGAGGGGCCAGAGTGGCATCCTGTTGACTCCTCATCTTCCTTTACCTTCCTGGCATATGAGAAAACTTAAGAAAATGTAAGGAGGGGACTCCAGGGGGAAGGTGCACCTATACCAGCAAATGAAATGGTGGAAGATGCCCTGGCTCCCTGCTCCTTGTGTATAGTACCAGGGTAGGAACTGCTGGCCTGATTCAAGTGTTGGATTCAGCACTTGAAAAATGCATCCAGGATCTGTACCCAATCATCAGTATAGCCCAGCTGTGAGCCATGGTCGATAATGGAAAAAGGCATTCCTTGGAGATGCACCCAGGTATTGGGGTCATATAAGTGTCATCTGAATTACCAGGTTCCATTGAGGCAATCAGTTTAAGTAAAACCAAGGGGAACATCTCTTCTCAGTCATCCCTCCCTTCAGAGCACACTGCGCACAAATTTGAGTACTAAAGAAACAAGTTTCTTTGGTGGTTTTCTCCATTTTACTATTGTACTAGAAAGAGTTTAAATGTCTGCTGAGGCACCAGCATCTGTCTCTTATCATGTATAACTTTTCTTGATTATTTCTAGAGCGGCAGACTAAACACGCAGCTCTGACATAATGCAGCATCACATTTTTATTTCTGGTTTGTTCAAAAGACTGCACCAGCTGAAATAAGTATCTAAAAAGGACTATACTTATGACCTCAATCCAAGCTAACGGGAGGGCTTGGATTATTGGTGACTAAAAGGAAAACAGGCTATTAGAGATTTTTCTCAATATCCTGATGCTCTAACAACAGGGTAAGGGCTTTTGGTACCAATCACTATTATTCCCAATATTTGTACTGGTTCCTGATTCTCCTAATCTTAAAAGAGGTCCATCAAGTGGATTTGGATACTCATGGACCTTTTCCCCTCTTTTAGGAGAGCTGTAAAAACCCAATCCCATCCAAAAGTCACCATTAAAAGTCTCAAAAGAAGAAAATACCAGTTTCCTAAATACCAGGATCGTCTAGGTCATGTCCTGTCCTAAGGATCCTAAATACCAGGATGGTCAAGGTCATTTCCTGTCCTAAGGAATGGGGAGTGATTTTCTGGTCTGCTAAATTGCCATTACTTTCCTGTCTTTGGAAGCTGTGTTCAGACTTGATAAACTGTGGGTTCTTATAAGATGAAAACTGTTACGTAATTACAAAATTGGTGTTGTTGGCATGTTAATCCTGATTAAAACAAGGCTGCTAGCAAATTCCCTTGGTCCCAACAGACAAGCATGAAGGGAATAAATCCCCACAAGTGTTTTTTTTGAAGAGGTAGCAGTAAATGTCTCCACAAACAGCAAACAGAACTCATTATAGGAATCGTGCTTCTGTGGCTGCTTCTTTGACTGGAGGATATTCTATTTTCAGGCACTGGCAATATCTTTTCTATGGCACTGGAAAGGCACATCCAATCAGTTTCTATTGCAAGAGGTCATCACAAGCCAGGGACTTTCCATAAACCTTGCTTATGAGCTCATGAGTGTAGAAGTGTCATTTCCCAACCATCCACAGAAGAAATTATATCTCCTGACATCCCATACACCTAACAGGATACAACTTTCTCCTTATCTCCTACAGCAGTGAAAAACTCGACATCTCCTGTCTTGGTGTAACTCATCGGGTCAGCCTCCTCCCATTCCTCTCTGCCTGCTTCATGCCAACAGCTGTGGTGCAGGCCCCAGCTATTTTTGTATTTGGAAACAACATTCTCATTCCTGCTAATGTGCCTCCTTCAGCACTGCTCTTGCAAGGACAAGCTAGCACACACAATGTAAATAAGAACATTTTTCAAGAGAATGCAATCTGGTAGTCCAGATCCTATTTTCAGAGGCAAAGAAACTTCAAGGATCCTCACACAAGGACATCTAAAGTCTACATCTAGAGAAGTACTACCACTCTTCAGAGGGGATAGGACATGTATTTACAAGTTAGTTGCTCAACCATAAGTATCAATAGCTTTTGAGGTATCGCATCATCATAGAATCACAGGATGGTTTGGATTAGAATGGGCCTTGAAGATAACCTAATTCCAATCCCCTGCCATGGGCAGGGACACCTTCCACTAGACCAAATTTTTTGAAGCTCTACCCAACCTGGTCTTGAACATTTCCAGGAATGGGGCAGCTGCAGCTTCTCTGGGCAACCAGTTCTAGAATTTCTTCCTCAGATCTTATATTAACTTCCTGTCTTTCATTTTAAAGACATTCTTCCTTGTCCTGTCACTACCTGCCTTTGTCTTTAAAAGCCCCTTTCCATTTTTCTTGTAGGCTCCCTTTAAGTACTATAAGGCCACAATTAGGTCACACCAAAGCCATCTCTTTTCCAGGCTGAACAATCCCAATTCTCTCAGTCTTTGCTCATAGGAGAGGGCCTTCATCTCTCTAGTCATCCTGGTGTCCCTCCCCTGGACTTGCTCTAAAAAGCCTGTGTCCTTCCTGTGCCTGGGACCCCAGAGATGGATGCAGTGTTCCAGGCGGGGTCTTACAAGAGAGAAGGGGCAGAATCCCCTCCCTCGCCCCACTGGCCATGTTGCTTTGCATGCAATCCAGGATACCAATGTCTTTCTGAGCTGCAGGAGCACATTGCTGGGTTATGCCCAGCCTATCCATCAGCATTCCCAAGTCCTTCTCAGCAGGGCTGCTCTCCATTTGTTCACCGCCCAACATGTACTGGCACTGAGAGTTGTCCCAGCACAGGTGCAGCACCTTGAACTTGGTCTTGTTAAACCTCATGAGATTCCCAAGGGCCCACTTTTTGATCTTGTCCAGCTATCTTGGATTATCAAAGATCACTACATAGAACTATGGATATGACACATGCCTTAAGGTCTGTATCCATCTAGACTGGTACGGAAACCAGGTAGGCTAATGTTATGCATCTCAATAGCAGGAGACCCAAGGTTTGGCCAAGTTACTTGCTCCTTGAATGTCTTTGGACCTTAGCTCTGTTAAATGCTTTACCTATATTCTCTTCAGCATTTGGAACAACTGCAGCAGTAAGGCAGGCCAGGAAATGCACTAAGTCATGTAGCATCCAGATTGTTCTGAAGTCGTTGACTCTCACACTCTGGTTACCCAGAAATCTAGTGATTATAAAACAGGGCCACAATAGCTAAGGAAGAAAAGAAGAAAAAGAAAAGACTGCTGTGAAAAAAGTTATGCAGTTATGCTGTTTAAACTTCAAAAAGACATAGCAGATGAATCAGCCACTTGTGGCTTGGGAATGAAAGGAGAAAGTCCATTGCATCACTGGGCAGCCGGGGGTTTGGAGGGATCTTATCTTGGCAAGTAGTGTGAGTACGTGCTACAGGCTATGTTCCAGAAAAAAAATGTGTCACTTTTCTCGAAAAGGAGAATGATCTGCTCATTTGCATAATATGGCATGACTGTATTGTTGACAGAGCTAGAGTAAGGGAGTTCAGAGCCTGGGGCATGCTTCTCTTCCTGGTTTCTTTGCTCAGCATGGTTTCTTTGCGTCATGCTGTTGTTGTCCAGGCCACATGACGAGGAAAGTGTGACAGACTTTTAGTCTAAGGACTAAAAATGCCTCTGAGAAGGGTGTGGACAGGTGGAAAGGAGAGCAACACAGTGTAGCAGCACTTAACCTTTAGGTTTTGTCCCTGTGCCTCATGGGGTACAGAGGGATTGGGGCACTGGTGCTGCAGCATCAGTGCTGACAGTGCTCCAGTAGCCAGGAAGCACCAAGAGGTCAGAGAAGGCTGTGGGGGGTGTGAAAGAGCACTGTGGCACATTACAGCAGTGGCTTGTGGTCTTTTATTGCACCTCTTCAGCTTATTACAGTGTAGTGGGGAGGATTTGTGGTCCGTGGTGACAGTCACAGTAGAAGCAGTGGGACCCTTCCAGAGAGGGGTCTGTTACATCAGTGCCTGCAATCCCAACAGGAGCAGTTCCATGACCCTCTTGCTCCTTTTGCTCTCCCATAGTAAATGTCTTCGTGGGAGTGATGAAAGAAATGCAATCATCACAAATGTCTGAGGCCAGATTCTCATCCCTCTGGGATTTCCATGAAGCCTACCCTGTAATACTTCCTCCCCATCAAAGTGAAGCAGTTTGCACAATCAGATTTTATGTCTTCCTATGGTGTTTGGGATTTCAGCACCCAAGTGCCCTGTAATAATTTCAGCTGAATATAATAGCTGGGACTAAGTGACAATGCTTAAAGCATAAGAAATCTGTCACCTGTGTTAGTTAATCCATGTCAGTCATGATTTTCTAAGTAACTGTCTGTCATACAGCGCTTTTGAGTACCAAGGCCTCCCAAGTCATGGCCAAAGCGTCCTCCCACTAATCCATAAAATACAGCTACAGATCTAGTGGAAATACCACATCTGATGAGATAATGCACAGGCTTCTCTGAAATACCCCGGCTTGTTTAAATAGATGTATTCAAACATGGATTGCGTAAATACAGACTCAGGAATTTCTTTGACCCGGGGCTATAAGATATATTAACAAGAACTCAGCACCTTGAATCTGATTAGACATGTAATTATATTGTTATCCAAACTAATTTCATGTCTGCATTTAATTTGAACTACTGTACTTCTCAAAATTATAGCAAGTCACTAGATTTTCATCAATATAGGAATTTGCTATTATTAGAAGCAGCAAGGTATCTCCTGCGTACCAGAAAACTCTCACTACCTGCAGATCAATTCTTCCAGTACAGTTGTCTGTACAAAGCGTTAGTTCCAACATAAAAGCTATTTTAACACCAATTAATTGCTTTATTGGAATATATATTGCAAGTATTATACATTTGTAATACAATAGTACAATAATATCAGAGATGTATTAGATTCCCACGGATACTTCTCTGATATTATATATATTCTCTTCATAAGCAAAACACTCTATTGGAAAATATTTCATCTCCTGTCTAAAAATACTTAGGCTATTTTTTTTCTATTTTTAATTTTGAACGGTTGTATTGAATCTATAAGAAGAAATAAACCTTAGTAACGTTACTGCATCATAACAAGAATTCCGTGACTCATAGGGAAAGTTCACCCGCAGGCAAAATAAAGCAAAGACAGAGGGTAGAGCGGCAGGAAGGGCACGGGCGGGAACTTTAGGACACGACCGGAGGGGACGGGGAAGGGAACCTGCGGCTGCCGAGCCGCCCCCGCCCCAGCCCCGCCTGGCGCGGAGCCGCGGCGCCCCCGCGCGGGCGGCACGGGCACTGCAGCACTGCCCGGGGACAGGCAGCGACTGCAGCGAGAGAGAGAGAGAGAGAGAGAGAGACTCATGCGCCTGAAATGTTACGGGCTGCAGAGAGAACGTTCTAACAAGAACATTCTTCGTAAGTGGAATTGAAATTCCAGGAGAATATATTCCTCCAGGTCATGTTATTGCATCGTTTATTTCTTCGCTGAGTTCCAGTTTTAATAATGGCCTCGCCTTCTCTTCTTCTGCAAAGGCAAAGTAGGTCATAGAAATACAGAATGGTTTGGGTTGGAAGGGGTCTTAAACGTCATCTAGTTCCAGCACCCCTGCCGTGGGCAGGAACACCTTCCACAAGACCAGGTTGTTCCAAGCCCCATCCAAACTGGCCACAAACACTTCCAGGATGGGGCAGCCACAGCTTCTCTGGACAACTTGTTTCAGTGTCTCACCACCCTCACAATAAAGAATTTCCTCCTAACATCTAATCTAAATCTCTTCTCTTTTAGTTTAAAACCTCTCCCCCTTGTCCTATCACTATCTGTCCATATAAAGAATCATTCTCCATCTTTTTTTATAAGCTCTCTTTAAGTACAGAAAGGCCAACTCTTATTCAGAGATGAACTTGTAAACATAATGGCCCATGTAATTTTTGCACTTTTCATTTCACAGATAGCCAAATGCCCAAATTTTCAATGAATTTCCATGATACTTGGTACCCAGTTCAATGTGCTGCTATGAAGAGAGTTTCAGCAAGTAGAAGAAAGAAGAAAAAATATCCAGGAACAAATCTCTGGGAAGAAGAGAGAAGGGATATGAACAGGGAGGGTGATGTACACAAAAATGGGGCTCCAGCTATATCCCAATGCTAGCAGAGAACTGCTGGTAGAATCTTCTCTTGGGTCTAAACTGAAAGACAAACTGACTAGGAGTAACATTACACTGTCACATAAAAGTTTTCATTTTTAAAAATAGTCGTGAAAGGAACAAAAGAGCCAGCAAAGATGACCCTTCTATGACATATTGCTTTACCATAACAGTATAGATCTAGAGGGCAGATCTTTTCACAAATGGCAGCAGAATGGAGGTGGTAACATTAAACCATGTACAAAACTGCACAGAGGACTCCAAACTAGCTATCCTCAGAGTAGAAGAGAATTACGACTTGGTTTTAAGTACTTTCCAGAGATCAGTTTTCCTTGTCATTTGTAAAGATATCAGTGTGATTCAAACAGAAACAGTAAAGCTGCGCCTAGATAAGTCTCTAGCTAGACAAAGATATCTTATTCTTAGTGTATCCACACACATATAAATACATATATCCATGACTGAATGGGAAACCATTACATGTCATTCCAACATACTTAAAGAACCGTGGCTGGGAAGTCACAGCTGAATGATTTTGGCTAATCACCAAGTGAGTAATGTCAAACACTGAATGTCTGGACAGTTTCCATTCAAATAACATTTCATCTTGGGCCAATAGTATTTACAAACCACTGGAATGAAATCCCATACTGTCATTTATCCATTAGTAAGAGACAGCATTACAGCTGGGTACGATGCAGCCTTACTTCTGCATGGAGTCTACCAGTTCTCACAGTGGTAGCAGCTCTTTCTGAGCCTCCCACACCAGTTGTGCAGGTCTCCCCTGCTCACCTCTGGGCATCTTAGATGGCATTTACAAATTCAGAGAGGGATCCAGCAGGAATGTGGGTGTATATTCAGGTAATCTCTAACTGGTTCCCTGAAATTTAAGGTGTCATTTTACATTTAAAGTTTTACTGTTCCAGAAACAACAAATGATAAAGGCAGATATTGGTCACTACTTAATGTGTGTATCTAAACTTTCCCTTGCTCTCCAATCCTACGCAGTGGTGGTAAAGAATGGAGAAGGTGTAAAATATTCCCATACAGCTACACAGCAAGAAGAGCATATTCTGACATCTTGATCTTGCTCATTGCTTTCTGCATTATCTTCACCTCCTCTGAATCTCTCTTCCTTTATCTGACCTGCACCCTGAACCTCCTTGGATGGTCTTCTGTGCTCAGAAAAAAGCCACTTCCCCTGCAGCCACTTCCTCATTGTGACATACTCCCACAGAGCTCAGTGAGGCATCAGAAACCACTGTCTTTGGTTTTGAGGCACGAATGGGCAAAATTTATAAAAATTTAGCACCCTCAACAGCAAGAGCTACTGCCAGGTTTGTGTAACTCTCCCTACACTGGTGTAGGAAAGCCTGGATTATCTCTGTTAAAATTTAAAACCAAAAAGTATTCTCTCTATAAAAAAGAAGGATAGATTACTTTCATTAGTATCACTATTGAGATATCATAAAAGAGAGTTTAGCCAGATGTTTTTCAATACTTGTCCAGAAATTTCTCCATGTAAGAAGGCATAGGGGCAGTATGATATTCTATCAGGAAAGTCTCCAGAGAGGTTGCCTTTGAAGATATCATTGGGATTCATCTAACTGCAGGTGAATTTCAGCTCCATAGCTCAGTAGTTCCACACAGACAAAAATCTAATCTGTTTTAGGCTCGTGTGGACTTACAAGTTCAAGCCAATGTCATTCCTGCACTGGTTTGTAAAGCTAAGAAACAGAATCATAGAATCACAGAAATGTTTTGGTTGGAAGGGATATTTGAAGATCACCTCTGCCATGGGTAGCGACATCTTTCACTAGATCAGGTTGCTCAGAGCCCAATCCAGCCTGACCTTGAGCAGATCCAGTGATGAGGTAGCCACAGCTTCTGTGGGCAGCCTGTTCCAGTGCTGGACCAAACTCGGCACAAAAAATTTCTTCCTCATGAGCAAGCATAAATGCACTCTGTTATATCATCTCCACAGCCAATATACAAAGTTTTAGTGTTCCTAAGGGGAGAGGATGCTTTATTGGAGAGGTCTGTAGCAGCAACATATTCCTCAACATCTCACCTGATTTAAAGCAATAAAGTAGTTGAATACCTAATTTTGTGACAATGGTCTAGAGTTTGATTTGAGACACATTTTAGCCTGAAGACCATCACACACCTGTGCTGGAGCAGACACTCCATGGGATTCTTGTTGCAATACCAAGAATCCCCTGGGACGTGGCTGTGGTGATCAGACATTTCCAAATACTAGTGTCCAGCTCCTAATGGGAGGTGCTAAACAGGGCTGGTTTCACAGATTATGGCAAAGTGAGAGACTCAGAAATTTCAATAGTCCAAGCAAATCCTCTAATGTGCCATCATTTCTTTTCAGGGAAAAAAAATAGGGAGGAGAAGAGAAAAAAATCCAACAAAGATGAAAGCAAGGAGACAAGACAGGAAAGCAAAGGGCGAGCAGCCCGAAGACAAAACCGAGAACAGAGGGAAAGCAACAACAAAATGCAGCCGAAGAAAAGGAAAGCCCCAAACAAAGAACACGACCTGGCACCAGCTGACACTGCACATTAATGGCCCTCCATGATTGTTTAAGTCTTATGATGCTGCTATCTCTACCAGATCGCCCTGACAGGTGTTCCAACCATTCAGGCTGCAAATGGACAATGCTACCAGTTATTGCTAAACTTTAAACCACATTCCAAATACTTCCTATATTCTCCAAGCAACCATAGTTTATTAAAGAGATTGACATGAGCCAAGGAAAAAAAATCTAAAGATGGGATCCTTTAAAACTGTTATATTATATGCTTCCATGCATCTGTAAAAGGCAATTAAGAAATTTTGTATATAATAATAATAGGGTATAAAATATAGCAATATAATAATGAATGACTTTCAGATGAACAATGTTCTTTTTCTTTGTAAAATATTTTTCAAGTTATTGTTTAAGTATGAGGCAAGAGATATGTCTAAATCAAAGATGAAAATCGTATCCCTTCATATATTGTACATAATTAAGAGAAGGAGGAAAACATTTCTGAAGAGCCAGTAGGAGCCCAAGGTTTTACAGCCTCTGGTGGAGCAGGATGGGATTGCCCCGTGTTTTCCCGGTCCATGCTCCAGACATGGGTGAGAAACATCAGGAGAAAGCCAGAAGGGCTTCAGCTGCTGAGGGATAAGAAGCAGAAGCATCTGCAGCTTTGAAGACTGAATCCCTAAGGCAGAAGGAAACTGAGCTGAGCTCGAATAACGCTGTTATCTGTGGACAACACAATGTTTTCTGGTCTAAACAGTGGTACCGTGTGCTGTTTTATGCTTTTTATACCTATGTGTAACTTAAGTCTACATTTCAAATCTTCTGGTGAATGACAAATCGTATTTGTAGGAGACAACGTTGAGTTAATAAAAACCAGAAAAATAGATCATGTAAGTATGTGTTTTTCACAGTGATGGTGTCACTTTTTCTGCTGGGGAAGGGAATAATTTCATAGCTTCACAGACAGAAGAGGACACAACTTACACCCACACTGTGCATCTAGCAAAAGAGTATCCATGAAAATAAATTTACAAATGCATACAAATTACAAACTTCTGTCCAATTTTACTTGAATTCCTACTCTGGTTCTTCTCTCTGTCCCAGCAGAAGTGAAAATCTCCACTGCTCAGAGGACAAACCAAATCCTGTAGTACCATTCAGGTCTGTTAGAGGCTAGAGCAGCCCATCAGTGAAACACAGGTTATGCTACACACTGAGTTGCTGCTCAGAAATGGACTTGCCCTTTCCAGAAACATGTTGAGGAACCAACACGCCTCACGATTTGTGTTCTGTTGCTGTGTTTTGCCCAACGACAGCCGTCACGGGGGTAGCAGCCCACACACTGTGGAGTGTAGACTAGAACAGGTGGCAGGAGTCAGTTCCCCTCCCTGTTCACTATTTCTGTTTCTCACAGTGAGTTTGACTTTAAAAAAGACCCTGTCCTACACTGAAGCCTGTCTCTCAGGCTGTGGACACCTGAGTGACAGGTGCCAGTGACTTTCCAAGTAATATTCTAATGATCCAGACAGCAATGTAGGATGGTCTCCTACAGTTTGCTTTGTAAGAGCTTTGTCTCTAATGATACATGTAGATGCAGTAGTCTAACCACATGGTGTTTAAGGCTTCCACAGTTTGCCTCCTACATTCATGAGAATTAATTAAAACTTTCTGTAACCAGTCCCTGATTTTATGCATTTATTATATTTTTTCAGTCTTTCAGAAGACTGAAAGGCTGAATTTTACAGAGATGAGCATCATGTAACGCTCCTCACGCACACAATGGAGTCTGAATGGGTAAGAGAGCAAAGCAGGGTGTGCTGAATGCCTGTGAGGGGCACCTAGCAGCGGGAGGCTGGAGCAGGGGTGACTATTTGTGAGCTCCCAGCTCCACTGCATAACTTGTTTATACCCTCCTCCAGAGTGGTCTGGTCTCAGTCTCCCACTATTGACCCAAGCAGCAGCAGTCAAATCCCTCCACCAACATCTTCCCACCTTGTTGGCAGCAGCAGCTGAGGAGGAGCTGGTCTTAGAGGAAGGTGCAGAACCACTGAGGCTCTGGGTGATGCTGAAGTAGGGAGAGGAGAGGAGAAATCCTCATGCTGCCAGACTCAGAAGCTGGCACCAGGGGAGGTGCAAGTAGCAGTTCTGGGCTGAGAGGTGCTGGTATCACAACAGAAAGGGGAACCCAGTGCTTCAAATGCTCTCCTACAGCTGCAGTCATTAATCTGTCTGCAGTGCTGGTGGGCAAACAGGGATGTTCAGCTGCTCGGAAAGAATTTACTGCTCGATTTACTTCCTGCAAAGACAGGTTTTTGGCCAGATGAAGCATCCCTACTTGGATTCAGCAAACTAGGTCAGCAGCTGGACCACATGAACAGTTGCACTCAGGGAAGATTTGTCTGCAACTCTTAAAACTAACCAGTAAGATTGTTTTTTTCCTGCCTTGATTAAATATAGGAGCTAAATGGCAAGGGTGCTTGGTATGGAAGAATTGCTTTTGAAAGAAGAACAAACAAATCTATAAAAATGAACAAGAGTGTTCAGAGAGGAATTAAAAAAAAAAAAAATGGAAAAACCAAAACTAGATACTATACCCAAAATGTCCCTGATCTCAGTTATTCTCTACTACAACTCTTGGAGGAGTCAAAGGAATGCCATTTATCTGGCAAAGATAAACAGACTGGAAAAGCAGTATCAAGTAGTTCCAGAATTACAGACTGAGGGAAAAGAAAGAGGGAGAAAGGAAAAGAAAGTAATTTAGGATACAAATTTGAGCTCTGTTATACACTGTCACAAAAAAAACCCTTTATTATAAATCCTCTGCTTACACAAGAGGCAGTGACAAGTCTGTTTTACCAAGAGCAGAACTTGGAACACTGTTACCTTTCAGCAAGAAATAAAAATGTAAACAGAATTTAGCTCCTGCCAGTAATAATTTATAGCATTAGTACCTGAAAAAACATGCTACCTCTTTCCTGGAAATGAACAAGGAAGTTGCTGTCATGTTGCTTCCTCCCACACAGAAAAATGTTTGATAATATTGCCTATAGCCATGGTGAAGCACTAAGAAGTATATCCCAGTCACTTGGGCAACTAAAATTTTCTCAAGTCCTTGCACAGAATCTAGACCACCCTGCTGGTAGATGAACTACTCAATTGGGACTCCCAAGAAACTGAAGGAGAATGTGGACCTTTGTAGGCCAAGTGTATTGCAATAACACCTTTTTCCCATCCAGTAATAAATGTGTAAAATCAGGAGTCAATGATATTACATGCTAGTAAGAGCTAGTGAGAACTCATAGGACCTTACTGGAGAAGATTTGATTAGGTAATAGGAGTAGCTGTGACTCAATCTGTGCAAAACTTCTTCCCTGACAATTGCTTTCCAGTTAAAAAATACCTCAAAATCTTAAGAGTTGATTTGAAGCGATTCCCGGAGAATTATGAACAGCTTTTCTTAAAATGGAACCTTAATTGAACGGACATTAATTATAAGCCAAATTCATAGTGTGCTAATTATTAAAGAATTTATTTGAAATAAAATACTAAATATCAGCTAAGGCCAGTAGATAAACACACATCAAGTGCTATTTCTGACAGTTAAGCTGCTCAAGGAATTGTCATCAATAACAAAGAGACAGAGAAAACCAAACAACTGTTATGTCTCAGGCTTCAGATCTGTCTGACCAAGCTGTATCTTGTTCTCTCACCTGAAGATCTGAATAAAGAAATCCAATGTTAAAGAGTTTAAGCGCTGAACTCCTGAACCCTTCATTGAATTTGTCCCAGCAGTTTTATTCTGAGCCACCACAGCAGAGTTGTCAGGCTGACCAATGCACTAAATAAATGACAGGTTTTGCTGTACCCTGTAGCAAAGCTGCAGCAGAAGAACCCATCAGCAGAATGGGACCATCATCATCACCATCATCACCCACAACGAAGGTTTTGCGTCGCTACCAACAGCCTCTGGGTACTTGTGGTTGATGTGCTGACGGAAAAGCAGCACATGAATATTGTTATTAATTTGGAAGAATTCCTCTATAGTCCTCATGAGTCACTATAATTATTTTTTGTTTCTGTGGTTTTAGGATCTGCAACTAAGGCTGAACTTTCTGACGCATCAGGAATTTACCATGACACTTGTACTTACTTGCTATGCATTGTTATTTGCAGAGACAGCACTGGGTTCAGTTCGCATGGTTCACATGAAGTTGCACAAATTCAAACAAAAACCTCTGCATAGGATGACATAACAGCTGATCATGGGTGCTACTTTTCAAAGTGACATTCTGCAAGCATCAGCTGCAGCTTCAGTCTTTCCTAAGTCCATCAGCAAGGGCTTGGTCACATTTGCAGGCTCAGATCTGCTACTCCACTGCTGTTATCTAGCACAAAACTTACTCATTAAAGACCTTGCACTCTTACAAGCAAGCACACTCTGTTGTTAGACATCCACAAATAATTTTCTCATGTGGCCTCTTGTTAATAGGCGTTTGGATTTTTCCTAGTATTTTGCAATAATTTGGCATAATTTAAAGAGAAGTGAAGTCAGCATATTTGTTCACCATTTTAATAACCATCTGCCTATTACATCTTCATCTCCTAACTTCACTGTGATACTCCTAGTGGGTTAGGCCTCCCTTTTCAGATCTGGAATAATTGCATTTAAAAAGTAAGAGTGCACATTTATTGGTTTGACACAGAAATTCCTGTGTTTTCATGTGCAAATTCTTGTTGATAGTATTCTATACAGTGTTTCAGAGTGCTAATAATGTCCATATAAAGTGAAACCAAACAGTCTTACTAGCAGACTCACCTGTAATCATGGAATGTCAGCCAGGGGAAAGAAGGGTAGGGTAAGCAGGCTCTCTTGGATAAAATCGGCAGCACAACTTCTTCTGTAGTCACTACTGTGGAAGCAGAACAAATTCTGCAGGTGCCACCAAAATATGAGGCCATATAGCAAGGACAGGAGAGAAAAAAGTTGGTCTGCCACCTTTAAAGGAATGATATGAACAAAATTCAACTAGTAACAGCAACCACATTTTATTGGAATAAAGCAGTAGGATAAATGATCCCAGAATGAAACCAATGGGATTAAATTAATTTAGTTCTCGATTTGCATATAGAAGGAAACCAGAGATGAGACAAATTATTACAGAGAAGGGAACAGAGTGCTGGCTGGCTGCAGATAAGCAGGAAGCTGAAAAACATGTTGTCACTATTATTTTATCTATGCATTAAGTAATCTCTACTCATTTACAGTCTACTCCAGTACTCCTGTGTCTAAACAGGTTATTAAAATTCTACAGATGTTCATACAGACATTGTCTAGGGAGAAGCAGTACAGGAATTAATACCCTGCTCTAGTAAAACTCCGGTGTTTTCCCAGAACTTGACATAAAGGAGCTGCTTTTGTGATTTTGAGGTAATTTTTGTGACTGAAGAACAGAAGGGTAGTTCCATTCGTACTTTAGGCTATAGCATGAAATACCTGGTTTTACAAATGACTCAATCCTTACTATATCATCCATGTACTGTTTAAATACATAGCAGTTCATAAAGGAAGCTGCCATGAGAAAGGAAAATGTGGCTAATATTTCTTATGGAAATCAGCATCATCCGCTCAGGGCTGTGTTCCTTTTTCATAAGAAATGATGTATTGGTTTAGTCTGCTGTCAAAGTTGAACAATGGTAGAAACTGAAAAACATCTCACAGCAAAAGCACAATTCCAAATAGTAAAGGAGGTTATTTTTCACGGTGATGCTTTGTTAATAAAATAAACCTCCAGTGAGTATATTACAACAGAATCTGTCTTATAGCTACTCTAATAATTTTGTTCTCTGACAGTTTCACACAGTGGGAGGGAACTAAAAATGAGTAAACTATGTCCACAAGACACTGATGGATAACCGCGTATTCCCGCTAGTTACCGAAAAAGTAATATCCAAAATAATAAACTCATGGTCATCCTTTTATCAGCCCTTTCCCCCCACCCAGCGTCCCCCATTACTCCTGAACTAGCTGACAAAAAAGCATCTGGTTTTGCAAGCCAGAGACCAAATAAAGAGCAAGGACGTGTCAGCCTGTTTTTAAACCAGGAGATTTTTTTGAACAGTGGCTGAAGGGCACAATTTGGTCATGTTTGGTGATAATGTCTCCCATGTCAGAGGTTTATGTCCTGCTGTTGCTCTGTTCAGTAATAAGACCTGAGATATTATTAATACTTAACATCTCTTCTAGTCTTCTAGTGTGTTACTTCCATTAAAGAGTGATTTTGACCATTCACAGAGTGTGAGGAGCTCCTGTTTTTTCCAGATGCTAGTTACTTCTTTCTAAAACATTTTCTACCCACCAGCCCCTGCCTTCTGTTCTGTAGATGTGCCTCACGTGGGATAACTAACCCAGTTCTGCTGAGAACAAGACTGAGTGTTTTGGATGTGTTATGTGCCCATGTGTGTGACTGGAGTCAGGGATGGAAGGACTTGTGGAGACTTCACTTTGGATCAAACACCTCTAAAGGAGGGAGCATATTAGATGTGCCAAAATTATACTTTAGAAAACCTTGAAATCCTGTGGGAGACCATTCACACATTTTAGTCTCTTGTAGTCATATTTGAGATGAATCCCAAGGGTAGAGGCTGACCTCGTGGGCTACAGCTTTGGCCCATTTCTACACCTTTGGAATATACTGTGCTATTTCTGTATTATTCTCCTCACTACGGATGCTCAGCTCACTTCCTAATGGGATTTGCAACAAATGAACAGTCTCTTTGAATGTTAATTAAGTTGTTTACATTATAGTTAATGAATAGTGAGGGCTGAGCCACCTGCTACTCTCCATCCTGACAAATCCTCTTTGGAGTACCTTTTGGTGATAGCTTCCCAGATAATCTTGAGCAAGAGCACATATTCTACTACTTATGAATCCTTTTACCTTGCTGGCATTATCTGAGCTCCAGTAGTGCATCAAACGATGTAATTAGCATCCCTCATCTGTGGTTTCTTTTCACAGCCTGTTTCCTACAACCTTACATTTGCTGTGCCAAACGCATTACTGAAGTCTAGACATATTGTACTTGCTGCTTAGAGGAAAAGAAAAAGAAAACCAAGTATTCTCATGGCAGCAGAAATCTTGCTTGATATATCAAATTCTTGTTTTGGTTTGTTTTCCTTTTTTTATACAAGACAGAACTGCCAACACAAGAAAATTTCTCAAGCACATGCACCCAGAGACTTATATGTCAAAATTAATCCCAGGGGAAAGAAAAGAATGATAATTAAAAGTAACTATTTGAAAGTCAGCTGGGCACCTTAAGCTGAAATTCTGGTGCACCATTAGGGGGCCATCTCAATATAAGATCTTAAGAATGAAGGTTTTAGAAATACTTAGAAGTTTTATTCAGCTGAGACAGACTTGCTCAGGGATAAGTAAGAATTCTTTGCAATTTTCTCATGGGTCCCGCAGGATCCTAGGAGCAATTTCTTACATTAGGAAATGCAGGTCCACTGCACTTTAGTGTCTGTCAGTGGGTGGTTAAGAAGCACAATGTGCACATTGTACCTAGGCTGTAATTAAAGAGGTATCAGCTATTTTTCAATATAGAAAGCTTTGTCTTCTGACTACAAGAATAAATAATCCATCACTCAGGAATGCTGGACAGTCATCATTTCAGGCCTATAAATCATACTTAGTATGTTTTATAACCAGTTTTACTGAAATGTTACTTCATAAAAAATCACAGTAGCAGCACCATGCATTGTATTATTTATTGCTACAAGGGGGAGCTGCAGAAGCATCTTCCTCATGGTTCAGCCATCTCCCCCTGCAGGAGAGCAATAACTGCCATGTTTTGAAGAACAGTTGACAGTATCAAAAGAAATTTCTGTATTAATTTGAAAAGTGGACATTCTGTGCTTGCTATGAGGCACCAGGCAATGCAAAGCACTCAGAGGATTACTTAAAGCATGCATTGACAGCACTGTGTATCGTTTTAAACATTTTTTACCTTGATTTTTTAATACAGTGACCTATGTCTGTAGTCAAGGTGTCTTTGCACACGATTTGTGCAAGCAGTAACAGTGACTTACAATTCTGTATAAAGCTGTCTGTACAAACATGAGTTTCCCTTGTTCCCTTGCACAAGCTATGCTGAAGCTGGTCTGAAGCTACAACAGTCTCTTTCCTCAGCTAAGCACAAGAACAAATCTCTCAGAAGGCTGTGGCCAAAGGCTGAAAAAGTTCCTGTGGACTTCTGTAAAGCAGCAAGATGAAAATCAAAGGGGAGAATGCAGAGCACCACATGAAGGTAGGAGCATACAAATGCAGAGAGTAAGAAGAAAAGGCCCCTTAGGCAGCAGTGGTAATTCACAGCTGAATGTAAATAGTGTCATATCACAAAGAAAGCAAACATCATATTGGGATACACATACAGAAATACAGCCTGTAATATATATGAAACAATTCTGTTCTACTCAGTATTGCCAGAAGTATCAGCTGAACTACAATGTCCCCCTAAGGAACTACAGTTGAAGAAAGAAGTGGTGTAACTAGAAATTGTCAGGCAAAAGCATTGAGAATGATCAAAGCTTCAAAAAAAAAAAAAAAAAAGCTTCAGAAAAATGCTCCCACACCTACCTACCTATGAAGGAGATAATAGCCATACAGCAGCACTGCCAAGGATGAAAGGGATATGGCCACAAATGGGAATCAGCTGAAGGAAACAGAAATAAATAATTCTTTATTTTTACAAATTTCTCCCTTTCTGGATATACTAAACAATATAACTCACTGAGAGCATTTAGCAAAAGAGAAAGCAAAACACAAGACTCCCAGCACTAAAACTAACATATCTCTTCCATCCCATCTGTAGCCAGTACCTAATTTTACCCTTTCTCAGGATGTGTGTGTTTGCATTCCTAGCTCCATCATTCACTATTTTAGAAAAGAATAACACCTTTCCTACTCTTTTCCAAATAAAATTTACTTTCCTTGTTTCCCAGTGATTCAAAGAAACACTGGAGCCTCCTAATTTGGAAGAAAAATGCAAAACATAAATATTATCATCTTTCTTACAGGAAAAAATCTTGCGCTACCTTGCTGTAAAACTGGTAGTGAGCTGGCCTAGCAAATTTCCATCTTGATGGCCAGTTTCACCCTAATTTGGAGAGAAAAAAAAATTAAGTGTGTGCAAAGCAGGCATTCAACAGACAGATCCTGAGCTACCAGTCAGCATGTGCAGACTTCCCGATATCAAAATAAGTCCTCCCACTCCAAGTGCATCCTGAAAACAAAGATCCAACTCAGTTTTCATCAGAAAGTAGAGCAAAGATTTATCTAAAGTAGTCAGAATTAAAAAGTGAATTCTTGGGCTGAATCTCCAGGTGTGTGCATCAATGTCTATGTCTACCCAAATAAGTGATTTATTTCATGCATATGCTGTGACCTGCAAGTAAAACAAGCACATACAAGGGGACAGGGAGAGTCCTATACTCCAAATACCCAGATCCAGGACAGTGACATTTCACTGGACTAGGAGACAGGTGGGCTCACAGCTGAGTGTCCCACTTTGGAGCAGACATCCGAGCAGAGCAGTGTTCCTACTGTGTGACAGTTCCAACTCAGGCCATGCACACTGAGGCAGCTAGGATCACATGGCCAGGAAGCAAAGCAACATCTACTAAAAGAAGACTTGTTTTGGGATCTCTGACACCAGCCTCAGTGGCTGAGCAGAGTTACGTCTGCTCACCAGCAAAACATGGGTGTGCAGGGCAGAAAGCGATGTGGCTGCTGAACTGATGTGAGCACAAGGAAGGCTCTGTTTGAGGAAAGCAGTGGTTTAAGGAGTCCCTCCAAAGACACTACAGGAGGTAGAAACACAGAAGTGTAGAGGAAGAATGAAGCTACATGAACAACTGATGGAATAGGCAATCTGACCATAATATTAAGTCAGTAAAACCTATTTTACCTGGAACTTCTTGATTTCTAGCTCTGGATCATGTTTTTTCCTCAAAGTTTTTGTTACAAAAAGAAAAGACCTAGTCATCTGGCTTTTGTTTTGACCCTACACATGCAGGGTATTCCAGACTGCACAGCTGGTTGCAGCTTAAACCTGGAGATAGGATGTGAGTGGGTGAGTCACATTAAAATTGTTCTCTTTCTTTTCTGACTCACTGCAGTTTTGTATTTCAAAATTTGAAGTCGCTTTTGCACTGTCAGCCAGTTTAAATAATGTAGCAAATTCTTTAGCTACAATGTTCTCACTCATTTTCCACAGAAGCTTAGGCGATACTGAAGATCTAGACAGAGACTTTTTACTGACTTTTACTATTTGTCACTGTGTCCAGATGACCTGAACAATGTCTTAATTTTACATTCAATGACACATTAACAACACATACGAAACACAAGACTTAAGAAGATCTTGGCCTTAACATCTGAAAGTAATAAGAATGTGAAAAAATACTTACGTACACACGTCAGTATATTCTCAGCTGTAATTTAGAGAGCTTGTTTTGTGGTAGAAATCTTGAAATGCTACCTTTGTCTTTTTTTTACTCTATTTTCCACAAGACAGAATGATCAAGACCAAGACTCCAAGCAATACCCAAAGGAAAGTGAAATGCAGGTCTGAAAAGGGGCATAAGAAGGGATTTCAGCTTATTTTTATTAGCTTAAAAAAATTTCTGTGACAACTGTTTACCAGTGAGAGGCCTCCTATATAATTTTCTGGTTTCCAGTAACTAACAGAGCCTAAGTTGCTTCCTAAGGTGTTTAAGGGACATCCCTATGAGACTTTGCCTTTCTTGGCAATGTCCTGCATAGCAGGTAGGTAATGAGAGAAGCATTTCAGTGACTCAGACCATGGGGTGATGCCTCCATAACCAACGGAGAGTCAGGCATGAAGCAATCTTCATGTGGGAAAAATCTGAACCACTGATTCAGGGGTTGCTAATTGGGGATCTGAGACTCAGAGGGGCCTAACACTATCATTTTCTTCATTCTTGTGTTGTGGACTCATAATAATGGGTTAATTATGGTTTTAATTTTGGAAATAGAGATCATTGTTCTTCAGCACACAGGCCAGACGTATAATGATTTCTTTGTTGCAAGTCTGGCAGAACACAATGCTTCTTGTTTATAACAGCAACTGGACAATTTATTTGCATGCAGGAGGTAGTTTGTTCCACTGGATGCCCTTTAGCCTTTATTTTTCCATTGTTCAGAAATAACACAGTATACTACAATTACAATTATACTGCAATAAGCCTTCAATTATTGGGTAAACAAATTTAATCAACCAAGAGCATGGCTCATACATAGCTACAATTACCTGTAAACTTATGGATACTGACAGACAATGGTACTGCCTTTCACTGCATCATGAGAAATGACATAAATATGCTCAGCTATCAGTGAGACTCCCATTGTTAAAGAATATTATGGTAATTATTCTATTATGGCATTACTCCATCTTGCTGCTCACAGATGGACAGTGGAAAGATGAAAATTTTGTTGCCCCTTGAATACGTTGCCTCTTTGCTGCCATCACACAGTGGGAATTTCTATGTATATCTCATATTTTAGAAAGAACACAACTGCAAGCTCTTGGGATCCAATTCTTCATCATCTGCCATCAGGACACAAAAGCCTTTGCAGCTCTGACCAGTGCAACAGCCTCTTTTTTGCTCACAGCTGCCCTAAAAACCTTTGGCTTCTACCAACATATGGATGGTTGGGTACAGGCAAGAGCAATCTCCAGCAAGAAAGAGCAGCTTCTGGTGCAGGAGTCAGTGACCTGCTGGAGCACAACTCATTGGCCAAATCAGCCTCTCTCACCTCTCTGTTTCAGCGCTGAGGCAAAGGACAAGGTTCACACTGAGATTACCATGCCCAATTTTCACTGTTTCCATGGTGAAAAGTGTCTGCACAGATAAGATGTCTAAAATCCTGATTTTGTCAACATTAAATTGGTGAATAGAGTAGTGGAGGATGGAGGGTAATGCAGTTGTCCAAAGGCAGATGCCCAGGGCCATTTTACATTCCCTATCAAGCCTGTGCTGACTTCCAAACAGAACATCAAAAAGGGCACATCTCCTGCAAAGCTTGCATCATATCTGAAATGATGCATGGCTGTCACCTGCCTTCTAAGTCACTTCGGGGCAAACTGAGTTGATCCAGTGGCTCTCCTGACTGTACTGCCCAGGAGCTCAGTGCAGCTTCCTGAGCAGTTCATGGATTGCCATCCAAGATGTCCTGGGACAGCCTGCCTGGAGTGCAGACACCACTGCAGACCTGGGTGTCCCAAAGGCACTGTGTTAGATGTACCAGGCCCCAGTGGGTGTCTCAGAAACTCTACAGCATCTCAAGAGGCCCAAGAGACACGCACATAGACACCTGAACCCAACCTACATTTCCACAAATTTAAATGGGTGGCACAGCTATAGACACTTAGAGAGGCTGAAGTGTATTTAATACTCATAATCTCCCCGTGTGACCCAGATTTGACCTGCTCCTTTTGGTTTAAAAGTTTATACAAAGACAGTTACGGGCACTCAACTAAGAGCATCAGCTCTTAAGCTGTCATAACTGGACCGTTTTTCTATTCTAAACAAAGTTAACAATATTAAATAAGTTTAAAATATGAGTCCTCCGTTCTTTGCCCTTTTCAGTCTACTATCACCCCAGGCACCTCTCCAATATGGGCTTTCATTTTTTCCTGAGAGATCTTGACTGCTACTGCATTTAGCTGGGTGATCAGTCAAAGAATGTTCCTTTATAAGTTCTTGTTCTGTGTAAAGCTGGAAGTTTTCTCCCAGTCTTATTTTAGTTACAAGAACTTTCTATCCCATTGTTGGAGATAATGAAAAAACAATGCCACAGAATCTGGGCTCCTGAAGAAGATTCAGCAGCTCTTCAGCTAACCAAAGAGGAACAATGATAGATAATATGTGCCTCACTGAAGAATGAAGCCTGATAATATCAGAGACTAGAACTATAGAAGGAGTAATTATACCACTGCTAACCTTTCCAGAAGAAATATGCAGCTTCTGCACACACTCAGAAATCACTAACTGTCCGCCACACCTATCCAGATACCCTGAGTTCTGAATATTCCTCTGCAGATCTTGCAAAGCCTTCTGCTTCTCCTGCAGAATTCTGTAATTTATCCCTCCTGCTGTTATTTTACAGCAAACTAGAAACTGAGGTGAGAGCAATGAGGTGTAGTAAGCTAGATGGTGCAAATAATCGCTCCATCAACATAATTAGTTGATATCACATCAAGCTGAACCAAAAGCACCAGCACTGATTAACCTGAACCTACACAGAATATCTACTTTGCTGGGCCTAAGCATCACAGAAATTTGCCACACATCACAAAGCAGAATGTATCAACAACTGCATATGTGAAGATGTACACAACCGCACACATTAATTAAAAACACATAGATACCTTTCACACCATGGAAACTCAAATGGAAGTACAGATTCATTCATCATCTCCACTCAAACCAAGCATTATGCCTCCTGTAAAATGTACAGCCTCATCTTTGAAATCTATAGCCTTGCAAAGTCTTTAATATGAATCACAATTAAGTTGATTAATTAATTAATTCATTCATTCATACATATCTGGTCACCTTTTCTAGCCTTACTGCTCACTCTTTAAGCCATTACATTACGCTTCAACTTTGTTTCACTATCCAACTGTCTTGGAATCTTGGATGAAATCATACAAATGAGTCTGTGGATGCGTAAATCAGTGTCACTTCACTGGAACTCAAAGAGTTAGTTATATCCTCTTACAACAGCAGGGAATTCAATCCAGGATCAGTGGAATAACATAGTTCCAGCACCTTGGTAAAAATGAATAATGGGGGCAGCCTTGAGGCCCCAGGTAAATAGATGCCATAAATTCAGCCCTCATACAAATCCAGGAATTTATACAACTGGAAGATACAACCTACTCATCTTGCTGATCACATATGTGTGTACTTTAAAAGCTACACATTACTCATTGCTGATGTGAGTAGCTTCCATGGAATGGCACTGAGCTCTGCTGCCTGTGAGTGAGTTCCTGTGACATTAGGCAACACACAGCTAAAGGCAGTGGTGCTCAGTGGTGCCACAAAATGGAGAAATGCAAAAGTGAGATTTTTCAGAGCTCGTTTCAAAGTTACTGGAAATAGTATAGCATTTCCTTTACCTGAATTTTTAAAAGCCTAACAGAAATTCCCTGGAGAGAGAACAACAGTGAAAGAAGTGATCATCATACAAATGAATGACTTAACTGAAATCAGTGAAAATAATTCTAAAGTTAAGTGCTACTCAGCATGAAAAATGGGCAAAATTGAGCCAAAAGTGGCATCCTACCCAAAACCAGAGTGGTGGAACTGAGACTCTTCATCTGTTTCTAATATGAGCCCCTCATGAGCTTTTATCAGCACTGCTGGAAGCCAAGAAGCAAGAACATCTTACTCCATTGCTTTCCCCTCCATTGCTTCTCAATGCCCTCCATAATTAGAACACTTCTAGAAATGCAGGTCATGTGAAGACTTCAAATGAAATAACAAAATGCCTGCTCTACTTACTTTAGCCCTTTAACAGAATACATACTCTTGAAAATTAATGATGCATTAATACATCAGAAGCTTTTCAGGATTATAAAACATACCTAAGCCACAAACAAACTCCAAGCTAACATTACAGATGTACCAAGAGACCTAATTCACACAACAAGAAGCCCTGGAACAGCACTTTTTAAAATTCCAGTGAGATCAGTAATTAGGCACCGGTGCACACAAAGGCTCAAGTGAGTCATTCCCAGGGTAGCCTCACCACGAGCTGAAGAAATTAATTTCATCTTGAGATCCTATCAACCAAACCAAAGAGAAGAAAAAAATGCATCAAAGAAAACCCAAGCAGATATAAACTCAAGCATACATAATAGAAACAATAATTTATTGTATGCACAATAAATTATATGTAACTGCAGATTGAAAACAGCTGCTTTACCCAGAGAGTTGCCTACTGACACTTAGGAACCTGGAGAGGATTTTGGGGTCAGCAGAATACCACCACTTTGTAGTTTCCATCTTCAAAGGACTATATCTAATTAATCCTGATAAGATCCCAGTGAAACAGATCAGTATTATAGTTCATTTCATAGATAGTTAAAATGACTACTGATCTGGAAAATTTGGGATCCCAAAAGTACTGTGATCATTTTGTGAACTTTTCTTTCATGCCTTCCATTTTCCTTTGCTTGCTCTCTTCATTTGGGTCCAGAGAGAAAATATAGTATTGGTGAAGCTAATTTTTGCCATCCTATGAAATCCACAGAACTGATATGAACTCAATCAGCACAGCTAGGACTATTAGAGCTAACCAAATGAGCAGGAAATGGCTGAAGTTAAGGGATTAAGCATACAGAAGGAAAGGGCTTTGCACTCTAGGCTACAGAAAATGCACCCCTTCTCTTTTGAGATTACAAGTCATTTATCTTCTCTTGGAGTACCTCTTTCTGGTAAATGGTGCTATCAGAGCAGCCTGCTCATGCCATTTCTAAACCAGTCTGGCACCGAATTAAGCCAGGATGTAAATTCGTCACTCTCAGCCCCTCAGAGAAGATCTACAGAGGGGTTAATTGCACTGTCATGTTTCCAAACCATTCCATTCTACAGGAGAAGGCATAAAACTTTCCACATGCGCCCCGGGCCAACCCAAGTGGGTTGCAGGTAGCAGGCAGTTAAACACACACTGATATTCACACACTGATATTCACAGACATATGGGCAGCCTATCCTGATGGATCTAATGAAACTAACTTGCAAAATGTAAGGTGTGTAAGTACTGGCCTGGGGGCTATGTGGGCTATCAGAATTATTAATTTTTGACTGTATTATTTATTTTCAATCTATGCTGAAGGTCCCTTTAACAGCTTATGGACGCTATTTTCCCTTACTGAATTTGTAAATTAAACTCTAAGATATAACAGGCAGTACAGCATTACTGATTAATGCATGCATCAAATCCTCAATGAACTCCAGTCACCTCAAAGTTTCATGCCACTAAGAAATTTCTGTGCAATGTTGTCATACTGTCTCAGAACACTTTAGTAGACAGATGCAAAAGCAAGTGATACTGTTTCTTTCATCTGCAATATTACCTTTGCATTAACTGTCTCACTCTGTATGGCTCCAAAAGGTGACAGTCATCAAAACTGCACTTAGAAAAATTATTTAAGCATTGACTGAAATTAGTTTCCTTCCAAGATTTTACCATAACAACTCCATCTTCTTTTTGCTCTTCTTGGAGAAAAGTCTGGTAAAGCCATAGAAAGACACTCTCTCCTCATTCGCTGCCTTGGTGCAGTGCTGAGGGATTACACATCACACAACACGGCTCTGTCCCTCACTCCCTTCCCTCCCGAGGAACCTGCCACACACTGCGGAGAAGACCAAGGGGAGCAAGGGCCCAGCAGGGTCAGGCTGTGAAGAACAGAGCCCTGCACTCTGAGTCCTTCTCCACAGCTTTTCCTGCTGCTAGGAAATCTGGTGACACTGTAAGAAACAGTTATGAAAGTTTCAGATGATACTGCCCATCATAATGGATCTCTTATCCAGAAAGCCACAGAGACTAAGCATATGAGAGACCAAGGGAATGCCAAAAGTACAAGCCACCAAATAGCAAAGTAGCTGGACACCTTTTTTTTCTGAAAACTAGACACCATTTTTTCTAAAAATCACTAAGAAATTTTTGCGTCCTATGAAACAGGAGAAATAAGATTTAACCATGGAATTGTGTCTATAAATTTTACTTATGACACCTGTTTCACACAACTAAAGCCCACAGGACAGAGTCATCCAGGAAAGTTTTAATTTTGAACTGATAATTTTCAAACTACAGTGTCATGGACTACTATAGCAACTACACGGAAATAGCTCCATTTAAGCTGCTGAACTGTTAATCCAAATGGAACAGCATAAAATGTTCTTGGTTCTTTTATAAATTCTAGCAAACATTTTATACTAGCATATTTTTAAATATATATATAATTACTATAGGAGGTGCTGTTTTGATTGTGATAATGTAGCATTCAAAAATAGTACCTTAGAAAATAAAAATATGCCCTCTAGTGTAAAAGTAGGCCCTTGCATGGAAACCATATGGCAGTTCATATTGATATAACTAAAATTACAAACCCAAACTTCCATTGATTCTGTCTCCATATAGACTTTTACACCTAGTGAGCACTCACCAGTAGATACTTCAGAGGGTCTGATCCACAATGCATGAAGACTTTGCTAACTTTCCAATAAAACACGGGTGTTTTCAAGGATTTTAATATAGAGTTCCCCTTTTCAAAAATGTAATTCTGAGTTTGAGGCCTAAGTACTGTGCAGTTTCCCAGAAAACATGAGCACCAAATCACTCAGTAAGTTTTGCCATTGCCTACAACCAAGCCATGGTTTGGAACTACAAGGAGTAGTTTTAGGTGTCAGGAATGGCTTTGCAGGCATTCCCTCTGTAAGCAAGGAGTCTGGTCAGTGCAACATCTGGATCAGGAGAGACAGCAGCACCGATACTATATCCATTTTTTTTAAGAGCTCAGCTTCCCCACAGTTGCCATATACCATCTAGTGATACAAAAGGAAATTGCAATTGCTCAATCACTATTTTTTAAAATTAAAGATGAAGATGACAACAATATTTTTTCTATAGTTTGCTTTCCTTTCACTAAAATATAGCATGAGTGCCCTACCTGCTCTTTGCGATTAACAGGTTTTCCATATATCAAGAATCTTGTGACTCCAGCTAGCTTTCAGGATTTCATTCCTGAAGGTGTATGATTCTGCAAGAATTTCGGCTCCAATAAAGTCAAAATAAAGCCTGCCTTATAGCTACAGACAGACATTTCATGTGCAGTTATAAGTTAGTGTTAAGTCCTACAGATGTAAAACTTGGGGCCAAACTTAAAAAAAAAACAAACCACCAACAAAATCTAACCTTGTAAATTTTGTAAAGATCATGATTTTGAAGATCCCAAAATACTTTTATTTTTAATGAGTTTAGTTGCTCCCCTGGTTGATAGGGAAGAAATCAAAGAGAAAGGGATTCAAGTGATGATGAGACTAAGGCACAAGATTTACTTTTGGGAAAAGAAGGCTTTAATCCTGCAAACTCTCTGACTGGAAAATTAAAAGATTTAAACACATTGTATTGTAATGCAGTAACTGTTTTGTGGTGGGATTTTTCTGCTTGTCTGCATCACCATATGGATGACTTCAATTCCGCAGCAACATATACTGTGATATGATTTTGACAGCTGGGATAATGGAAAAAGTCAATGTTTACTTATTGGCAGAAGAAAATGTTACCTTGCCTGCCAACTGGGGCAATAAAATAAATTTGTTTTGTATGCTGTGTGGAATTTTTTAATGCCACTACATTTTTAATGCCAAAACAAAACAATCAGGATCTCTCCTTGGGAGTTCACAGACAGAACGGGTACAGATACAGCAAAAGTAACAGATTGAGAGAACTGAGAAAAAGAACTCGCCCTGAGCTCCTCTTCTCCCACTCCTCCTCCTCAGCATCATTCAGCTTCCTGTTTTTAAAGCAAAATGGGATTGTTCTCATGACTAACCAGCACAATCCTTCCAGAACTGTTAAATAACAGCATTTTTGGCAGAAGTTACTACATATCTAGATTAAGTAAGCAAAATACAGATATTCCATGAGGTACAGTAGTTGCATTTCCATACACCAATTCAGCCTTTAACTGACACTTTTTTCTGAATTTACAAAGAGCAACTGTAAATCAGTTTAGCTACAGTGCAGCAGGACTGTAAATGCAGATTGCTGAAACAGGCGTAAACCTCAGCAGTTTCTAGAGAGTCAAAATGAAAAAAACACTTGCAAACCCAAAGGGGCTTTGGATTTCCATCAATCAACTCGCATTTCATACATCATTGGCACGACCGCAATTGCATTTCAAGAGAGTTCAAGTGAATGTCATTTTGTCTCACTGACACCATCTTAAAACACTCGTAGCACAAGGGATAAGCTTGTGTCTTGGACTGTGAAAAACTATAAATATCATTTGTAAAAAAGAAGTAATCCTGGAAAATTTGTGTATCTTAGTTTTTGATGACAGTATGACATTTATTACTTCAATGAAAATGGCACTGCAACATCGGGATCTCCTGCTGTAGGACAGCTTAGAGGAAAAGGAATGCAGGGAGTGATAAGCAACGGGGATTCAGAAAGGAATGTGCCACTCAAGCATAATCAAGATTTGTCTTTACTACTTTTACACATTGTAACTCGATTCTCAGCCCCTCTCTGGCTCCTTGCAAGGACCAGACAAGTGCAGTGCACTGCCAACTTTACACCTTCTCTGGACTTTACAGAGGGTTTGCTGAAGGTGCAGGAGCATGGAATTGGCACGATACCACACACCATCCACTCTTCTGCCGATAGAGTTAACTTGCAGCAGTTTAGAGGTTCTCCACGCCAACTTCTCAAACTGCTTTGATATAAACTGACTCAAAACCACAGCAGAAGGAAACTGCTTTTTCCCCCCTCTCATCTCAGCTGCACCAAGTGCAGCAAGGATTGAGCTCTAGAGGAATATAAGATGTTGGTACACCTGCAAAGGTTTTATATAGTATCATATAGCTCTGAAGAAGCAGAAAAAAGTGTTTCACATGTGGATTAATAGTTCTCCACCATCACAGCAAAATATTAATAGTGGTACTGTAGACACTTAGCAGAGAAAGTGGTGTTCTTTAAAAAATAGTCTGGTGAATCTTTACTATTCAAACCACTGTATTAATTAATAATTTAATGGTGAGCAAAAGACATAAATTTCACAGTGATGATGTTGTAGATCACAATAAAAATACACAAGGAGAAACACAGCAGACAACAGAAATGTGAAGCAAGTAGATGTAGAAAATATACAATTGAGGTGGCTTCGATTGTAACAGACAGGTACAAAGTAATAGGCATAAAGAAAGCCATCAGTGGAATGAATAGGTTGTGTCCATGCCAAAAACAGAAACACAAAAAAAGATGTTTAAATAATACCCATTCTGACTGAAATAGGAGCTGGTAATATGGATTGATAACCATGCAGTGAACAGTTTAGAAGGTATATTACTAGAACTGATCCCCTTATTGTAATCTATTCAACTAGATACCCCTTCATGCTCCTTATTCCCTTAGTCTAGTAAGATGCAATGCATTTAATTCTTTGGTTACTATCTTTGGCACTGTCTGACATTCCTTTGATTGCCATGCTTGCTCTATAATTCATGGACTCTAAATTAAAATCTTTCATTCACAAGCACATTTTCTCAGTCCATCTGCAGCTGCAGTAAAACTCACAAGCCTATCCATACACAGCCACAGACTTCTTTTTTACTAAGTACAGTCTTCTCAAGGTGTTGCCTTTCTTACAAAGCTGCATACAATCAGAGTAGCTTTGCGTGAACTCTTTAGATCCCTTAAGAGCACAAGCCTGCTTTCTTTTTTTAGGTCATGTTCTAACAGAAACCGACAGGAATTTGGCCTCAATAGCTTCCACAGGATCAAGGTCTGGTTCAGTAAAGGATTAAGGCTATTGTTGCTGAGCACACACTGCCAGTAAGAGACCTTTCCTTTTCCCTAATCTCTATTCTTTGACCTAGCCTCACACAGAACTATCTAAATAGAACATAAGTTACCATGTAAATGCTTGTCCTTGGATGCAAACATGTCACATTTGTTAAAACCAGTGCAAATTTTGGGTAGACTTTTCTGAACTTTTAGAAAATAGTAAGTGATTTAATGAAAAGCATTTCTTTGTAGGTACACAGTTCGTGGTAATTGGGAGTGGGGCTGTGGCCGAGCCTCACCCCCAGTGGGCTACACCTGTGAAAAGCAGGTGACCAGCATTGAAAGCAATGAGCCATGGAGAGCCCAGGTGTGCTGACCAGTCACCAAAGGGAGCAGAGGGCACACAGGTGCAATGCATGAACATGAGGGGTATAAAAGGCTGGGCTAAAGAACAAGAAAGTGCAGCTGCTTGCAGCCTTCTGAGGTGATGTGGTGGTACTTGGTATGGGCAGACGCGTGAAGGCTTCTGATGAGGTATGGCGCTACTCTGCATGGGCTGAAGCTTTCTGAATTGTATGCTGCTGCTCTTTGTATCATGGCTGTCTCCACTGCAATGCTGTCCCGCACCATTGTTCTTGTTACTGCTTTGAGGAAGTATAGATGAGACTTTTTCAGTCTGAAGATATAATTTTTTGTTCTGCAAAGTATTTGGTGAGAAGACCAAAGGGTCTTTGTGTTTAAGTCTCAAAAGCCCAGTGCATACTGTGGTTGTGGTATGACTGCATCTTTGCAACTCATTCCCAGAGTGTCCAGAGGAAAAGAGTTATTTCATAGCTGGGAGGGTGACATGGCATTGGGGCTGACTTAACCGGGGGTAACAAGCCCATGGTGGTGGGCAGTGCTCCCAAAATTTTCAACAGCAAGCACAAATGAATTTTCTTACTTGGGAAGATGGAAGCTTAGCCACCCAAACCTGGGGTCTTGGCCCCATATCACTGCTTGCTTTGTGTCACAGCCAGTCATGTGTACTCTTCTTAGGAAAAAGAGGTGTTCCTTGACTCCCAGGCTGAGACATGCCAACACACTCAGATGCCACAGCCTCCTCAGGGCTACCACCAAGATGGTTTTCTTTACAATAGGAGCCACTGAATTAGCAACAGCAGGAATCCTGCCAGAGTAAACTCTTTTAATTGATATGTTTATGGCGCTGTAATGATGGCAGTAAGGCAGAAATAATCTGATCTATCCTTGACTAATTCAATCATCTGGAGCCTTTAGAAAACTGACCCAACTGATCTAATCATGCTGTGGAAGCAGACTAATGAACCATCAGTGGTTTCTGCATCTCTTTTTCCCCTACTCCCAGTTTCTAACAGGGATGCTGGATCTGGCTTTTTGTTCCTGTTCCTGGCACCCCCTCTTCACTTACCAGGACAGCAGGCATCTCTGCTCTACCTGCTGGATACAGGGACTCTGGCATATTTCTTCTCCATCCTTTGAACCTTATACATTTTTGAGAGGCACAAAAACTACTTACCTGGAAGAATAGACAACATGGTTGGACATCTTCAATAGCAGGATTTCTCTGAGGAAATTCCAAACGTTTTCTCTGCCCTTGGTGTCAGCTGTCAAAAAAAGAGCTGGGGGCACTCCTGGCAAAATACATTTTCCTTTCACATTCAAGATAGAAACATGTTAGTGAATATTTACAAAAATATGACTGCTGTGTGTTTAGATTGTTTTACTCATAATAACTGAAAAAGCTTCCCTTCCTGAATATACACTCTCTAAGACAGTTGCATGTGCTACTCAGCTGCACAATTGTGTGATCACTGGGCAAGACTTGCATAGATTTTCTAACATGTAAAATAGACTGGCGAAACAAATCCAAAGGAATACATTTACACAGTGTCCCTGTAACTTAATCATGCTTGCAATATTTTTCTTCCAATGACTGAAGCAATGGTTTGGTGTAACAGATATGTGCCTGTTCAAAGATCTGTTTCTCCTTTGAAGTTACGAGGACATATGTCCTCAAAATGTATCAACTGAGTTGTAAAAAGCCTGATTGACTTTTACTGCCAATAGGATCTCTTCATTTTATCAGCCCTCACATTTGGGTCCAATTTCTTATTATCAAATAAACAGGCTGAATTAATGAATGTGTTATTTCATCATTCTGGTTTAGATCTCTGCATTAAAGCAAAAACCCCCTCAACGTCAGTCCAGAGCAGAGACTGAAACAAAACTGAGACAGTATACTGAGGGTTTGTGTTAATCGATGAATACATATCTTATTTTATCTGTGTGTTCTATGCTGGTAGGACATAAACAGCCTCTGTGACTGAACAAATGAGCCATAAGATGAAATTTGTTTACATGCTGTGCTGAACCTTCCCCATGTTCAGTTAGGCTGAAGTCCTCAAAGTGGTCTGTGTCTGTAAGCACACACCTCCCTGTGTGCTCTGGTGGGTGGTATCTGTTAGCTATAAATAATCTTGCTATTTTTAAACTGTCTTTTGCTTTAGAAGAAAATGGATGATAAATAGCAGTAGCATCACTTCTGCTTGGTCTACCATGCACTGGCTGTGTTGCTCAAAGTGACACAAATGCCACTGATAGCACGCAAGAAGATGAGTGATCTTAAGATTCCTGTCTGCTGTTGATGTTTCCACCTCATACCAAAAACTAGAGGGTCTTACTAAAAAAAAGTGGGTGCAGATGCCTGTGAATCCCATTGAAAACTATACAAACATTTAATTTCTGTGAATAATTTAAAAATCCTGCATGTTTATTCCATGTTTTGTTCTATACTTAGAAATACTTCAAGCTGCCTGTATCCTACTAGGATGTCACTAGTAACTCCTAAGGAAGTTAAGAAAATTCAGGGAATAAATTAAAAGGAGTAGATATAATACACATCCCAAAAGAGTTTGTTGAGAAGGCGTTTCTGTATTAAGAGAAGTTTCAGATGCTGTGGAACAGTGATAATATAGTGCCAATAGTTTTAAAAATAATATAATTGTGAGTAATGCAATGCAATATATATAGAGCAGCCTGCCACAAATCCCAGGAAAAGTAATAATTAAAAATAAAAATGGAGAATCACTTCTGATAGGACTTGTTCAGTTCATTTCAGTTACCAGGTGATAACTGTGGTACTAATAGTGGCATGATTGCAGCATGAATGTATCTTTCCAAGTGGAAAATAAAAGATATAAAAAGCTTCCTTAAGCTATCAGAGGAAAAAGAAAGGAGAAAAAAAAACCTTCCTGGAATGCAAATCCAGAGAAATCCAATCAGCAATTAGGATCACATACTTACCACCAAGAGGGCTTAGTGGGACAAGCTGCTTACAGAAACGAAGAAATCTTTTGTTTTCCAGAGAAAGCTGAATGTGTTTGTAGGAAAACAGGGCAGGAACCCACAGTGCATGCTGGCCATGCAAAATGAGTGTGACTGCATGGGGCGGGGAGACAGAGCCAGTGACAGCAGCCCTGTCACACCACCCTGCTGGGCATAGGCAAGACCCCTCCACTCTCTGGAGAGAGGAAAATCACTGCTCCCTAAAATCTGATCTGCTGCCTTTCAGCATAGGTACTTTAGTCCAGGTGGGGGCTTAAATATAAAAGCTTTGACATGTCTGACAGGCGCTATTTTGGTGATCTGCAGCCTGCTCTGGATAAACAATTTCCCTTTTTTCAGGGGCAGTGTACCCAAAGGCAGGGCATGGACATCTTGGTACTCCTGTCACCTACATCTGCCCACATGCCAGATTCATATACCCCAGCTGTCCATGCAAAACTGAACTGGTTTTGTCTGGGTATCCTTCCAGCGTGTCAGTGAAGCAGGACTGAATACACTGAGTATTTGGGGTTTGTTTTCACTTGGTTATGATCCATTTTCTGTAATTGTCCAGGGGTTTAATTTAATGCAGTGAATCTGAAACCTAGACAATGCCTACGATTCTCTGCTCTTCTCTCCAGCACATAATACTTGCTGGCTTTGATCTCTTGCAGCAGGTTTTAAAACTGCTACAATTTGTTGGGAATGGCTTCTGTAAGTGTCTTTTTTTATCCATCCATTACCTGTATGCAAGCTGGTCTGCCTCAGTTCAGCACTCCTGCAAAGCCAGTGCTTGTATGCAGTGACTGCAGCATTGTGCTGTCATTGCTGTTTCAGCCTGTGTGAAAACACTTCATTTCCAAGCTGTCTTTTAGCTCTAGCTCTTCAAAATGTGATGATTTGGGTTCTTTGCTTGTTTGGTTCTGGTTTTGTCATCCCACTTCTGACAGGCAGCCATGTGTACTGGATGGAAGTGGGAAAGCAAAACTTGCACAATCTGTAGCTCCTGGGTGTCCAATGGCACTTTACCCCAGAGTCCAGGGGTTTATCCCATGCCAAATGAGCTGTGGTGATTTTTTTTCTGCTCAGTTTGCTCCTTCCCAAACCAACCATGAGACACTAAACCCTTGCCACGTTCAGCACCAGGTATATGGCAACCCAGGAGCCATGTTGCCTTGGCCAGCCCTCATCCACAGGGGATTTGAGCACTTGTTTTGTAGAGTGAAGTGAGGACAAAAGAAAGCTGAGAAGCCCTGAGCTGCCCAGAGCTGGGCAGTGGAGCTGAAGGAAAGAGTTTGTTCTACAGAAACCTGAACTCTCAAAGCGGCAAGGATGGCGCTGCTTTTCCTCAGGATGTAATTAAATCTCTCATTCATGCAAACTAGAGTAGAGAGAATTGTATTTGTTTTCAAGACTGGAAATGCAGAGGACTGTGTGGCTGTACCCTGTCCTTTTTGCTGTCATCATCTGGATGCCTTTAAGTATGCCTAGGAGCAACCCCCAGGGCTCCAGAGACCACCAAGTACTTGGGTTCTTGGGCACTCCTGGAATGTCATTGTAAATGATAGATGGCACAAAGGGGCTCTGCAGGGACGTGATGAGTCTGCAACATGGGGCAGGGCTGGAGGGCCCTCAGCCAGCTCAGGAATTGCTGTGGCTCATGAGACACTCAGCATCCCTGAAGGAAGATGAAGAACTTGTCCCAAGACCAGCTCAGTGACTTTGTTCCCACAGGCAAGAGCTTTGCACCATATTAAGCCATTTCTGGTCAAGTCTGGATCGAAATGGAGTGTCCCAGCCAGGGGGAAGGGTCTCCTGCCTCCGGGAAGCCTACTGCCCTCCCAACATGGTGTCGAAACCCTAGTGTGTGGGCAGGGAAAGGAGATGTCTATCAGAGCTGGGTTCAGGGTAAGGACCCAAGCACCCCAGGGTGCTCTCTTGTGTCACCGGGACAAAGCTGAACCAAAAGGGGCAGGCGCTGGGGTCCCTTCCCTGAGGCTTTCACTGTTTCTAACCTTGCTCTGGTAACTCCTCTTTCTTTTCCCCACCAAGTGCTCAGCCCTCATCATTGTCTGAGATGAAGCAGGACATTGTAGCTTGTGCCATGCAGTCTGTCCCAGGCTTTGCTGCCGATGGCAGGAGGGAGAGTTTTTTTTTGTGGCAGGATGGAGCCTATGGCCTCTGCATGTGCTCACAGGTGGACAAAGCCCAGCTCTGCCTGAACCACAACAGGTGGTAGGGCTGAGGAAAAAGAAGTCCATGGAAACGAACTTCATGGACAAATGTGAAGTTCTGGGAAGTGGTGGGCAACATCCAGAAACAAAAAAAAGATGGACAGTTTCCATATTGATATTTACCCTCAGGGATATATTACATGACATTGGGATGTCATATGTACATGGGACTTCGGCAGGAGGATTTCCCTGCTGGAGATTGAGTCAGAAATTCAGCTGACTTTTTCCAGTAGCATCAAGAAAGGCCTTTGCAATGGAGAATTTCACTATCAGAGCTTTTTCATGTCCGTCCTATTACTTTTCAGATTAAAAGAAAGTTTGTAACTATTTAACTTTCAATATCTGATCTTTCATACCATAAGTCAATGCCCATGCTTTATTCCTATTTTTACTTACACATCACATGGCTGAGTCATTCTGGCAGAAGGATTCAGCACTGATGAAGTGGCGTGCTGCCACTTCCAATGACTTTAGTCCTGTTCTGTGTAGGCTGGGTAACATGAAAACACACAGACCTGGAAATTTAGTGTGGTTTTTCTTGACTAGCAAACTCAGCTGGCCTCTGTCCCTAAGGGTTAATGCCCCTCTCAAATTATACATTGTGAGACCTCACAGCTGGTCAGTGCTCCAGTAACTTACCTAAAGACCCTTGAATGCAAGCATAAACAATTTAAAAATAACACATTTAAAAGACATGGCATGAATTTGTAAGGATTTATTGTAAAAAAAAAAAAGTGAAACGAGTTTATTTTTTCCTCTGTGCCAGTGACTATTTAAACAACACATTCTCCTGGACTTGTAGATCTCCAAGCTGTTTCAAAAGTTCAAAACCCCAATAAAACAAAATCAATGTCATAAAAGATAGTGAAGTGAATGAGATTTTGAGTTTGAAAACTGAAAACAAAGTCCTACTCTGATGACTGCAGAATGGGAGGAAAACACAAGGTAGAGGCATCCCCCCATGGCAATCCCAGCTGCCTCCAGAGGGTGTGAACCAGAGGATCCCTTTTCCCATGGGTCAGCAAATGTCCTAGGACAGAAGGCACCAGCTGGAAAAATGGGATGGGAGTGCTGTGGCTTTACAGCATGAAAGAAAGCTTGTTTTAAATTAATGTATCATAGTGATCTCACGTAACACCCCTGACCAGAGCCAGGCAGGTCAGGGTTTTCCCATGGCTGCTCTCTCACCTGACTCCAATGAGGTCACCTGGCAATGGCAGACTCTTCTGGGAGACCTCAGAGATCCCAGTGTCCCAGCTAATGACATCCACAGTGTGTCAGGGTGCTGTGCTTCCCAGCATATGCTGGACAGCAGCCTTAGAGGGCACGCTGCAGTATTTGCCAGGTGAGGAAAGCCTCCCACTTCTCAGCCCAGTACTCAGTTTAATAGGTGCTGGGAGGGGGGAGGGGAAGTGATTGACTAAGCATTCAGAGTAGAACTTCCAGGGCCAGGTAAAGTTGCTTCAAAGTTTGCTTTAAATAAAATATTAAATAAAAATGCTGCTTTAAGAACAACCAGGTAAGATTAGTATCAAATACATGAAAATGCCAAAAACCAGTAAGAGGGTTTTGTTAAACAGCGAATAGCAACAGGAAATGTGCCTTTCTGTGCACAGCAGGGAGGAAGAGGAACTGATCAATAGGGGACTAATGAAAGTACCAAACAATTGGATTGCCTCTGGCATTGCAAACGGCAGGGCAGCTGTAGATGAGTATATATATAAACTTAATTTACAAGGTCAGAAGAGGACTCATGCAGCCTGCAAAGAAGTGGCATCAGATCACGCTTAGGAGATTAAGAATATTTTAGCTGAACAAAACTGCCCAGATGGAAAAACTTACAGAGATTACATGTTTGTTTCTTGGTATTTTCAGCATTTTTCTGAGGGAAGAAAAATGTTTCTTTTCCAAGAAAAGAAAGGTATGAGCAGCTTCTCCTTAAAGGAAGGTTTCTGCTTCAGATTTTAATTTCAAAATAACAACTAATGCCAAACAAATATTATGGGATTTTTAGGGCTTGCTAATTTTTCTCTTTTTCATGTTTTGTTCTCTGTTTCACAGGTGCTGCTACAACTGAAACTGCTGCATAGTTGAGTTAAATTGTTCCCAAAGTAGTTTCAGTCCAAACGGAAGCAGGAAATCCAAGTAATCATACGGAAGACTTTGTTCTAACCTAGGGACAAGGTTAAGGTGCTTTTTCAGTTGCGTATCTAAACACCTACTGATATCTCTAAGTGGATTTGCCAGGATTACTTACTGCTGGCAGTTGAGATAACTGCAGGCATGAGACTATTTCATTTGCTCTGAATTTACTTTAAATATTAAGATGACAGATTCTGTGAACTGAAGTTCAAGCATTTGTACTCTTGTAAATGAGTTTTGTGCTGTGGACTGTGTCTAAATATACAAGATTTTTTTTGCCTGGCTACATCTGTTTGTTATTTTGGAAAACACGATCCTAAAAGTAAATTTTCAGGTAGTTTTGTTCTGATGTAGAGTAAACTCAAGTCAATAAAACTACATTGGTATATCCCAAAGATCTTCCCCAGTGCTGAGTTCTACATTTGAAAATGAAGACTTAAATTGGATTCTTGAAGCTTTTACTCTTGCTACATCCCACAGAAGGCTGATGGGACCTTGAGTCTCTCATGTCTGCCTTCCATAGTGCTAAAATCACAGGCAGCATTGCCAGTACACTTAGCAGGTTTGGGCTTAAGCCATGGGTTGAACAGGGTTCTGATTCCATCAACAGCAGAAGGGAAAGTGCTGTAACAGACGCCTTGAAGGACGAAATATCTTGCACATTAAAGAAATGGAACCTCTGAAGAGAAAATCAAGCTGGTATTTGATGCTTGATATTTAGTCTATTTTATAAAATATCATTACTGTAACTGAGTTTTAGAGATCACTGCAACTAAGATATGAAGGTTACACAGGAATGAAAAAATTTCCTGCTTGAAAACTGGAATGTAAGTCCAGATGGTACAAAATGGCTTTAGCATTACAGGAAATTGAAAGCATCTTTCTTTTTGAGGGCCAGAAACAAAGTTTCTTGTATAAAATATTATTACCTTCAGCATGCCGGGTTTTTCTTTTCATGAAATCATTTCTCTCTCAGAACCTTATTTCCTATCCCTCAGATTGATCAAATCTAAATCCAGTAAAGAGTAAACAACTGTTGTAATACTTGGAAGTTCTCCCATCCCCACCTTCTGATGATGAACGGCTGTCTGGGTTTGTGCCGTAATTTCTCCTGCACAAGCCAAGGCAGAAGTATGAAAGGAGAGAGCCATGCAATTCTACCTCCACTGGGATCTCTGTTTTCTCCCCTGAGGTGAGCCCATTCTTGGGAGCATTCATTAGCCGAATTGTTCACCTGAAAGAGAAGAAGGACCCTTTTTCTTTTTGGTTGTGAGGCTTTGTATGGTCCAAGTTTCTTCTGGTAACTGTTGAATTGAGAAGTAGGCAGTTGCATATGAACTCAACTCTTTGAGCTTCTCCTATAGGAAAATAGCTTATCCATGCCAGGTTTATTACACTTGTATTGATAAAGGATCTAGCACAGTTTTCACAGCACATTTTGGCTCAGGGACCACTAAAATCTTCCAGCTGAAAGGACACTCTAGAGTCCACTAAGGTCACTGGCAGCAGGTGCTTGTTCTTACTACTTCCTGCCATGACATTATAAGTAGCATGGCAAATCCAACAGTCCTGGAATTGAAAGCAACAGATAAAATGAAAGGTGCTGCTCATCTGCAGGTGGATGAGGTGCTAAGTCTGCACTGGTTTTCCTCCAAACTGAAGCAATGCAGCACAACAGACATGGTGAAGTCTGGCTACCAGAACATGAGTAATTTCTGCATGACTCAGTTCCAGGATGGTTTGAAATGACCACACAGTACACCACTGCTTAAAATTAGTTCAGATCCCAAGGACTTGAAAGTGGTAAATGTGGCATCAATATTTAATGAAACCCCAGGGGAAATTCTGAGAATTACAAGGGGAAAAATGTGCCTTATACACTGAGCAGATTAATGGGAAAACATCAGAAAAGAGATAAATATGTCCTATATGGAATGAATCAACATGGCTTTTAGAGTAAAAGCTGTCGGAGCTATTTGAAGATACTAACAAGCATACAATTAAGGATGAGCTAATCATCAAATCATTTTAACAATTTATCTTCTCGAAGTGCACTAAAAAAAAAATTAAGCAATTATGGTTATAAAATTAGTAGAGTAATAGGAAATGTAGAATTCCATAGATGTTTGTAAGTCATCATGAAAATAATGTGAAGACTTAGGAGACACTTTTTGCTGATAATATTGAATTGATCAGAGTAGTCAAAACTAAGTCTACCAAGACCTGTAGAAATATTTTGTGAGAATATCAATAAATAATGCAATGGCTGAATAAATTCAATATTGATAAATAGAAGCCAACACAAAACCTACCTTAATTACACATTCACAATAATGGTCTGTCAATGAGCTATTGCTGCCCAGGGGAAAGATCTTGCAATCATTGTGAGTATTTCTCTGAAAATTTCACCTTAGCTCAGGGCAATGATCAAAAAGCTAAACTGAATGTTCTGAATTGTTAGGAAAGAAATAGAAAATAGAAAACATCATCATGCCAGACTATATCTGACTCTGGAATGATAACATCGTCTACAGTCACATCAGTCCAGAAGGTCTGTTCTAGGGCACAAGAGATGAAAAGATGGCCAGCAAGGATAAAAATGCATAAATATAAAACAGTTTCCATATGAGAAGAAAACACACTCTCAAATAGAAGAGAAATAGCAAGTGGGTTTTCTGTGTTAGTAAGGAGTTCTAAATTCAGCTAAGGTACAAGGGATGAGAATAATTCCCTGTGCCAGGGGTGGGAAGGATACTGCTGAAGCATGAAAATCCCCTTGTGCTTTAAAAGAGCAATCTGCACATATTATCACCTTTAGGAGGCTCTTGTGAATTTACCAAGCCTACGATTGTATTTTTGTTGGTAATCCAGTCTCAGCTTGATAACAATGCTTTTCCTATATACGATCAAATGAATAGTGCAGCAATTTTCCAAAGCCCAAGGAGTAAGGATAACAAAGGTCACATGTTTTGCAAACTGGCCAAATGAAACATTTATAAAATTTCATATTTTAAAAGACAGAGCTTTACAGCTGGGGCTTTCCTAAAGTGGCTGTGGTTTTGGTATCAACCCACAATGGATTTCCTGTCATCCATTCATCCCCCAAGCCATGCAAAGATTTTCCACCAACAAGATCCTGCTGCAGAAGGTTCCACAGGTTGATTATCCACTGTGCTCTAAACCCTTCTTCTTCTTGTGCCCTGCCAGCTTCCTCTAATGTCCCTTATTGCAACACAATATTTTGAAAGGATCCAGGCTGTTGAAGCACCAAGTAATAATGCAGACCCAACCTGCTGGCATGTCTTCAAGAAGGACCATAATTTAATAGAAGATAATTAGGAAAGGAGCATAACAGAAAAGCAATATCAATGATGCATTCTCTCCAGTTAGCAGCTTTGGTGCACTAAAAAGAACCAGACTTTCTCCTAGCTCTGGCAGTGCTACTTCACTCCCAAATCCCAAAGTGGAAAAAAAAGTGTAATTTCAATTGTAATTATTATTCAGGCAACATTTCGTCCTGATCTAATGGCACACTAGAAAGGTTGTCTTTCAAAATAACTCTGTTTTCTGCAATCACAATCTATCATGCGTTATCTATTTGGTCCAAAGTATTGAATTTAACTCTCTGGTCTAGTTGAAATACATTTGCCCTGTGAGGGTGTAAATTACCCAGATTGCCTGCCTGTGAAGAGGTGATCTTGCCCAAGGTACCACATCTATGCCAGGCACATGGCTGTTCTTCAGTTGGAGGCCATGGTGCCTCAGCTGGAGGCAAATCATCCCAGGGGATGAGGAATTGCCATGTCCTGTCTCAAAAAAGAGAGACAGAGCTGCCCACCAACCTGTTTCTGGGAACATCTCCCTGACCTTGGCAGCCAAACATTTCGGATTTGGCACAGCAATACAAGGACAGCTGTCAGTTTGAGTATCAAAGAGCTTGGCTCTTTGAGGAAGGCTTGCTACAGGATGCTAAGAACCACAGTGTAGCATAAGCCTGGCCACTTTCTGTGCACACTGTGGATACAGATTCATGGCCTAGCAAGGCATAAGAGCAACCCAAGCCACTCCATATTTTACAGCCCAGCTCTGCTTCTATGAGAGCTGGAACTACACCAAGTAGCACGAAAGTATTGTTGTAAAATAGGACTGAGTTTTTCTTTTGCTCATTATTTCACTTACAACTTCAACTGTCTTTTATTATCATCTTGTGTCTCTTCTCAGTTCTTTGGAAATAATTTTCAGTTTTGCTAATCAGGCTAGTAATCACAGCCTCCAGTTCCAGATGCAACTTCCTGCTCACAAAGTCCCTTAAGGGTTGATTGCTGGAAACTGGGAGGATGTGCCAGGGAAAGAAACACTCAGCTGAAGCAGCCACTGCTCCTACAAGTGGGAACATGGCTCTTTGTGCTATCTCAATTCTTACAGTCACATGAGTAAAGCAGGGGGAGAAGTTTTTGGTTTAAAGTGATATGCTAATGCATGTAAACTACAGCCATGTGTACTACCTGTTAAGGCAGGAGACAGGTTTCCTATTCTCGTTTGGAACCACAGAATATTCTGAGTTGGAGGGGGCCCATAAGGGAAAGAGTCAAAAACAGACCAAAAAAATGTTGAGTTTCTCTAATTTTTTTTTTGCCATAAAAACTTGGCTGAATATCCATGCATAATTTTTTGCATGATTTTTGATCCCATAAAAAGCAACATTGTGACTTGTGGAATGAATTTGTAAGTATGCTTGCAGGTTTATTTTGCCATTATTTAACAGTGTTTATCCCAGAGGCTCAGAACAAGGTTTCTAAAGCTATTCAGTATTGGCCTTAGTATGCTTTCATTTCTGTTAATGTAAATGTGATACCCTGGTTATATTTTTCCCATAAACTGCTGGGGAAATTTACCTCACTTGGGTAGCAAGGGCATTTTCCATTTTTAAACACACTCTAAAGTAGTCTGATTAAAAACAGGGCTATTTCAGACATCATGCCAGCAGCCCACTCTATAAACAACTGCCTAATAAATATTTACTGGTTCAGTTTTGGGATTCTGCTTCTTTCTCTGTCCTTTCAATGGAGACATCTGGGTGATGAAAGACCCTCATGATGATTGGTTTGAAATCAGATTCTCTAGATCTGGTGTTTCCTAGTTCAGGTTTGCTCAGCGCCTGGGTGTGCTGCCACTCTCAACCTCTTTTTCTCTCCAATAAAGAGACTGATGGTGTTCACATGAATGAGCAAAACTCTTCTTGTCATGTAACTTACATGACATAGACTTCTGCAGCAGCAGAGCAAAGTGCATGCAAGTGCTTTGTGCATAACCTGGTGTGTCTGCGTGTACAATTAATAAAACTTTGAGACAGTGGCTAAATCCACTCTAATTTCTTTTGAAAGCTTCTTAATATATTTGTGTGATTTCAAGGCTAAGTGTTGAAAGGATTATAAACTTTCTTTAATATCAGGAGAGTTTAACACAGGTGCTGCAACATGTTCACACCAGACTGTGCTAGGTCTATGTTAGGCTTGTGTTTATTTTTAAACTGGTCTCACACAAACCTCTAAATCTAAATAACATGGTTAGTGAAGGATGAATTTCAAAAACAGTCAAACTGAGCATTCCCATGTGGCATAGCCCCTCCAAAGAAGCACTGCAGAATGACTTCCAAGTAAACCAGAGGAAGGAGAAGACTACGTGCAATATGAAGATTTTATGTGTGTGTTTAGTGTCCATTGCCATAGGGTTGTGTTTGATTTTGTCCCTAGGTTTCCTGTGCCTCTGAGACTAATCCTCTGGGGCCAGCTGTGGCTAAAGCAAGCTTCTCTTTGGATTTCTCTGGAGTGAGGGAAGGAGACAGTGTAGGGAAAATGTCCAATATTTTGGCAGAGCCAAGGGCTCTGAGATTACATTCAAGAATAATGATTAACAAATATTAGCTAACGCTTCTCTGAAACCTCCTTAATCTAATTCTTGCAAGGACCAGTTTGAGTCTGGAATACAAATAGTAACATTAATCCACCCATGCATAAGCTAATGTAGTATTTGGATGGAAATGTCTGCTGGTGTGGAGAACAGCCCACATGACAGATGTGGATGTGGTGAGGCTGCTGGGCACGTTGTGTCTCTCCCAGCCTGGCAATAAGGTCTCATGTTGACAGCTGCCCTGTGCACCTCTGATGGAGACTGGATAAAGGATGTGAGATGGGGTGGCAGGAGGTCAGCAATGCAGGAGTTGCTGGCCCACACAGCTGGTGGACCAGCACTGCTGGAGGGGGTGGCAGGTGGCTCAGCACCATGGAGACTTTGGTCCAGGGTACTATGGAGACTGACCTCTCTCCTCCTAACTCATGGCCACCCAACCAGCAGAGAGATTTTGGGGTGGGAAGCATATTAAAGCTTAGATAAGTAGTTTGTAAAACCCCATTTTTTAATGTGTCGGTCATTTTATGCTCTTGAGTTGTTCATGTCCAGTTTGTGGAGTTTCTTTATGCCTGGTTAAAGATGCCCAAACAAACTGAGCTGAAAGAGAGGCCATAACACATTTTGAGCCAAGACCTGATCATGTTCACTTTCCCAGCCCAGGTTTTCATGTGCTGGTGGTATAGGCTGCTGCCCCAGTTTGGTAAAGCACATTGCCCTACCCAGAGATCAGGCTCCCCATACACCATATTTTAGCCTCTCTTCATGACCCTGGTGACTTCACTGATTACAGAAAAGATCTCTTCCCTTTGATCCCATGGCCTCCAGCCTCTGTTACTCCATCACACTCACCAGTGTAAATTATGAATGTATATAAATTATTAATTCATGTGGATGATCCAGAAACAGTACAGCAGTAAAAAACCCAGAGACTTAGTAAGTAACTCTGAAGGAGCATCTCTGCAGGCATGAGAGATGAAAAGTGGTCTTCTGAGAGTCTGAGGTTACAAGGATGGCAACAAGACAAAACAAGACAAATTGATCTGTGGCTTCTCTGTATTTACCTTTTTGTGTAACTAAATCCATCACTAAATCCAGTCATGTTCCATAATGTCCATGTTATTTTCAAAGTAGTACACTGTTATATACTGAAAGTACATGAGCTGTCTAGTATATAACTAAGGAAGTTAATTTCCAGTCTCTCAAAAAATGCATTACTTCATTTCCTTTTTTATAATCTTAAGGTACAAATTAAGTGTGTGTTCTCTGTTCTTTGGTGCCTTTTCTGTATCTCTAGAAAAAGTATTACCATGTCTAAATGGAAAATTGTAGAATAAATATGTAACAGGCAGGTCACTGACAATGTTAGCTCTCTGAGCAATGAATCTATTTTTCTATGTTTTCTACATCTACCACTAAAAGCAGCTTCAGTTACGTTTCCTTGATTTACACTTACTTTAAGTGCAATGGAATTATACAGGTTAGACTTGTCCCTGCACTTGAAGTTTTACTGGGATGGATGGATGGATGGATGGATGGATGGATGGATGGATGGATGAATAAGTGAAAGTTTTTTCCTTTTTGCACCTTCACTTTTGAAACACCTTCCTTACCTCTGCAGAATTATTAATTTAGGATGTTGCTTTTGCCATTCTCCACATATTCCCTTAGTTAACAACCATTCTACAAACAACAGGATCCATCCCAGTCTACTGATACATCTAATTTTAGAGCACAATGGTAAAGAAGGTTTTAATTTGTCATGTTATCATATTTACTTGGTGATGATGATTCTGCCTGGTTTGGCTGTGGATCCTTTTTGTTAATTAACCTAAATAAGTTTGCTGATGTCTGTCTTGAAATTTCCTGTACTTGGCAAGAACAAGGCTAAATGTTTCAGCCATCACCTCAAGCCATTTGCAAACATTCCGTCATCCATTTGTTTCTGGAGGAGGGAGGTTTGTTGCCCACTCTGCTCAGCTGGCCTCAGAATTTAAGATCATTTGCAATTAACTTCCTGTAGCTCTCTGCACATTTAAGGATTTGGCTACTTATTCCACTTGACAGAAGTTGGATAAAGTAAGTGGTGTTTTAGCTTCATGAAAATTGTTCCAAGTAATGGTCATGTAATAGTTTAAGTTGTGAAAACCTTTTTAAATTTTGATTCTTCTGTAAGTGTTCACATAGTGACAAGGGGTAACTTCTGAAAGTGAAGAAGGTTCAGATGACCTACACAGTGATAAATGGAGCTTCAAATGCGCACTTTGTTCCTTTGCTTCTTCCTGCTCCTCTAGAGATCATCTCCCTGAACTCTGCCTTGACTTTACCTTGACTTAGCCTCTATCCTGCAATATTTCTTGTAACCATTCACTTCAGCACTCTGCTAGAGTGACCACATGTTCATTCAGCCCTCTTCCTTGGATGTATCTGGTTGGAAAATGGGACTGGGAAAAGGGACATTTGCCTGTACAGTACAGCAGAGTGACAAACATGAGTGTTCATTATTTGACTGACCAGATGCAGAGAACACTATTGTTTTGCCTCATTGCATCCTCTATTCTTCTAAACATTTGGATTTACTAGGTTTTTTGGGGTTTTTTTTCACACTGGCAGCTACCTTTGAATTTTATCATTAGTTGCTGGCATTTCTTCTTTGTTTTGTTTTTCTGTTATGTTTTGTTTTTCTGAGTTATGACCAAAGTTAAATCATATCAGCACGTTTTCTTCTTATCTTCTGAGTGTTTCAGAGCCTGAAGTTCTCTGTATGGCTAAGACATGGAAAAAAATAATTAAAGTAAAACGTATTCTGGAATGCAATGTTTTCAATGAGTTTTAATTCAAATTGCCGTTTTGCTAAAAATTCCCACTAGAATCTCTAGAGTCAATCTTGACTTCAAATCATCTCTGCCTTTGTCATATGAAAGAGAACCAACTTCTATTTCAGATAAGCTTCTACTGAAATCCCCATGTGTAATTTTTTAATTATCTCCTCTTAACTACCATAATTCTGCATTTTGGATTGGTTTAATCCTTAATCACCAAGAGAAAAAAGGAGCTTTATTTTCCAGCAACGAGGAGAGTTCCTTGAAGAAACAGTTCCAGATCCCAGTCTCTGCTAATGCATTTTTCATCCAAGAGTCACGAAACAAAGAACATAAACAGCAGTGGGACCAGAGACCACAAACCAGCAGTCAAACTCCAGTCTCTTGCTGCAGAATTATTTGCTTATCAATGCCAGAGTGCCCTTTTTGCTATGCCAGGAATGGCAGGCATATCGTTTTTTGTTTTCCCTTGTACTGTTCTAATTATTGCTCCACTATGAGTGTGTTTTATTCCTCAGCCCAGCCATCTCTTGGGACTGATCTTCATTCAGTACAAATGTTCTCATTATAAAGGCTTAACATGAGGAGAATATAAATGAGAAGATGAGTGCATGCTAAGAAGTTGCTTATACAGAAACTATTGATCAAACGAACAGCAGAGTAAAACACATGTCAGCATTAACGTGCTCCTACTTCCATGGTTCAAACAGTTTCCACTCCCATAAGAATAGTGTGATTCCTTGCCTCTGAAACCAGGCCAGGAAAAACTTTGTATAAGTGAAAAAAAAAAAAAAAGTGAAAAGCATTTCTATAGAAGATTATGGTACAGCACTAAAGAGCTGTTTCAAAGCATGTGCACCTTCATCGGTCTCAGAGATTACCCCCTGTCACTATGTGAACACTTACAGAAGAATCAAAATTCCAAAAGGTTTTCACAAATTAAATTATTACATGACCATAACTTGACACAATTTTCATGAAGCTAAAACACCACTTACTTTGTCTAGCTGCTCACTAATCATGCAGTTTTCCCACTCACCATGTCATTTCCGGGAGCTGCCTTTGTCCAGTGGTTTTGGGCTGGATCAGACAGTAGTCACTGCTAGATGAAGACTTCAGTGAACAGTCATGTAAGCCCTCTTTTGACCTCTGGCCCATTGAGTGAGACCAGAGGTGTCTCTGCAAAGACAACAATCTCCTTGGGATTTCAGAAACAATTTTTCTCCTCCTTCAAAGGGATGGAAACAGCTGAAAGCCACAGTAGCAGTTCAGCCCCTCATTTTTTCAGGCCAAGACAATATACCACTAACAGCTGAACAGTGGCAGAGGGCATTCACTGATAAAATATAGTTCTGAAAAAGATTGTGCAAAACCAAGTCTGAGGCTAAAAGCAGAGTGAAGAAACCCTCACGTGTTTGGCTGCCAGGCTCCACCTGAGACAAACAAATTTCTTCCTGCCTTCCACTAGGCTGCAGCCAGCTCTACAGGTAGTATTTCATATGCAGTGAAAAAGTTTCAGTTTACACTTCATTCCACAAGCATATTCTTGGACATAATTGGAAAAAAATTAAATGTGTGTTTTTACTAAATTTCAACTTAAAAGTTCCACTGAGGGCAGCAGCCCTGCTCTTCTAATTTTCTTGCTTGCTGACTACATAAATATGTAGGATATCTCTCAAGACCTTTAAAAAGTCAGAATTCTAACAAGAATATGTGAGTCATGTCTAGACATAAAAATGAAACATATCATTCTTGTCATCAGAATGAACCATGGCTCACACTCTGATCCATGACACGCTCACATGGTCTTTAGGCTAAAATAGCACACACAGAAAGGTGCACAGTTATAATCAGAAACTTCTATAAATATGTAATATGCAGCCTCTTGAATCCTAACCTACAGACTGTATAACCTGGCCAAGAAGTAGTATTTTACCAAACAATTCAGTAGGACACCAACAGACATAGGGCATTATCCAGCGTGGGTCCCAATACCTCTATTTCTGATACAGCATTCAAATCTGACCTTAAGTTCCAATCCATTTCAGCTTTAGGTCACCTTAAGTCAACTCAGAAACACCATTTAGCTTCGTTCTCACAAAGGCCTTGATTTACCCCTTGGCTACCAGACTGAGCATCCTTATGTTGCGTGCACCTGTGCTTGGAGACGTGGGTTTCCACAACAGTCTCCCTTCCTTCATCAGAGAATTGGTGTCTGTTAGTCAGGATTTACATGGATTTACTGTTCCTCTGGTTACTCTGTCAACTTTCAAACAGCTCTCATGCATAGCCCAACAGTGTAGGGAATTTATGGCATGGATTGGTCAGATATCCAATGCATGCCTTCCACAATTTTTTTGGTCTTTGTTTGGACCAAGCCTAGATGTCAAGAAGTTTCTCAGTAAGTCATGGGCAGTTCCAGCTAGATCAGTCCTTGAAGCTGAGCTATTGCTTTTAAATTTGTCAGACAGCTCTACAATCAGCAGTGTAGAAATACTCTTTGAGTATGAGCAAACTGGAAGGTAGAACTGAAAACAAAACATGGACAAACTTGCACCATCTGCTTTGAAATGCCAACACTTTCCTAGAATAACCTGTGCATCACTACCTTAAGACATTCCTCAGAAGAAAAGCTTATTTAAGAAACAAAATTGTTGTCTGAAAATGATTTGTAAATGTGAGGAAGGCAACATATTTGCTCTGGTGGGTGCAGCTATGAGTTTCACACCTGCCTATATTAGGTTCAGTCTTTATATATCTGCATTCTTCAGTGCTCATCTCACAGCTCCATACAAGAGATTTATCCTTCAGTTTGGCAGCCAGGCTTCACTGCCAGTGAAAAAAATCTTTGAGAAAGCAAGAAGGGTAAGAAAATGAATCCTGATGCAAGGGTTTCACCCCCACTATTTTTTGAGTAAATTAACAGTCGTTCTTGTCAGAAGTAAAGGCTATTTTAAGAGAACATGAATGGTTCCTGTCTCAAAACATCTAAAAATTAAAGATGGGTTTGGTTTGCTTAAACACACATATCCAGTCTTTTTAGAGGCTCTGGAGTGTCCCCTATCCCACAGCTCCTAATCCAGTAGAATACCCTCTTTATGACTTGTGCCATATCTGGCAGACACACTCCAGTACATCTCAGAAGATGCCTTTGCTCAGGCCCTCAAGCCTCCCAAACATTTTTTAGAGCTGCTATTCTCGTTGCCATCCATAGGAACTGAATGAGCAGGTTCTCAAATAATGAGGTCACCTATCAAAGTGCCTGGACATAAATTCAGTGATTAATATCCACAGTTTTACATGAAACATGAGAAAAATGACTGTTACAAGCTGAATTATATAAAAAGGCCCTTAATCATGGAAATGACTTGTAGAGAGGAATGGGAGATGACAATCCATGATTCAGATATAATACAATAAATTGTTTTCCTGTTTTCACAGCTGAGTGTCTGGTTTTGTGTTCTTACAAGTTGGATTTAAATTGCTTGATAGCCTATAAAAAGCTACCTCACAATGATCTCCAGGAATGATTTCAGACTGAGTTGTTTTTTTTTTAATCTATCATTCTAGAGCATTTTGACACTACTCCTTTAACTCACACTTCAAGAGTGGACCTCTAAGAAGTTGTAACCAGTATTTATTTCTAAACCTGCCCTGCCCAGAACATAAATTAATCCCAAGAGTTTCAAAGATTTTTCCTTGAAAACAACAATGACTTGGGCCTAGTTTATATGCATGATTTCAGCAGCCAAGCGCCAGAGCAGTACGTTGGCACAACACTCTGTAGTCAACTTAATGGTGTGATTCACTGGAGCACAATTTCTCTCCTGTAACTCTGTTACTTGCAAGAACTTAATTTTATTCAAGTCCATTTGGAAACAGGTGAAAACGTACACAGAGTGCAAAGGAAAAATATTTTATTGTGAACATGGCATGTAAAAGATGGATTTCAGAATATACTGTTATATATCAAATGAGGAAAAAAAAGCTCTGATGTGAGATAAATGAACAGTGCTTGAGACAAATGAAGAACATGCACACAGCTGTTCTAGCAGCACAATTCTGATACCAATCACAACATATTATATAGCTCTTATGACAATGCTTATAAAAATTGCAAATATTGGACCTACTCCTGCATTGCTGTCCATCATCCAAATCTTCAGTGAATCTTGCAGGTGTGTGAAGGGAACAATGAGAGCAAACTGACACCCCACCTCAGGCAGCAGAAGGTAGAGATGGAGGAACATCAAAAACAAAAGACAAAAACACTGTTATACAAAAGTAAAAAGGCAAATATTATCCCAAGGAATATTATTATTTGCACGAGAAATCTTAATTGCAGCATCCTGACTCCATTAAAGCCAATGAGAGTATGCCATTGAGATCAGTGGAGCCTGAATTTCATACTGAAATTTAAAACATTCTTGCTTTAGTGTAAACATCAGCAGGAACTAAATGTCAGCATCTATACAAGTATTCAAGTGCCATTTAAAAAAACAATAAAAAACATACAACGCTAACCCAAAATGCCAGTACATATATAAAAGGCAGATAATTGTAGAGAAATTTTTTCCCCAAATATACACTTTGAAGTATTTAAAACCACCAATTTTTTAGTACTTGTACATCATTGTTAGGGAAGGAGTATATGAGAAAAAAACGGAATTATTTACAATGGCGAAGGAAGGGCACAGTGTTTGCTCAGATCTATTTGAAACCAGTATTTTCTACTTTGGAGTCATGACTTATACCTGCACACTCAAACAGGTTTCAATGCAGTGTTGAGAAGTGGCTATACTTCATTATTATGAAATATAACCCTTCTGTGCAAGTATTTCAGCATGATTCCTCATGAGCCATTTATACCCATTCACATTTTCACTTAAAAAAAACCCAAACAAACCAACCTAAAAAATTTCTTGCCACAATATTTTGTCTTTAAACAGCCTGGTGAGATTTTCCACAATGGCAATTTACAGTCATGCATTTGGAGACTCAGAGTCAATACAACTTTTCCATTTACTGTTAGAGTTGTGCCTGTCTTCAAAGAGTTCTTTGCTAATTTTTGTGCGGATCTCAGGACTCGTTAACAGCTCCTTTATCTGATTCAGTCTGGGTAACAGGGCCTGCGTTTCTCTGCGTAAAGCTTCCTTTACTAAGTCTGCTTCATGGCTCTTTCCTAGAGGAAAACAACAATATAGTACATTTTATAACAACTAATGTGATTTAGAATCATTAATGTTCAGAGATAAAGAGATCATATCTGGTTTGGACAGTAGTAAGTGCTCAGTGTTTCACCCATACTCATTTTTTATAAAAAGTATTTCATCAAAAAATATAATTTACATCAACAAATGCTACCAAAATGTAAAGAACAGTACAGCATCACATTTAAGGGAAACTCCTGCCTTATTACATACTGTGTAATAGTATCTGCGATGAGTATCTGCAGTGGTAATTTTTAGCTTGGTATTGACTGCTGTTGACTAGGAAACAGCACGTGCTCTCACACGGAGCAAGCAGCCCTGCAGCGCTGCCAAACCCTTGGGCGCAGGGCATCGCTTCCACTTATGGCAAGGCTTCATCCACAGTCATCCACGACAATCCAAATGACAAATGCAAAATGTTCAGTTTCTCCTCAAAAGCAAGAAAGGGACTCTTGGTATCAAGAACAAGCGAAGACTGGAGCCGCCTGCTTCACCACTCTTGTCTTTTTTCCACCGTCCATCCCTCCCAGCATTCAGCAGATTTTCAGCAGTACAAGCACTTATTAAACCAGTAGACAGTGTCCTTCAATTCAGAACAAACTTTTGATAAGAGACTCACAAAGCAGAGTGCCTGACACCCAGCACCACTTTGCAAATTTCAGCAGGGAGCGGAACATGTTTTTGTAGTTATTCTTGGTGGGATATTTGCTCCCAGGCTTTTTGCACAGTGCTCACTTGCTGTTACCATTGTCGCTCTCATTCTTGCTGCCACTTGCTGCTTCCTCAGTTTTTGCAGGGCTCCCATCAGTCTGCCTGCTTTTGTTTTGTGTTTCTTCTAAATACTGCTGCACAGCCTTCAGCACTGCGTTCTCCACCAGCCTTTTGCTGAGGCTCACCAGCTCTGCATCGTCTGGCTCTGCTGCTTGCTTTTCACCTATGCATCACAACAGACAAGAGAGGGAATTCATTGCCATGCAAAGACAGTAGCTGTGATTGTATCAGAAGCTTCTGACTTGAGCTGGATTCTAAGTTATTAGCCTCTTCCTGATTGTAAAAAGTAATTCCCCCCCTCCCCTCAAGCTCCAAACCAAAGTGTTCCATAAAGATGTGTACAGTGTATTAGATCAAAGATATTTCACTGCTTGTGTTTCTTATAACACTCCAGCAAAAGCCACTGGCTAATGTTATAAGCCCTCATTCAGCATGGAAGAATAAGTGTGTAAATTTATTTCTTTTCTGGGCAACAATCACCAGCGACATCTGAGCAAAGATCACAGAATATTCTGAGTTGGAAGGGGTGTATAAGGATCATCATATCCAACTCTTAAGTAAGTGGTCCTTAAGGGAATCAAACTCACAACCTTGGCATTATCAGCCCCATGTTCTGACCAACTGAGCCAATCTCAGGGTCATATATAGCATGAGGCATATTTATACTTTAGCAGCATTCCTAAATTTAGGTGCCACCATTTTGTGATTTTGCTTAATAAATCTAAATCTATTTATTAATTTCTTGTAATTCAGGAGTTTCTCACAGGAAAAATTACTAAAACACTCAAGGAACAGGTTACAAATATTTTTCTAAAAAAAGCATAAAACTAACAAAAAACATATAGTCCCTCCCTGCCTCTACTCTGTCTTCTATCTTAAAGCTCTAACATCAAAAGATTCCAACAGTCCACTCTTAAATATCTGCTGATAAAAAAAAGAAGCTGAAATTTCCCTGTTTTGCTAAAACTTCATATGAATAACATATACAACAAACAACTATAGGCATAGTGAGGATTCTCATACATCATTACATGTAATTTGAAATGGTGCTTTTCCATGAAACATTTTCCTAATAAACTATAAACCCTACTGCAGAATCCTCGTTTCACAAGGAATTTGTTGCAGGAAAAGCAAATTTTATTGTCCAGTTCTCATTGGTCATGCCATTTGCTATTTCACAGTCCCCTGCACTAGGTAAATAACTGTTTCCCTCCATCTGTATTTAGAGGTCATACATTTCATGTCCTCTTCAGGCATTTGCATTCTGCGACCAGTAATAAGAGGCTGCTTAGTCACATGCCTCTGGTGAAACAGATACTATTGTATGCTCTCAGCACAAAGCTTTGTACTGTTCAATTACCTAAATGTGTCATTTTTCATATATGTAAATTTATTAAAGCTTTCCAGCACATTTAGATAACAGTTATGAAAGACTTTTATTAGTCTTCCTAGTGTACTGCACAACCTGGGAGTGATTTCACTGATAAAGAATAATTCATATGGGAATTCAAGGAGGAGAGAGAGAAGCAAACAAAACTCTTCATATTCAGAGGTAGTGCTTTGATTAGCTGTTAATCTGAACATTTTGCTCTGGAACAGTAGCTCTTCCAGTTCTGGGCCTCCACAGCACTGTCAGTACGGGCAAGGAAGAATTGTGCTCTCCCCCTGAAGAATCATCAGACTACATCTTGGTAAAGCATTTCTTTACATTTTGGAGAAAGCATAGATAAATATTCTAAAGATATAAAACAGAATATCTAGGGGGATAGTTTTGATTAAAACTAAATATAAGAATACATCATAAGAATGTAACTATAAGAATACATTAAAAACAGAATTATCATTTCCAAGGAGAAATACTTCAGGCTACCATGCAACAGAGGCAGAGGCACTATTCCCAAAACCAAACTGCTACATACTCCACATTCTCTGACTCACTGCTTACCATATCGCCGTCTCTAAATCCTGGGTCTAAGTTAATCCTTTAACTTACAGGAAGGAGGAACTTAATTCACACTCCTCTCTCAGGGCACCCAAGGTATTTATGAGCAGCATCTCCTCACAGCTTTTCTGAATAGATCCCACACACTCCTTTGAATGAAGCCCTTAGATAACTGATTTCCTTTGCTTCTAGTAAAGATGCTCAAAAATGTGCTGGTTGCCCTGGTCTATTTAGTCACTAGAAAAAGTAATTAAAATACTTAATGTTTATTTAAAGTAAAACTGGTTTCCAGTTGCAGAGTTTCTTGCTTTTCAGAATTGCTCATGGGTCACAGAAATCATTACTCACACAGTGCTAATGATCTATCCACGCAACTCAGAAAGAAAAAATCAATGGGAAATATGGTGCTCAGCCACTCTCACACTTGACCCTGCAGCGCTTAATATGCAGAATATGATTAATCAGTCACAGAGGCCTCCAGATACCACACAGCAGTACTGATTATATTTACTCACAGTGTAATTTTACTTGTAGTACATTATGTATTATGGTCTGAAAAAGGCCAGAGCTCTTCTCCCATGAATACTTTCTGCAGAACAGTTCTCATTTACAGATATATGTAGAAAATCCATACAGCTACTATTGTGTTTACTATTTCAAAATAAGCAGGTAGCTCACTTATAAGTACTTTCTCAAGCATGAAAAATGTCAGATTTTTATAAAACTGTACTTTTATTAGTACAGTTTATATAGCTACAGAAGAATGGGTTTGTGGTTTTTTGTTTGTTTATTTTTAATATTTTGAGATATTCAAGGATCATCAAAAGTCTGGGGTGAAGACTGTAGCACCTCCTAAGAGAGCTCTGCACTCCCACTGGAAAGACATCTGACTGACATGTGAATGCAAATGCATGCACATCCTTGCATGAAGATTGTGCTTGGATTTATCCATGCAGCCACCTTGGTGAACAGGCACATGGACCTATATGATTCCCTGATGCTCTGTTTCTATTCTCATACTCCCAAAATAGCAGTTGTGGGAGTGTCTGCCATGCCACAGTTGGCTGGCAGGGTAGCTGGGCACCATTGTATCACTCATATTCATGACTTGATAAAATGAAACAGGTCATGTAATAAAAACAAGTGTTGAGCATCTATATCTACTTGACAATTTAACACACATCTGTCCTGTTTACATCTCTCCTCCCATGCTGCAGCTGCTGCTCGCCTGCTTCTTCGATGAATACAATTCCTTTGCAGGCAAATGCTTCTTTGAGTGCACTAACATTGTTGGAATTATTGGAATATATATAGAAGTCACTGCAGATATGAATGTTTTAGATTCAAAAGGGAGGTTTAAAAATTCACACTTGCTGTGTTTGTAATCTCTGTTCTGAAAAATGAACAGATATACCACAGCACTGAATTTGCATCAATATTGTGACACTACTTTATTTCTGAGCCTGTGAATAAAAAAATTCCAGTCTTCTCCTCAATGTTGTTCAGAATAAAAATGAAAAAACCTTTCATTTTGTTTATCCCAGAATTCTCTTCTATAATTTTCAAAACATGAAAACCAATTCATACTCTGTGGATGTACCTCAATGCATTCATGCTGAGCAGTGTTTTTTATTACTAAAACTGAAGTGTACCAGTTGTCCCGAAATGACCATAATTTTTTACAAAGGGAACTATCAGCTCTACAGAATTATTCAAAAGAGGTTTTATGATCCTACATCCTATGGCTAGCAGTTATGGACATGAACCAGATGCCTGCAACCACAGCCAAGTTTGGATTCAAATTCACTGCTGTATCTTTCTACTGGACTAGGTTTACTCTCCAAGTCTACACCCCCTACACAATACAAGACTGTGAGCTGCATTTTGAAATACTGTATTGGAACAAATCAGACATCATGGTCCTGGTACAGCATTTTCATGGCCCTGACACAGCCTGTTTAGAGTGCATGTATGTATCTCAGATTTGGAGAGAGGCAGGACAGTTTGAATCTCTCTGTTGTTCATATGATTAGCCCATGGATTGTGATTTTTTGGTAACAGATTTAATTGCAGGAAGCAACAGGGGATCCCTTTTATAGGAACAGCCAGTTCTACATCCTTTTACCAGCTATGCTCCAAGACAATGTTCTGCAATCCTTCCCTTGAGGCCTGAACACACTGGGCTTTGTTCTTCCTTCCAACAACCTTTCTTGGCAACAAAACAATGATAACACGGGGAACGTTATAAAAGAGACCCTTAGTATTTTGATTAGGTGACCAAGACCCGCTGAGAAATTTGGTGGCAGAGGTTCTGCTCTGGGACCCAGGGAGGGCTGTGGTAACAGACATGCCTCTATCTACCTTTTGGGTTTTTCTAATATAATTTCTAATACAGTTTTAACAAACTCTATGAACACAAATATGAGCACATGCCCATATCCAATCAACACAGTAAGCAGAGACAGGAAAGTCACAACTCCGAACATTTCCTTGTTAATTAAGAAGGACTTGCATGAAAAGTCTCTTAAGTGGTCACTTAAGAAATTGACACAAATAAGGCACTGGGAGGAAGGTGAAATGATAATCTCATTATGACATGAGGTGATGACATTTCTGTTGGTGGATGCTCCCACCTGATGTAGGACATCTAACAAACTTCTTTAGGTTTACATATATTGCTCTGTAAATACAGGACTGTCTTAGAAAGCAATACCAATCAGTCCTTCATGCTGAATACATGGTTTCTAGTTTGCTGGAAAGGTTTTTTTTATTTAATTTGGCACACCATGGAACAAACTTGATAAAGTAGGAATTTCTACCAAAGAGGAAATTAAGGGTGTTGCAGCTATTCAGGGAAAGTGGTACTCTTGCCAGATTCAGTAATGACAACAGGAATACCCGCAGGTCCCTTTGAGCTGCAGACTTGGCAAACATGGCAAAAGTTTGTTTGGTTTCACACAAACCCCTGTGAAGCTCTGATATACATTTTCTGACCACCTCTAAATGAAGAAAGAGGATATGATCTGCTAAACCTACTCATCCCACTGCAAGCACTAAGGGATGTGATGCCACAGGCAAGAACCTCCAGAAGAAACAAAACTTAAAAAGTTATATAATACTCTAGTCCTGGTATACAGAGAGTTCTGTTAAATATCTCAGGTTTATTTTTTCTGTTAAAAGAGACCTGTTGACAGAGAAATTCCCCAGCTCCTTTAATGCAGTTTAATGCTTAAATTGAACTAATTTATAGCAAGTCTAGCGCAACAGGCAGGAAAGATAGCAAAGTGGCTGAAGGAAACAAGATGGCTTAAAAATTTGTGAGTTTTACTTGATTTTTCACACCAACACCCCGGTAGATAAAACAGGCCAAGTTACACAAGTGGTTTTACATAGCCACAGTAATATTCACTGTGCAAGATGGCAATGGGAGAACTGAAGGGTTGAGGCAGATTGTGACAGCAAACATCCAGGCAACATTATTCACTCTCCTTCACCATCCACAGTGCTGCCCAGTGCCAGCAACTCTCAGGAAGGGCAGCTTGGGTCAGCAGGCTGATCAAGGAGAGCAGAGGAGTTGCTCTGCCCTCTAGGATGGTGCCAAGGGGGAAGCCTCCTGCTGTTTTCAGAGCCAAAGAGAGAAAGAGAGATCAGGCTTCCCAGTTTTCCCAGGGAAAAGCTGAACTTTGGAACACGACAGACACGTCAGTGCCTTGCCTTCAGTGGTCTTCCAGAAATAATACTGAGAATGTAACATGCTGTGGGTGACACATAGGCTGCTTCCCCATCAACCTCGGTCACCAGTGACCACAGACAGAGCTGGATGGTCTTGAAGGCAGAAAGACCTAGACCCTGGTAGGTCACCAAGCTGAGGGAGGTATAGCCCCAAAAACACAGCCGCTAATGAAAAGGGTATATACGATGGTTTTAATTGCCACAGTCCAAATATTTTGGCAAAACCTTAAAGTCACTGCTTATGGACCTGTCAGCCATAAAAATCAAACGTTTATTCATCAGCATGCCAAGGCATTTAATAAACATTCACTTCTTGCTACTGTTTCCTTGTCCTTCCCATAGTCATGGGAACTTCAGTGTCATGTCTTTAGGATTAATTTGTTACTATACAGCTTCCAAAGGGATGCTATTTTGGCTGTGACTTTTCCATGCTGTTGTCAAGTATACTAAACAAAGCAATCTTTTTTGGCCTAAGACAGATTGTTAAACAAGTGTTAATAAGTGAATCTTAACAAGCTGAACCTGCGTTGTTGTTCCTCCTGAGCTCAGAAAAAGGCTCCATACAAACTCATGCTATTACAGTCTCTTACGTAGTACATCTCTTTCCCTGGGGAAAGCAATTATGAATGTACTTTTAAGTTATGGACAGAAAAGTCAAATTTTAATCAACAACCATTTTCATTTAATT
>JAYDZK010000169.1:60511837-60560948 GCA_034509185.1 Euphonia xanthogaster | reverse complement strand
AGAGGACATTACAGTCTTGTGGCATGCTTCAGTAGAAATTACTAAGAAAAAGTAAGCTGTTGTTTTGTTAATGAACTTAAACTTGTCAGCTCCTTGATGGACTGCTTAGTTGCAGTTATAATTTGATGTGGAATTTGAAGTGGTTTTGTGTGAATTTACATTTTCTTCCATTAGAGTCCAAGAAGGCCTGGGGTCTTTCCATGTAGTTGTTACGCATCACCTCTTCCATACTTCATGTACTGATAAAGGCCCCATAGCTTAGAAATTAACGGTATTATTTAATATTACCAGTAAAAACCACAAGAGGTGGGATCTTGCAAGATTTTGGACTAATTCCATACTGTCTCAGTCGGTTTTAGGCTGTGCTTGTTAAAATGCAGGGTTCAGGTTCTTTTTGGTCCCTTATTTATACCTGAATTGAGGATCTAAATACTTAAAATAAAATTCTTTTTAGAATTACTCCTTGAGTTTAGTTAATTCTTAGTCAAAAATATGATTTTCCATGATGCCAGGAGTGTTTTAAAGGGAACCCAATCCCCAAAAAATTGAACTTTCTTATTTGATAACAGTTCTGATATAAAGTCTGTTTTGATTGAACCTTGTTACAAAATATTACTTTTAATTTCAGGAAAAATACTGAGTGGTCAATTTTGTTTAATTCTTAGTACCATGAAGTTGCAGTGGAAGTGCTTCCACAACATAGCAGAATAGCATTCCAAGATGTTTGTCCTTGGTTCTGAAGGATTACCTCTTCAGTAAAACCTTCATGTACGTCCTCCTACCAGCTTATAAACAAACTCCATGACCTAGATTTGGTATTAAGAAGGTAAATTAAGAAAAAAAAATTAGCATCATGCTTTAAAAACAAAAAGTGAGACAGAATCCATGTAGTTGATATAAATCTTTAAGTGCATAATTGTCCTGCATTCTGAGCACATGCAACTGCAGTTGTGCCTATTATATCAGAGTTTTATGTTCCTGCATAGCGCTTTTAAAGATAAGGGTTTGCTTCTCCAGCTCTTTTCATTTTATACATAACATTTTCCTTAGAGTCATTAAAAATCAAATAGGAATTTCAAGAGAAAGCATTTACTCCTTTTCATATCCTGCATTATTATCTTGATCTAGTAAGGGACCCCAAAGGTCCCTCAAATTAATGTGTGACCTATTGAGCACAGTTCAAATGTTAGCATTTTTTGCTTTCAGTGAACAGGTGAGAACTTTTAATTCTTCTTTTAGTTTTCCTCAGGGTAAACTCTCTTCTGTTTAGCTCATGATGTCACAGTTTGGTTTGTCAAAGTGCATTGCCTTTTTGATCCCTGCATTGCGTTTTAATCACCTCCAAAATCTTAATTATGATAGGTGACTGGTGTAGAAGTTACTTACCTACAGGTTGTTTTAATCTTTTCTTTCACTCTGAAAAGGGTAATTTTATAAAGGATATTCAGGGAGAAGCATCCTTTTGTAAAACTGTAGCATGGAAGTCAAAATCTCTGATGCTGTGCTTTTTTGCATTGTACTATCTCATTGTGGGGGCACTTGAAAATTAAGATCCTTTCCCTCAGCCATGGTTAGCACAAATTAATCAATAAATGGATTTCTCTTTCAGCTCTTCTGTTGTGAAATGATGGTTGGGTTGTGTTTGTGGTATTCTGAAATCTCAGCAGACTTTCTTCTCCCCTTTTTCTAATAAGTTTCTTGGTATAAACCCCTACATTTGCTATAAAAATCTGTCGCAAAATACGTCCTCAGAAGTGTGAGGCTTCCAAAAAGCAATTTGTTCACAACATTGTTAGAATGGATCTCACAGTTGTGTGCTGTGCAGTAAAATCACAATTGCCAGCTGGTAGGTAATGCTCTGTGTGTATCTGGCATGCTGATTTAAGAGCTGTTATGCAGATTGGTCATTAATCTCAGAAAAAGAAATTCAGATATGAAACTGAAACATAGATAGATAGAATTTTGTGCTGCTTCAGAAAAAAGTATTTGAGCTGTAGAGCTTTTAAAAGAATTATTTGATTAAAAAAGGATTAAAGAGGTCTTTGAAGAGGAGATTTTAGTGATAGAAGGGAACAGACAGCATACAGAAAAATGCTTTAAGTAAATAGCACATGATATATTATTGTAAAGATAAATATAGATACTGAAGCTTAGGTTTTTGTTTAATCCCAGCATATATTTATAAGATTTTTAAAACAGTGGAAGCTTTTACAGTAATACTAGGCATTTTCTCTTGAGGTAACACATTTTGTTAGAAATATGTATAATATTAGAACAGGCTGTCCAGGGAGCCTGTGGTATTTCCATCCCTGCAGATTTCAAAAAAACTCAGCTAAACAAAGCCACAGCTGGTCTCATCTAGTATTGGTGTTAGTACCATGTGGAGCGGGAGACTGGACTAGGTGACTCTAAAGGTCCCTTTTGACCCACATGCTTGTGGTAGTTTTGCATTAACTATTCCTAGCTGCCCATACAACAAAGACTACTTTCACTGAAAGGCTGTTTTGTTGAATATCAGTCTTTAACTTTCTTGGGGATTTTAAATAAAAAAAGGCACCTTTTGAGGCCCCATTCCCCAAGGCCTATTCTCCTCCCTCATTTGATATCTGGTATTTGGTTTTGATTGTTAATCAATAAAAGAAAAATACCATGAAACAGACCGTGAAAGATTGCCATGGCAAAAATGTAGTTGAGAAGGCATTTGCATATTTAGGCTAGAATTTTTCAACTGCTTAAATCCTACATGATGCCAAAGTGATGCAGTTTTGCATTCCCCATTCTCTTACAGTTACAAAATCATCTTTAATAACATAAATAAGATATGGCCAGAAAAAGTAAAGGCAATTACTTCACAAGCCAGTCAAATCAGAGTTGTGTGTCTTCTGCAATACACCGCTGCTTCTGCTGGTCTGCAGTGATTCCTTTCGAGAGGTACTCGCATATATCAGAGAGTTCACTTGATGTTTAAGAAAAAGGAGCCCAAGGTATCTTCTGAAAAGGCCACCTCAGTTTTTAAATCTGGTTCTTTCTGCATCCTTGTGGTTGTTCTGAGCTCAGTTTGAGGGTAGTGTACCATGGTGCATGGGAACTGAGAAACAGTGGGGGAACTCTTCAGCTGGGTGCTGCTGTCAGGCTTATTTTCTATTGTATAAACCTAGTCTGAGGTACTGTTCAGGAAGTCCCTTAATCAAACAAGATGATCACCTATAGTATGAAGAGAGATTGTTTAAGTTCAATTTGCAGCTACATCACCTCTTGAGGAAAGAACCATAATTTCTTAAAATTTCCTGAGGAGGTATCAAAGTAACTGGCTGGCTGAAGGTTCATTAATCAACTCTGCTTCAGGGAACGAACAGAGAGAATTCCAAAGTTTGTTTTCTGACTTGGTATATTAATATGCTGCAAATTAAACAGATAAAAGGTTGGTGATCAGCAAAAGAAATCCTCTCAGTACTCAATGTAGTCCATCATCTCAGGAAACAGTAACTTACCTTAATTTGAAGTAAACATATCATTGTGTGGATGTTGAGGTGAAATGTGATGCGAGGTGCTAGTTTAAGTTGACATAATAAACTGATTTACATTTCTTTGATCTTCTGCAGGATGGCTGGCTGTGGTGAAATAGATCATTCGATCAACATGCTTCCCACAAATAGGAAGACAAATGAGTCATGCACCAATTCAGCACCTTCCCTGCAAGTCCCTGAATGTGCTATCTGTCTGCAAACATGTGTCCATCCAGTAAGTCTGCCCTGTAAACATGTTTTCTGCTATCTGTGTGTTAAGGGCGCTTCTTGGCTTGGGAAACGATGTGCACTCTGCCGGCAGGAGATTCCTGAGGATTTTCTTGACAAGCCAACCTTATTGTCACCTGAAGAACTCAAAGCAGCAAGCAGAGGCAATGGAGAATATGCTTGGTACTATGAAGGTAGAAATGGCTGGTGGCAGTATGATGAACGTACTAGCAGAGAGTTGGAAGATGCCTTTTCCAAGGGTAAAAAGAGCACTGAAATGCTAATTGCTGGTTTTTTATATGTGGCAGACCTTGAAAATATGGTTCAGTACAGGAGAAATGAGCATGGACGTCGCAGAAAAATAAAACGGGACATAGTAGATATACCAAAGAAGGGAGTGGCTGGGCTGAGGCTGGACTGTGACACCAACACTGTCAACCTGGCACGAGAGAGCTCCGCTGACGGTGCGGACAGCACACTGACTCCAGGGGCTGCAGCTGTGCAGCCTCTAGCATCCATTTCTGTGAGGCCCCTACCAGCACTAGATGGTCAGCTCGTGAGCCCTTCGACGCCATCACCTGATGCAAGCAATTCTCTAGAGAACTCTTTTGCCCAGTTGCAAATAAATGGAGACAGTATGGCTGAAAGGAGTCACAGGGGAGAGGGAGAAGAAGACCACGAATCATCATCTTCTGGTAGGGTGCCAGCCCCCGACACCTCTGTTGAGGAGACCGAATCGGATGCCAGCAGCGACAGCGAGGATGTGTCTGCCCACCTTCAGCAACACCCATCCTCTGGTCAGCAGAGACACTTGAGTGCTGGTGCAAGCCAGGCAGGAGCAGATAGACCAGGGGCAGGGGGTGGGGTGGCAAACACAAGTGTAAGATCTAGAAGGCCAGATGGACAGTGCACAGTCACTGAAGTTTAAATCTAGAGCCATGCGAAGAAAAAATACTCAGTTGTAATTTTCTGTAAATTTTCTGTCCACATTGGCATTGCACTCAAACCTAGCAGCGTGTTTGGTGGGAGGGTGGGGCGAAGGGGAGAAAACAGATTTGGCCTGTTTTAACTTAAGTCTTTTAACATGTCTCGGCTGGAAGACTCTTTAACTCTAGGAAACTGGGTTGTCCTGTTAATGGTTTGAAAGCTGTTTAGCAATGCCCAGTTTTCTTGAAAATGTCTTGTGTTTATTTTGTAGCATTTTCCCCTTGAAGATACTCTATCCCTTTTTGGCCAATGTATATCTACTGTACAACTTGAATTGTCTTCATTATCTGACTGTTGCATTAAGTGTCTTACTACTTTCTGCATGGATTGATGTACGAAAAGAACACTAAAGCTATGTGGAATCAGGCAAGGTGTTGGGTGTGAGCAGGATGCTTACTTTAATGTGAGAAAATAGATGTGAGTTTGGAGTTAAAATGTGTTTTTACTAGACAAGAGCAATCATTTACGTTCTTTCAATGGAAATGTAAAAATGCTGTTAACTTGTGTTGCAAATCCTTACCTTTACACTCTCCATGGCTTTTTCACTGGCTTTGCCATCTGGTCCTTGTAGTTTTGTTTATTGAGATCTTTCTTGATCTGTCTTGTTTTTGTTACAGAATTTATAATTTAATAAAACTACATTTTATCAGTAACAATCTCAGATAAGTTTCCAGTTTAATTGAACATCACTGAAGGAATTTCAAAGAAAATGATCATAAAACAGCTTCCCATGTTTACCAGAAGGGAGGACTAGTTCTGAGTGGCATCCTGACATTCTTGCATCCCTGACTGGCTGTCTCTCAAACACAAGACTGTAGTCGTCTCATCTTTAACTGAAAAATCTTGAGTTGCAAGCTTAATACTCACACAGACATCTGAAGAGCTGATTAACTCACTTCACTGTTGATGGCAGGCAGAATTACCACACACAGCCTTATTTTTAACATCAAAAATGTTGATAAAAGAGGGTAAGTTATCAAAGTTGACCCTATTAAAAAGGATGTGGATATTATGGACTGTAGTGCTGTTCATCTGTTCATAGAAAAACTATGGTGGCAGCACAGAAATTGTAGTTTTGTGCTTGTATTAGCCGTATAGGAGCTGCATTTCAACAGACTTCTGAATGTTAGAAACCAGATCTTGAGAAACAGAGCTTGTCTTTTATCTCTCTGGCAGTTCTTTAACATTTTTTTTCAGATTGAGAAACAGCATTAGTTGATTCTGGACTTTATTTTAAAATAAAGCTAATTAAACTCCAATTCTTAGTATCTGTATCTCAGAATAGAAAGGGACAGTAGCTGATACACAGGTACTACTGATCTTAAGACAAAAGTTGATTTAAGGAAACAACCATTTGAAGGGAATTAAAAGGCTGACTTTTAAAAATGGAAGACTTAAACATCTATAACGTTCTTCTTGCTGTAATGATGGATAGCATGTCTGACCTTGGACAAAGTTGTGCCCCTCCTCTGCTGCCTACAGGTGAGATCAGTGGGTCACGAAAGTGCAGGTGAGACTAGGATGATGGAAAAAGGAAGATTTCCTCCATTCTCAGTTAGGAATAAATGCCCTTGATCACAGATTTTCACTATCATCTTCCAGTCCTATAAGGAAATATGCCAATTACATGGACTTCAGGAAGGAAAACAGATGGAATGCTTTTTTCTCTGTTAGCTGCTAGCTGTCTTATTTCTCTGATTTGAGTTAGTATACAGTGGCTCTAACCAAAGTATTGCTTTGCACTGCAAAAGCCTTCACTAAGAACACTTCAGCTATGTGCACAAACTTCATGTGAGAGTATGGGTTGAAAAAAGCAAGAAAGAAAATAGAGGAACAGGACTCACTATATGCTTTAGGATTTACAGCCATAACAGTCTACAAATAATTCTATCAGTGATTATCCTTGGGGTTTTTGACCCAAGTAGAGAGTTCAGTCTCACACCTGTGATGCTGCTTTTGGCTCCTGCTGGCTGACTGTAGCTGTGAAACACTAAAATTAGTTAAAGTAAGGCTGGTGAGACCTTAATAGCCAGCCATCAGAGTAGCAAAAGCACTCCCCAGATCAAGCTAGGGAAAAGTAGTAACTGATAATGCCCATCTTATATTTAAACCATTACTTTCAGTAGGAAATGTGTTCTCTGTCCATTTTAGCAAAGCCACAGCCACACTGCATTATGTGGTTGACTGTAATTCCATGCACTAAATTATTTTCAACTTGTGCAGCATAGCCAGAGAAATGCACAATGGAGCAGGAGGGAAAATGAGAAAGGAAATTTAAATACTATAAAATCTACAGCATTTCATCATTTCCAGAACAGATAACCACAGATACAGGAATCCTATTTCATGGCTAAAAAAAATATAAATCAGATAGGGACCCAAGCATTCTGCAAGAACAACTTGCTTATCTAGATTGACCGTCTGGTAAATATATTTCTATCAGCAGCAAATAAGATAGAACTATCTGTATTGCTAAAAGTGATCTCCAGTATCCAACCTTTACAGGCTTGGTACAGAACCCATATTCCCATTAAACCCTTGGGTTGTCCCAGTACACAGAAGAAAAACAAGACAGACATTTCACAATGTAATAGGCAACTTAGTTTGCTGAGGAGGAAGCTGGCAAAGTAGCCCCTAGGAAATACAAAAGCTGGCATGCTATTTAATTAGGAGACTGGGACTATCAATTTTGATGTTTCTAATTTATTTTGCACATTTAGTGCTTGTTTGTTTTTAAACCATTTCAGAAGGGAAAAATACCCCTGAGATGAAGCTTGACATCTTTAATAGTTGTAAAGAAAATACAAACATTTATCAACTGCTGGTTAAAGATATTTGTCACTTTAAGATGATAAGAAAGTATTCTGTGAAATAAAGCATTTAGCTTTCAAGTGGGTAAAATGGGATTCCATTTCATCTCAATCTGGAACTTTCATCCTAGCACTCATGGTAATTTATCTGGGCTGGTTTTTGTGTGAAGGGCTCTACTTACTTTTACAGTAAGAGAATATGGTATAAGACTACTCACAAAATCCTTGATCACAACCTGTAATGTTTTCAGAATGCCCTGTACCTATGCTTGGTATATTTACGATACCAGCAATATGGGTTTCCATAACCCTCTCTGAAACTGTTCTGAATGTATCTTGGTGTGTAATAGTTAATTATTTGTCCTGTTTTCTTAGAAGCAAACATTAGCCTTTGATACAAATCAGAGAGGGTGGCTGGGGAAATACATTTGCTGAAATGAGAATTATGCTCATTGTCTATAAATCAAAATGGAAAGAGATCCCCCAGAGGTGTACTTACCATTCACTAACTGCCAGCACAGATCTGGTTCAAAATGTGAAAGAAACCAGATTCTGCCTTTGTCCTACAATTTCTTCCCTCTCAAATTTCTATAACCCGGTACACAGAAAACACTTAGGAGCCTAATATGCCAAAGAAAAAAGATTCAAGGGCTTACTCAGATTCTAAGTAATTTTCACATCAATTTTAGAAACAATAATAGTATTAGTAATGGCACATTCATTCTTGCAACATAATCAGTTGCCCTTTAAAACATTTTTTGTTTTTACTCACAACAACATTATGTGCTATTGCTTCAAAAAGCTGGATGAGTATGGACTGGAGTGTGCCTTGAAGGTTCAGTGATGCTGCAGTCTGGAATCCCTCATGAGTCTTGAGAAACTTCATGAAAAGCAGGACAGCTTCACTACTAAACAGTCAAGTGCTGTCTGATTATACTAAAGCATTTGCTCTTCTGAAGTAATAGTTTTGAAGTTCTTTAGGGCATGGGAAAGAATCCAGCTACACAGGAGTAACCACTGGGATGCTGGATAAAAAGGAGCTGGGTGTAGAAAGGCACAAACCAAAACACTACTCTCTTCCCCATGTTCTCATTCCTGTCTCTTCTCTAACCTGAAAGGAAAAATTGAACTTTATTTTTGGAGAAGAGAGATTTGAAATCTCCATTAGTGCTCCAGATATTAAGGCAAAGGTACAGGATCAACTGGGTGGAGGTAAGTTCCTTCTCTGAGATGCCAACTCAAAACACATCCCTTTCCTCAGAATTTCTCTAGGTTGCTTCATGCTATATTCATTGCTGTGAAAACCACACAGTAAAACATCCCCAGCAGATCACAGCATCTGCTCAAAACTTGCAGAATTTTAACAGGCAATCCAAGCCTAATTGCCAACATTGATTTGTCCCCAAGTCCTCAAACATATGTAGTTACCTCACTGTCTAAAACTCAGGACTCCTGCCACACTAGAAATCATAACATGGATTTCCATCCAAGATACTGCCTTATTTTCTTAAGGGAGCTTGTTCCATGATCTTGAGCTAGTTATGCCTGGTCAGAGCAAAAAGGCATGTCAGTGTCACAAAGCCCAGAGCTTCCTTCTTTACATGCTCCCACAGAGGTCCTTGGCTCAGATCTCAGTCCCTGCTGGATTCAGAGACAAGTGCATCCTAACCAACAATACAGGAAACTCCCAGTCACAGATATGTATGTATGGTTTTGCTCTCATAGATGTTTATTTTTAAAGCAGGCACTCTGTGCCTGTTTCTAATTTCTAAAGGGAAAACTTTCCCCACTGAGTAATCCAATTACTTGCATAAGTCACTGGCATGAAGGGGAGACTGAGTTCCAAACCTTCTAGTTACCCCAAATATACCCTACCAGTAAAAATGCATTGAAGAAAGACATAGACATATCCACTCACATCTTACCAGAATGCCGAAGAACTCACATCGCCCAGTCACCTAAGGACAAATCTTTTTGGGGTATGATACATCATAGCCTTTCAAGATTTCAACCAGATTCTGTGTAAAGAACCAGGCCAGCAGCTTTGCACAGGTACAAAATATGGGAATGTGCAGATGCATGTGTGGGTAGTTGATTCCTTGAGCAGTGAGAAGACACCAAAATACATTTAAAAGCCTGAATCAGTGATAGTGAATGAGTGCTAGAAGCTTCTCAGCAACTCAAAGCTTCTCCTGTAAAAGCACCATTAAAATTGAAGGATACTTTCTCAGTAATTGCACAAAGAACTAACTAGAATGAAAAAAAAAAAGCTATCCTCCCACTAGTAATCATCTTTTCCAAGCTGCTTAAAGACACTGGTCTCATGTTGGGGAACTCATATTTTGCAGTTTTAGATGCACCTGTTCTGCAAATGAATAAACCTCATATCTTTCAAGTAATTAATTTCCATACTAGTTAAAAAACAAAACAAAACACCAAATAAAATAATCTTCAGCCTTATTCCAAATGAATTACAGTTCTATTTTCTGCACAGTATTTACCTTTACATAGTAATTTCACTAATCTCGATTCAGTGGGTGATTAGGACAGCAGAGAATCTGCCTGGGATTTCTCTGTGGTTGCACACCAAATATGCCTGCCTGACCTAAATGGCAGGAATGTTAATGCCATTTTAAATGGACAAGTCCTTAAATGATTCAGCTTAACGGCTGCTTTACTGAAAGCTTTGTTTGCAAAAAAGTCAAGCCCATTTCTTACACATAAACCATCATTTATGTTTTGGTCTTCTAACCAACGCCTGCAAATTGGCAGGCCCACCCCATACAGTTCCAAAAATGTCCTTCTCTGTCCTTAGGGCAGCTTCCAGTGGGAGCTCTCTTCCTGCTGTCACCACCTTTTTCACAGCCCGAATGACAGTGGCCGGACCGTCTGTGTACTGACTCAGCCAGGCGCGGGCCTCTCCCAGCGCTCTGGTTTCATCAGAGGTCGGCAGCGTGTGCTCGGAGAGCCCCAGGCTCAGCGCTCTCTCGGGGTCCACCCGCGCAGCCCCGCCCAGCAGCTGCAGGGCTGCCCCGCTGCCCACGATCCGCACCAGCCGGGCACCTCCTCCCCAGCCTGGCACCAGGCCCATGTGCTTGTGGACAAACCGAATTTCACTTCCAGGCGTCATCAACCTGCAAATGAAGAACACACAGAGGTCAATCCTTGCACTGCCTTTTGTTTTCAGCTCGATAGCCCTTCATTTTGTTTTCTCCTCCCCTCTGCTTCGAAAGGCAGATACAACTTGACAGCATGCTCATTACAGCCAGAGATGGAGTTTCCTAATTTTTACCTCACATGGTGCCCTAATTGCAGCTTTTGGCCCTTCTCAAAATTAGATACAGATGTTGCTACAAGTAAAGATTCTCAGTGCCCACACTGATACATCTAGTCAGTTCTAAAAAGTGTTGAAAACGGAGCTGCACGGGACATGATACATTTATTAACAGTGCGAAGCTGCCTTGCTAATTCATTCAAAACCAAGTGGGTATTGGGTAAAACCCAAGCAAACTAATGTACAAAATATTTCAAGAGGATGGATGCAGTACTGATCTGAACTGGGGAGGTTTTGTCAGCACCGTGGTGATTACAGTACGGGTGGGGCTTTTTGGTTCTGTATTTTAGAGATCCATGTGAGTTTGATTTCTAATTGCTCATTACAGAACGGGAAATCCGGATGGATGCTCAACTTATGGCTCACCATGCACAATACAATTACTTTCTATTTATGTCTGCAATGTGTAATAGATTTGCTCCCCTCTACAAGGTAAGTAATATTCCTCTTTCCAAAGATGTCACATCTTTCTTTTCTATGCTTCTTTTCTACAGCTTCTCACCTCCTTTACTTAAGAACTCATCCTAGGGCTCATTAAGCTGTCTCCCTGGAGGAGCTCTGCTGCAGCAGATTGTTCTGTCTTCACACAGTGGACACTGACACACATTACGTTAGTGGAAAAAACCTCTAGAAATAGAAACACATAGAAAAGATGTACAGGAACAGACCAGTGCTTGCTCTTTCTCAAAGTGATGCTCAGCAGTGTGGTTGCTTGCTGCTGACTGTAAGGCAAAGGATGGGAATTACATTTGTGAAGTAGATTAGCTTCTACTTCAAGCACTAATTGGCTTTTTGAAGACAAATCTTGTAATACTGATGTCTACACACAAGTCTGTTTCCTAACCATGCAGTTTTTGATAGTGAAAATACCGAGGTGAGAAGCTTTGAAAGGGGAAAGAAAAGGAAAATGCAACTACTTCTAGGAACTCACTGTTCTCACATCTGCTTAGTTATTGTTAATTGTACGTTTGCTTGGTTGCCTTATTCTTAACCAGAGCACCATCAGCATTCATGCCACACTGTACAGCATCAGAATTGAAGAGCTTACGCTTTATCCCAGATCCAGCACAATGCACAAAAGCAACAGCTGACGGGCCAGATTGCATGAAAGCCTTTTTGTAGAGATAGCAGGGGAAGGCTGTGTGACAAAAGGAAGAAAGCAGAGTACTGCAGGGGAGGAAAGGCTTTAAGCTAACATTATCAAGTGCTTCCAGATCCAGCAAATCCCAGGGAGCTCAGGTCTCTTTTCTCAAAAGAATGATTTTGCAAGTATTCCAGAACTCCTTCACTGGCTCAGCTTACTCTGCAATTTTCTCACATCCAGTGTCTCACTGGAAAAACACTAATGAAAATGTTATTAAGGGTTTAATTCTAGCTGTGCCGAGCAATGTGAGGCACTAGAAAAGAAAGGGTCATAGGCAGCTGGGTATCTGATGCTAGACAACCTGTAGGCAGTCTCACAGGACAGCCACCACAGGTCAGGGAGGCAAAGTTGCACTTGTATATTGAATCTGAGATTGTTTCAGACAGTGTTTAGTATATGGGAAGGGCTCTGTTTCCCTGCAGAGTCTTCACCCCCCTCAGAGAAAACTGAACCAAACACAATGAAAGTAAAGTAAACCACTGACAGCTTCACTCAGAGACTGTGAGGCTGCAGCTTCCAGAACCTCACTGGGGTTCACCTCTTCCCACATGGCTCCTTTGAACAAGCTCCACAGAAAATACTGAGATAAGTGGTAGTCAGTGGAAGGTGTAACTGTAGTATTGGACTGCCTTCAGGCTTATGAAAGGTATTTTTGTTTTTTCAGACTTTTCAACTATGAATCCTCTCCTGAAGCCACACCATTGCTTACAGAAACCACCCATCATACTCTCTGTTAGATTTATCACTCACTTGCAGTCCCCATGCCCCAGGAAGCAATGGAGACCTGAGCTCATGTCTGAAGAGGTGGAAGCAGCTGCCAAGCCAGCCTGGGATCAGCCCCTGAACACTACCAGCTGCAGCCTCGCATACATATTTCCCCTTTTATTTTATGGAAGGGATTGAGTCTACCTTCTGAGACATGACAGATCTGATCTCCCATTAAAAGAATTTATGTTAGAAAAGCACATCAAGCATTACTTAACATAAAGAGGCAGACAAGAAAAAGCAGGAAAGACCAAAGCACTATTGCTGAGCTGTTTATACCTTATTCAACTAGTACTGGCCCTGCCTGAGACAGAGTAGTAGATGAATACAAAATTAACTCTGATTTCAACACTATGCCTGTTTTTGTCTTTCATATTGAATGAATTAAAATCTGGGTCCCCTGTATCACAGGGGAAGGTCACATTGCTAGACTCCTACACATACGCCTTCCCACCTTAATAAAGAAAATCTGTTGCATGACAGTACTGAAAAAATATTTATTCAATGTAACTAATGTACAAAGTGACAGAAGACCTTACAGTAAGCAGGGGAACATCCTTCAGAAGTGTGAAGGGTAGCAAAATCCTCGCAATTTCAATTGGAAATAAGAGGTTAAGGTAATATAAGCCCCAAAGTGCAGCTGAAACCTTCTTTGAGAACCTTTTATTTCCATGTTACAAACACTACAACCCCTCTAGGAAGAAAGTACAGTCACCATGAGCCACATCCAATTTTGTGTTAGTCATCTAAGCAAACAAGCTACAGCAAATGTTGCTGCTGTACATTTTAAAATGTTCTCAGCTGCACTAAATGTTACAAATCCTCGCCCTTTGATCTGAGGATTCCTCCATTCTGTGACATCTCATTGCACCCACAAACAACTGACTCTCACATCACATCTCATCACATCACCGGCAATGCACGTGAGAAGAAACCTTGCTTGTCATTAACATTGCAGCCTAACAAATCTCACCCTTATAAAGGTACACTTGCTCCCCAAAGGCAGCACTTGCTGTGAGCTAACAGCTATGCTTTCCTTTGCTAAAGTATTTCCCAGCTACATGAAGCCAGAGCATATACAATAAAAGCTGAAGATGCAAACAAAAATATACTTTCTCAATTTTTCATACCTGCTTATTATAAATACTAATGTTACTGAGCTGTTCCAATGGGTATAATCAGTTCCTTGGCAAAACCAAGATCATACTAAGATCTGTGCTGGCCCTTACCTCATCATTTCCTGGACTTCAAGGTTTGAGTTATATTCAGCATTTTGACAAGGCAAAGGTATTAGTCAAGTTTGCTAGGGAGGGACAGATACCACCCTCTATTTTATGCTTTTTAAAAGCTCCTACAACTATGCTTTTGAAAGCCACTATAGGGAAAAAAGACACCTAAAACATTATATGTGTTGCCAGCAACCTGAATTTTGCTCCCGTTCCCTGCTTGACTCCCAGTGTCACATAAGGACACAGCTCCTGACTTGCCATCCTCCCCCTTTAGCTGGCATGGACTGGCACTCCATGGAGGGAGGCAGCTGGCATCACGCAGTGCTGCAGCACCTGGTCCCCAGCTATGGCTTTGCCCTGACATGGCAGCCAGAACTGCAGGAGATTACTTTTATCTCCCCCACAAATACTTTGGCATCCTGCTCTCAAACCACCAATATTAATATAAACAACAAACAGAGCTTATGTCTTTGGGTCACAGCAAGTTCCCTCACCAAATCTGCTACATTCTTCCATAAATTTCAGTAATGCCTATCTGCAAGGTGATTGAACCAACATAAAGTGGAAACTTCTCCAAAAACAAAAGTCAAAGGCCTTGGGGTACAATTAAAAGACATCCATGATTTTAGCATGCTGTAGAGAAAGAGTTACAGAAATAATAATAAATCTTCAAGTAGAACTACATATTTTGCAAAAAACAGTGCAGGACACCCAGACAGATAAAAAGCAATATCTATAGTCAGCCACACACCACTTTGGCACAGGGAGATGGGAAGAGGGGGTTATGGTCAGTTCATCAAGTGCTGTTTCTGCCACTGCTCAGGGAGAGGAGTCCTTCCTCTGCTCCAGGGTGGGGCCCCTCACACAGAGACAGTTCTCTGCAAACTTCTCCAGTGTGATTCACTCTTCCACATGATGCCTTTCTTCAAAAGCAGCCTGTTCCAGCGTGGGTCCACAAGTCCTACCAGAAAACCTGCTCCAGCATGGGCTTCTTTCTCCACAGGTGTACAAGTCCCTGCAGGACCCTGCTCCAGCATGAGCCTCTCACAGGTTCACAGCCCTCTCTTGGGGATTCACCTGCTCTGGTGTGGGTCTTCTCCAGGGGCTGCAGGTAGAACTTTGCATCCCCATGGTCCTCCATGGGCTACAGAGGCACAGCTGCCTCACCACAGTCTGCAGGGGAATCTCAGCTCTGGCACCTGAAGCACCTCCTTCCCTCTTCTTCCTCCTTCTTGGTGTCTGCAGGGCAGTTCCTCTGACATGCTCTCACCCTGCTCTTCTCTGGCCACCATTACAACTGTGCAGTAACTTTTCTCTCCTTTTCAGATATGCTATCACAGAGGCATTACTATCATTCCTGTTTGGATCAGCCTTGGCCAGCAGCATGTCCATCTTGGAGCCAGCTGGCATTGGCTCTGCCCAACACAGGGGAGGCTTCTGGCAGCTTCTCACAGAAGTTGTTACCTACAGCTACACCTGTAGCCCGCCTGCTACCGCAACTTGGCCATACAAACCCAAAATACCACCCAAACCACATGCACAACTATTACAGGCACAGGAAATGAGAGCTATTAAAGAAAAAAAAGGAAACTACCAGGAAAATGGTAACAGAAGGAAGGTTATCAAGAGTCAAACACTTGTTTTAACCAGCAAAGAACAGAAGAACAAAGTTGATGTACAATGCTGCCATACTCTCCCCAACAAGTATGCCTTTCTAATGCACTCATCAATATAGTATCAGCTTAACTAACTCTTTTAAAATTAAGTAACAGCAGTGTTATGCTGACACATGGCCAGAAGAGCTTTTTAAAATACACACTGCTGGGGAGTGCAAGAGTTTGTTGAGAGGTCAGGTATGACATTATCTGCAGATGGTGTTTATCATGCAAATTGAACTTCCTTTGCCAGGTGGACATGAAAATTTAATGATCTTGCTGGCAAGCAGACAAAAGCTCATGTGTAACTGGTTTAGAATTTTGTAACTTCTTGGTGAGTGCTACCAGGACAACTCACAACAGCAGCAGCTCTCACATGCATGCTGGACCTTAAGTGAGGAAGAAAGCCAGTCCATTGTCCAATTCTGCCCTGTTTTCCAGTTGCACCTTCTCAACACTAAAAATACAAACCCTGTCCCACCACTTAATGAGCAAATTGCTCCTCATAATCTCACTCCATTGTACTCAGCATCCCAGGGCATAGACACAGCCGGTCCCAGTAGTGATGGTGGGTTCCTGAAGCAAGTGAATGGGATGTAGGCAGTTACATAGGTACTATCTGTAATCTGATCTCACTTCTCTTGCTGAGGCACACAAAATCCAGCAAAAATAAAGTGCTGCTCTTACATACAAAGTGTTGCTGAACATATGCAGTGATGGTATGTTTTTAGTCAACTAAACTGTTACAATACATTAAAACAAAGCAAGAGAGAGTTGTGGTTGTTGAATTTGTAGCATCAGAGCAAGGAATAAACTACTGTTCTTTTATCTGTACAGCAAAAGCCTTGATTTTAGATTAAACAGAAGTTCTTTATTTCAGGTTGGTTCAGTGCACCACATAAATCAAGTAATCTTTTCTAGGCTGCATTTTAAGCTTCTTAAATAGGAAAAAAAAGCAGCTTTAAAGTGAAAGGCTGAAATGCAATAAATATTTGGATAAGGCAGAAATGGGTAGTTGGATGTGAAAGCAATTCCATAAGAGAGAAAGATCACCTTTACTGCAAATGCACCCAGATAATTCTGTAACTTCAGTTCCTTGGCTCAGGCAGGGATACCAAGGGATCATGCCACAGGCAAGTGGCAGCTCTGAAAGCTGGACCATAAGGAGCAATTAATTGGGACTGCAAATGCTGTCAGCCTGAGGTTTGGGCAAAGATAATCACAAAGATAAGCAGTCAAGCACTGTGGAACTTCACACTACTTTAAATATTCATGTAGCACATATCAAGGGGTTTGGAATCCTCCAAGCTCACTGCCTTCTCCCAGTTTTCTTTAGCATGGCATTTGGATTTGCAAGGTTTAACTTGTACCTGGTGCTCAATCCACCTCTGGTATCTGTATTCCAAATCTCAGAGTCAGAAAGATACACCAGATATCATGCACCTTCTCATTTAATATGTCCTATACCTGTTCTCCCCACCATGGAAAGACAGATATTAAAGCAAGTGTAAGAAACTACAGAACTTCCTTAGCAATACGATATGAATTCTTCAGGCATTATATATAAATGCTCCTTGGTAATTGCTGCAAAACTAATCCCTACCTTCTCCAGAATGTTTAACAACAGAAGTAATTCCTGAGTACAACCTTGCAAACACAATCTGAATATGAACTACTGCCTTGATATTTTCACAAAGCCACAGAAAGCCTGAAATGACTAAAGGTAAGGCTGCAGTCTGTGCCTGCAGAGACCTGACCTGGAAACCTAAACACCAAAAAGTTAATTACATGACAACATTGTGTTCTGGTAGTGACATCTTGTCTTCTGTAAGCCTTGTTCAATATTCCAATACACAAGCCTTCCACAGTTATTACAGAAACTCATTTAAAACAACAAATGTATGAACCAGTCATTTTTGCAGTAAAAATAAATTTTGAAGCAGCAAGGTACTGTGGGAAGAATATTCTGCAGAAGAAATATGCAGTACTACACTAAAATAATTTAGCCAGTCAGCAAAGTTGCTGATTAGCAGCTTCCAGTCCTTACTTCAATTTTCATGATGGATGTTTTTAGAATTAGACCCTTAAGAATAAGACAGCCTCCTCCAAAAAGCAAGCTGGGACTAAATGATCCCTCTCTGCCTATCCAGTGGAGTGTCTCAGCAGCCTCTTTATCACTACACCATCAAATAATTAGCTAGATACTCTGTAAGGGGATTATCTACACAAAATGGCTACAGATTTTTCTGAAAGTCATCTTACTACACCCTCTCTTACCAAAAAGCCCCACCCTAGTTCTCTAAAAATGTTAACAAGTGGATTAATCCTGAGAAGAGTTAGTAATAATTTCACTTCTCTTTCAATCTCACTTGATTAATTAGCTAGGGTTTAAAGAACCAAAAAGACACAGATTAAACATTTATTCAATAACTCATTGCTAATTCTATTTAGCAGATTTTTGAGCTGGAGCAATGCACTGAATATTGGCAAGCCATAATAGTTACATGCTTTCCCAACACAGCTTGCTAGTATTAATTCCCTCTGCATCTCTCCCGTATCTTCTTTCTCACTAAAAGCTTCTCATGTTCCTGCCCTATGCAGAGAAATAATAAGGCAATTAGATATTGCAGCAGTTGCTACTTCAGACCTGCAACAGCACAAAGTGAGACTTCCAAAGTGAAAATACTGTAAAACCGATGAAAGTACGAATTTGTATTACATGCTTGTAGTGATGGTCTATGCAGACCACTATGGCACCATAAAAGCAAACCCTCCCAAATGTTTGGTCTTTCTGAAAATCCTTTAGTCACAGATACTCACTTGACAGATGACTAAATGGTAAATACTAAAGATGACTAAATGGTAACTACTAAAGAACACAAAAATGAAGACAAAATAGTTTAAAGATAGTCTGGGGGAACTGCATGCCTTATGCTTGTCTTATATACAGCTGCTAAAAGATGCTCTGCAATTCTAAGTTTCAATAGGCTAAAAGAAGACTGTGAACACTAATAATCTTTCCTGTTTATCAGCTTTAATCCATAACCTTTTCTACAAGAAAGCAATGGAAAGAAGTAGGTCCAGCTACTATTTTAACAAGCCCATCAAAAAGTCATCCCACTCAAATCCTTTCCCTTGGTTTAAAAACACTCCACCAATTAAAATCACAAAACAGTATACCTTCTTTATTTGAGGTTTAAATAAATTAAAATGATCCCCAAGAAGCAAAACAACAAAAAATCCTATCAAGCCTCCCAAGCACAGAGTGTTCTAGGCACACTCCAAATCTCAGTGTCAAAGGAGTAGGCTTGATGCCATCCTAAGAAATTTCACTAACACAAAAGCTTGCTTTTCTCACAGATCTTCTCAAATTGCTTTACAGAGACTATATGGACTTTTATTTATAGTTACTGAATTATTTTGTAACACTCTTAGTGCATCCATTTTCCCCCCACTCACCACAAAAGATAAGAATCAAACTTAACATAAAGTAGCCCAGAAAAATCTCTCATGTCTCCCTAGCACATAATGCCTTTACCCCCTACCTTTGCTGTCCTCCAGTCAGACTTTCCAACTCTAAGGATCAGGGCAAAAATCAGATCAAGTAAATAGACTCCTAATTACAGAAGTATTTTTTTAAAATAAGAGTTAACACTCTTCTGAGTTGCCTGGGAAACCTGAGGGCACTTCCCAGAGGGGAGCAAGAGGACCTAAACAATGAAAATTGCATTCTCCAAAGGAGGCCTTAAAATAGCCCCTTTTAATGTGACTCTATCATGCTTTCTCACATCACCCAGGGTCAAATGAAATGCAGAAGAACAAATGACAAAGTCACACTTTCATCTATAAGCCCAAAACATTTGGCTGATGCTGAAGTTCTGAAAAGCGAGTTCTGAATCTAAAAAATGGGGTATGTAGCAACTACAAGGGTTAGAAGAAGAGTTGGAACACTGGGACATCAGTGCAGAAATTGCTAAATGGACATGAACCATTTTAAGAGGAATGTGGTCTCCAGGAATAAACAGGAACTAAAGTGTGGATAACCATCACCTATTGCCCAAATATTGGGATATTCAATGTAAGAGGAGACTCCAAAATCAACAGTCAACTCAAAAAAGGCTGCAAGATTACCAATTCTAAAGGAAGCCATTCCAGGGAAGAAGCACAAAAAATACAGTTACTAGAAAAAGAACCCTTGGATAACCAGAATTAAATAATAATAGGCAGACACAGAGAACTGCATGTCCCCCAAAAAAGAGCATCTCATCAGAAGCAAAGTCTGCACTGAGAAAAATCAAGAAAAGGCCTATCAGCAGCACGAAGGAGCTCAGTAAGGCAGCAGAGAAGTCCCTCTGGGAGAGTACCCTGGCAAGGCCCACATTAAAACTCGTCTAGACATGACTGTGGAAGAACAACCAGAGAAGTAAAATAGGGTCTATTTCTTAAACAATTCCCTGATCTAAGGAGAGGGGCTAAAAAAGGGCCAGAAAGATCATTAGTTTGAGAGAGGGATAATAAAAAGAATGAAACACAGGGAAAGACTACTGCTAATACCCTGCAAGGCACATAGTACAGTGTCAATCAAAACAAGGTAGGTAAGGTTCCCTCCAAAGTCTCCTGCAGGTGATGTCTGCTGTCACACTGGCTGCCATCCACACAGACATTCAATCTCATTCTGGACCAGATCTCCCAGGAGTCAGTTACAGATGGAGGCTCACACAGCAGACCTTGATTAGGGGGTTTCAATCGAATTTGTTACCTCAGGCTTGACACTTTCTCACCCATGGCTTCACAGAAGCCAGAGATAAAAAAGCACGCTATGGAAAGCTACATTTCTTCTAAAAGGGATAAATGAAGCTGGGTATTGGAAATTGCAGAAAGACATTTTCTGCAGCAGCAATGAAAAATTGAATTAGATGGCAGATCACAAGGCAAGAAATAAAGGCCCAAAAAAGCATTACTGATTAAACTCCACTAGCAGTACTAAAAGAAGTAAGATGAGCCTTTTTACTCTGTTTTCCCCTTCACAGTCATTTTTCAATAAACTGACAAGAAAGAAAATTATTTGGCTAAACCACAAGGTGAATCTGCCCCATTTTCCAGGATGATACTTCTTTAGGCTCCCATGCAATGCCCACAGGTTCCACCCCCACCACGGTGCTGGAGGTGGGCAGCACCATGCAGGAGGACTTGGTGGAGATGGGGATAGGGCTGGCCAGAGGGCTCATGCAGCCAGGCCCTGTGTGCTGCACACACACATTGGGTGGCCCCTTCTCAATCAGCTATGTGACATAAAAGCTGTGTGGGCCAAACATCAAGCCCTCATTCCATCTTGTGCCTAGGCATCCAAGTGAGCTAAGTAGTTTCAGAAAACAGCAGAAAAAATAAATTAAAAGGCCTTTCTTAGGCAGGAGAGACAAACTTTTACAATTACACGGACAGCAATAAAGACTGCCCTGTCCACAGGTGCTGCCTTGGACCTATTTAACACCCCCTGTGTGCACACTGGCGAGGAGCAGCATGGTTTTACAAAGGCTTATTCAACACACACAGGATTCAGATCACAATTTAAGAACACATAGAGCCTAGAGAATAAAGCAGATAGCTACACTGGGGAGCTCTAATTCCCCTGAAGTGTGCAGTATAAATTCTAAAAATTGCATGAATTAACCAGAGCCATAAAGTTGGACTGATGTCCCATCATTCAAGATGCAGTGCCTGGATCCTCCTTACTACCTGCAGATGTACAACAGCAATCCATGAGTTACTGCCCTATTTCTCCTCCCCTGCTAATGACCAATATATTATTAACACTCTCTTCTTCTAATTCCCAGTTATGACTATATTTGAATTACCCTGGTGTCAGTGGGTCCCAGGCACTTCAGTTACCATACAATTATTTTCAGAGCAGTTTACATCTTGTCATAGCACTTGGGCCTTACCCATGAAGCAGGTTTAAGCTATTCTTTAGAGGCTGCCAAAGCCTCTGTACACAAGTAAGTGAATGCCAAAATAATGCTCACAGAAATATTACTCATGCTGGAAATCTGAAATGTTACATGAGTCTTTCCTTCCTAAAAAAGAAACTAGAGCTATTTGGATTCTGTTCAAGCAAACATTTTCAACAATAGATATGCCTTTTAGACTAAAGTAAAAATTTCTCTCAGGAAAGATCCAGTGATATTTTATCAGATTCTCTGATGAAAAAGACCACCTGGAGGCAAGGTGCTTGATTATAAATTTTTAGTCAAATTTAAATGGCAGTATTCCTCTAGAAATTAAAAAAAGAACCGTGAAGCTTTTTTTCCATATCGGAAATATTATTTTTTTAAATTATGTGCACACTTTCATGCAGCATATGCAAACCATGTTTATAACTTTGGCTTCCCATATCTTTATTTTCATCACGTATGTTTAACAAAACCATAGAATGCAGAACAAAATTCTCCCAGACCAAATTCAAGAGTCTCTTAAGGCAGGAACATTTCCATCACATTTTCTGCTCATCTCTACTGGTGATACACAAAGGGGAGGAGGGGCTTCCCAACAGTAGCTGAGCTTGGCATCTAAAATGTCAAAAACACAAGGATCACCTCAATTGCCTGAATTCAGCTGACTGGAAAGGAACAGCATTTCTTGACATCAGTCATAAGAGATGCAATATTCAAGCTGTTCTAATACTTTATGATGGATTTGATGTATCAGGTTTCTGCAACTCACAGCACTAAAGAACTTGAAAATAAAACATAATGTCACACTAGCAGCCCTTCACAAGACACAGGGTAACAAGATACGCTTTGAAATTCAGCTGTCTCTGCACACGGTGCTACCAATGCTGCATTTGCACTTCCTACACAATTTCTGACTAAAGCAAAGAGAGATCACATACTTAGTTGAAATGGTGATTCAATTATAATGGAATGCTGCCACTCTGTCAGGATACCATGTTAATTTCAAACAAAAAAATACTGACTGTCGTGGTTTGGGTTTTTAAAATTATCATAGTGACTGTGACTTAAGTTTTCCAGATATGATACACATCTTCAGAGATTTGTTTGGGAGGGAGTGAAAGAGCACAATTATATAACTCAAAAAGGCATAAATGAGATAGATAATTTAACATTCAAATTCTACATTTACGCAGTCACCTGCTGCCTTTCCTCTTTACTTTTTAATATAGAGTATTAATTATACTGATGGGGATCTCAAACCAACTTCAGATCACTGATGTCATATTCAGACTAACTAGACTAGAGGCAGGCACATTTTCAGCAAACTGTAACAGATCCCACAAATATGCCTAAGAGTGTGACCAATTATTGCCAAAAGTATAATTTCCTCTACTATGTTTTTATTTACAATCATTGTCTCTTTCACACATATGCAAATCCATGCTGATTTAAATTATTGGGGTTTCCTCAGTCTATATATTTGCTTTTTGTTTATGAACATGAATCATCAGAACACAAAACAGGACTGGAATACAGCACCTAGTAACAGACCATGGACACGGCAGACGTTCTCACACACACAACTTTAAGCACGATAGGAATCTATTTAACATAAGAATTTACTATTTGATTTATTCTTACTGAGACTGCCAAATCACAACAGAGTAATTAATTTCTTCCTGACTACAGAATCCAGGAAGTAGGAAGCTGAAGCCACCAAGGTTAACAAGTCCAAGCAGTTTACAGACTCGTTTCACACAATTTGCATAAATCTGGAAGGAAGAGGAACACGGAGGTCCAGCCTGCAGAGCTCCAAATCTTCACTAAGACCTTGGGTTGCTTTGGATCAGAGACAAAAATAAAACCGGAGGCTAAGGAGGAAGACTGGAAATTGCAATTTTGAAGGCAATGTTTACAGTGAAAGTAGGCTGAGATCCACACAACTTCTGCTTACACCCAGGGAAACTGAGTTATTTTGGAAACATTGGTAATTTCAATGAACAGTAACCCTGATGTGGACGATTACCCTTCAGAGATCCACAAGGTTAACTATACTGCTCCTTGGAGTGATACAGCAAGGAAGATTTCTTTCTGTAGTCCTTTAATAGCACATGACAGGGCTGAAATATGAAAGAGCTAACAGGGACACAGGAAGACATTTTCTGGAAGCTGATCCAGTGCAAAATTAGGCACTTGAAAGCTGTGGCCTCAAAGGAAACAGGGGATTTAACATCTCTCTTGAGCCAAAAGGAGTAGATTGTATTCTCACCCCCTATGGTTCTTTGCCATCTCCCAGAGACTTAGCTCCTCCCTTACACTGGCTCCAGCCAATATTATATGACCTTACAAGTCACTCTAGTTAACTGTAAAAGCAGAAAAAAACCCAGGTTTTCTGTTGCTTTTCAGTGAGATAATTGACTCATACAGGCATCTTCACTGGTGCTTGGCAAACCAGAGGTAAGAAGTGAGCTAAGAATATGCAACGGGGACACCCCCTCTCATATCCAAGGAAGCTGTTCAGGCACTCTGTCCTCATGAAGCCACAGCTCAGTATAACCTCGCCTCAAAACCAACAGACTGGAATATATAAGCGCTTCTCACACTTTCTATTGTCCAATTTGTGGAGCTATCTGATAATAAATAAATATATATATTAAAAAAAAAAATAGCGAAGATCAGAAATTTTGCATCAAACTCAAAAACCTCAAATGCCAGTTTATCTAAACTGGGAATTAGTCACTTTGCAGATGAAAGCAGAATGGACAATTCCAGTGCATTTGTACTCTTTTCCTTAAATTCTCTGAAACTTAAATACTTCTTTATGGTGAATTACCAGCTCAGTGTATCAGCAAGTACCAGAATGGGGTTAGACCTGTATTCTCTCAAATCTGCCTTATCTATGTTTTCCATTATCTGGACTATCTCTGTTTATTATTACCATGCAGCACATTTTATCAGCTGCAGACAGGATTGCTCAACAGAAAGGATGTAAGATTGCATGGTACAAGTGGTCTAAAACATAGACACATGCTGGTAAGAAAAAATTCACTTACCCAGGATAAGATGGTTTGGCCTCCCAAAGGCAAAAAAAAACAAACCAAACCCAAAACAAATTTAAAAACCTAGAATGAAGTCAATCCCTGCAAAAAGACAACTTCAGAAAGAAAGCATCAACTCAAATTCATGCTTTGCTGATGTTATTTAAATTTCTACTAAAATCAAACAGTGGTAAATTTGAATTGTAGACTACATCTACAAATCCTCTGCCTGAAAGAATGTAAACACACAAAATTCAATCCCAAATGAAAACTGGTAAAAGATGCCCAATGACAGCCCATAAATACAAGGCAAATAACACAAGTTCTTGAGCCCATTTCTGGCAGTGCTTACTTTACCAGATGTCAAATGTACCATGTCAAAAATAAGAACAGCCTTCTTAAAGGCAGGCAATGTGAGACTATTAAAATCATAACCAGAAACTTGTAGTAACAAACCCCCAGGGCTCTAAAAATGTGAAGTGATGTAGGACTGCATTGGAATTCTAAAACTGCCAACTGACGTATTGATTTGCAGGAGATTTTATACATACACACACACATATATATGTGTATATGTATATATATATATAGAGAGAGAGAGAGAGAGAGACCAAAATTCTATATAGTTTAGAAAAGTGATCTATGCCACACAGCAAGCACTTGAAGCTTATAGATTTTTATTAATAATTTACATGCTGACCCTGACCTCCCAGCATAAGCACACAGCAGTGGGTTTTGGATAGGAGGTAGGGTGAAAAGGAAGAGAGAGAGATATGAATTAAAGAGTGTGAACAAGCAAGAAAGGAAGAAAGAGGATTAGAGAGATCACCTGTTCTAGCCCCAGCATTGATCCAGCTGGAGTATCCTGGGTCTTGGGGTGCACACACACCCAGGCTTTCTGGGGATACCTTTTTATAGACATGTTAACCCTGTTCTGGAGGTAAACTTCTCACTTTCTGTGCAAATTAGTTATCATACACAGTTCTTTCTTCTAGATCTTTCTGGAAATATGTTAGATGCTTGAAGGGTCTTTGATGGTCTTAATCTACAGTGCATGTCCATTTCTCAACCTCATTGCTGCACTTGCCCTGTACTGTGTTGTGCTTATTCTGTTGCGCCAGAACAAGGACATCTGTCCCAGAAAAGTGCTGCTCTACCTCCATATGGGCCCCTTCTCCACCCACATCCTGTTCTTTCTCACAGTGTGTTATTACCAACAGTCCTTGGTTGGTTCCATGGCTACCCAGCTATCAATTTTTGAACCACACACATTTTAGTCCCTTATCTTTTAGGCTTCTACAGAGAACCCACTCAGATTTGGCTACTGATTCTCCTCTGATGATGTATAGCAATGTTACAGTCATGAATGAAAAGTGCTTTGAGAGCCTGGACTCTGCAATAATTCATGAATATATGAACCCCATGTTGCTACACTCCTATCAGGCTCTACCCAATAAAAAATGCTACTATGTCCTGAGGCACCCTTATTTCAAACAGTGGCATCTTGTGCACCCAAATGTTCCTCCTGATAAAATTAAAAGCCCAAATCCTTGTACAGAGTAAAGGATTTCCAAAGAAGCTCATGTGCTGTGCTCTGATGTTTTGAAACCTATTTTTGAAAAAGTTTACTGCAGAATACTGAAGTCTTTATGGCTTCCTCCACTTCTCCTTTTTGAAAGGTGAAACAACTGAAAAGTTGGTCATAGTGTAGCTACATCTATGCAGAGACTAGATTATCTTCTGTTCCTTTGACTTCCTATATGTTGCATTTAATGCACTAAATACAAATTGTAGAATCAAATAAACATAAATTATCACAGGAACACACACACCAAAAGCTATTTAAATTTCAACTCTTACTGTTTCATGGAACATATTTAACATCTTGAAATGTAATATTAAGCATGCCTATTCATAGAAATACAGACAACAGACCGCTAAAATGAAAGAAGGCAAATTTGATAAATGCAGTATTATTAGCATAAGCTAATAGTTAGCTTAGCACTTGTAATAGTAACTTGAAACTGGCCCTTTGCAATTAAACTGAGCAACATCAACTACAGCTGAAGAAATTATAGTTCATTAATTTATTTTCTAAAGAAGAAAAGGAAATCACTGCTGTCTCTACCTATGAGCTCATTCTGAGATCAATGGTATGAGAAACGGGCAGTTTTCCATCTCTGCACTCTTGTCCTCTGCCTCAAGACACCAACTTTTAAATTTGATTGACATGGCAGGGACACAGACACACACCTCTACTTGGACTGCAGCAGCATTAGAGAGGAAAAAGGAGGTGAGGGAAGAGACTCTATGTCAGAAGCACTCAGATACAATGAAGTCCATTTGCCAGGCGAGGTAGGACCAAATTTTTGAAGTCGTAGATGTGTCTAAAAGACCTACACAGACATTGCCTCAAGGAGATTTCTCACAGGCACCAACATGAAATAAAAGACAAGACAGCTCAGAATTCAAAGTTAGTTATTCTAGCTATTATCTGGTAGCGCATTGCAGCAACCGCACTCAGAGATTATTGTGGTCTGCTAATTGCACAAATGGATTCATTACCAACTGTCTCTTCCCTGTATCTGTCAGCTTATTGCCCAACAATCCAAGACCATTCCTGTTTTCCTGTCTGAAGTCTTCAACCAACCCTGCCAAATCTGCTCTCCTTGCCTTTACACATTGTGTAAGCACAAGACACACTTCAAGTTTCTGCATAAAGGAAAGCAAAGCTGGCACCTCAATTATTTGTAAAATTCCATCACTAAATCCAACATCACATTCACTTCTGCACCTCACTGAAATGGCTGCAGTGTCATGAAGAGCTGTAAAACACATTAACATATGGCAGCAGAAAATCAGAAAACACGAGCCACCTTCAAGTGCTCAACTGTGGCACATTGAAAAAAGCCAGTATTTCTTGAAAATATTACTAAAATGCTTAGCTGTCTGAGCAAGTTTCATACTTGCACCCTTCTACATTACCCAGTTTTGTAGTAATAATTGAGGTAAATAATTCTAGTGTCAGAAGCTTAATCTTTCCAATTTTCATATCAGAAAAAGTCTGAAAGGAAATTAATTACTTTGCCCTTGTCTGGACTGGTGTGATTGTTTTTTCCCCCCAGTAACATGTTTATGATCTTTATAAGGATACTGCTTTTCTGGAGAGCCATACTGCAACGACACAAAGAACAGCTAAGGCTGAAGAAGATGTTTTGAGAAGACCTCTTCCTCCAGATTAAATGTGGACTAACCTAAAATGCTTTCACTTTTTATCATTGTCCTTATTTCAGCAATAAATGTGCCGAAGTTCACACAAGCCGCCCCCTCCAATCCAATTTAAAATGAGCCAGCTTAAAACAGAGTGAGACAATTAGCCACAAGAACCGCTACAGGAAGAATGTATCAGTAATATCTTAAACCACCGCAACTATTTTAAAATTGGACTTGTCCACACCTCTACTTTAGTAGAGGTGTGTATCATGCTGCCAGACCACATTTCAGAGAAGGTACCTGGGTCATTTTGGTTCAAGTGAGTTGCTCAAGCTATATCAGTATAGTTAATGTAGTACCCAGTGGCAGAGATAAAAATAAGAAAATATTTCAGGCCAAAACCAAGCAGTTTGGTAGTTTAAATAGAGACTGTGAAAAACAGAACTGTATTTGAAAATCAAGAATTAAAAGCAACCACAACAAACTCATTTTGTTTTTAAAAAATAAAATGATCAAACAGATTATTCAAAGAAGAAAACAAATCTCTGATTTCCATCTCATGTTCACCTTTTGTCATTTAGTGACTGAGGGCAGAATGCCTATTCCACTAATATCTACTTACAGTTCTCAAAAAAATCCTGGAATTTTGTCCACCAGTATCAAAATTCTCAAATTCAAGAGCAATAACAGCACAGAGTATGTTTCTCTGTCTTGTTGCTGTTATTAATTAAGTCCCATTTGCTGCTCCTGAATGGCGTTATTTAGTTGCACTGGATGGGTGTGTAGAAAGTAATGGAAGATGGATCAACAGCTGCAGTTATTATGAAAATTATGGCTCTGCATGAGAGGAATTGCAGCTGCTCAATTCATGGAAGTAAGAGCTACTTGATAATGCCTATAATTACACATCATGTCAAAACAGCATAGCTGGAGTGTAAGTAGAGACTACGTATTTTAAAAAGCCAGAAGATTTCCATTTCATTATATTCCCATTCCCTAAATGCCTATTTAGAGATAACAAGAAACACTTTCTGTCGACAGGCTCACAGATACAGAAAGGGCTGCTGAGTCTCCCAGGTGCATTCTCCTGCCAGCACTGCAGCTGTCAAACACAGAGCCTCTCTGCTATCTGTACCACAGCCTGGACTCACATCACAGCTGGGGCTTCAGCTCACTGTGTGCTGAGCAGATATGAAGAAAGATCCAGCCACATCTACTTTCAAAGCAAAGGAAGATTGCTTCCAAGTGGCTCAGACAATGCAGATACCATCTCCTCTATCCAAAGCCTGGTCCTGATACCTGGAACAGCACTGTAATATTCTAGTTTACTTTACTTTTGAGTGTACCTTCTTTCACCTTGTTCAGGGCAATTCCTTTCCAACTCCAGGCACTAAGGCCCTCTTCAAGAGCACATTTTCTTTTCTTAGATGAAAACCTCACTAAAAGCTCATCATTTTCCAAGACGCTGCCCACTGTGCTTATCCTGCTACATCTGCAGGCTGTTTACACATTAGCAATGGTTTATATAAAGTGACATTTTATTACTTTAGTGTCTTCCCATTCCTGTTCTGCCTGTTTAATTAAACCCCTCTTTTTTTGCCAGTTTTTTCATGCTAGCAAATCCCTGCACCTGCATGGAAAAAAAAAAAAAAAAAGGGATGAAACCTCATTTGTTTTCCTCTGCACCTCAAATTCTTGTTTCAACAGCTGTGCAGCACAAAATTATGTTACAAATAACAAACCCAGAACAAGAAATACAAGAGTAGTGAAGATATTTATTTATTTATTTATTTTTATTACATTCAAAAAAAGAGACACAGGGAGATACACTATTTTGCAAGCCTCCTACCTCTCACTCAGGGGTGAGTTGGGCCCACTTGGTGTGTAAAACAGCCAGTTACTAAAGTTCCTTACTGCTCCTGTTTTACACAGTGATTCAAACCACATAGCCTGGCAGAAACCACAACTTTTCCTGTGAAGTCTGATGACAAAATCTCGTTGCAAATGCCTTGGAACCTAGGAACGTGACTCCTGGTAGAAATGCTACCTCATGGTACAGTCATTAAATCACTGACCCAACGTAACAGCTACACACTTGTTGGCCTTACCTGAAATCACATGCTGTGGTAAGTTCTGCTCCTCCTCCAAAAGCTTTTCCTTGAACTAGTGCAACACTGAACAAAGGCAACCTGCACAAGAGACTTTAGTTAGCAAAACTCATCCTTTTAGCCTTTCAGAAATTACAAAAAAATTCAACCAAACCATTTCTACAGAAAAGGTTGAGAAAAATATACTGTTCCAATTTAATCAGATAACTACATCTTTGTGGGCAATTGGCACAACACTAATTCCACTTATGTCAAAATTACAATTGCATAATTGATACAGAATCCCAGAATGAAAGAGCAACACAGATATTTTAAATGGAATCAAAATAAAGATCATGTACTGAAAAACACGTCATGAAAAATACCTGCTATAGATTATATCTAAAAAGACTACCTGTGAGGAGTGACAGGATAGCAACACAAGATTCTACTCTAAGCCACTGCACCACAGAAAGCAGCAGAAAGAGACACAAAGAACTGAAGGGCTGGGTTATCTAAAATTAATGAGATTTACCATGATAGCTTCAGCAGCTTCTTCAAACAGAGTGCTACTATCTCAGTCATCAACAAAACTTTTTTTGCAGACAAAACCTTTTGAGGAAAGCAGCAATCTGTTACCTTTGTTGGTGTTGTATTTAATCATGTTCAAGGTATTTAATCATGTTCAAGGTAATTCAAAGGACAGAGGGAAGGAAAAGTATGTTTCCCCACTGCTGATGTGAAACGAATACTAATGAACAGTGACTTAGGATAAGGCAAGTTCCTTAAGAAATGAAGGCAGCCGGTTAGTCACCAAATTTGCACATTAACACAGCTGTTTCATCTTTTACTAGGAAGAGACATTTAGCTTTTTGAGCAGTTTACAAACCACATTCAGAAGTCAGCATCCTAATCATAACCACGTCTGGTTTTAGTTCTCCTTCAACAGAAACACCAACACTTTCTTACAGCCCAAGTTCACCTACAAGCTGCAGCACAGTTCATACAATACATGGCACAGGAGAACCCAGTGGAAGAGGGCAATCTCATTTTTCCTGTGCTTTATGAGAAAGCAGAAGATGTGGGTCCAAGATGGCTACATCCAGACTCTAATCCACTTGAGGCACCTCTCTCAGGATCACAGTCAGCCTCAGCTCTGAGGGAGACTAATCCCATCTACAACAGATGTCCCCAGACAGCAGCTCAGTGCTCCCCCTGAACCATGGCTTAAAGATACACTAAGTCTACACACCTGAGGTGGGGACTTAATCTTCACACATCTTCCTCCTCTTAGCTTTGCCCCATCAATTTCGATTATATGGAGACAAGCTTATGCAAATGGCTTTCAATCCTGAGGATTCCTTACAGTACTACTAATGTAAGTTTCCAATCTCCTGGGTAATTTTTACAGAAAAAAATGTTAATTCATAACATTTTCTCATAAAGACTGTTTGAAAATAAAGAATATTTGAAAACAAAGACTATTCATCTTCAAAGAGCTCTAAGCAGAAAAACAGACTCTACCACAAACGGATTTAATAGAAACGTGACTTCTTAAGGGAGCTAAGTCTAAAGGAAAGGGTGTTGTTTTCAGAATTACCAGATGGTAGAACTGACACACTCCTCTTGTAAAGTGGGAAGATTAAACAAATATATCAAGTAAATGTTACCTATGTAGGCTGCATAACCTGTTGCCGCTTGTTATTTAAGAGCTACCAATTTCCAATGAGTTAGAGAGGTTGAGTTTCAGAAAATCTGAAGGCCTAGATTTCCTTAATTCTGGATATCTCCTAGCTCTACACATATAAGCCTAGGGGTTTTTTCCTGTTCCAGTCTCTGGAAAGTGGAATAGCTACAAAATGTTAAGGCCTAATTTAAATCCATAAATATCTACCTGATTAACATGTGTGAATACAAGGTCTGGGATTCAAAATTACATATATAACATACATATTTACATACATACATACATATTTATCTTTAAACATCTTGTTAAAGAGTTAGCCAAAATACATTCTGATACTTATAATTACTTCATAAATGGGTAAATAAAATATATTACCTCATAAGTCTGGTTAAGGTGTTTTGCATAAACATGCACATATTCATCCCATCCTACAATGAATAGGAAATTAAAAAATGTTATGTGATCTTAATGTGAAGCAATTAAACACATAGACAAAGTAAATAGGAGTAAGCATTCTTTATATTTACTCAGCTGGGTTTTGTCTCTGGTTCATGTTGCCCAAATTCTAGCCCAACCCCGCTATGCACAAATAGAAAACCTAGTATAAATCAGGTTATAAAAAAAAAAATCAGAACTTAACTGACTTTAATAAATTTCAGTTAAAAATAAGCCACTGTTAAAGTAACTGCAGTACTGGATTTCTATGCTGTGAAATTTTAGTGCTTCCTCTTAATTTCCTCTTCTCACTTCAAGTTGAACACAAATAAATCTGAGTTTTTAAATTCTGTACAAAGCCACAGTGTGCTACATACTTTTTACTGTCCCAAATCCATCAAGTTTTAGACAAGATACAATTCACCAATTTAATCTTTCATTGTTTGGGCCAAAAACATTTCAGCTAAAAAAAAGAAAACTAAAAACACTAAACCACAAAACACTGAAACAAATTAAAAACCAAACCAGAAAGAAGATTCTTCTTATGTCTCACATCCTTTGTGTTTTACATCTCCTTGCAATCAACAGCGAAAAAGATACAAAATTTACTTCTTATCTAGTACAAGAACAACAGGGCTCCAAATAAAATATGTTTAAAACAAATATTTCTTCCTACAACACGTAGTTAAAATGTGGAACACTTAGCAGCAGGGCATTACACCCTCTACATGATTTCAAGAACAACTACATGAACTCACAACAGGAACATCAACAAAAGGTTCTTACATAGAAAGCAACACCTCTAGCTCTAGAAGTCTTAGTCACAAGCTGCTGAGAGCTAAGAAAATATTTTGAGAAAAAATCATTATCTATCTGCCTTCCCTGTTGTTATCCTCTTTCTCAGACATCTAGAATTAATCAGAAACTTGACAAATAACTGGGCTAAATGATCCAGAACCACCATGTTCATACACATACTGAATTGAACAAGACATATTATTTATCCCAGATAAAAGAAAAAAAATTATGCTTGGACACCACAGAAATAAAAAAACAGTAGGTAACAATTTCAGCTTATCTTTCAAATAATAAAGAAAAAATCCAAACAAACCAAACCAATCTCTTCAACAGAATTTACTAATTTCTAAAATACAGTTTTACAGAAGCTGGCAAGCTAGAGAATCTGCCTGAATTAAAAGCCTCTGACTCATACCTCAGGGAAAGAAAATATATGCAGTAAGTCTTCAGTACATCTTTGGAATAGAACCTTGAAATAACACTAAGCCAATTTCAGGTGATTTATTGTCCATTTAGTCGTGCATTCCCAAGAGCTACTCTGCCCAAAGCCAACCAGCATTATGATGTTTAGGCACAGATCTCTGGCAGATGTGACTGCCATGACAATTGTTACACAAGAACCGGTGTATTCAGTTTTACTACACAAAAGGGCTACTTGAAAATTTTAGCACCTATTGATTTATAAAAAGGCTTTTAATTATCACTGTAGCCATCTCCTACACCCCCTAAGAACAGCACCAATATTTCCATCCAAACTGAAGAACATTCAAACCCTTTGTGATAGCTGCCTTAGTAGCTAAGTTCAAAGCCCACAGAAACATACAAGGTACCCGTTCTCAGACACAGACTTGCACAATTCCCATATTACAACTGTCAGGATGAAGCTGCACAAAAATTCTTCAGAGAACACAATTTTCCTCTTCATCACAGCAGAATCCTTGCATTCAAACTGGCCTTCTCAACTCATGACAAAATCCAAAATGGTAATTAAAGATTAATTCCAGAACAGACAAACTTGAAAAATGCATTTATGTTTGAGCAGACAAAAATAAAGTCTTCATTCTCTCAGACGGTAGAAAGATTACTGTGTATCCCATGGAAAAAATGCCTGCACAGAAAACACTCCTTAAAAAAAAAAAAAAAAAAAAAGCAATTGCTTGAGTCCTGACAAATAAACCCTTCAAACCTTCCTGACAAGAAAAATAAGGCTACTATTCAGATAAAATTCTCTGACTAAGAGGTGTTTGCTGCAGTCTAGTAAAATAATTATATTTGCAGCTCTAATACTGTCCTTGAAGTAAGAAGATATCTAGCTAGCAAAAAGGGAGGTAAAATGCAGTAAAATGCACTACATGTGGAAGAAGAGGATTAATAGCTTGGTGTGGGCCTAGGAGAGGCAGGGAAGAAGAAAGTCACCTTCATAAAGTAGAAAACTGTAATGCTGGCTCTTATTGCTGCAAGAGCTTTGAATCCATTTGCACTACAGATAGAACATAATTTACATATTATCTCTAACTGCCCCGAAGTTCTCCCTCCACAGCTAATGTTTGGAAACCTCTGTCCTAGGGCTTCTACACAGGGACAAGGAAAGCAAAATTATCCTTTGTGCTTCTTCCTCTGAGCTGTTGCTTTAAGAGCTATTCTTGCTTTTCAGCTAGGCAACTTTTCAAGTCTCACTCCAGAACGAGGTTCTTGCTCTGGGAACAGCTTACAAAGCCTTGTAAAGACAAAAGGAAAAATATTTTTTATTTAAATTCCACTATTCATTTACCTTCTGTGATTTGGTTATGTAATGTTGGCACTCAGAAAAGAAAAACAGGCAGAGGACCTAGCTTTGCTTCAGAGTTAGGAACAACTGAACATGGGAGATGGTGGACAAAAAAAGAGGAAAAGAATGAAGAGGAAGAGGAGGACAAAGAGCCACTAGGGGGCACGAAAATCCTTCAGCATTCTTGTCCCTTATTCTGCCGATTCTGCACCATAGGGAAAAGCAAACTGTACTGAAAATTATGAAAAATACAGTCCTCCCTCAAGCAACTGGTTGTATAAAATAAAAGTGTTTTCTGCAATTACTAAAAGCTATGGGCTAAAGCAGTCTTGAAAAAAAATTGTAAAGGACAGCTCAGTTGTTTGAGCATGGTGCTAATAACGACAGGTTGTGGGTTCAACGCGTTCACTTAGAAGTTGGACTTGATCATCCCTGTAGGTCCCTTCCAACTCAGAGTATTCTGTGATACTCTGAAAGACATACTAGTTCAGGCATGAAGCTATTCACCTTTTTTTTTGTTTTGTTTTTGTCTTGAAGATGCCTATGGACAGAAAACTTTACCTGAAATCAGATGAAACACACTCGTCTGCATCAGGTTAGAGAGAAGAGTTCTGTAAGACTGAAGAACAGCAAATGCTATTCCATACTCTAGTAAAGCTTTATTTAATAAAGACTATTAAATCCCACCAAACAGATGCTTTAGGAGCTATTATAAAGAAACTCTCAGTAAAAGACAAATAGCTTGAACTCTCCAAAGGAAAAAGAAAAGCAACATTGTTTAACTATTCTTGGAGCATTTCTGGTAACTCTTAGGTTTTAATTTCAATTGAGAGATCCAGATTATGTGCAGAGAATTCTCAACCAAGTCCTAACATGTATACATTTCATTCTGTCCAGTATATCTGTTATCAAACCTAGTCCTTCCAAGAGCCCTCCCTGCCACTGCAGTGGCTCCAAGTAATTTGTATAAGCATACAGAGAGAACACAAAATGTATGGAAGCATTTTCATTGACATTTACTGAATGCAGAACTCTGAAGAAAAGCCTAGACTGCAAATAAGTAAAGAACTGACCTTGCTTGCTTTTCTGTTGGTATAATGCTCAAAGAAGTTAAAAATTGCAGATCAAAATTTAAAAAAAAATCAATTTAGAAAAAAAATCACCTCTACATCTATATTTTTTAAATTGTCAGTTCTTATAAAATATCCAGATGAAAATGTCCCCCAAATCCATTTATACTATAAAGCATGACATTTCTGTATTAAGAAAAGTATCTCTCACAAAGTGTCCTATTCCCTTTGAAACTGGACTGTCCTTTTTATTTTACAAGGCTAGAAATAAAATCTAAGACATTGTCGGGTTTATGATATTTAGTTTTATCAACAGGAAAAAAAAATCATCACTAAAGACAAGTATCAGATTAACCAGTTTTTGTGTTGATATTCATACAGGAAGGGCCAATTAAATGTTTCATTTACATGGTTAAATCCTGAAACTTGCAGTGGCCACAAAAAAGCACCAGGATTGGCACTTACCACAACTGCAAACCAGGTCTAAGAGCAGCACAGGAAGACCCTCTTCCCTGGCAGCTGGCAAAGCCCTATTTCACACATTTCCAAGTCCACATATTAACCCACAGAGAGAATTGTAGCACATGTGAAAGTTCTCTAATGGGTGGCACGAGCAAAAACTGCCATCAAATCCCATGATCTGCAACTTCATAGATACACAAAAGACTCACATGATTCAAGTACAGCACAAGAATTGCATCTGTTCTTCCATTTCATGCAGGTCCAAGCAGTTTTGATAAAATAGAAACCTTTCTGTAATAGCAGCCATTCTACTTAAATTTCTTTTTTTTTTTACTTTAGAATATGAGAAATTATTACTTTTATCTGTTCCTAAAGGTCAAACTACAGAAGTACATTTTATCTGACGTGCAAATTCACCATATACTGCTGTGAGAAACTGAAATGACACTTTTAAAAGAAAAGGCTAAAAAGAACATCTAATGTAGGAATTTAGAGTTATGAATCACTTACAATAACACTTAAATCACAGCTCGAAGGGGCTGACAGCATTTTTTTTTGACCATTAAAGCTCCATTCTGTGACCTATATGTAAAATTGCAGAAGTGTAGTGCAACACTTCTGTCTAAAAAGAATCTCAAAAAAATTAATTTTTCTCCAAAACCTTAATGTGTATTAATACTTGCCTGGGAATTGGATATTTCTTTGACAACATTCAAATCAGATCCCGAGCAAAAAGTGTTTCCTGCACCATGGATTATAAGACCTTTGCCATCCTTCCAGTTTTCAAGTTCAGTTACCCTCTTCTGGAGTTCTAACATCATAGTGCCTGCCACAAGAGGAAAGAAACAAAATTTTTAACAGGAAATTATCACCATCATGCTTTTTTGTTACATTTTCCACCAACAAAACCAACTTATAGTTAATAAGTGATGGGCTTAAAATCACAACAGAAAGTATCATCTTAAATCCTGCACACAATCACTGGCATACATTTGTTCTCCAAGGATGCACTTAAAAAAATTCCAAAGGATATTCTGTATGAAGGATATTTGTGTTACATTCAAGAAAGCTCCAAAACAAAACCAAACAGAACCAACAAACAAAAATCCTCTGCCTAATTTATTTCTGCTTGCAATTGCATACATTCAGGACAGATGAATTTATATGTATCCATCAAGATCTGTCCAACTAGTCATATTGAAGTTACTGACATTCCTCCCTGCCCAAACAATTGGCAGAGAATAGAAAAGAATCGTGTCCAGGGTGGGCTCAAGGCACAACCACTCAATGTTAACAAAGGTTTCTTTCTAAAAAGACTCTTTATAAAGCATATCATCATGCAGTAGTAGCTTTTTATTTCTTGTTTAAACATCCAATTCATCATAAAACATAAACATTATATTTGCTTAAGTACCCCTCCTGACATGGAACTCTACAAACTCCTGCTCCTAGAACTCATCCTAGACAGCAACATCTTCCACATCAATGGAATGTACCTGCATTAATTTAAAGCTCTTCCTCTCTGAATGCCTATGACTCTGTCCAGTTATATACTTAAGAGAAAACATTTACAGAAACTAATTTCAGAAAGCAGAGTACATACAGGCTGATGACACTCTCAGCTTTACCCTTCTTTGACAAGAATTTAGATGGACATGGCTACATTCTACAGATAGAAATGTGCTTTCAATTAATACTATCAAGGACTCTCTCCTCTGCCAACAGTGCTGCTTTTTCAAACCTATGCCTGCATGCACAGGACTCATCCTCTTCTGAAATCTCCCATTAGCAGCTAGTCCAGGGGACATTTATGTTTTCTTTTTTATGTTTTTTTTCTTTTTTCTTGCAGTTCATTATGAAGTAAGCTTCCCAGTTCCACATCAAGAGTAAACAGTCAAGTATTTATCCCTTAGGCTTGGTCTCAGCCACTGAATTAACACAGTTTGACAATGTTTCTGAGGTAGCCAATAATCAAGAGGACATTACATATTATATACCAGAATAGCATTGAGTTGGGTTTTTTTTTTACCCACTGTCAAGTCCATACTATGATCCTCTAAAAAAATCACAGCAGTTTTGCCAGTTGCTTTCCCTTCTGTATTTATAATTTGGTCATGCTTTTTGTGGCACAGTACATTTGTTTTCATTGAATTTCACCCTGTTGATCTTGAGTTCTTTGCAGCAGCTAATCAAGATCACTGAATACCTCTCCTCTACTCCAAAAAGTAATCTTGCAAGCTCTCCTAATATGGGGTCATCTGATCATTTCAGCAGTTCACCTTCTGTTTCATCATCCATGCCAGGAATGAAAATACTGAGCAGAACTAGGCCTAGATGAGATTTTTGTCCGTCTTCACTTGAAATGCTTTTCCAGCCTGATGGCACACTCAACAACTTTTCTGCAAATGCTGCTGTTCAAACAGGTGTGCATTAACCCTGTGGATTTCACTTATTGCATATTTTCCTTCTTAAGTCTTCTTAACAGAAAAGTATTTGGGATGGCATCCAAGCATTGCTAGAGTCAAATACAGCAGAACTACTATTTGTGGTTCTTTTAACAGGGAAAGCAGTGAGGTATTGAAGAGTCTTTCCACAGAGTATTCCAAGAAAAAAAATCGAGTTAACTGACAAAATGCAGGATCCATATGAGCCTGTTACATGCAATAGCAGGGGACAAGAGACACTGGCCAGAGCCTGTTCTACTCTCCTGCAAGAGGCTCTTTTCCACTCCTGACAACACTGAACTATTATTTCACCAACAGGTCTATTTCCTGATGCTTGACATAGTGAAGAAGGAACAACACTAAAACAAATCCTCATTCTGCCAATCTTAATCTTTCAGTATTTGATACCACTAAGTTCATGCTCTATACAGAATTAATAATAAATAATTTGTTTGCATTTTAACTATAATCCGAGCATAAATGTTTTCAAGTAAATTCTAGAAAATAAAAATTATCATCATTATTTTCTAATTCCTACAGGCTACCTTTCTTCTCTTTTAAACTACATTCAAGTTTAGTTCAGTGAGAGGTTGGATTGATGAAATTGGTTCTACCAGGCTTAAACTGACATTATTAGCATTTGTTTCCAGAGAGACCATTTCAAACAGGTGGCTATCAGATTCCAATTAAGAAGAGAAAAAAGGCATAACAATCTCCATATCGCCCATTAGCAATTTGCCAACAATTTTGTTCTGGTTTTGATTTCAGGAGTTGCTCAAGCTTAGAATAAACATAATTCCTTTGAGATAAAAAACTGCTGTGTAAAGTAAATGCCTGGAAAATAGAATTTCCCTCAAGAGTTTAACAATGTTTTGCAGCTTTCTAGAGGGAGCATGCATGGATATATAAATTCACATCTGCCACTATTCAGAAGCTCTGAGACACAGAATCAACAGAATTTGATGGGGAGGTAGCCTATATCTACAGGCTCTGGCTGATGAAGTCAACCAGGTTCTGCTGAGGCAATTCCGGGGTAGCACACCCCATTCTGCCCCTTCAAGAGCATTATTTGATACACAACTGAAGGCAAAGGATTAAGTTCCTGGTAGTTTCTCAGCAACTGCATTTTAAAAATAATAATGTTAAAAATGAAATTAAGCTCAGTATAAATTAAGATGCCATACCATTCACTGCAGCAGCAAGGGGACCAGCCTGATTTTGCTTCTAATCTCCCTCCCATGAAAACAAAAGTCTCTAGCAGAGGTGTAGCAGCATACAGAAGCAACATCTCTTGAACTGACAGTAAGATTTTCCTGAGCAATTTTTTGTGGCTATTGCCTAGCAAAATGGAGTACAGCTCTCTACACACTACTTTAAAACAGAACTGCCTGATCCCATGGCTCATTTGTTATATGCTAATGAGGATCCACAACAAAGACAGAGCTATTAATTTCCTCAGTGGTTTTTGTAGCTCCTCTTCGCTACTAGAACATCTAATTGACATACACTAATAAGTTATTTTCACAGCAGTCCTGTAAGGAGAGAAGAGATTATTTTACAGACAACTAACTGAGCCAGAAAGAAAATGTCTGCTAATTTTGGGTGTTCAACTCCAGATGTGTGATATGATTTCAGCACATTACCATTACACAGAACATTGTACAGGCAAAGAACAGCTATCAGTTGCCTAAATGGCAGCTGCATCTGCTCAGCACAGCTACCAATGAAATACTCTGTGGAAAGACTCTTCACTTCTGAGCCCCTCCTGACAAGCACATAGAAAACAGAGAACATATTTGCCAGTGTCTATGAAAGTTTGGTTTAAGCAATTTGACTTTTATTACTCCTGATCTTCAAAGAGTGGAAAAACCCAGCCTGCTCTCTCCTTTTGCTGTTACAGCTCATTTTGCATGCCCCTTTCAAGTTCCACAACAAATAAACTAAAGCACACAGTCTACAGGGTGTACATTGCACAGTTTTGTTTTAAGTCAAAAACAGAAACCAATCTGTAGAAAAAGGAGAAACAACCATGTAATTATGATTGTATAACAGCACATATGCTGACAGGGAGGCATGCAGGAAGGACAATCCCTATGCTAACATCTTTTAGCTACAATTTCTTAAGTTAGGTAATGATTTTTTAACATGAGTTTTTTAAACAAAACAAAAGAAAATGCAGAAACACCTGGGTGCATTACCACCAATTCTGCTGCTCTCTTAGGTTCCTTTCAGCTATCACTAGTGGAAAGACTAGACTGACATTCTAAATGTAAAGGGCACACTTTGCTAGTATGTTACAAAATGCTTGCTCACAGCAAAGGAACAGTGAGAACTGGGCAGGAAGACAAAACCGCAACAAAGAAATCAGCAAGATGACACAAATGCATCCACATCAAAATATTAACAGATAAAATCATTCTTACAGTAAAGGCTTATGCACAGCTCCAGCTCAAGCAGATTCATAACCTGGACCTGTGCCACTCACATCTGAAAAGAGTGGTATAAATTGGAATAATCTAGATAATTAAGAAGAGACAGCAAATATACTCAACTTGGAGAACAAAACCCTCTCATAATACAAGATTAATAAAATAGAGCACTTGGTTTTGATAGCTAAGTATTCTCCAGTGTAAAAGTATATTAAATAGATCACTGACCTGCAACAGCTGAGAATACCCAGCTCATCTGATCTTTAATTAACCAGTCACTGATATTTAAGACATAAGGCAAATGAAGAACAAATGGAAGCCAGTTTGGGTAAGTGGAAAAGACCATACTACAGAAGTTTAATGTACAGGGAAGGCTTTAGGTAAAGAACCAAGCAATAAATTCAGTCTTTTTTTTATATCACCTATAAAAGGGAGGTGGCATTGTCTCATGCCCACAAAAATGCCTTCCATATTTCCAGAGCAGTGATGACAAAATGAGAGGAGATGCAAAAAAAGAGCTCAGTGGCAGAATTGTGCTAACACTTAAACAATATGGGGAGAAGCACCTTCTGCAAGACAGTCCTTGTGTCATTGAGAATTTCTTAGATTCTTATGACATGTATAGCAAAGTTACTACAAAACACTGGACACATTTGCTGCAGATCAGAATAAACACATTTACTCTTTTAACTAAGGTGTGGTAAAGCAGAGTGCTTCTCTTTCTTGAGGCAAAATGTCAAAACAGGTAACTGAACAAGAGAAAGACTAAAACCAACCAGCAATCCCATCAACTAATTAATACCTGTAAAGGCATTCATTAACTTTGGGTTACTCAAAGTAAGTATTGCAATGCCATTGTCTTCTTTGGAAAGGTTGATGGATCCACCAGAAAACTGCTGAAGTTTCTTCTTTATCAATTCTTCCTCGTAGCCATGAGCACCATTATACAGTGACAACCTTCTCTGTTGTAGTATCCTTTTCATTGTAATCTGAAGAAAGTTCTTCCATAGAACAACGGTCATTTCTGGAAATACATGGAGTGAGGAGAAAAAAAAAATTAGGAAACTTCTTTTGAAATCCACTTCAATCCTCTGAGAAAGAGGGAAGTATGACAGCAGAAACTAATATAAAGGTGATACAATCATAACAGTTGACAGAAATCACTGCAAACTACATTAGCAAAATTATTCTTTTCAATCTACCATCACAAGTAAACAGAAGGAGTTTTATGGAGTGATTTTAGTAGTTAAGCCAGGTATTAGCACCTTTAAAAATATTTCCTTGTAAAATTTACCAAAAAAGTTTTTGTGTGCAGAAAATAAAAGAGGTTCAAAAACTACAGGAAAAACTACATATTCCACTAGACCAATTTACTCTGTATTACTCTTCCAAACCCTCCCTCACCTTCCCCTCTAAAAAAATACCAAGACCTCCAAACACACCTATAATGGAGGAAAAATCCTACCAAATCCCACAACTTTCTAGATCTGGATGTCCTGCTTTTCTGTAAGCAACTATTAGAGCAAGACCTTCCCCAGAGAAATATCTGAGGAACTTAAAAATTAAGAACTGAAGATCATTCTTATATAGAACTCTGTTCCCTGTCACCTAATTCCATTAGTTGTCAGTTGTCACACCCCATCTTAAAACTAATTAGTCTGCCTAGCCTTTGATTGCTATGTGCTTTTCTCAGTCATCCCAGTAGCATTTTGAGTTAATGTCATTTGGGCACAGAGTCTGTGCAGTGCTCCAAAGGATGAGAAGTGTGCAGCAGTATTATGCACTGAGCAGCATACTTGCCTTTTATACAAGTAATAATACCTGTAAAGTATTTCTGTGTACCACTATACCCATGGCTTATTCCTCTGCTATTTCCACACTACAGTGTACAATTGTAGATCAGGAAATAACAAGAAAGTAACTATTACTTGATCTGCATCTCTGCCTTAATTTATTTACTCTGGAAATGGGTCTACTGGAGAAAGCAGTTTACAAGTGACTTGAAAGAAACTGGGTAAAGCCTGAACTGAAAACAGCTGATCTGGAAATAAAGTCATCTTAGAAACCAATCAGAATGGGAATCAAAAGAATCCCCACAGGACACGGAAAAAAAACCCCAACTTTTTATTTTGCAATTTGATAGAGTAGTCCTACCTTTGCCCCAAACTACTTTTTAATGGGTTTGGCCATTCAGAAGACATGGTAGATGCTAATTTTTTTTTATAACTGGGAAAAGACCTTCTTTGTTTCTGAATCATATTTGGCAGAAACAAGATACTTTCAAAACTGGCAAGCAGCCGTTGGGAAGTTTTTCTAAGGTGAACTCAGAACACAAGCACATTCACTGAGACAGAATTTGGTGACAGCTATATTGTATGCTCTGTTCAGGGTATCTTACAGACTCAACCTTTTTGAAAACCTTTATTATTCACATATGATCAAGTAAATGCACATTAAAAACCACACACAATTAGCTCCTAATGAAACAAGTGAACAGCCCTGTCAGGTGAACACTTACCTTGTCACTGGCTGTACCATTCTACACTAAATCTGAAAATGCTTCTGTTGGTGCAGGTATAGTCCTCATTCAAAGGGGGGAGGAGTTTGCAGAGCAACCACACTATGGGATGTGAAGGTACACACAGCAATACCAGGCAACTGTGAAGAGCCATCTATGCCAGTAGATTCACACCTGTCCTGCCAAGTGCACCCACCAATACAACAGGATCTCACAAGCCCAACACAAAGAAACTAGTAAGGCTGACACAAATCTATGCATTATAAAATCATCTGCACAAGAAAGCGTAAAGGGATGATTTTTTTAATATATGTTGACAAACAAGGCTTTAATCTGTCATGATGAACTTTTCCAAAGTGTAAATTAATAAAACTAATTACAAAATTTAATCAAGTTTAAAATCTAATTGAATACAAGATTCATTACTTCGTGAAAAACATTTCCTGACTGCTGCTGCACCCAAACACTCTCCATCTATGCACATTCTAATAGTCTGCAACACTTCAGCTACCACCTTTCAGAGCTTTTAAAATTTTATTTAAAGAGTGAAAATGGGTTTCTAAAGCTCATTTCTCCTAATTGATTCTTTTTATATTCAGTCTCTCAAGAGAGAGACAGCCTTCCCCTTTTCTCTAAAACCTGTTAGTAGTAGTCATTCCTCAGCATATATTAAAGCAATAAAACTTTCCATCCAGCTGCTAGCTTTTGCTCAAGAGAGAACAAACATGAAATACATGGACAGTGCAGCCTTTCCTTGTAAAGTGTACCTTGAACAACCAGCTCCCAATTTTTAATGAATACAAAGTGTCCCCAGCTCTCATACTAAAACAGACTAGCTGGAATTCTCTAGGAAGCCCCAACGACTGGCTTGAAAGCAAAGAGGAGGGGGGGAAAAAGGCTGTTCTGCGAACTTAACCACTTGCTGACTTAAACTTTTTTTTATTACTTTTATACACTACTGAATTTCTCATGACAAAAAATATACTGAGCAAAACAGACTTAAGATATGGAAATTTTATTCCAATGAAAAAGGGTCTGTCATTTTCACCTGCGTGATTATGTGCATTAACTGCTCTTTAAAATTATCACTATGGTAATAAAGAACAGCAGCAAGTGCAGGATTAGAAAACAAATTGGATACCACTGCCTGCTGATCATGACTCATGATTAATGACTCATGCAAGGTATAATCTTTGAATTATGTTCTTTACAACCATCTCCTACAGTACCAGCCAGTGACCAATACAGTTTTTTAAATAAAAATAAGATTTTTTTAATAGTTCAGTCTGACGGAGCTAACCACTCAAGAAAAGTATGATAGGAAGAGCTAGAGCTCTCTCAGTCTAAAGGGATTTCTGCTGACCTCTGACAAACAACGTCCAGAATCTCAATCAGTACAAAGCACTTGCAATCCACTGCACGACTGAGATTGATTATTTCTGTATTTTGCATGAAAGCAGTGAAAGAAAGATGTTGCAGTAATACTTGCAATGTTGTAGGACCAGCCAAGAGATATTATTAACACTAAATTGTTCAGATTTTCAGTTTAGCATAATCACATCTATTTATACATCCTTACAGAAATGGAGTCTTAGTCTAATTTTAAAAAGGCAACATAATGGCTATAGCCATTAGCCTCTGTAGCAAAGGTAGTTTATGCACAGTTCCTACAATGAAAAAAACCCAACCTGACAGTACAGGAATAACAGTGGTCAATTAGCATCTTTCATACGTTTTAAGTGCTACAGCTTTATATATCACTGGTGACAACTAAGAGAGAAGCCAACAGTATGGACATCAATAGTTGTTCATTCCATAGTTATTGCACTTCTTACACAACAGTTTAAATCCCATTTGACACTCAAGTGATTTTGTAATACCCTGCCTGTGGGGTAGCAGACCATGGGTTAATATCAACAAATCGAGTGCCAGCACTCCAGTACAAAGGAGTGACACACATTATGCAAGAGCAGCACATGTATCTACAAGAGCAGCACATGCATCTACATGCAGGCACTCACAATCTGTGTATTTTTGTGCATGCAGATTATCAGAGGCCTTCTAACAGCCTCTAGCAACTGTCTGGGTAAAATCCAGACCTTACAATGTTAGTAAAACGTAGCAATAATAGGGATAACACCAACATCAATACTCCCTGAGTAGATTCTTTGGAAAATGATTACCTCGTGAACAAGGGTATTTGCCCTTGCCATTACTACTCTGTTGCAACCCAAATGCCTCCTAACACATGATGTACCAAACAGCAACCTCCAGCAATGCTGCCAGTTGCAATTATCACTGAACATTAAGATACCTGGCCAAAGTAAGAGGTAAGGGCTGCAGGTAGGCAACTTTCTGGAAGAAAGGCTAGAAGAGCTAAGACAAACCAGAGAACTGAATCTTAGAAGCTGTATGCTCAAACAAGAAACACTGCACTACACAGCAAGCTAAATCAGCAAGTTAAAATACATGAGCAAGGAAAATTCCAGTTCAAAAATGGTGCCTGAATTATCAACACAAGTCAGGGAAAAAGAAAATGGGAAAAAAAAGATGCAGGGATGTGTTTTCAATACATCAGAGAAACAAGCATGCTCTTTCATCTGGGGCAGGATGTGACAGGTGTGATATGCAGATATAGATACTAAAAAAAACCCCCATCAACTGAATTTCTGGGTTTGGATGAAGGTATACTGAGATTAAGCATAACATAAATAAAGGGATTCAACAGACAAAATCCACAAAATAAATCTCAGGGAGGAGAAAATATTCAAATGGCATTAAAAAAACAATTAGGCACTTTTGTGAGACTACCAAAGGCATCAATGGCACTTGGTCAAGAAGAAAACCTGACTTGATGAAGACCTTTGGCAGCTGCAATTTCAGCAACAAGGACAGAAGTGAAAAGACGTGGAAGAAAGGTTAGAAGGTGTGAACTGAGGATGATGATGAGATGACTCACAATTCAACCCTGTGTGGGTGGCTTGCCAGTGACTTTAAAAGGCATCCACCTGTACTAGAGAGCAGTCACCATGACTGGCAGATGCTTCAACAGGCTCCTGCAGTGGCCAATTAATGGAAAGCAAGTGGTGGCCCAGTACTGAGGGCTGGCACAACTGACCTGACAGTGTGAAAGCAGATGAAAAGGCAAACTGATGGAGAAAACAAAGCATGAAAATAGCCCATTTGTAGAAAAAAAAATAGGTTGAAAATGAGTGAAAATAACAACTGACAGTAGGCTGGTGGGTGATTATAGGGAATAAAAAAAAGAAAATAAATTATGGCGTTGGACAAAGACATGAGATTCAAACACAAAAGGAGGCCAGCTGGGTCTCACAGTGACAAGGAGTCAGTAGACCCTGCCTCCAGACACAAGAAAGGTGTAGTAGGGAGAACTCACATGCAGGATTCCTCTGTTGCCAGTTGCTTGCCACCACCCCTCACCGGAAGGTTACAGAGCCCTCCACTTACCTCATCTACTTATCCATCTCTCTACTTTCCTTCCATGATGCGTGGGTTAGGTTAGCTTAAACACCTTGTCCAACAGGTTCTCCCACTCTAATAATTACCAGATGAAGCAAGCTGAGAGCAGTCACTTCTCCAGCTGGCTTTCTCACTGCTGAAAGCAAGCAGCGAGAAGATCATAAGCATGCTAAGGGATCAGCAGCAGAAAACCTACTGATAAAACATAATTTGCAAATAGAAACGAAACAAAGCTGGGGAGCTGAGGAGATTCTGCCTCCCCAGCTAGGGGATGGATCCCTCATGCCTTTCTCAAAATGTCATGGCTCTCAAACTTGCTGAACCCTGTTCAAATTTTTAGTACATTGTCTCTGGTACCCGCACTGTAGACAAATTAGATGGGATCAACAGGTCCCTTCAGTTCAGCAAGTTACTTGAAAAGCCTTACAACTCCTCTAAAAACAGGCTTTAAAAGTAGCTGGCATTTTAAAGGACAATTTTTTATCCTCTGTATTACTGTTGAGGGAACAAAAGATTTGGGCCTGCTACTTTCTAGACATCAGCATTAGAAACAAAATGTATCCATCCAGAAGCTGAGAGAACAAGAACTGAGAACATGTCCAAATTAACTAACTGAAATAGCATCAAATAATGTACATGGGAAATAAAAATTAACTGGAGGAAGAAAAACCTTTTAACCCTGTAAGTAAAAAAAAAACCCCTTGTCCGTAGTTACAGTTTTAAGCTAGCTGACCATTTACACCTCATTTCTGTTTTTATCTCTCTTTTTTTCTTGTTATTTTCATAGTTTCTGAGCAGCCTAATTCTGGGCATAGCAAGCTATGGCTTTCCAAACTATGTGTTCTTCATTTAGTTTTTTAATGATCCCTGTAGGCTAGAGTTTAGATGTGAATTGTCCTTCTATATCTAAACAATTACATTCTCTCTTAATCACATCTTAATTTTGAAGAATAGTTAACAAATTACAAAGATACATACTGAAAAACAAGGGTACTTAAGGATGCAAAACAGCTGACAAAGAAAGCCTTTCCATAAATACAGATGACACTACCTAAAAACATTTGATTTTGGTCACATGGTGAGTAAAAGATTTTGAGTTTCATAGCAGGGGGCAAGAATCTGTTATCTTCTGCAAAAAGCACTCAGGCCCTTTATTTTTTTAATGCTTTGATCCAAAGAGGTTCTCTTCACACATGTCATCAAAGGAGCTTTTTTTAACAATGAGAGAAAGCTCTTTTAAGTTCACTGCCCACTAGGTGTGCTTTAGAGACCTTTAAGAAGAGCAGATGCACAACTTCACAGGAACAGAAACAACCACAACCAGTTCATCATTTGCCTTTCAGTCACCAAATCCTGAACCATAAAAGCATGAATTAAATTCTTGCTGTAACTGCAAATACTTATGCTTTCCCAATGGTTGCCTTGAAAAGTGTAACTTCTATAGCCAAGAAGTATTCTGAATTCCACTTAATTCATAGTTCTTTACTATTCTCACCTTACCACCACCACCCATAAATGCTCCTGCCAACAGCAAAACCAAAAAAAAAACCCCATATAGCGAGGTCTGAACCGGCCACGCAGCCACGATTCTCCTGTCCCCCTGTAACAGCAGCGGGAACCAGCAGCACCACACCAGCCAGGACTGTCACCGGCTTCCTTGGCCCCACACACTGAATCCCGGGAAGCAACGGCAACCTCCCTGCCCGGTACCACTCCGGGAAGATGTCAAGACTCAAGGGACCGAGGGGTGGAAGCTACTTCCCCAGCGGACATTTCTTGCTGCTAACCTGCGATGCCAAAATCACGAACAGCACGCTGACGCATGCGGTCTGACCTAGGGAAGCTTTTCTGACACTTGTTTTTTTTTTTTACAAAATGACTTTATGTTAAATCAACCGCCAAGGCAGGGCTCAGTGCCGAGCAGGGCCGAAGCGGGCGGTGACCGGCTGTTCCCAAAGCGAGACCCCAGGTGTCAGGGCTGAGCAGAAGCACCGCCGGCCTCTCCGGTACCGATGAAGCCGCCTCGCCTCTGCCGCGGGCGCCCCGAGGCCTCGCGGGGACCGGGCCTGCCCG
>JAYDZK010000169.1:60442773-60511737 GCA_034509185.1 Euphonia xanthogaster | reverse complement strand
AGTGACCAGTGGCACTGTCACAGCTGGGGACTGGCCACCCTTTCACCTGGGGAAGTGCTCTGGCTGCAAAGTAACCAGTTATCATTCCTTTTGCTGGCCTGGTGTCCTGCCTTGCTGCTGGTGCTTTTGGGTGGCTGTGGGGGCAGGCAGAGGAGGGAGTTCCTTCCAGCTGGTGCTGCTGCAGGCATGGGGCAGCACGGAAGGAAAGCCAGCTGTTCCAGAGCAGCTGGATCTGGTCAGATCTGTCAGACCAGTTGTCACATCAGCCTCTGGGCATCTCTGCAAGGCAGGCTGTGTGTGAGCTCATTGTGTGCTTCTGCCACTGCTTCAGCTCCAGAACTGCTGGTTCTGGGACACAGATAGAGTCAGGAAAGAGGGTGGTGATGGTGGCCTTGTCAGGAGAAGAGGTGTGCTGAAGTAATAAAATAACTTTGGGAAAGCCTTTTCCTTTCTGAGTGAGAAGAGGTTTTGAATCCTTGAATGAAAGGGAGCCAGAAATGGGCAGACTTAAAAGAATATCCAACGTTCCAGCTCACAGCTGGGCTGGACACGAGGCAAGTGTTCAGTGAGGACAGAACTATGTGTGGGCTGACAGACAAAAGTGAGTCAAATATTTTCAAACTACATGTGATGTATTTTCTTTTTCCACCTTTCCCTCCTTCTTCTAGGCCGACCTTCAGGTGGACAAAGAGAGACACAATTTCTTTGAGTCCTCCCTTGAGTATGTGTACCAGATCCAGGAAGTACAAGAAAGCAAGAAATTCAGTATTGTGGAGCCGGTAGGAGCTTCCTTTTCTCTCAGTCTCATTGGCTGATGCTCAGATGTGCTGCCAAGGGATGAGTTGCCAGATTGGATTAGGTCCTGTGGGGCAGGAGCACTGTGAAGCCCCAGTCCTGTTTCTTCTGGCTTCCTGTGGATCCTTAGGAACAGGTTGGACACTGTACAGAGCTACAGGTCTTGTTATGACTTATCTTGGCCCCCCTGGGTTTGGTAAGAGCTGTCTGTCTGCAGAGGGACAGAGGTGTTACCTGCCCTGCTCACCTGTCCCAGCCTGGCCTGCAGGGTCCCAGACTGGCTGAGTGCAGGGACCCTGCCCTGGTTGGTGGCTCTGCCCCAGTGCCAGCTGCAGTGGGGTGTGGGATCTTGGGGATGATCTCTGCAGGTCTGCTCTGGGTCTCCCTGCAGGGTCTTTCATTCTGGGTGTTTTATTCAGACAGATGTGTGGGTGGTAGCTTGAGCTTTAGGGACCCTGTGGTGGATAAGCCATACCAAGGCTGGCATTTCAAAGTTGTGAAGAAAAAATAATTGCATGTGTAATTTCTGAAACCCCACACTCTGTCCATCTTCCTTCCATTATAAGCACAGAAGTTCAGTGTGTCCTTTCCCTCCATTGCAGGTGCTGGCATTTCTCCACAGCCTCTTCACTTACAACAACCTGACAGTGGAGCTGACACAGGATTTCCTCCCATACAAGCAGCAGCTCCAGCTCAGCCTGCAGAACGTGAGTCCCTGCCTAGCTGAAGGACTTTTCTGTGTGACTTCTGTTCTCATTTGTATTTACACACCTCTGATGGCAAGGTCTTTCCACCCAAGCAGTCTGGCTATGTTTGCATTGTTGCAGATACAGTAATTTCCTTCTCAGTTCACATGGGTTTTCCCCTCTCTTCACGGGACAGTTCACAGGTCTATGAAATTGTTTTCTCTGGAAGGGGCTACTGAAGTTGCATCATTTAACCTGGTGCATAAAGAAGCCTGAGATTTTCTTTCAATCAAGAGATTGAAATTGTACTCTAGGAAGGCCTCTAACCTTGGTGTTAATGGTACTGGCTTCTTGCAGGCTTGCTACATGCTTTGGTAAGCTCCTCTGCGGGCCACGTGTGCTCATGGGGTAGAATATCTGAGTCCTGTTTCCTTTATCTTCAGTCTTTCCTGACTGGCCTTCATTTCTGTGGAACAGCCATAAATCTGAGCCGAGATGGTTTTGCTGCTGGCTCATTAATTGGTCCAAGTAGTATTCCATCAAAATGCCTGGATTTTGTACCCCCTGTTGATGTGACTGTTTCATGCTAAGCACTGTTGCATGATCAACACCTTTGGGAGGAGAACACACCTGTTGCCCAAGCAATGGTGTGAACGGGAGCTCCTTTGATCCAATCAGCCTCGAAATATGCTGAAGTTCCCTAATTAAGGGATCAGGTGGCCTCCCAGCTGTGTCACTCAGCACCATCTCTGCACATGGTGTGTCTCTTCAATCATCCCTTAGAGCTCAGTGGTTCATATAGCCACTTTCCATGTGGATTTGTGTAGTGGTTTCCATGTTTTGTACCTTGGGAACGGATCCATTTCTGCTACAGCACCTCAGATTTATCTAGGAATAAATAACCTGCAGCTCGCTTTTTGCTCATATTCAAACATGCTTCTGTTTGTTTTCTGTTCCCAGACAAGGAATCACTTTTCCAGCACACGGGAGGAGCTGGAAGATCTGAAGAAGAGGATGAAGGAAGCACCACTAACCTGCAAGCTGCCTGGGCAGCCAACCATCGAGGGCTACCTGTACACTCAGGAGAAATGTAATGGCTCTGGGATGCAGCTGGATGCAGCAGGGAATGGGGCTGCGCTGACATAACCCCCTGCTGCACTGGGTGTCACCACTGCCAGGCACAGCATGCCACTGCCTGAGGTGCCCGGGGTGTCACTGCCTGCAGTGCCTGGGGAAGCACTGGCAGCCTCAGCTGGCAGCCTTGTCAGCAGTGGCACAGAGCTCTGTCCAAGTGACATATCTGTGACAGCACAGGCTAATTGCCCTGCACTCTGATGAGATGGGATTTATGACTCCAGAGCCTGGAGCTCTGGCAAGCTCTGCCTTGGCTGTGTTTTACCAGGATGAATCTGGTGTCCTGCCCAGCCTCCCTCTGGCAGCCTCTGTGAGCAGCTGAGCATAGCCAAGGTGCAACCAGTGCTGAGTTAAGCTGCTGAGAGCAAAACTTGTAATTCTGAGCAGAATAAAATCAGACCAAATACTGCCTTTTCCAAAACCTGGCTGCAGCTCTCCATGGCCATGCAGCAGGAATGCTCAGAGGACATAAGACTGTGCAAAACAGTGACCTCTGGGGCTACAGACAGCTCTGTAAGCATTCATTCTTAATCCTACCTAGAAATCTATTTATACATATATTTTTATGTCTGTTTATCTTACTTTTAAAAGAAAGCACACTCAGTAATTTTAGATCCTAAATGTGGCATGTTCCTGCAGGCCAGTGGCTATTTTCTGCCTCTATTTATGCTTCCCTATAACTCAAGTATGAAAAGTTGTTCTTCCTGACAACTGCAACTTAAAAACAAATTATAGAAAAAAACACCAGATGAATTATTTCCTATAAAGAGGTTCAGGTAAGAAAACAGAGGAAAGTGACTATGAATCAGGAAATAGGAACTTCAGAGTATTTCAAAGCTGCTGTTGTCTTCATTATTGAGTTTTCACCCACAGGAAAAAGTAGTGGGGTTTGTGGAACAGACATTCAGGACATGTAGGATCCTGCCAGTGTAGGTCTTGGCTGGGCTTGGCCAAACCAGCCTGGCTTGTGGTCAGAGTCCCACAAACGCCCTTTCACCAGCTGTGAGTTGGGAGGGTGCTGGAGGCAGCTGCTGTCCTGTGCTCTTCTCCTCCTGCTTCTCCTCTCCTCCTGCTTCTCTCTTCATCTCCTCCCCTTTCTCTCTTCCTCCTCCTCTTCTCCTCCTGACTCTTGCCCATGGAAACACCTGCAAGTTGATGTCCCCAGGGGCTGTCAGTGTCCATCCCCAGAGAAGGGAGGATATGTGTGCAGCACTGACCATGCCTTGCTGGCTGCACCCAGCTACAGCCCTGTCCCTGATTCCAGCCTTTCCTGTGTTCTGCAGGGGCTCTGGGCATCTCCTGGGTGAAGTATTACTGCCAGTATGAGAAAGAGGCCAAAACCTTACGGATGACACCCATAGACCAGAAGCCTGGAGCTAAGCAGGTGAGTTGGATGTGTACAAACACTGGCCCAACCACTGGGCCCATCAGGTATGGCCTCCCTTCCTGCGACAGCCAACCCTGCAGGTGCCACAGAGCAGAGGGGTGGGCTCTGTCCCCTCCCTGCCTACGCAGGGCAGTTTGGTGTCACCTGAAAGAGGCACCCCCATGAGGAGAGGTCTCACTCCACTGTGTCCCTGGGAGCCCAGGCCCTGCAGGGTTTGGCAGCAGATGTGGGTCGTGTGACATGAGAGATACCAGACAGTGCTGGCCCATGAGTTCAGTCTGGGGTGAAACTTGTGCTTCTCTGGACCAGCTGATGTTGATCCTTCCCCATGCACAGGGGCTGGAAGCCACAAGAGCTGTGGCAGCCACTGAAGGGCCTGAATGACTCAAGTTACTACAGGAGTTCCTGCTTCCAAATGCAGCATTTCCTCACAGCACTGTGTGCTCACAGCACTGGTTTGTGGTTTGATTTCTGCTCTCAGCACTGGTTCTGTGGGACTGGGACAGTGTGGGGAGAGGAGAGGGCAACAGTGCAGCTCCAAACTGCACTAAGGCAGCAATTTGGGTAACTGCTTCTTTCACAAAGTGCTTTGGCTTACCAAAGCCTGGGAGTTCCCTCAGTCCCTCCTCGTGACAGGGGAGGGGTGGGAGGATGGAGCTCAGCCAGTGCCTCCAGCTGAGTCCCCCGCCCTCCTCTGCCATGGAGTGGTCCCCGGGGCCTTCCCAGCCAGGCGTGTGTGCTCCAGTGTGTGAGCTCATGCTCTGCTTTTGGCAGGGCTCTGCACACTGCAGCAGGAAAATAAAATAGATGTTTTGCAACCCCTTGGCAGAGAGCTGGGCAAAGAAATATCCAAACTATTGTATGGAGAGATTTGTTGTCATTTATGCCTTAAGCAGGTCTAGTAAGGCCCATTACTGCAGGTAGGGGCTGGGAAAACTTAGTGCTTTCCCTAATACTGGTAACCTGCACCATCAGGTCACAGCTGGCCACAAACCCACAATCAAATTATGAATTAACTCAGCTGTGGAGTGCAGGGACACAAACACCCAGGGCCAGAGCTGAGCCTTTCCAGAGTATGTCTGCTTTGTCTGGGGTGAGGAAATGTACCTCCCTTTGCCACACAGTGTTTGTGTAAAGCCATTTGGTTCATTGGTGGTGTGGGTAACCGGTACTGATGACCAGCCCTGGTAAAAATTAGAACCCAGCTGTGTGAGAGCATGGGTGAGTGTGGTCCTGGCCTCAGAGGCAGGGAGTGCCTCGCTGGGTTGGTTGGAGCAGTGCTCCAGCACTGCAGGGGCAGAGTGCTGCTGTGTGGGGTAGTGCTGTTGAGTCCAGAACATGCTCTGGCTGAGAGCAAGCCTGGAACTCAGAGCCTCATCTGCCTGTGATGATGGTGGGAGGACCACCTGTGCCCTGGTACCAATGCCATTGGAATGTCAGGACAGGAGCCATGGGCAGTGCTGTGCTGAGCTGCAGCTGAGGGGCCTGAGGAGCCCAAACTCTCCCATTTGCTTCCCTGTTTTTTCTCTGGAAGGATGGGGACACCTTGCTGTGTGCAGTGTGTACCATAAGGAGCCCATCTATGTTTCTGTCCTCTCACCTTGGCTTTCATGTTCTCTCCTAGGGCACCTTGGACCTGACCCTGAAATCCTGCGTAAGGAGAAAGACTGACTCCATAGACAAAAGGTTTTGTTTTGACATTGAAACTAATGAAAGGTGAGAAGCTTCGTGTCTGGTAGCCCCAAACCCCATGGGCCTGCAGCAAATCCCTCTTTGCTGTCTATTAAAACCAACTTTTCTTCCTTTCCCTGCCTGCCCCTGGGGGAATCCGCACAGGTCCGGGACCATCACGCTGCAGGCGCTGTCAGAAGCCAACCGAAGGCTGTGGATGGAGGCCATGGACGGGAAGGAGCCGGTGAGTGTTCCTGGAGCCGGTCCCAGCTGGAATGCGCTGCTGAGCAGTGTCCTCTGCCGGCGGCTGCTGCTCGGGATCATTGCTGCACCATCACCATGGGCTCCCTGCCGTTCCCTCAGCTCCCACTGGGGATTTTGGGTTTCCCCCGAAATCTCGGGGTGTTCCCTGCTGTTCCAGACCCCAGCCTTTCAGGGGCTGGTTCACTCCTGCTCCTCACTACCTGCTGGAGATGATGTTTTGTCTGTCCCTGCTCTTAGCCACCTTCAAAGGTATCACTGCCCACCCTGCACGTATGTTCTCCCACCTTTCTGTGCCTACTAGTGTCCCCTTCCTTCAGTCTGAGCAGAGCTCAGTGCCCTGTGGTTTGCCTACAGAACAGAGAATTTCCCTAGCAATAGGTGCCCCACTGAAATACAGGGAGGCAGCAGAAGCTCCTTGATTGTGGAGATAATAGGTTCTTGCCTAATTATAAAATAAGATTTCTATGGGATGTTGCCTTTTTGGCCGTGATTGTCTCTGGGTAATCTGGGGGTGATTAATGGGGTGCTGCATTTTCTTTTAGAAATAAATGCCAAATCGTGATGATGATGTTTTTGCTTCTCCCTCCCCCATTCCCACCCTTTTTTCAGATTTATCACAGTCCCATCACGAAGCAGGAAGAAAGTGAGTCACTTCTGTTGCTGTTCTTTGGGCTCTCACAGTCTCGAGGCCAGGCAGAATTTGCCTTGCAGATACACTCATCCTCAAATCCTGCTGAGTAGCACTATCCCTGCTCCGTGACAGCAGTGTCACTTCTGTTCTTCCACCACAGTGCCTGGCACTGAGCCCAGATGAGAACGAGTTGCACAGAAATGCAGTGAGCAGTTTTTATTTAGCCAGGAATAGTGGGATGTGGGGTTCAGTTTGCACCTCCAAACCCCAGTGAGAGATTCTGAGGATGTGTCCCTTAACAAAGGTTGTAATGGGGCAATAGAGGTGGCATTGAGTTCCCTGGATCTCCCACTCGCCACCATGTCCTGTGTCCCCCCTCTCAGCCATGAGGTGTACCCTGAAGAGCCCTGGAACCCCTCTAGGGCTCTGTTAGCTGTCTGAGCCCTGCATTCTGGCTCAGAGCTCACTTCATCAGCACTGTAACTAGCTGGCTCTAATGAGCACATGGGGAGCATTCCCAGAAGCATGAGCACAAACCTGCTGTGTGGCTGTGTTCACATCACACGCTGGGAGGAATGTGAATTAGGGTTCCACTGAATAAGCATTCTCTATTTGTCATAGATGAAAGCTGGTAAGAATTCCAGTGGTATCATAGCCCTCAGTATCAAGCACCAGGTGGGTCTGTGCTTATTCCTGGGGCAGGGCTAAGAAATGTCTGAGTTTGATGTTGCTGTTGCTCAGAGCAGACAGAGTCAGTAAAACAACCTGCTGAAAATGCAGGGATCCCATAGGATTGCCCAGCTCAGTGGAGGAAGCCCTGTGCTCAGTTTTCCTCAGCACATCAAGCTGGATTCGTTTTGCTTTTTAATCCTAGTGATGTAGATAAGCAGAAATTACACAGTCCCATGATGAGGAATAACTTTAACTACAGATTTTGCTCTGGAGAGTATTATTTAAGTCTTTATCAGACACAATCCAAATAATTTACACTATTATTATTATTATTAAATACCTTATTATTAAAGACAGAGAGGGGGTAGAGAACAGTGCTGCAACTCAAAGTGAATTTGAGGAAAAATGGGAGAACATGTGAACTAATAACTCCTTGTCAGGGTGTCCAGCCCACTGGTGTTTCCTGAGGGGGTGTGGGTGCAGGAGTGAGCACTCTGTGCTGGGGCACTGCAGCTCTGGGTGCCAGGAAAGGCTGGGGGTGGGTCTGGGGCTGGGGGATCCCAGGGGTCTCCAGGAGTGCTCAGGCAGCTAACAGAGCTTCTTTGTCCAAAACAGTGGAGCTGAACGAGGTGGGCTTCAAGTTTGTTCGGAAGTGCATCAATGCAGTGGAGACCAAAGGTGAGGAGCTCACCCAGCCTGGCCATGCTTCCCATGGCCTCGAGTCACACTGTGGTTCCTGCAGTACAGGGTTAGCCACTGGCACAGGACTGCAGCTTTCAGCTGAGGAATGTGTGTTCTTCAGTTAAATGCATGTTCTTTGGGAGTAGAAATCCCAGAATGTTGAACCAAGTCAGTTGGGGTTGAATTTCCACCTTTATGCTCTTTTTATTCGTGGTTTTCTCAGTTTTGACCCTGAGCACACCCAGTGTTGGGCAGGAGAGCAGCTCTGGCAGCAGGGGGGGCTACAGGCTGCTTCAGCCCCAGTCTGTGAAGCAGCAGAAACCAGTGGAAGAGTGGCAGCTCATCCTCTGGGCTGTCACATATCATCCAGCCTGCACCAGTGAACATCACCAGTGTGGGATGGGGACCTGGATTCATCTCCATATGTGGGGTTGGGGCTGGTGGGGCTGTGGCAGCCAAGGCCCACTGGAGTGGGGAGCAGTAGGGGCACAAAGACCCTGCTGGCAGAGCTAGGAGAGAGAGTGATTCTGCCTGTCCCTGCTCTGGCCAGTGCTTTCAGATTCTACTTCAATGCTTTTGTCTTCTTTGGGGGTTTGAGCAAATCCATTTTTCTGTGGGGTGCAATAAAGCAGCACCCCACAGAAATGGGGTGTGTGGGCTGGTGTGTCCCACACCTTGGCTGTGCTCACATGGCCGTGACATGGTGACCATGGTGGTGCTGGTGGCCTTGGCTGCTGGGGTGAGAAGAGCCCCTGCCTGCAGAGCCCGGGGAGTGGGATAGGGTTTGGGATATGGGACAGAACCTGGGGTGTGGGACAGAACCCAGGATATGGGACAGAACCTGGGGTGTGGGACAGAACCCAGGATATGGGACAGAACCCGGGGTGTGGGACAGAACCCAGGATATGGGACAGAACCCGGGGTGTGGGACAGAGCCCAGCAGCAGGAGAACATTTCCACTAGATGGGGCTTGTGGATCACCAGCAGGAAACCTCGGCTAACGCTCTTGGCTATGTCCTCTTAGGAATCACTACGGAGGGCGTGTACCGGACTGTTGGCAGCAATATCCAGGTGCAGAAGTTACTGAATGCCTTTTTTGGTAAGAATTGATTATTCTGTGCAATTACACTGTCCTGTTCTTGAATTGTTTGTGAGAGAGTGGATGGGGTTCCACAGTGAGAAATGTCTAGCATGGGTTTTGGTCCCTGTGACCCCTCTGAGGCTCATCTTCCCCTTCTTCCCTGGGGATAACATGATGAGCTGGACTGGGAAGGCGGCCTTTGCAGGGAGCCCTCCAGCCTGGTGTGAGATTTTTCTCTGGAAGGATGGGGACACCTTGCTGTGTGCAGTGTGTACCATAAGGAGCCAATGTATCTTAAGAAGTCAATGGATGCATTCCTGCCGTGAGCCTTCCTGTGGCTGGATCTGTCTGTCATACAAACTTGGCAATTGGGAAGGATTTACAGTCTTGGCAGGTTGTGGGGCTCAGCAGCACTTCTTTGTGCCAGGACAGGCCCTTCTGGGCTGGGCCCTGGCTGAGGCCATCGTACCCTCACCTCACCTGTGAGCCTCTCGGGGAACCTCTGGGGTTCATCCCCACCTACCAAGGCCAAACCTTTCTCCCCAGCCCTGCCTGGGGCTGGAGCACAGGGCAGGAATTGAGTTCACCTCTCAGCCTGTGTGCCTTGGGCTCATGCCAGCTCAGACATCTGATATTAATGCAGCACTCAAGGCTTTGGCTGTTTCCTATTGCTTCTACTCTGGATGTTGTTTAATAAAACCTTGGTTTGTTCTGATGTCTGGCTATGCCCAGTTCTCATACAGCTATGACTTCGGGCAACTGCCCAGCTTTGCTGGCCCATGACTCATTGCTAAGCCTCAGGTTCTATTGCTGCTTGATTCTCACCCTCTCTGTGAGCAGCTCTGTGGTTTTCTCCTCTGAATCCCACCAGTGAGTGGCTTTTTGATTTGTTTATCTGCATGGGTCCGATTAACCACTTGCCACCCCACTGCATATGAAATCATAGTGGAAAGTCCAACACCACAGAAATAATTGCTGGGACAGGATTTCATCTTTAACCACTCAAAGGAGATTTTTTATTTTTTTTAGTCTCTAGTCCTATTTATTTTCAAAAATAAATCCTGCTGTTTATTTCTGTAGTCCAGCTTCCCCCCATCCTGCCACTACATCCTTCACTTCGTGGCGCCACAGACGTGATGTGGTTTGTCAGGGGGGGAGGCAGGAGCAAATTGTATTTCCATGCTGCTGGGCCTTCCCTGAGCTCCCTCCTCTCTGTGCAGCAAGAGGGAATGCTTCCAGAACAGCCTTCAGGGGAGTAGCTGCAAATGAGAGATTTGAGCTGGCATTCAGATTACTTTGGATGTCAGAAAGCTTGTCTTGGACCTGTTGAAATTTGTTGTTTCTGCCAACCTTGGGAAAAAAATAAACTGTAGAGAATATGCTTTCAGTGGCTTCTCAGCACTGCTTAAATTTTACCTTGTGCTTCCCTCTTTGTCCTCATTAGCACCGCTCCTCAGCCTCTCCAAAACCCTGACACTAGTGCTGTTTTTCTGCTTTTCCCAACCATGGGAATTAGGAGCTCTCTTTGTGTGCTGCTGTGGCTTCGTGTGTATCAAGGGGAATCCCCTCCCCCAAGCAGACTGTTTGTTAGTAACCTCTAAATGAACTTTTTTCTAAAATATTTTCATTCTCCTTCCAGATCCAAAATGCCCTGGGGATGTGGATCTCCAGAGTGGGGATTGGGACATCAAGACCATTACCAGCTCACTGAAGTTCTATCTCAGGTAGCACTGCAGGTCACACCTGCCTCAAGGAGGCAAAGGGGACTGGGGCTGACCCAGATGAAAGCTGAAATGAGCTGCCAGGTATTCACATCTGGCTGTTGAAAAGGGAAAAGTGACAAAGGCTTTGGGAAGAAGGATGATAAATATGGATGTTGTGGAATCCCTCAGTCCTATGGGGAGGGCTCTTTCACTGATATTGACTGCAGAGGGAAATGCCACTGGGACTTGGTGGCACTGAGGGATGAGCCAGTTTGCCTGTTGGTCCAAGATGGGTCATAAGTGGGTGACAATGCCCTGCAGAGCTGAGGTTTTTTTCTGGTTGTTGCAGGAACCTGTCTGAACCCGTCATGACATACAAGCTCCACAAAGAGCTGGTCCTGGCTGCCAGTAAGTCCCACAGCTTCCCCACTGATGGTCCCTGGCCCTGCTCTCCCCAGCCAGGGTCCATCAAAATCACTTGACAGAGCTCTGCCAGCCCAGCTCTGTGGTGCCCCACTGCTTCAGCTGTAGAGAGAGCAGTGCTCTCTTCTCCAAGTGCTTTCTGTGCAGGGGATGTGGTGCTGGATGCTCCCTTCCCTCCTTTGCTCCTTCTCTCAGACAGGGTCTGTGGTCTCAGGGGGTCTGGAGAGCCAGAGGATGTCACTCACTTGAAAGCAGCACAAGTCTCCCACAAGAATTGTTTCCCTCTAGTATTGATATTGATATTTTAAAACCTGTGAGGGAATGGGATGGGCTGTTGCCCCCCAGATAAGTAGGTATTCCCTTTAGGTTGTGAAATTTGTCCTCGGATGTTGAAAACAGTCCATGGAAGGCATTTCTCTGCTGTAGCTGTTGGGATTGAGTCACAGTTGGGACTAACAGAGGTCAGCCAAGAAGCTGCTCTGTGGCTGTCACCTCGTTGTGGCCACTGCAGATAAGCTGTGGCAGCTGTGAGCCAGTGCCCTGTGAGGGAGACAAGGATGCAGAGAGCATGATGAGGGTCATCACCCTCAGCATAGGAGTGCTGGCATTTGGGATTAGAGCATCCCTCATCCCACTGTGCCTTCAGAAGTCACAGGGAGACTGGGAGGGATGCCCACTTCTTCATGTGTCCCTCTGGAGAATGAATAACACCCATTTTTCTTGGAAAGGGAAATGTTCCGCCTCTTGCTGAAGGTGGTCAAGCCCAGGATTTATTAGTTTCAGGGCTGGTTAAGCCCATGATGGCTGGGTGTGGGCAGGACATTTATCCCTTCCCTGCCCTCCCTCAGAAACTTGCACCATTGAGCTTCCCAGCCGCCCAGACACTGTTCTTTTCACACAGAGTATTTTATTGTTTCCTGATTATTTATTCTTCTAAGGGTGACCTCTTTGGGTCAGGGACTCAGGTTTATCCCTGTAGGATATTTTTAGGTGCTGTTCAGTGTCAAAGCTCTCTGGGCTCATAGACTCCCAGAGGGAAGCTGTGTGCTGCCAGGTGTGTGGAACAAGGGTGTGAAGGGGAGGACCTGTCCATGCCCAGCCTCTTTTGGAGTGGGTCCTTGGGCTCCTTTTCAAGCTCCGTTTCTTCCTCTTTCCACTTCATATTGTTTCTCATCCTGTTTCTTTGAAATCTCACTTCCCTCTGCTCCCTTTTGCTCCCATGCTGCACAGGGAACAGCTTCCACATGTTTCCTTTGGCTTTATATTTCTCTGGTGTATTTGGTTTGAAAGTGTTGGGTACAAATTCTTCTTTGTGTTGCTGCTTTCCAGAGTCCGAGAACCTGGATTACAGGCTGGGAGCCATTCATGCACTGGTCTATAAACTGCCTGACAAGAACAGGGAGATGTTAGAACTCCTCATCCAGCACCTTGTCAAGTAAGCAGATGTTTTCCTCTAAAACCAAAGAAAGGGGAATAATGGAATCAGCAGAACAAGCTTTTTTGGGAGGTCAGGTTTGCAAAATTTTACCCACTGTAGTCCCCTTGGGAATTTCCATGTGGATTGCACAAAGGGGTTGACTATCCTTGCTGCCCTCTGCATGGAGTGATGCTTCTCTTTCTGGTGGTTCCTTCCACGCCCTTTCAGATATGCACAGAGCAGGAAATTATTAAAAAATGAAAATACTCTCTGAGAGCAGGGACTGTAATCAGGCCCTCAGAAATTTATTGGAAACCACCATAGTGTGCTCCCTATAATCAGTTCTCTTCCTTCAGAGGGAGGGAAAATTAAAGCCAGAAGTCAGTTCTGGATAAAAAGGACATAGGATTTAAATTATTCCTTTTGTGCATATGTTGTGCAGATAACTTTTGATTGCAGAGTTAAAGAGGAGCTGGGAGTGGGAAGAAATCAAATAAAGATGCTGTCAGCACGTTTCTCTCTCCAGCATCTGTCCGAGCCAAATGTGTGTCTCAGACCTAGAGCCATGTTTGTCACTGCTGGGAAACAAATTCTGAAACACAATGAAGAAAACTGAATTACTGATTCGTAGTGTATCCTGGATTTTGTTTTTTTGTTGTTTTGGGTTTTTTTCTCCTTGGAATAAGATCTGTTTGGAAAAAAACCGAACCAAACCAAACTCTGTTCCTTCTTCCCCTGCCCTCTGCAGTGTGTGTGAGCACAGCCGGGAGAATCTGATGTCACCGTCCAACATGGGGGTGATCTTTGGGCCCACCCTCATGCGAGCACAGGAGGACACCGTGGCAGCCATGATGAACATCAAGTTCCAAAACATCGTGGTCGAGATCCTGATAGAGCACTTTGGGAAGGTACGGGGCAGCCCCGGAGCAGCTCCGGCTGCTCCAGCCTGCTCTTGCAGACTGTTGCTGTGGCAACACGGCAGCTCCGGCTCCTTCTGGAGTCTCCTTGGGCTGGCTTAATGTAACACTCTGCTCTGAAAGGCTTAAGGAGGAAACAAAGAGTAGGAGGTGTGTGTTCCTCAATGTTGCTGTTATCTGGTCCCAGAGGAAACAGCATGTCTGGGCATTTTTGCCTTTTCTTTTTAGACAAGGGGAAGCTTTATTGAAAAAAATCTATTGTATGACTGCACATTACAGGGCTTCACTCTTTCCTTTGCTAGACAGGAGCTAGGCCAGAGGAGAATTGGTTTTAATGGTCACAGTCCAAGATAAGACACTGCACAACTGTTAAATGAGTGGAAAAAAACTAGAGCAGAAAGTGTTGAGTGGTTGATGAAAGTAATTCAGCTGTGGTTGCATTCAGATACAGACACAGGGATGGTGTGGAGATGGAATGGGGAGTCTGAGGGGGGTGCTCCCTGGACTGAAGGGGAGTCTGAAGGAGCTGCTGCCTGGGGTGGAGCCTTCAGAGGAGCTGAGGCTGCTGCCCATGTCCCTGAGCCATGCTCTCACAGGATTGAGAGCCCTGGAGAGCCTCCAGTCTCATCTGGCCTCCATGGATCTGCACTGGGTGTTCATATTTCAGCCTGAGCATCGCCCATATGCCCAGCCAGCCTCTGGTTGCTGGGGTGGTGCTGAAGATGCACGTGCAGACAGCAGCTTTGTCATGTGGAGTTCTGCCTTTGGAGAGCAGAATGTTCCACTGTGGCTGTGCTCACACTTGCTCTCAGATACCTGACACCGGCTCAGGGGTGTCGGGTGGCTGGGGATGACAAGAGCTGGGTGTTAATATTGAAAGCTGGAGCAGCCTTTGCATCCAGAGCAGCAGATCCTGAGCAGGGAGCAGATTACTGCCCTGGTAACAGCCCTGGGTTCCAAGGAGTGAATTGGGTCCTCCAGCTTTTCACAGCAGAGCACACAGTGTCCAAACCTCTCTCGTGGAGCTGTTCATTCAGGGATGCTGTTTGCTGTGAGGGGCTGGGGCAGCTCCCAGCATGCAGGGCAGCACGTGGGCAGGGGCAAAGCTCCCTTTGGAAAGGAAGAGGCAGCCAAAGCTGGAACAGCAGGGTTCTTGCAACAGAGATGTGGAGCCAGAACAACCAGGTGGGGACCACGTCGGGGTGTGGGACCAGATGAGGGGGTGGGAGTTGGCTGTGATGCCAAGGATTGAAATGGGATGGAAGAGCTCAGACAGGCTTCTGAGTACCCAGAGCAGAAGCTCATGGAAACACCAGCCGATTCCTTTGTAGGCCTCTGTGAACACTTGTAATAAGTTCCCACAGAAAAACAGGGACTGGTTTTTGTCTGGGATCTCACATGCTCGCTTCAGATGAGGCTCTGTGCTCCCCTCCTTAGAGCCTCCTGCACAGTCTGAATCAACACACACTGCCACCTCTGAGAGCTGGCATGACAGCTTTAATTAAGATAGATGTCCTTTTGTTTGCTTTTAATTTCTCCAGCAATAAGGTTAAGTTAGTCACATTTATTGGATTGAGTTTATAAGTTCGGCGTTGGAGCTGACAGAGTCTTCAGCTCACACATGAGCAAACAGCTCAGATGAGACTTGGAGGAAGAGGGGATGTGGGTTATATAGTGCAATCTGAAGACTCTGAGGACAGAGTAACTATTCATGAAGTGTTTGTGGATAATTGCTGTTTCCACAGCTCATGTTTCAATGCTGTGGGTAAATTAAATAGGTTGATTGTTCTGGAAACACCTTCTTCCCTGTACAAACCTCCTTAAGGTGAGGGTCTGTCAATATCTTTGTACATTTATGTTATTTAACTTGATTTTCAATTAGAAGTAAATCAGAGCCTGCACCCACCTCTTAAACACAGTAATTTGTGGTTGGTTTGGCTTGGGTTTCAGGTGTTGAAAGCAGTATTCTTTGGTACTGTGTAAGTGTCCATGGGGAGCTTAATGTTTCTTTTAAAAGCAGCATTGGATTCTGCTCAGGATAGAGGAATGAGGTTGATATTTTCAAAAAATTTCCCTCCTACAGGCAATCCTTTGCTGATTTAATAGGCTGCTTTTAATTCATGTGCTGCTATGTCACAGCAAGAGAGTACTCCAGTACTCCAGACCTTGTGTTTGGAGCAGGGAATATGTCTTGCCCCTGCCCAGGGCAGAGCCCAGCAGGCAGTGAGCCAGCACCTGCCCTGTGTCACCAAACCCTGAGTGTGGGGTTTTTTCCCCAGAGTGGGTGTGTAATCTTCCCTCACTGGAGATATTCCAAGAACTGTCTGGACACAATCCTGTGCCATTTGCTACTTAGGGAAGCCCAGCTTGAGCGGGGAGGATGGACCAGATGTGGGCCCTTCCAGCCTGAATCATTCTGTGATTCTGTGTTGTTTCTCCTCTCCTCATGCAGATTGGGCCAGGCTGTTGGGAGCAAAGCCTGGCTCTGGCACATGGATTTATCCAAAGCCAGCCAGGCTGGGCCAGAGCAGCCTGACCGTGGGGTGTGGTGAGCTGTCTGCCACTGCCTGCCCTCGCCAGGCACATACTTGGGACCAAGAAATTTAAACCAGGGACATGTTTTCCTCTCCCATCCCCCATCTTGGTCTCCTAGCCCTGCTCTTTGGCCCAGAGAAGAAAGAATATATTTTTGGTTTGAATTACCAAAATGAGGCACTTAATCAAAGCAGAATGTTATACTTCTTCATGGTAAGATTTTTCTGGGTGATGCAATTAGGCTGTTTTTCCATATCGAAGTGTGGCCCAAGGGTGTGGTGACCCAGCATGCCAGTGGGACTGGCACAGCTCTCCTCCTCTAGGCTGGAGCCAGGAAGGGTCCAGCTCCACATCTCCCAGGACAGGCAGTGCAGCCTCTGGGTTCAGCAGCTCAGGCCACCTCTCCATAGTAACTCAGACTTTAAAGCCTGATAAAACTTCAATTAACATCCCTGGGAAGAACACAGGAGCAGCTGCTTTTGGCCTTGATGGCGTGTTTCAGCTCTTCAGATGCATTTCTTTTTCAGCTCTTAAAAAAAGCCCTGACATAAATGAGAACCTCTCAACTAATCCCAGCTAAATAGGTGCCACATGACCAGTGAGAAAAGGAGATAAAACTTCTCAGTAGCATTGCTTTTATGCCAATATTTCATCCCAGGTAATTTCCTGGTACCAAATGTGTCATTGTAAACCAAGAGCTGAAGGGTTTTAGTGTTAGATCTGGAACAATACAGGGTTGGTTTGGGTGATTTGGGGATTGTGTCTCTGTGACGATGGGAATCTTGCTGTTGGTCAGGAGCTGTCAGCTCCAAAGCCTCCCTCACCTGCTCCAAGGGAATTTGCTTCTACAAATTGTCTGTGTTTGTGATCTTCCTGCTGAGCTGCAGGGACAGTGTCAGTGGTGGGAATGGTGTCAGTGGTGGGGACGGTGTCAGTGGTGGGGACGGTGTCATTGGTGGCCACCATCACCCTCTGTGCTGGGCAGGGGCATCTGCAGGGGAGGTGAGGCAGCAGCCGCTTTGTGTTGGGTCACCTGAATGTGTCTCCCTTTGCAGATCTACTCTGGCCCCCCAGAAGACACCACAGCCCCCCCGGTACCCCCACCCAGGGTGGCTGCCCGGCGGCACAAGCCCATCACCATCTCCAAGCGTCCCCTGAGGGAAAGACCTGTCTTCTTCAATGCCTCTGTGGAGGAGAGTGGAGGTCAGTCTGGCTGTTCCCTGATGCCTTACCTGCTTCTCACCCCTCCTGCTTCCTGTAAAACCTTTCCAGGAGCAATGGAGGTAACAGCAGCAGGGCTGCACTTTCCAGGTCCTGGACATGGCAGGCAGTGAGGGCTGCTCAGAGAGAAAGGAAAGCCAAAAACGCTCATACATTGGTTGCATCATGTCACAAGTCAGACTTTGTGGGATTTGGGCTTTTCTGCTACCTGCTGCATGCTCCATTAGCTAAACTAAGGCTGGTTCTTAGCACAGGAGAGGCCCACAGGAGAGGTTTTGTGTCATCAGAGGCAAAAAAGTGCAGTGGGAGTGTTGGTGGGATGGTAGCCAGGGAGGGCTGTGCTGCAGGAGGCCCAAGGAGGTCTCAAGCTGGCTCAGCTGCTGGCAGTTCCACATCCAGAGCAAGAACTCTGAAGAACTTTTCCAGGATGCAGTGAAGGTATTTTCTAGACCAAGTTCTACGCTGACATTATGATAACAGCTTCAGCATTTCCTTACAGTCAGCTGGATTAGCAGCAAAGGGCACATGACCTTAAAATCATGTTTCTGCACCTGATTAGCTCTAGTTGTCACTGCAGGCTGTGCCCTGATTCCACAGTCACCAAAGAGATGGAAGGTTGCTTTCTCCATTAGTTTTCAGAGCTCTGATGATGTTTAGGTATAAAGTGCACTTTGTGACACTGGCAGAACATGATTGATTCCCGTTGCTCTTTAAAACTCCCAGACTGCTAATGGAGTTGGGGCTGGCCTTGCATTTCAATGCTTCCTTGACCTGGGAGCAGAAGCATTTGCTCACCTTGGACTGCCCCGAGGCTGCCGGGAGCAGTGGGTCCGTAGCAGAGCCCCTGCTTGCTCCTGGGTCTGCAGCACAGCAACAGGGGTGGGCTGAGTGGCTTTTGGAGGCACATCAAGTGCAGTACACACCTAACCCCACGGCTCTCTGCCCTCTTGTCTCCACAGCAGAGAGGCTCAGCCAGACCCCCAACGGCGGCGGCGTGGAGGCCCCCAAGCCCCTGCACCGCAGCCGCCTGCCCGCGCCCCGCGGTGTCGGGGCAGCCCCGCGCCGAGCAAAGCGCATGAAAAGCCGACTGAGCCCAAAGGAGCTGGGGCTGACTTGAGGCCGGCAGGAGAGGGCTTCATACCGCGTCCATAGGGGCGTGACCCCAAGCACTCAGAAGGCTGCCTGAATTTAAGCAATTTTGAAGCAGACGATACTTGTCACCTCGAAGGTTGCTAAATACTACCTAAGCAGGTCGTCGTTATTGTTGTTTTCTGCACCGATCGCCTCCATCTCTGAAAACCAAGCCCCGCGTTTCTATCCAAGTCAGGGTAAAGACTCAGCATCATCCTCGTTTCTCCGCAGGCTCAGGATAAGGTCTCGCCTCAGGTGGCTCAGGCTAGGATAGGAATCGCTGCCGGGAGCATCCAGCCTGGAGCGGCGGGGCCCCACCTGCTGTGCTTGGGGGTGCGCAGCAGGCAGCAGCGATGTTAGCTCCCCGTCCACGTCGCCACAAGGAGAGACTTGGGCTCCCCATTTCCACATCCATCTATTTTACCTGTCAGCCTAAAAGTAGGAGCTCTTTCCAGCTGTCCTGCTCCTGGCCGCTGTGCCTCTCCGGCTCCAGGTGCTGCTCACCTGTACCCAGCTCTGGCAGCGGGGCCAAAGTGCTGAGCAAGCCGCAAGCTGCCCTGGCATCAAACTGTAATTGTGTAAACTTTAGGCTGGCATAAAATGGCACTGTCACGCACAGCCCTGCCCTCGGTTTTGCCAGCAGCCAGATCAAGGGAAATAAATGGTTTCAATGAAGATCACTTACTGCTTTGCAAATTCAAAACATTATGCAAATATGAGCCAGTCTTTCTGTGTCCTTGTTGAGACATATACATAGGATGACTCAGTTTTAAGTATTTGCAGCATGGCTGAAATATGTATCTGGAAATACATCTTCTCCATCGCCATTAAAGCTGTTTTTCTACTCGACTGTCAATACAAATGTTCCGAAATTGGCCTAGTTCATTTAAAAAAATGATTGAATATGTAGCGATTCCAATTATTCATTGTGTGGAGAAAACAAAAGTTTTTCACGCTGAACAGGTACTTTCAACTTTGTATTGTTCAGAGAATCGAGAATATGACATAGTCTAGTCCCAGGCAGTGCTACGATTGAAGGATACATTTCCTTTTTACAACACTCTCTGCAATGAGCAGGCTTGCCTCTTATTTTTCCTCTTGGGTTCACAAAGAATTTTTCCAGTAGGATTCAGCCCCGCAGTTGTATCTAGAAAACCTCACTAAAGATCTGTGTGAGTGAAGCTGTCCTCACCAGGTCCTGCTCCAAGGGCTTTGTCCCCTCTTTGGAGCAGAGCGATGCCCAAGCACGTCCCAGCTCAGTCGGAAGCAGAGGAAAGCGGCTGGCTGGAAGCTCGTGGTTTTCCAGGTAACATATTGCCACCTAGCAGCGCTTGGTGGAAGTAGCACAAACCAGACCAGATCCATAAACCAGTTTGCCTCATTTTTGGTTTTATTGCCTTGCGTTATATAGGACATAAGGAAAAGACTAGGATGCACTCAGAGTGAAGAATGAGGACTGTAGGAAAATGAACAGGTGGATGGGATCATCTTTGAAAACAGACATTAAAGACCAGACAGGCTGTAACTTTCAGCAGGATGGTGACTAGCCCCCTGGATGTTTGACTGTACAATAAGAAAGAAAAATAAAGTGGGGGGAAAAAATGTACAATCCTGCAAAGTTGCTTACTCTTATTCTTGCACATAATTCTACTGATTTCAGTAACACTTTCTCCTTGCATGGCTGAAGCAGTACTGACCTACCCAGAAGCGGGCAACAATGTACTGGCTAAAAGAGCAATGCTTCACTCTCAGTTTCAAGGCTGCCAGACTGAAATATTGAATTCCAATAGATACAGAGCTCCCGGGTGCTATTTTTATGAACTCCTTTCAGAGCAGTGGAACAGATAGATGACAGATCTGGGCTTAGATCTCAGGAATTATTAGATACTAACTAACACATAAACCCACAGTCAGTTCATAAAGGGTCCCTTGACTGTAATTTTTAGGAGGCAAATATCATCAGCTCTGTGTGGAAGTGTGGCAGGCTAAAGGATGGTGTAACATATACTTCAAAGACTAGACCCACATAAAAAGGTGGACACATGCATTCTATTCCTAAATTTCTGAAATATTTATAAAATCTAGATTTCTGGATCCAAAATCATGATATTCAGGTTCTCCTTACAGCCTCACCCTAGAGGCTCCTAAATCCCATTGGTGCCTGACAGCTGTGATTCATGGGAAGAGACAATTTATATCAGGTTAGCTAACAAGACTACCCCCCCCCCCCCAGCTGTCTCTCCTGTCCTCACTGCAGATATCTGAAATACCCCAGAGCTGCTGCAGCTTTCTAAATGCAGCCCCACGTACCAAGTTACATTTGGTTTGACTTTGTTAGGCAGGGGCTGGCGGGGGACAGGGCAGTCACCGTAAGTACCTCAGAACTGCAACTGTATCAGTAATTGTATGTCAGCCTGTCCTCCATTTCATGCCCCAAAGTTGCCAGTTTCTCACACAGTATTTGGTCACTGGATGTGTCTGCAAAGGGCTCAGCTCTCCCTGGTAGCTCTGTACCCATCCTATCACAGTGTGTTGATTTTGTGTTCTCTGTCTATGTTGTTTAAGGATCTCCTTCTGCGGAGCTGACTCTGAGCTCCAGCAAGGCATGGCTGGAAGATGAGGTAAGGAAACACCTGCCACTGTAGCTCAGCATGGGAAGTGTCACCCAGGCCCTCTTCTGCCAAAGCAAACCAGCTTATTTCTCTGGGGAAGGTGCTCTGATCAGGAGGCTGTGATGTATTGTTGGGAAATTGAGGGAAAGGAGCCCTGGCCTGCTTGCCAGAAGCTGTTTCTCTTGACACTGCATAATGAAATATTCATCAGTCCAGAGACCAGGAGAGAGGTTCAGCATGGCCACAGCTTGGTACTTGCTCACACTCTCAATGACCCTTTAAATACTGGATATTTAAACATTATTAGCTACTTAAATTAGTGTATGAAGTCTATGGCAACTTGAACAGGTAGGGTAAAGGTTCTTGCTCTGCAAAGTCCTCTCTCTGGTTACAGCTCACTGTGGGAAGAGTGGCCTCAGATCAACCAAAAGGGCCATCAGGTCCCTGCCACGTGCTCTTATCTTTCACTTCACCAACACTGTCATTTGATTAGACACTAATTTTTGATAGAAAATACATGCAGTACAAAAACATGCTTGTTTGTGGTTTACTGTCCTACACAAGATAAGATCTGATTTCACAAGACAAAATACCAGCCCACTTTGTCTTGGAGGTGGTGGTCCCACACTTCTCCTTTCTCAGTCCTGGGAGTGAGAATCAGGGTAGAGCCAGCTGAGCTCACCGGACTGTCAGGAAACTGCTTTAGCACAGCAACTAGTTTCTCTTTGGATTGCAGGGCTAAGGAACTGAACCGGCTTGTCTTGCTGCTGGTGGAACCTGAGGGACACAAAGCAGGGGAAAGAAGATGAAGGAAACTAGGAGGAGGAAGACCATCCTGTTTTAGCAGCATTAAGTTATCAAATGGGCTCAGTTGTATTATGAGTTCTGACTCTTTCAGTGGCACTAAGGGCTTTGCCAATGTGGGGAGAGGAAGTGGGTTAGAAATAGATGGCCCAGGGCAAAGCTGAGAGGTGCATGAGTGGGTCCTCCTCTTTTGAGGGGCCTGCCAGCCACTGGGATGGGCTAATTGTACTGGAAAACTCTACCCTTAATCTCTTCGAAGATCTGGCTTTCTTTCTTTCATTTCCTTAGGTCTCTGTTGCTACTCCATTGTGTAAAACTTTCAGAGGAAAAAAAAACCATCTTTTTCTCCAAGAGCATTTGAATCACACCGAAGTAGGCCAGGTGATAATTGCACACCACATTGTAGTGCTGCTTAAAAGTCAGATGTTAATTAAATTCTTTCCTGGAAATGGGGCATTAATTAGGGCAAATGCAGCCATTCTTTATGGATACTGAAACACTGGTATTGAAACTGTTAATTTTTATTTGTCTGAGGTGTGTTTGTTATTGAAAGAAAAACAACTGAAAAAAATTATATCTCCTTGAACTTATTGTTCTTTCTTTTAAAGACAGTTTTAAATAAATATTTTGGCACAAGAATGTTCACGCACACACAGATTGCAATAGGAACATTTCAGTATTAGGTCCAGATGTCTCTAGCAGTTGTATAACCTTGGTAGGAATGCTTAAATGCTGTAGATATTAAATACAGCTCTGACCTGCAAAAACAGTCTGTTGTGGCACTTCACTTGTGTCTTTCTGTTCTTAAGAAAATGGTACTATCTGCATGAATAATGGTACACCAAAATGTTAGCTAAGTCAGGGCCAAAAAGTAAGGCATGTGTTTCCTTTGAAACTTTTCTGAACAACTCTGAATTGTTGGGGAGAATAATAATATTGATAAAGGATGTAAGTGTTCAAGATTTAAGATATATATCCAAGCTTTGCAGCTTAACCATCTTGCTTTTTGTTTCTTTGGCCTGGATTCAGCAAAGCAATTAAGCCTCTAAATAGCAACATTGATTTTAGTGACACATAAGCAGTTGGTTGAATTCTGCCCACTCTGCCTGCCAAACCACATTCCTTCTTGCCTCCCAGTGCATTAGAGCTTTTGGAAGAGCAGTTCCAGTTATTATCAGTAGCTGTAACATAAAATCATTGTCTACATTGGCACTTCTGTGCCTAGATACCTCTGCAGGAGGTCCCCATATGAGAAACTATGTAGAGATCTGGCTGCAGATTTCAGTCTTTAGCACTGCTGCATTTCCACCAAGCACATGGCTGAACACCCTGCTGCAGGCACCATCCATTGCAATGTCTTCCTTGTTACAGCAGCTACATCTCTGCAGCTATGGCAGAGACAAACCCTTGATTCAGGACTGACCTCTTCAAGTCTGACCATTGGAAAGAATCCCCTGTATCTGCCATGCCAGAGAAGAAACTGTTGTGCATGGAGATCATGAGGTGGTGGGAGCACAAGTCCTGCAGCCATTTCGGGCACTGGGGCATAGGTGGGTGACACACTGACTGCCGGATTCCCATCTCCAATTCCTATGGCTCCAGTTTCTACACTGCTGTTTGTTTTGTTTATTACGTTGTTCCAATGCCCCTTTTCACATGAAGAGATAATGGTTCCAGGAAAAACAGAAAATGCTGTTGTGTGATGTGAGGATTGTTGCTAAATGAAAAGAACTGGAATATTTTTAGGTACCTCTTTATGATAGCATCATCCCCTGCTCTCATCTGCCATTATGCTTCTATTTCGTCTTTCCTGGTCATCACTATTTTTCACTCATGATATTTTTCTAGTTCACACTTTTTAGAGAAAGGAGAAATTGTGAGAATTAAGTGGTGGCAGGAGGGGCAGAGCATTCCTCTTTAAAAGCAGAAATGGTTTTATTTTTCTCAAGTACATGTTACATAAGTATATCACTTCCACAGCTGAAATATTTCAAAAGATGGGTAATGAGGTTGTCAGCTGGGTTGGGGGAGAGCTGTGTGCTGAGTCATATGACTCCAGTTTCACCAGGGCTACTGGACTTTATATGGGTAAATGGACCAGCTTAGAGCTCTTCCTGTAGTAGCCAACATTAAATAGAAGCACAAAGCATGTGAAAATATTGTAATGGTAAAAGAGGTTATTAAAAAAAGAAACTTCTGACTGTCACCTGAGATTTTATGGTATTAAATATCATGGATATTTTAATAATATTAAAGAACAGTTGATAGCTTTGATCATGTCTCTGAAGTAGTTAATTAGGCTAAATTAATTTATTTCTACATGCCAGTGTTTTTAACTATTGTAAAAAGCTGGGTTTGTATATATTTCTTTGTTTTCACAGAAAAAAAATTTCTGTGTCTACTATTCTTAAAGCCTTTAAACATAAACCAGGCCCTTCACTTTTCCTCACTGAAAGCATAGTTCTGTACAGATCTAAAGCTCTAACCCATTGCTCTTTTTTACAGTTTCAAAATTTACTGCTTTTGTGGCTTAGTTCAAAGCTAAAAGCAAACGCAGAGAGATTTGGAAGTGAAATAAACCTCTAGAGATTTTTGTTGTGGTTTGCTGTTTCCTGTCCTGGCTCATTTACCCCTGTCAACACAAGATAACAGGACAAACAGCATACAAATCCATCAGTTAAGTGTTTGGGTTTTTTTAAAATAAATAAATACAGCCTGAAGTGACAGCTAACATAAATAACACTGGAATATTGATCTCTTTGAGTCATCCTATTGTTCACGCTATGTTTTCTTTCGCAGTGCAGTCAAATTTTATTTTATTCAACTTGATCAAGATAGGTGTGTATTGCCAGCTGGCCCGAAGAAACAGGGGTGCAAAATCCCTGGACTATCCAAGATAACCAGGGGACGGCAGTCTGGAGTCAGCATAAGTGTAAGTTTACATTGTGTCCCTGAGGCAAGGCTGCTCATGCTTGCATTGGCTGTGCATAATGTGGTTGTACAGTCAGACAGCTTTATTTTGGGACTGCTGCAGAGTACATCTGAAAATATGGCCAGCCTATCCTGACAAGAAATAGCATAAAGAAATTAATGCTTTGTTAATTTTATCATCTCTCTTACCACCTTTCAGATACATAATAAAATAGGATTTGAAATATTAACAAAAAGCCTGAATCATTAGAGAATTTCCTGCTGCTTTCTGGTGCTTCAACAACATGTACTTCCCAGCAATGCACAAGAAAACAAAGGGTACAAGCTTTTAACTGCTGAATCAAATGAATTAATCATAGATAATAATTTATTTAATGCAGACAAATTTATTTTTCTATTCCTATAAAGCTGGTGATGAGGTACCATGTCATCATTTCCAGAGGTACTTAGGATTTCTGTTGGTCTTCTCTTTACACTTGTTAGCGTCAATCAGCTCAAAGTGCAGCTGGCAAGTTGTGTGTCTGTGTGTGCATGTGTATTAAAGGGGAGTATCCTGCCTTTCCCTTTACCTCCCCTTCCCCTTTGCAGAATGATGGATGGATGACTAGACAGACATTCTCTATAGTGTGTTTTCTAACACTAGATATTGGTATTATTGTTCATTTAATGTGATCAGACATTTGTGGCCATGTGGTGTGCTGTGCAGTATTCCATTTGCTGTTTCTCATCCAAGCAGGAAGAGATGGGTAGGAAGCATAATCTCATATTAAAAAAAACCAAACAAACAAAAGCCAAAACAAACAAAAAACCCCACTGCAAACAAAAACAGGAGAAATTAATCTTCCCACAGACTCGGTGCAAAGGTCCTGCATGGTGTAGTAACCTCTCCTCAAGCCCTAGGTAGTTAAAATCCTGTCAGGGGCCCTGGCACCCAACCTGTCTGCCTCTGTTTGGGAGTCTCAGAACAGCTACTGTGCTCCAAGTGTCATTGAGGAGAGATTAGGCAACCAGAGAAAAAGTGAACAGGGAATTTTGTCTGGATACAGTGCATCAGACAGGCTCTGTCTGTCACCTGCCAGGTCACAGCAAGGTCATGGTCCTCCTTAAGCAGCATTAACACTCACATGTATTTATGCCCCTCCACAGCACTTTGGTCTCTTCCTGTATTGCTCTCTGGTGCATCTCAGCTGTGTGTCAAACAGCTACAACAACAAATCCTTTACCAAGCAGAAGAGAGGCTGAAATACCACCTGAAATGCATGTCTTTGAGAGGAAGGTGGGAAAAAAAAATCCATCAAAAAGGGGCAGTGGTGGCTGACTGATCCTGGTGGGCTCCAGTGCAGCTGTCAGGTGGGTCCCTGCAGTAGCACCTGGCTCCAGCTACTGCCCTGACTCAGAACCAGGACTGACTGCTGGCTGAGCCATTGTTTCTCACAAAGGTTTCTCATTAGAGATAAAGGCTTTTTCCATGCTGTAACTAAAAATTGGTGCTGTTGTAACTTGTAAAGTCTTTGTCAGTACAAGACAATGTGAATAAGCTCTTCCACACTAGAAAATTGAATAGTCTGGGAACATTTATTTCAAGAGACCTTTTTTCCAGGGCTCTTCTTTTGTCAAACATGAAAAATAAAAAGTAGAAAACACTAGAAGTGATTCTCCAAATTTTTTTTTCTGTATTAGCTGCCATATGAGCTCATTCCTCTTCCTATTGTGCCTTTCCAACACATAACAACCTGGAACTTTTCAGGTCCCTGATACACTACTGTGCGTCATATTGCTTTTGGAGTGGAATCAATACTAGTTCAAACAAAAAATCCATTAATTTACTAATCATTATGATTTACTAATCAAAATATTTAGGGCTGTGTGGAGGGAAAGGATGATGGACTACAGTAAGACCAACATTCATTACCTCCTCCAAGCCCAGGAGACTCAATACTGGGATTGTCTGGACATTTTTTTCCTGTGAGAAAGAAAAGCAAGGAGATGTAATTTCCAATGGATTTGTGCCTGCCTGGTGGCTCATCTAACTCCTTTGCAACAGCACAACATTCCCCATTGGCCACCCCAAGGCAGAGGCAGCAAACTCCAACATACATGCTGGCTGGCTCCTGGTGCAGTGGGTGACCAATGCCAGAAAGAGAGAGTAATAGTTATCTTCCTTAAGTTTCCCTGGAAGGAGAATTCATTTGAGTCCACTCAGCTGATTTATCTGGAACTTTCAGGAATCTGAATACCTTTGAGACCTGGAGACCCCATCAGACTTGGCTGACATAAAACAAGAGGTTCAGAAACTGTAAGGGAAGTGACTGATGTGCCAACAGCATAATTTGCAGGATAAAAATCATAGTGAAAAAAGAGGGATGTTCAGACATACATTATATTTCTTTATCTGGATTCTTCAGATCTGAAGAATTTGAATTACATTTTTAAGAACGCTAAAGGAATAAATTGAACTTTAAAAATTAAAAATTGAGAATCTTACACTTTTATTTGACTTATGTTTGGAAATTTAAACTGACAAAATTTCTTGTGTATAAAAAAATTTCCTGCTTTCCCTATTCTCCAGTATATCAAAGTCTTTTTGACATTTTATTTGCACTGTCTTGTCCTGTGCTCTGAGAACCCTTCCCAGATGCACTCAGTCTGATACATGGAAACTCATAGATCACAGCAGTTCACATCAGGGAAAGCTGCCACTTTTTTCCTACACAGGCAGCATTTGTGGTAAATATAGCTGTCCCCTGACACCACACTTACACACTTAAGGCCTGCACTGCATCAAAGGGCTGCACCCATCCCTGTCACCTTGCAAGCAGGATGAGCTCAGAGAAGAAATTTATTGCTGGAACAGGTTCATCTGCCCAAGATATTCAGGACTCCTTGGCACACTTTCCAGGATATTATAGCTTATATGATATGGGTACTTTAAGGACTTTAGCTGCCTGTTTCTGGCTCCCCCAGAAACACAATGTGGTAGCATACTACCCAGGAACAGTGTAGTTTTCATCCCCACGTAGTAATAATATTTATTTCTTTCATGGGGGCTGCTCCTCTCTTCTTGCCTTATTAAGTCAAAGCAGGAAGGATCAAGGAGCAAGGCATTAATAACAATGGCAAGTTTATACAGTGAAAGCAGAAGGGAAGTGTCAGGAGACAAACAACAAAGAAGATGAGGGGAAGAGGACGGATGAGGCGTTGTGCACAGATTGCTTCCTTGATCTCACCAAGACTGGAGACAATCAAATTTAATTGCAAAGATGATATTGTCTGGTCGACACTTTTGGCACAAAACAAAAGGATCCCTTGCAGTGGCCATGCTTTTTGTGGTCTCTGCTGCAGGACTTGTGCTGATGGGTAGACACTGTTCATGTCTTATATCAGTGCCCTAATGTCATCCTGTCTGTGACAGCTGTAGGACAGAGGTCATAATCCATTTACTGAGACTTGGGTGAGAAAACCAAGATTAATTTCTCTAGCATGTAACACTTCATAGTGACCCAGCTGGACAAGAAAGAAAGCAAGAAATCAAGAAATCAAAAAAGATAGATAGATAGATAGATAGATAGATAGATAGATAGATAGATAGATAGATAGATAGATGATAGAGAGGGAGAGGTGTGTGCCAACAGATTATATTGGCCCAGTTTGACCTCCCATGCTCATTGAAATATTGGCGTGTTTTGATAATCTTGAGGTACCTGTTCTACATAGCCTTGCCTCAGCATAAAACAAGAATGGCAGCTTTAGCAGCAGGACCACCTTAGCCTGACACTCTCTTGAGTTAAGGGTGGGTGCTGAGAGTAGACACAGATTTACTGTTCAGGCCCATCCTTTAGCCTCACATTCAGGTGCTGCACTGATTTTCTAGAGGAAAGTACCATGAGGGTCTGTTCTTAGTCCCAGGAACTTGAAAGTCATAGAAACAGTGTGATTCACAGGAACATGTACTGTGTGATTCGGCCTACATTTGCCCCAGAACAGAGGTGAAATTGCCCTTTCTTTCCCAGCAAGAGCCACTGCAGCCATGGCAGACTGGGTGTGAGCTTCCAGCATGACCACCCACGGCTCATGAGGGCCAGAAACAGAGGCTGCAAGCTCTGGTACTCCTGCTGTTATCTGGGACTACCCTGATGTGGGTCTGGGACAATCATGGGTTTTGCTTTCAAAGAAATAATGGAGGGGCATTTCTTTCAGATTAAACAATATTATTATTCATGATTAGTAGTTATAAGCACTCCTAAAGTAACTGAGTGATACTTCAGCAAAACAAAGTAGAAATACAGTATTTCTACAATAATAAGCCGGTTCAAATTCCCTGTAGGGTCAGACAAATGGGGAAACCCAATTTTTGCAGCAGAATGGAGGAACATAGGACATCATAGCTGTGTTGCTGTTTGTGATACAGCTTCAGGGAAGACAGCGCATCGATCAATACGCATTTTAGTTTGGCCTGGTATTCCCGGGACAAACTTTACTTCAAGGAGGAAATAGCATGAAGCCTTGTACCTGAAGCTTGCCTCAGAGCGGAGACTTCTGAGGTTGCAGCTTCTTGATAGGAGGAGATCCCAGCTCCTCATTTACTGCTGCCTTTACCTGTCTGTGAGGGGTGACCACCCTTTCTGCAGCAGAGATGCCAGAGCAATTGCACTGGCAGGCAGGTCCCTAGGGACAGGTGGTGCTGAGCAGGTGAGGCAGGCAGCCCATGCCAGCAGCAGGGGAATCACACAGAAGCCAGGCTGAGGCTTGTGCATCACCTATGCCTTGGCTCAGTTCTGTCATCCTCATGCCTGCACCGGTACCAGCTTCCTTTGTGCCTACAGAGAAAAAGTCATGGTGTGAACTAATATGAACCAGTTAATATCATGTGAAAAATCCTTTGTGTTTTTAGGTGAGAAAATACACATCAATTTTTAAGCACAGGGGTGGAGTGGGGAATTAACCATGGGAATAAATGCCAAGAGAACCAGTGGTGTTTTTATCTCTTCATGCACATTTGATTCAAACATCTTCCAATCAAGTTCTCAAATAGCTACACTCAGTGTAGGGATAAGTGGGTGCAATGCAGGCTTTGTTTTGTCAGGTGGTCAGATGAGGTAGTTCCCTCTGTCCTGGGAGCAGAGTCCCAATCCAGCTGTTGCAGATGTCTCCATTTGTGAATTGGTGAATCCAAAACCTTGGATTTGAGCTCTTTTGGAAGGGGATTGTGACACAGATCCCTTTTCCCTGTGCCAGGGCTGTCTGAGATTGGCCATGCTCAGCATTCCCATCAATATTTATTCCCAAGAACATTGTTTTCCCCATACTCAGAGTTTATAAATCAGTGTCCAGTACCAAGTGCCTTCTTGAGTATGCTGTGCTACAGAAGAATAAAACCAAGCATTGAAAGCATATCACTGTGAGCAAGGAATGTGTGATGCTCTATCCTAAACTTCAGTCAATGGTGTCCCAAACTGCAAACTGTGACTGCCCTACAAAGCCTATGTAGAGCTGTAGCTGCCAGAACAGCTGTATCTCTGCAATCCAATAATCCAGTATCACCCCCACAGCTGGCCTGCCTCTACTCACACCATCACAGACAGGTAACAGAAGCTACATCACCATAATTATGAAAAGGCATGGACAGACATCAGATAGAAGCAGATATGTCTCCATCTCCAACTCAGATAATGATATTCCAACATATGTTCCATGAAATGTGTTTTCAGCTGTCTCACAGGAGACTGTTTCCCAGTGCACTTGGGGGAAGGAATCAGCTGCCTGCTGGCCATGAACTGCTTTTCCAAGGTAATATATAGACAAGGTGACCAACTTTGATCGATAGCACAGGGAAACTGGTGGTGTATTACCCTGAAAAAGTTGACTTTTATGAGGGATTTGCAAAATGAGCAGCTGCTTCCACCACCCTGAATTGCACAACCTCATCCCAGCCTTGGCTTTTCCCTTAGTGATCCACCTCCTCATTTTGCCTAAGTGATTTGACCAGAGAAGGTGACCAAAAATGCCAATTTTCTAACATTTTTGTGTAGAACCCATATGTCTGTCATTTTAAGCTGAGATTTTCCAAGCTGCAATGTTGGGGCCAGTGCCTCAGCTGTATTCAGTTAATGAGCTGAGACTTCCACCAAGGCATAACAGCTACAAAATGCATTTCAGGCTTCTGGACACTGTGTATCTGTGGTGCTGCAAAACAGCAGACCCATGGATCTGACCAACATGGTAGTCAAATACATGGGAACCTGTGTGGGAACAAATAGGATAGTGTAAGAAGACTTGATTATGGGCAGGGTTTTTTGAGAGAATTAAGGAAAAAATATCCTGCAGTGGTGAAAACAGATGATATTTTGAAACTGCTCATCATGAAATTCAGTTATTGCTCTGCAGATCTATGCCAGGGAATACTCTACTCTCTTCCATACAGTTACCAGGGAAATGAAATAGGAGGTTGTTGCTATTTTAAGATTCAGAATGAAAAATAAAAGTGCTGATTTACTGCAGCACAAATTTGTAGGGACTCTCCAGGCCAGGCTTTTGAAACAGACTGAAAAGTGGGTTTTTTTGTTGTTGTTGTTTTGGGTGGGGTTTTTTGTTGTTTTGGGCGAGTTCTTTGTTTTCTTTGTGGGGTTTTTTGTTTTTGTTTTGGTTTGGTTTGATTTTGGGTGGTTTTTTTTGTGTTTTGTTTTTGTTTTTCATGTCAAAAGTAGACTTAGGCTCTGATTTTCTGAGAAGGAAAAACTGTAGTGGAAATGTGGGCCCCTTACCTTGTCTACAGCGTGAAGTGAAAGAAAAATGTGCAGATGCTATTCAGCTCTGCCTTAGTTAAAGGTGTTGCAAAGACTTTGATGGCAGGAGTACTTTCCTGCTGTTAAATTACTCGATGCCCCATTTGTAACACCTGGTAGTTACTCTGACAGCTACACACTAATACAGTGAAGTCTTCAAGAGAGGTTTACAGCGCCTCACAAGGCTCAAAGATGTGCTGGGGCTGAAGGATCAGAGTTTCTGTGACATGAACCAAGAGCAATTCCTCTCCCTTCTTTCCAGGAAGTCTGTTTTCTTTTTCATTACAAACCTAAAAAAAAAGCTCAAGTATTGCTCAAAAGCAAGATATTGGGGCAGGGATATGGAATTAAACAATGAGGATAAATGTGGAGAAGCAAACCTATTTGTTATACAGATTTATTGCTCCAAGTCCCTACAGGAAAGGCAGTGGTGAGCAAAACCCTTCCCCAAGTTATATTTTGTTAACTTCATAAAATGAATGACATAGTATTATATCCTGAAATTCACTTGCAGTTTCTCTGAAACTCAGTTTCTGCTCTGCAATAGTGCGTTGAAAGCATCATCCTCTGCCATTGCTGCTCCAAGTCACAGGAGTTCATGACCTCCTGTGGGGAGCCAAACCTTCACTGCTTTGCCAGCATATCAAATGGCAGAAATCCTTGGTGGGTTGTGCTTAAATGAATGCCGAGGGACGAGGGTAAGAAGAGCAGGTTGTTTTTCAGGCACTGCTGAGTGACTCTTCTCTTCAGGGATATGCTACTTTGGCTGACTCCAGCCATCACTGGGGTAGCATGGAGTTAAATGATGTCACTGGCAGAGCCCGAGTCCCTTGGAAACAGAATAGCCACTCAGCAGAGCCACAGACTGCCCACCAGGCTGTGCACTGCGGGGCAGCTGGTGTGGCCAGGCACCACCATACCTGCAGGTGCAGCACTGCCGTGCCCCGAACTCATGTCAAAAGTGACACAAGTCATCTTCAAATTCTGCCTCAGACCTCTGCTGTCCTCCTCTCTCTCCCTGCCTGCAGCTACAAACGTAACACAAAGGCTTGTGCCTGTCAGCTTTGCAAAATATTTACCATAAACATCTCAAATTGTGATTGTTGCTAGAAATGCCACAAGGGGGAAGAATTGGGTTATTTACAGGGCAGCATTTATTTAAAACATTTGGTTTGTTCAGTTGAATTAAGACTCACATTGCTCTTCAAACCATTTGTTGGGAAAGTTGGGGAAGGGAAGAGGAGAAGGGATAGTGTGAAACTAAAATCCAAGGAAAATTCAGTCAAAAAACTCTGGTTTTGTGTCTAGATGGGGCATACTGAAGTTTTACATTGTATTGGTTAAAAAAAATCCAGCCCATGCCAAATCAATCCCTTTCAAAAGGGCTCTTAGGCAAACTATTTTTCATTAAGCTTTCCATTAATTTGCTCAGCAATAGCAATTTAACAGGCTGCCCAGCTCTACACAAGACAGTGCTTCCTCTGGCTTTAGTAAGAAACCACTGAAACCAGCCACAATAAAGTTGTGTCATGGCAGCACAGCTAATCAAAGTGCCTGCAAGCTCACTGGGTTTAATTATTGCTTAAAAATTTTTTATCCTCATCACTCCAATGGCATCTAAGCATCTTGGTGGAAAATGGAAATCCCAGTCATCCATTTCAGGTTCATTTCAAGGCAGCAGCGCTTGCTTTGCCAGCAGAGCTATGCCTTGTGCTAACACTGTGCTCCAGAGCACATCCATGTCATGATGTAGTGCTGGGTTTTTACAGAAAAGAAGCAGAGGCCAAAACAACCTGCTTCAGATTAGTACATTGACTTTACACCCACAAAGCCATAAGTGCTGGTAATGTGTGTGTGGGTATGTGAGCACTGTTGTGCTTATGGGTTGACAGAATGAAGACATGCTTCCATGACAGTGTCATTTGGATGCTCTTGGAAATCTGAGCAGTTCAGGGAGACAGTGTAATGAAATACAGAGTGCAAATTGCTTTGAAATAACCTTGGATGTTCCCAAATTTTTGCCTGAATGGTTTGGGAAAAAAAAGAGAAGTACTGAACCAGCATTCCTAGGAAATGAATAAACTGTTGCAGCCCAATCAGGAAGGCAAACATAACATTTTCTCTCCTCAGGAAGTAATGAAAACTGACTTCATACTGCAAAACATAACGAGGGGTGTTTGTCATAAGTTAAAAATCAATGAACTCCAGCTGTTCCCCTAGTTCTGGAAGCTTCATTCTTCAATGAAGAAATATTCTTTTCTTGCAAGAACATTCCAGAAAACAGACTTCACCTTCAGTGACAGTTGTGGAAAGTTAAATTGGATGGAGCATAACTTTCCAAGCTAGTAGACAGGCTTTCTGATGAGCCCTTAAAATAAATTGCTAAATGAGAATTTAGCCTAATTTTTGCAATTAGAAAATTAGCAAATGAGAGTTTCCTCTTCTTCTGAACAGAGGTTCAGCGTCTATTTCAGATGCTGTCTTCTGGTTTGCCAAGGAGCAGTTTCTCTCATCAGTGCATCATGCTGAAATATGCAGGAGACAAATCAACCTCTGGCATGAACCATACCACCTTAGGGTGTTTATCAAGTAAAGCATTTACTTATCTAACCAAGAAAGTATCTCATTAACTAGAACAGATGGAACATTACAGGATCTGGCTTCTCCATCTTCCAGTCTGGATCTGTGTCCTCATTATCTCTCAAGAAAGTCTTCTGGTTAGGTGTCTTTCCTCCATGCTTGCAAAGATGCTTTGAGTCCCCTTTGAAAAGGAAGTTGCCTTGTCTCTCTTAAGGCATGTTAGGGCTCTGGATCTCCAGTTCTGCTATTTATTCCCATGGACATTGCAATAAACCTGTGTGATGGTGAAGACTCGAAATTAAATACAAGCTGTGCACCCAAGCAGTCAATCCGACAGAATTCTATTTACTGTTGGAAAAATGTCCCACGTTGAGCCTGTTTGCGTGGAAACAAAATGACTTCATAGTTTCTGGAGTTCCTTGTCCTATTTATGTCAATGTTTCCCAAGGGGAAAAAAAAAACAACAACAAAATTCTGGTGGGATTTTTAAGATGGAGTTGGAGCCAGCCAGCCATCAGAAACAATCATGTCACTCCTGAGAGCAAGCACAGCAAGAAGCAGTGTGAGGGAGAATGGCTTCTGTGCCCAGCTCTGATAATGCCAGCACATGGGTGAGTTTAGCAAAGGAACGCAGTAGTAGAAACTCACCTGTACTGCAGCAAATAAAAATCAAATTCATAGAGCAGTTTGGTTGCTAGCAGTTATTCACACATTGTGAGTAAATAATTGTGTCAACAGGAAAGAAAGAAGACAAGGGAAGTTACAGTTAGATCTCATTTTCACATTCTTCTTTTGAGAAATGTAAACCCAGAATAATTTTTTAAGGACTGTTCCTGAAATTTCCTGAAATATTCCTAAGATTTCTGTCTATCTAGAATTTATTCAAAGAATCCACAACTGCAAATTTGAGCCATGACTTCCCACCAGTGCAAGTCTCATAACAAATTAAAATGCAATGTTTCACAAGTTTTATCTTCTTCTAATGATGATACAAAGGATTACATGTTTTCAGCTACAGTGCTGAATTTAGGTACCACATTCAGGGTAAGTGTAAGTGCATTGATTTGCATGGTAAAGCTATTAAAAATGGAAGAGTGTTTTTTTCCCTAAGTTTCCTTAGGCTGCACCTCTCTTGTGAAGCTTATCCTTGTCACAAGCTGCAGTAATAAGCAGCAGTTGCCCACAAATACAGTTTTTGATGTCATGGATATGGATTTAGTGGTCCTGCTTTGGAATATGTTACTATAACTGAATTCAATTTAGGAAACTAATTAAGATGACTATTTTCAAACTGCAACTAGTGCTCTGCCAACAAAGCGCAACAATTTTGCAATCAACATATGCATAAAATGTTCCAGAAAATAATAAAATAAAGCATATTTTTATTTAAAAGGCTCAAGTAGGATTTTAAACATCCAAATATGCATTACTGGATAATGCATAATCCAAGCCTGGATCTTGACAGCTTTTCTCTAAGAGTCATAGAAAGAAAAAGCAACAAAAGATCAATGGCCTTCTGTCAGTATCTCTAAGTCATGGTATACTTGAGAAAATCCCAAATCTGTAAGTATTTAAACAGAACACAGAAGAAGATTAAAATAATGATAGGCCATCTAAGCTGATGTCACATTCAATGTGGTATGTGTGGGTGGTGTCAAGTCATGAAAAATATTTAGTATAGGACAGCCCTGATTTCACCCACTGAAGAGTTTAGTTGATAAAAGTAGCTTGCACATACAGAGTCTTAGATTCATGCATTCATTAGGTCAGAAATGGCCTTTAAGTTTACCAAGTCCAACTGTAAACCCAGCACTGGGGTTTGTGCCTAGTCCAGCACAAAACCATGTCCCTAAGTGTCACATGGAATGATGCAGTTGTTTGGGTAGGAAGTCTGGGTTAAAGATCACCTAATTCCAAATCCCCCTGCCATGGCAGGGATGCCACCCACTAGACAAGGTTGCTCCAAGCTGCATCCAACCTGGCACTAAACTCTCCAAACATGGGGCATCCACAACTTCTCTGGGAAACCTGTCCCAGTTCCTCGCCACCCTCAAAGTAAAGAATTTCTTCCTATTATCTAATCTAACTCTACTTCCAGTTTGAAGCCATTTCCCCTCATCCTATCACTAGGGAATAGTCCTTGGGGATAGTCTCTCTCTCCATCTCCCTCTTAAGCCCCCTTTAGGTACTGCAAGGCTGCTATAAGCTCTCCCTGGAACCTTCTCTTCAGGCTGATCACCTCACACTGTTCCAGCCCTCTGATTATCTTTGTGGCCCTCTTCTGGGCTTGTTCCAACAGGTCCACCTCCTTCTTATGTTGAGGGCCCCAGAACTGCAGGCAGTACTTCTGGTGGAGTCTCACAAGAGTAGAGTAGAAGGAGAGAATCACCTCTTTTGAGCTGCTGGGCATGCTGCTTTTGATGAGACAAGATGAAAGAAATCATGAAGAAATCAATCAGAAGATCATGCTAAGATTGGTGAGCATAATGATCTTGAGCTCTTGGTAAAATTGAACTATTCACTGAAAATAGCTTCAACACAAACCTGCCACGTTCTTTATTAAGGAAGAAGAGATACAAGCTAGGCACAATGTCAGGGAGCAAATAAAAAAAAAAAGCAAGCAAACAAAATGACCTGAAGAGTTCAATCATGACAAAAAGGTTGTCATGGTTTCATAGTGACACTTCATGAGAAAATACATCAGGTTTGAATTATCTCTAATTGTGCAGACATAGTGCTACAGTAACAGTGGCTGGAAAATGAAGCCGAAGTAATTGATGAGGGAAATCAGATATATACCTATAACCCGCCTTTGTGTGTGTGCGTGTGTGTGTGTGTGCATATACCAACATAAACCCAACAATCCTGAGTGGTAAGACAGATTCTCCATCTCTGTGGTCTTTAGTTTCTTCCAGAAGCCTGATGTAAACACATTCATTTTGCATCAGAAATTAGTTATTGCACTCAGTACAGGAATAGTGGATGAGGTATAATGGCCTGTTGTTTTACAAGAAGCCAGATTTGAAGATCTAATAACTCCTTTAAATCACCAAAGCAAAAAATTAACCCTTTTAGCAGGACTATCAGCAACTACTATTGAAAAAGCTGATCCCAAGCTAAATATTCAGCCAGCATAAATGGATGCCCCAAAATTATTCCCTGGAAACACCACGATATGGGAAATTCTGGTCACATGTTTAGAGACTTGCAGTTCCTCTGTGCCCAGTGAGAGATTAACTCATGGATCTACCATTTTTTTTGTCTGTGTGTCTTTTTTCTGTGGCTGATGAAATAGCTTGGATAGGTAGTGTGTACTGAGTCAGGGACTGCCCACTGCATGGCAGAAGGCTGCACAAGCTTTTTGTAAGAGTTAGTTTCTTATAGATTTTATTTGCACATATTGATTCAATGGGAAAAATTATTTGTGAAAATCACAAATGCAATTTGCCGAATCTAAACATGTTTTCCATTTAAATGGCCAAGGAGCAGAGATGTGGAGAAAGGCAAAACATAAAAATCAGAGGAGATAGGCTGTAAACTGCATCATCCTCAGTGAGTTACTAAACAATCCTGTCAGGGTTCTTCCTGCCTATTACCTTAATGTCTTGCAACAGCAACAGTAATCCTTAAGAATATAAATCTTTATTATATCTACTAAAGAGCTGACAGAGAAAGGCAAAATATAAGCACTAGGAAATCACAGGTGCAGAATGAGACCAGAATCTTTCTTCATGTAGGCAGCATGATTGCAACTGCAGCAGCTAGCATCCTCTAAAAATCCAGGCCATCGTGCACTCTGATATCTATCTGCTTGTGTCTTCAAATATTGCCTCAACACTGCTTTATGTTTGGCAGTTCTAGAGGGGTCTGGTTTGATGGGACTACCCAGAGTACTATATCACCATTTTAAAGAAGACTTTCACAGGGTAAGAAGTTAATGAAAGCCCAGGGCTGAAGCTGGATTTCCCAGGCAGACAGTGAAACCCAGCAGCCAGGAGATGGAGCAAGTTCAGAGCCAGTTTCCACCTGCTCCTGTTTTCCTGATTGCTGGCTGTAATACAAATGCTAGTGAGGAAATTGATCCAGACATTCGGGGCAGAAAAGAGCAATTTGGACTGTGATGCAGCACAGGTACATAGTAAAAGTCTCAAACTCCACTGAGCTATTCCCCCTTCACTGGGTCCCACTTATTTTTATTTTTTATTTTGCAGACCACACAAGTTCACTATCATTTTACAAACTTTTTATGTCAAAAAGCCTCTCTCTTGTGAGGTCATTTTATTCAGTCAATGTAAATGTCAGCTGCCAGTTATATTATTATGTATATGGGGCTGTCAAGGGGGAAATGATGCAGGCAGCTCACTTCTGTCTTAGCTCCTAGGAAAGGAGCCTTTCAAAAAGGCCTGTCAAAGCCAAACCATCTTTCAAAATCCATTCTGTAGAAACAGTGCAAGAAAGCACATGCTTTAAAGCCAGCCAAGGTAGGACTGATGTGACTGTTTTCTTTTTCTGATTTCAAAAAGCTCCATTAGTGACTACTAGTGGTGCAAGAACCCAAGGCTGCCAGAGAATGGACAGAGCTCATGCCAGTAATTACATCCAGCTGCATTTTTTTTTGCTTTGGGGATTGAATTTTTTAGCCTTCTGTTTGACCTAACTTACATCTGAGCAAATTTCTCCCTCTGATGAACATCCCCACACATCCCCATTTCACATCCTCCCTGAGCTGCCAGGACATGGAGTGGCTCTCACCCCACGAGCTGGATGGGAACAGAGGAAGATCAGGATGTACAGCCTACAACTCTAAGAGTGAGGGGTAGATTTTGTCCTGGCAAGCTTTGCAAAGGAATACAGCATGAATTCAAGGCAGATTGTGGCACTTGGGTGTGGAGAGATTGACCAGAAATTTTACAAGTGCAAAATGGAGATCTCCTCACAGAGATTTGTCTCAAATCCCCAAAATACCTAGGTGCCTAATTCCTGAGGATATCAATAGCAGTTAAATGGTTAAATGTTCTGCCAATTACATAAAAGAGGCAGAAGGAAATTACATTGGCTCTCCTATAGGAATTGCTCATGCAATTCCTGTGAAAATATCCATAAGGGCATGGGATTAAAGGAGGAAAGGCAAATTCCAGATGAATGCCCTGAAAACCTTCTAGGTATCCAGAAGTACTCTCTCAAAAACATCCCAGCCCAGAAATGCTCTGTTTCTGGCATGCTGAATTCCAGATTAATAATTCCATTTCTTTTCTTTCACCCAAGTAAAACAACAAATCAGGAAACCATCACATCTCCCCGAAGACATCTAAAAGAGACAAGAGACTCCCTTACTATTGCTGCTACATAATACTTCAAGAAAACACAAATGAGCAGGGCTTTATGATCTCTGTCCACATCAATATTTACTGTTCTGGCTCCTCCTTAGCCAGATCTCCATCATTAAAGAAATGGGCTCTGCCCCCAGCAGGATATGAGTGAAATCATATAGGAAGAGTGAGTCCCTCCCTCCTGCTCCCAGTTTTCTGATCTGAGGGGAATGCTGAGCCAGACAGCATGGTTGCAGAACCTTGTCCCTTTCAGCATAGCTACCATGCCTATTTTTAATTTATTGGTGTGTTCAGCTGTTCTTTTTCCCCTTAGCTCATGCCACTCTGGGATCTCAGTTTCTGAGTCCTGCCTACAAAATTCAGACAGAAAACACTGAGACAAAGATGTGCTAATTGAAAAGTAGTTTCATATGAATTTAAGGCAAGTGTTGAATTTAAGGCTGTGGGACAAAATCTTAAGGAGCAACGTGAGGTATTTAACTTGGAGATGGAAGAGTTTGTTTTCACTGCTGTTTCTGATTCTGCCATAGGAGGTCCTCGGGAGCAGAAGTACGTGAAGAAAGACAAAAGACCACTGCCAGAACACATTTTGGGTGAGGTTATCATATCTTGGAAAGTTTGTGGCTTGTTTACCCAAGAAGCTGCTTACCCTTTGACTCAGAAATTGTCTTTGCAAGCATATATTGAAAGCTGGGAAGACTTGCCAGAAGATGTGCTTATGAGCAAGAAGGAATGCTGATTCCTTGGTTCCTCAACCCTTTGCCCTCAGCTGTGCCACCTCTGGCCACCCCAGCAAGCTGGACATCTTCTTGCAGGAAGCAGAAACTGGTCACCATGGCTCCTCATCATTCATCTGGAAAAGGGACACCTGCAAGGGCTTGAGAGAACTGCCTAGAATTTGCCAGGGTTTCCTGCAAGGTGCAGGACAACTCCACCACCCACCTATGCCAATCTTCACCTCTTCACCCATAAAAGGGACGAGGAGCATTTGCCCACCTCATACCCTGACTCTTTTTAAGTACATCCTTGTGTAGGATGTACTTTAGCCTAAGGGTTCATCCAAATATCAAGTCTTATCCTTTCCCCTTACCATGCCTGTTTTGGATACTTATCCCCAAATAATTTTATTTGAAATTTAGTGGTCCTCTGCTTTACTTATTCCCTGAGAATGAAGTGCATTTTTATTTCCTTGGTCCCTCTCCTTTTTTTTTATTCCCTCATTCTCCCTTTCTATGATCTTGGGCTCTTAGTCTCCAGTCACAGCACCTGCCTTCTCTCAAAACTGAGGTTTCATGATAATTAATACCAGACCTGAACACTACCTGTCCAAAAAGGACAAATGAGATCAAACAATCACATTCCTTCCAAATTAGCCCAAGCCCACAGCAATGGTTTCTGTCAGCCTGAAGCTTTCACATGAGCTTCATATGAGGGAGAACCTGCAGTACCCGAAGGTGAAGTTAAAATAGCTGGTAAAAGCTGAACCTGTCAATGTCCTTTGAATGAATACATAATGGAGAGTTTTTTACTGTCAGTTGGTTTCAGGGGCTGGAGAGGGCATTTGATCCAGTGCTGGAATCCCAAACTTTCCTAATCTTAAAGGTTTTCTGCAGACTTATCCATGCAAACTCGCCAGCTCCTTCCTTCTCTTCTCCCTGCCTCTTTCCACTGGTGGGCTGCACCCTTTCCCACATCCCTGGCAATGCTGCTGTGGGCGTGAGAATGGGTGATGAACAAAAGCAATGCAGAGCAGAGATCAATGGAAAGGCTTTCACTGACAGTGCAACATCTGAAATTTTATTTAGCTATTGCTCCCTCTATAATTAAGAAATAAGTAAAAAGGATGAGGACATCTTTGAACCGAACGGCACTGGTCAAAGCAAGCTCTGTAGCGGTTCATGGAGGTTAGTAAAAGTCCTTGCCAACCCTGGGGCACTGCTTTTGTAACTAAAAGGAAAACCAAAATTGCACAACCCTACAGCTCTGATTTATTGTAAAGATGGATTTTTAGAATTAAAAAAAAAATATATAGAATTTAGGGGAAAGAGTTATTACTTAGAGAAAATTTGCATATAGATTACCTCTGTGGGCAATTTTGTAAGCTTGTTTAAGAAGATAAATTAGTCCATTCAAGATGCCCACTCAGCGCCCTTTCTCACAAATAAAATAAAGCATCCAATCACATTTTGACAGTAGGAAACAATATGTGTGTTGCAAGCTGGTCTGGCTGAGACCGAGTTATTTTTTTAGCTATTCCCATGTCTTTCAGATGTTCCGATACACTTACCACAGTGAAATCACTCCAGACCACCCTTTTATGATAATCCAGGAGAACAAGCCACCACTTTACCTGGTCCTGTGTGCTCTCTCCCCATTTCCCTGACCTTGAAAGTTGCTTTGCAATCTTTTTGCAAAGAATCCAAAAGCCAGCAAAAATGTGGATTGCCTTGGTAGAGGCTCTGCAGTGTTTGGGGGAGTGTGTGCTTGCCCAGAGAATATCCTGAGCAGGCAGTTTTCTGGCTCTGCTTGCGCTCTGACAGCATTGATGGTGTAAATGCAGTAAATAATTCTGAACAAAGGTCTTGTCTAAAGTTTGTGCAGGATCTTTCTACAGCAGGGACCCTTCTTACCATCATTTTCTGCAGAGAGCAAACTAACATGGACAGGACTGCCATGGAGTAGGATCTTTGGAGTGTAGGCCAGGTAGACATGAAAGCAAAGGCTGTGGGGAGAAAGGGAAAAACAACTCTCCATGACAATAACAGGTAAGACAGGAAGTGTTTTAAAAGAAGTTGAATATCATATGTCTTGTTTAGCCTTTGGAGAACAGTGTCCCAATATCAGGGATAGCAAAGCATGGGGAAGGACCTCTCTGAGGCAGTTCAAGTCTGGCTGATCTTGCCTCAATATTTGAGATTCTTCCTGAAGCTGCTCCCATCTCTATTTCCTATCATTTTATGAACTGCAGAATGCAGATAGTTTTTCTTGGTATTAAACTAGCCTGACCAGTGAAGCTGTCCTCTGTTTCAGGCCTTGTGCTCTACAAATAGAATTTTTCTTTTATTCAACCGCAAAGCAACTGGGAATTTCCCAGGCTGTTCCATGTACAAATAGTTTTTGTGTCATTCACTTATGTCTGTACTTCCCAGGGAGCTCCTGGCTTGGCAGGTAATGTATTAACTAACAAGCAGAAGTCCACAGAAAATATAGCTAAGCTCCATGTCACCTATGTATGGCCGTGTAGCTCATACAAGCTATTAAGCTACTAAGAGAAACAATGGCAGCTCTGTAGCACACTCTGACAAAGCCACAAGGATGGCTCACAGGCATTCCTTCAGAAAAGAAGCTGAGCTAGCCCAATGCTTTCCAAGTTACTTTGTGTTCAGAGCACCAGGCATTTCTTACAGTAGAGGAAGACCTTTTTTAATTCACTTTCCTTAGCTTGCTTTTCCTTCTGTGAACCCCTCAAGAATGATGCACACAATTGACCCTAGATGCTGCCATGGGAGACACCTAGTTCAGATTACATTTATGAGCTAATTGGAGATCCCAGGATGCAGAAGGAGAAGAAATGGACTGCCAGTTTCCAAGGCAATTCCCTAGTCTATTAAAAATAATCAATATAACTATAGTAACAAATAACAACTTGTTAGCACAGAGCAGGGAAGCAGGGAGCAGGTTCATTCTGTCCACAATACACCAACAGGGTGTTCTTGAGATACTGAAATGGAAACAGCAAAACAGAAAACTGCATTTGACCTTATTTTTAATTTTAAAAATGTTTCTGCTTCCAGAAACATTCCTGACATGAGCAGGAATTGCTTGTTATCAGCATCTCTGAAAAACAAGTTCCTGTCGAGCATGTGCATGAACAGAGTACCAGGACATGGGCTGTGGCAAAGATACAGCCTAGTCGTGCACAGGGTGCACGGTCTGCCTCAGTCACTACATCTCCATTTCTAATGAGATGCCAGAGCTCAGACCATTTTCAAAGAACACTTACATCAGCAAGGAAAAACCTATAAAACCAGATGAATATCTCAGGAAGTTTGTTTTATGACATTATAACCTTGACAGTTATGAAGTAAACAAAGCTGTTTTGACATCTGTAAGCAGAGATTTTTCAAGTGCTAAATATGCTGAGAATTTTTACTCTTAGTATTCATACTATTTTTCTCTTCTTCCATAGAGCTCATTAGATCCATGCTTTGTTTTAGTGTTGTTAAGTGGTTTTCATTATGTCTTCATGGAACAAATGCCATTTCTTCCTGCTGGATATCCAAAAGAACTTGCTGCTCGGGTTGTCTGATTTTTCAGAATTTTACTTTCCTGCTGTCTTTAAAGGAGTCACTGCTGTGGGCAAATGCCTCCCTATGCAGCACCACAGGCAGGTTTTTACCACCCCTCTAGTATGTTGCAGGGCTACCACACCCTCACTGGATACTGGCATATATACCTCTTTGAACATGACATCAAAACGTGTCTTTTTAATGTCACATGCAGTAAACAAGTTATTTAAAATGCAGGGAGAGAGCACTTAGTTGCTGTATTTGCTAATGCTTTTTAAAGATTTCAACACATTTTAGAACAGAGAAGTTCCTTAGGAGGAGAGCTCCAGTGTGTGGTGTCAGCCTGTGCCATCTGCTGAACTCTGCTCTGGGGTGCTAAAACACAGCAGCTTTTGTTAGGGATGTGCATCCCCATGGGCAGCAGCAGAAAGGCACTGGCACAGCTGGTGGTGGCTTTCCCTACAGGCGGCACTACCAGACAGGGAAGGGTTTGTCCAGCCTTCCCTGGACAAACTCACTGATCAGCCACACTCACCTCCTGTCTTTGGCATGCATTTCAGGGCAGAATGTCCTCCCAGTGTTGAGGTGGGGACACAGAGAGGGTGGGTTGCAGTGTATGGGGTGGAAGCACACATGGCACTGACTGATGCCAGTGGCAGAGCCTCTGCAGTCCATCAGGCTGACTTGCCTCTGCACTGCAGCCATGGCTGCAGTGCCCTCCTACCACCCACCTTCTCTCCTTTGGGCTTCAGCTGAGAGCCTCCAGGGACAGCAGCTGCAGGAATGAGCCAAAAAAACCCACCAAAAATGTCACATGCATCTTTTTTTTGTGTGCAGCCTTTCCTTCCCTGTGTGAGGAATGGCACAAGCTGTGAACTGAAAATCTGGAATTCTAATACTTGGCATAAGGAGCATATAAGTGATTAAAAGCAGTGTCACGCCATTAGGTGAAGCTCATGGCAGCAATGCACCTGATGGAAAAACTTCCCCCCGGTGTCAGCCTTGCTCTCACTGCTTGCATGGTGTCAGCCTTGCTCTCACTGCTTGCATGCAATAAAGTCTCTGCTCCGTGAATTTGGCAGTGTTGGTGGTCACAGAGTTGGCTGCTTTAGGGGCTCAATTCCCTTGCCTTGGTTCAGCCTGTAAGGCAGGAGAAGCCAAGCCAGTGAGAATTGGCTGGAAATGATTCCCCTATTCCAGCTGGCCCATGCCTGGCAGAGACCTCTGGTCACCCAAGCAGGGTGGGGAGACATTGTTCCCATCCCAGGAGGGAGTCTCCTTCTCCCCTCAGCTGCCACTCTGGGAGTGCAGCCCATCCAGCAGCAATGCGATACCAGGCTGGCTAAATCCACTGGAGAAACTGCACCTTTGCTCCCTGCCTGCTGCCCAGTGATATACAGCACAGGCATGGACGTACAGCATCCGAGCACTACTCCATCCGCAGGCAGTACTGCAAACACAGCTTGGTTAATTCCTTATCACACTTACTACACTTATCCTCCCCAGTGACAGTTAATAAACAAAAAATACTAGAGTGATCCTTTAAAAATAGTTCTGCTATAAGAGCATGTGGTTGTAATTACTGCATTTATGGACATGTCTATTCTTTTTCTTCCCTTCCATCTCTGTGTAATAGGAAATGTGCCAGTTTTCAAGCATTCTGCTTCATTACTATTGGAAAGAAGTTTCCAAAATTCAGAGTTTATTTAACACAGGTTCCTGATTTCATCCTGAGAGTCACCCTCAAAAGCTGGGCTGGAACAGATTTGCACGAACTGAAGTTTCTAAAAGTCCTTGGCAGTTCCTTGCTTCTTCACTTTCCTTCTTTATCCATCTCTATTACACTACTTTGCTGCACATTTTCTTTCCCTTTTTCTTTTTCTGATTCTTCTTATGCAAAGTCCAGTGTCCCTTCTCCTTCTCCCCATTACCTTTCCTCTTTTGCTCACAACTTTCCTGTCAGTCCTCATGCTGTCTTCACTGCTGGTCTGCACCCCAGGTACCTCTCTCACCCCAGACAATTCCTTTCCTTTCTCAGCACCCCTCCTGGGTGTTTGAAATCATCCTCTCTCTTTATTTCCCCTCTTCTGTCATCCTTTCCATAGTTTTCCATGTCACCATCTTTTCCCCTTTCTATCCTCTTCTTTACTGTGTCACCCAGCTCTCCACCCCTCTGCTCAGCTGCCCTCCAGCACCCCACTTCATGCCTTTTCCTCTTCCTGGGGCCTTTCCTTGTGGAGGTCCCCTTCTCACTGCCCACTGCCTCTACCCAAACTTTCAGCCCTCTCTTGTGCCTTCTTTGGTTGCCTCCAGAGCTGGGGTCCCCATCCAGCTGTGCTCAATGACTGTCCCCCTGCATTAGCTCATGCTTTGATGGGGCTGGCACCGATGTGGCAGAGGATGGGAGACCTGTGAGATCTGAGTGGCTTTCTGGGGGGCTGCTGCTGTGCTGGAGTGTTGGCACTCGCTTCCCACCCCCACCCTGACACAGGAAATCATTGTCAGAGCCAACAGGCACAAGGCAGCGCAGGCTCCAGATCTACTGGGAGAGGTTTGTTTGTAATGGAAGTAATCCTCCTGGTGGATTAGAGGAAGCTGTCTCTTCCAAAAAACACACAATATTTCAATATTAGATGGGGAGAAGTGGCCAAAGTAACATGACCCACGAAATACCTTTGAACTTTTAAGGTTTTGGCACAATGGCAGTGGGCACAATGTTGCATTCAGGGACCAAACCAGTCCCTCTTGCATGGCTAAAACCACTCCTGCTGCTGCTCCTAGGGGTAACCACAGAGCCCTGCCTCCTACCAGAGAATTTTGGAGTGCAATGCAAATAATTAATGAATTATCACAACACTGGGGACAGATATATGCTTTCATTATTCTGTCACACACAAGGATTCCAATCAGGCATAGTATGTATTTCCAGTGCCACTCACCGCCTTCCTTCCCGCATCACTTTTCTACAAGATAGTCTAGCAGGTTAGCTTGTGGCTTGATAATCTAAGAGAAGAGTATGCTGGGCAGGCACAGGGGAACACAGAAAACTAAAGTGCTTTTTCTGTAGCAGCATTTTTTTTGTTTAGGGATTTGGGGATTATTATTATTATTATGAAGACTGACAAAACCTGAAAATGCAAATGTCTGTATTTAGGATATTTCTATGTTCAAGAACTCAACCATTTTTAGGGGAAATCTGATCTGATTCAATGCAAGGCTTGCATCTGCCACCTTTGGTGAAACCACATTGTCACAAGGCTGTCACATGCGTAGTCCCGTGGACACACTGTCAGAGTGCACCGCTCAGATAATGCAGTCAGTGCAGCCCATGAAATTAATTCCTAGTATTTGCAGGGCCAGAACTGATCATTAATTCATTTAAGGCATTTATGTCTTTCTAGAAGAGACTAGGAAAAATTGAAAGTAAATGGAAAATATTGGAAAAGTAAATGTACATGCTTCTAAATTTCCAATATTATTTTCTTTATTGACATAATTTATTATCAAAAATGTTGGCTCAAGCTGGTTTGAATTTCTGGGAAGTTCTCTGGCCTCTGACTGACCATTACTGGCACTCTCAAGTCTATGCATGTACTGACATTCCAAATGTGAACACAGTTTTGCTGCAGTTCAAAACAGCTTCAAGAACCTGGGCAACCCCAGGGCCAAGGCAGTAGCAAATGAATGGGCATGCAGGGAGAGGGGTATGAAGGGCTGCACGAGGAAACAGTGAAGGGAGCAATAAATAAATGACACATCCCTGGTAGACAAAAACACAATGGAAAGAAACAAAGTGTAGTGTAATGAGAAAATTATTTGACCAGGCATATACAAAAGAAAAAGAAAACCAGAATATAAAAGCTTGAAGAGCAGAAAAAATACACAAATACAAATAAATACAAGTACTAACCACAGGGATGCTCAGAGCAGACATGAGGTACTTACCACGAACATGCTTGTTGAGTTAGAACCAATTGTTGCCTTTGGTTCTAACTACAGGGAGAGAGGGCTGCTCCCCCCCCCCCCCAATCACAAGGTGCTTATGCAGGGATTAAACATCAGGAAATCAGCCTCTGGAAGGCTGATCTTTGAGAGTGCATGAGTTGTGACAGTTTTGACCATCTGCTACAGACTTGCATGAGAGACATGACTGCAAAGCAGAGATGTGGTGGGCACTTCTCCTGACTCAACAGGAGCAGACACCAGCTGCCATTAGCAAAACCTCATGAAAACAAGAAGGGCAACCAGAGAAGGCAGCACAGCATGTTGTGGTGCCGAAGTCTGCCGAGCCACAAGCTTTGGATGAGCATATGATCTTAAGACAAATGTATGTTGACAGCAAAAACCAAAGAGAAAGGATGATGGGTCTTCTCGGGAGGCACAGAAGCTGGGCAAAGAGCTTGCTGGTGTGGCAAGCCACAAGACTAATACTTATTTCTATTTCAGTCTAAAAGAACAGACCAGAAAAACAGTCTCCTTGAAACAAGCCCTTGAATGCTGGTCTAAGTCTGACCCATATGACCCAGTCTGGGATTTCATGTGCACAGATCTAATTTCACACTGTCACCGAAAGGGACAAGACTGGCCCTGCTGCACATGTCCAAAGCCTCCCTTGCACTGTCACCAGCAGAAGTGGAGACCTGTGGCTAACTGAGTCAGGGAGTGTCTCAGGCTGAACATGAGTCATTATTTTTCATTTGGGTTGGTTTTCACCTGCACCTTTCCCCAGATCCTGCCTGCTGAGCAGGGACACAAGCATTAGCCCTAGGAATGCGTGGCTGGCAGTAAAGTCCCCTTTGGCAGCAGCCCCAGCTGCAGCCCGAGTCAGCAGCACCATCTGATACTGGTGGCATCGCAGGGCAATGCGAGTCTGAGGCACCTTGGGACGTGTGCGTCTGGGCTGAGCATGTGCCTGTGTGTGTGACCTGCCCATGGGTAGGTCCTTTCTCACAGACAGCAGAGCTGTCCTTGCAAGCATGGAAACTGGCACACACATGACTTTTGTCCTGACTTGGCAAAGTTTTCCCATCTTGCTGCCATTAGTGCATTTTTTTCCTTTCAGTGGTCCAGCCCTGGAGACCACCCTGAGCTCTTCGTGGGATATTGTTTGGCAGCTACAATGTTTTGCATGCCAGCTGGATTATATTTTATATATCAGCAGCCCTGCCTGGAGCAGTGCCTGATCTTTTGGCTTCCTTTTGTGGCGATCTCCTCTTTCGTTCAACATCTGTATGCTCTGATGCCCATCAGCCTGTCGTGTGCCAGGGAAGAAGCAGCACGACAGAAATCCCCTAAGGATTTTTGTTTTCCCTTTCCACATGAATTCAGGCACAAGGAGGTTCTTGAGGAGCACTTTATGAACAATTCAGCACTTGTTGGACATTATCCTCCAAGTCACACAGTGGGCCAGTGCTGGTACAGACCCACATGTTCTCCTGAGGCCCACAGGAATCTGATACGAGGTAATCCATCATGCTCTACCCATTCCTTCAACCCCTCCTGCACTTTACCCTGTGCACTGGGAGCAATATGCATTCTTTCCTCTAGATATATAATTTGCTTACTTACGGTCTGAAGGCACCTGAGACACCTTAGCAACTAGAAGCTCATGAGGGACTACTGCCACCAAAAGTGTGGGATCAAAGTTTTGCAGGGAAGAGGCAGGAGCACTGCTGCACTGCTCCATGGTCTGTTCACAGGCACCACTGAGGCTCCAGGGAACCGAGGCAGTCAAACACATCACAGAGAAATGCGTTTGCCTTTGGCACATTTTACCCAAAGCAGAAAGTGTGAAACACCTTGAAGTAGACATAAATTCTGTTTCAGCTTGATTGGTGTTTTTACTGCCCATTTTGCTCAAAATGACAGCCAGGCCGAAAACATCCAAGTTAATATATCAGAGCAATAGAATTTCCTGTTGTGTCATACCATGAAGGACAAATAAAAGATCTAGTCTTGCAAAAACCATTTAGTACCTTCAGAAGAATCTCAACCAACCTTCAGTGGCTCTTTATAACAGGTGCCTCTTGCTTTGTGGTGCTCTGAGCTTTGGGGTCTGCTCTAGCATAACCTGGAGCAAGCTGTATTTGTTCATAGCTAGTAAACAGCAGCATTTATTGTAGGCCTTCTTCCACTGCTGCTTGCTACTCACTTTTCAATACTAACACTTTCTCTGCCAGAAAACGACACGATTAATACCAGCAATCACTACTAGCAATCCAAAGAAGTTACACTTCTAAAACAATTTCCACTGAAATAGAGAGCCCTCCAAGGTGAATTGCTCCAACACACCATGGATGTGCTAGGCTGCAAGCAGGGGGGAAAAAAGAATGACTACATTGGAGTGTAGGAATTTGTAAGGATTGTCATGTTTCTGGCAACATGCTGCTTTTTTTCCCTCTGCTTTTTCAGTTGAGTGTTCCCTTGCTATCACCTTTTGCTATCACCTTTTCCATCCTTTGGCTCCAGTTCAGTGAACTAGTTGGGCAGATATTTAACTTCAAGCAGTTAATCATGTGCTTTGCCCTGTTGGGACTCTGGATGTTAACTAGCTGCTTCCTATCAGGAAGGAGGGCTCTGTATGACAGCACCTCACCCTTGGGGCTGTGGGAGGTTACTCCAAACCTTAGACCAAAGAGACTCGTTCAAGAGCATCACAATTGCTATTTTTCCTGGGAACACCTCATGCTGTCACAGTATTGGTCTTAGCCCATATAAACCTCATTCTTGAGATGGACACTTTCTGTGCCCCTGCAGAAAGCAGACTTTAAATCAGAGGCTTCCTGTGTCCTGCGCTATTACCAGCCTGCAGCAACAGCTCTGAAGGCAGCAGTCTCCAAGTTGAACCCTATATGGCACTCAAAGCAAAGGGTAGGAAGAATATTTTGCTAGCACAGTAGTTTTTCTCTAGTTGGGTGTGCAGCTGCACCGCATTAGCCTAAAGGTACTTTCCTGCTTACGTGCCTGCTAGCTTGCACCTCATCGAGCTGACTACAGTTTAAAGTGAATTGGGCTTGGCAGAGCACAAGCCTTGCTTTCCACTGCAAGCCTCTTTAAGAAAGGCTCTCCTGGGACTGCAGATTCCTGGAGGGAGTGGAAGGAAAGCTGCAGAGCTGGGCACAGAGCCACTTTTGCAGGGAGAAAATACTGACATAGTGCCATCTGCCCTGTAAAAGTTGTTGGCAGTGTAAACACGCATACCACGTCTTCAACATATAGAACACCCCATAGAAAGAAAGTTAACATCCCTTGCTAAATCACACCCCTGTTCCTTTGGATTTCATTCTGCTTGCTTAGATTCTTATAGAAATGCTTAAAATTATATTGTCTGGCTGACTTTACCCCTTGTCACTTTTGACAGGCTCAAGTTAGGGGGCTAACTGGGATGCATGTTTAATGCTTTGTTCATGATTGTGCAATGAGGATGGAAAAGCTATAATGACTGTTCCATGATGCAGGGCCTATAAATAGAGTGCATGGAAAAGGGTCCTCTCTAATGCATTATGTTCTAATCAATAACAACAAGCTGACTCCAATTATATTTTATTGTCACTGAGAAAAGTATTTACATGGCATAACAGCTGTGAGTCACAGCAGTGGTTTAGTTAGGAGTCAGATTCACTTAGAAATACTTGAGGCTGATGGCTATTGTTTTCTGCACTCAGGCACTGCACAATTGACTGCTCTTGCTGCAGTTAATATTTAATCCCTTCACTGAACTTGCACTATTTACCTTTAGGTGTGCTTCACAAGAGTACCCTCTAAGGCCATAGGAACAAAAAGGTTCATATCCTAGCTGGATGAAAACCCCAACAATCTTATGAATTCTTTGTATGGAGAAAGTGTAGAGATATCAAGTACATAAGATCCTCCAAGTAAATGAGAAAGAGAATAAAAATAAGTGAAGAAAGAAAGATAACAGGTCAAAGTGACTTGTGCAGAGTTGCACAGCAGACAAATGACAGAGAGGGGAGAACAACCCAAACTCACTAAGCCCTGCATTGGTAGGTCTAGCTGTAGACCTTGGGTTTTTTGTTTTCTCCATGGTCTGAGTTGTTTTTGTATTACTTTGTGGCTGTTGAAGACTTGCAACAGGTACATAAAGGACTACTAGAGATACACAGGTCTTGTGGGTCACATGACGATTAACCAGAATTCAGTCATGTGGCCCAGATCTCATGTCCATATGAGCTTGAGGAAAACCTTCACAAATCAATCAGCAGACTACATGAAGAAATAAAATCCAAATAGTATGTCCTTAATGAGAACTGGACCAGGGAGAAGCACATATTTTCAACTTTCAGCCATTTTTTCTCTTCAGAAATGACAAACACTGAGAAAAGATCTTTTGTATCTGTTTCCTAACAGATATAAAAACATACCAAAAAAGAAAAAAACTTCAATATATATACTGAAATATGGTAAGTACAGTGGTAATCATTATAATTTGCTGCATCTATTTTTCAAGTGGCATTTACATCCCTGGTTTCTCCAGAACACTTAATGCTTTCTGACAGCCAGTGAGGATGACTTCTTGAAAGATGGAAAGCTGGGAGGCAGAACACCTTTGGTGTTCCAGGACAACATTCACATTTGTGTGGAGGTTGCCTAATAGCAACTAATAGTGTGAGTTTCCTTTTGTCTGACAAAAGGAAACATTTTGAGAAACTTGCTTGTGCTTTCTTGAATTTTTTTTTAAACTGCCAGAGAAACATGACAAGAGATAGACTGAGATTCAGTGGGAGTAATAAGTAGCAGTCAAGATCAAAAATATAAGGTAGCCCCAGAGATAAACCAGAGTCATTTATCTCTTGGACACAGCTATCCTTTGGTGAGAGGAAACACATTGCTCTCAGTGAGTTACAGACATCAGAAGCCAGGACTTGGAAATACCCATTAGCACATTATTGTCAGGCTGGATCCCAGTGCCTTTGAGAAAGGTGAGGTTGGCTTGCTCTTTTCAGTGCCTCTTGGCTGTCAAGATTTTGGACTCTGACAGTGTCCTGGGAAGTTAGTTGCTAACATCTAATGTTTCTCTGGTTTCCAGAGAAACTGTGCATTATAGGCATGTACGTTTTGCCAAAAGTTGTGTCTGCCTTTTGTAATGTCTTGGTATTGCTCTAGTAGCACAAGCAAGCACCAGGTACCAAGTTACTCTTGTACTTGGATTGGTTATTCTGACACAAAATGGGAGTTCACATTAATCAAATCACTGCTTGCTCAATGCTTTGGGGATGTAACATTTTGCATAGCATCAGTACTCGACTCTCATGGTCAGCTGGTCACATCCTTCTCCTCCATTTCTGACAAAGCTATCCAGTTTCACAGGCCAAACTGAGGCCCACAGAGGTGGAATGACCACTGCTGTGTAAATAGCATCACCAGGGTAAATCTGTAAACATGCAATGTTAGGAGGTGGTCAGACCTGATACTTCCAATACCAGACCATAGTTAGTACCTCTGCTATGATCCAGGCACGCAGAAATGAGTCATTGCTGACCTTGAACTTGGTAAGTCCGTGAGCTCACAGGAGAGAAGATTTATCTTGCTTTGCAGTAAAAATTTTCTTAATATTTGCACAGTCACATGAAATGCAAGGTTGTAGGATGCCTCTTGGTGTGATAAATAATTCCATGCACACAAATTATGGTCACTGTGTTTGTTTGTCTGACACAATGCAGTCCAAATCCTCCCTGATGCCTCCAAAAAGTACTCAACTACATTTGTGTTTCTTACATTAAAATGCATGTCTTTTAGTATTTCAATGTTTTTAAACAATTACCCAGGAAATTATTACCTTCCTACTTTATTTTATCTATCCTATTTTACAGGTCATCTTTTTTGGAACCCTGCCTTGGCAGAATATGAAACACCCTGGTAATTGAAGATAACAGTTCACTTCCAGGAGCAAACTTATCCACTTAAACACTTCTCAAATAAATCCAGGGATTAGGAACACTAAACAAGATAAAGGCCTAAGTAATAGGATTCTGTGTACTGCATTTGTATTCTTTAATTATTATCTTCTTTAAAGGGAGAGAGAGAACATATATGTTTCAAGAGCAGCTTTCAGCTATTTTTTCCCCCTGATATTGTTGTGCTCTTTGTTTGACCCCAAGGAACTGCTAGTATTTCCACTAGCAGTCATTGGCAAAACTCCCATAGACTTCAATGCAAGTTAAATTTGTATGCAGAAAGAGACATGTCATTTAGTCTGTGGTTTGGTCTCACATTAACATGTGCTGCCCACTGCTATGCAAAACAAAATAACAAGCTTCTAAAAGGAAAGTTTATTCTTTTTCATATGTGCTTTCTAACCACATAAGTAACAAATAAACATGGTAATTTCACTGTCTGCAAGTGAATGTCTGGAGCTTCTTGAAAATGATATTTCAGAGGGACCGCATGAACCTGTAGGGCTCACTGAGACCCAGGTGCTAATTCCATGACTAAGCTGTGTTGAAGTGACTCAAAGAGAACTGCAAAGTGACATTCAGTGGCTTACCATCTCTCAGGTCAGTGACTGCCCCAATTCCTCTTTGTTGCGTGGGTGTGCCCCAGGGCATCTGTAATCCATGTTAGGAATTAACTTGGTGTTGGCTTAGGGTCGCACAAAAAAAAAAAAAGTCTGTCCAGTCTGCAGGAGTGATGACAAGAGCTGATTTTTGTCAGAATACAAAAAGAAGGTGATGGAGAATGGTATGAAATATGCTCTGTGTCATTTCATAATTCAGGGAAAGTTTCTTGTGCAGAACACATTTTTAATCCTACTTTGAGAGAGCAGGATGGTATTGGAGACAATTCCAAAGCACAGCTAGAGGCAAAGCAAAATTCCCCTTAATGGATGCTTGAAAATTTTGGGATATAAAATGTTTTGGAACAAAAAAATTAAATAAAAAGAAACAAGACTAAAAGCATACAAAATTATGCAGACAGAAGTTAACCAGGAAGACAATGAAGGTAGCTTCTTGAAAGGAAGTTTTTAACCTTTTTTTTTCCAAATGAAAGAAAAGCAGGTTAAAAATGTATATTTTCACCATATGCACAGCTAACCTATTTTTCCATTAAAGCAGACTCCTCTTAATGCAGAAAGGCAAGTTAAGTGTATTTACAGCTTAAAGCAGTGTCCAGAGTTGTAACAGGACAAGCTTGCAGAGCTCAATTCCCAGTCTTGATGGGAATGGGGGATGTGAGAGGTGTAGGTTCAATTTCCTTCTCTACCATGCAATCTCAGTTTGGCCAGGGGGGGGATGAAAGACAATAGCTGGGCAGATGCTGAAACTTGGTTTGGAGACCAGAATCCCGCACAAATTCTCTGGAATTACATAGTTCAATGCCTTTAAAACATTGGTCGCAGTGCCTCTGCTCTCCAGCTACAAAGTGGGAACAATGTCTCTGTACCCCAAACAAAACATATGGAAGAGGCAACCCATCAATGTGCACAGATACATACTCTTGTGACTGACAATCAGAGAAACATTATCTCCAGATTGAATTAACTCGTGTTCCTGCTTCTAGGGGTTATTGTTGTTATTTGGTTGTGTTGTTTTCCTTTGTTTTTTCCTCTCCCTCCCACAAAGTACATGAAGCTGCTGACTGCTGCCAAGGTCTAGCTGAGCTTGTACTGCAGCTGCAGCCCTACTCCTGGAGGAGTTTAGTCTGATGCCAGAGTGTCAGGAGGGCAGAATCAGAGCTTGATGATTCTTGCCTGCAGCTCAGCACTCTTCTCTTCTGCCTCTATTTTTTAAACTTCAGTGATTGAAATCATTCCTTTTCTCCAACAAGGGCCTTCACTGACAAAGCATCAGACAGGGCAGCAAAAGCAACCTCAGAGTGAATCTAAGTATGAACTGTCCTCAATAATGTGTCATTCTTTTACTCCCATATACTGCTACAGAGCTGAAACTACAAGTCCCAGTGTGCAATAGCACAACTTTATTAAAATGGACTATTGGTTGCCTAGCAACTAAAAATATTGGCAACAAAATATCTATGCTTATGGCTATAGAAGCAAACATTATCTGATTTGGTATTGCTGCCCACTCCAAACTGTGTTATAGCCAGTATAGCAAAGTTCAGAAGTCAGGAGGTTCAGTGCACAAAAACACTACTAGATTCACAGCAAATGAGACAAAAGGGATGCAGCACTTTTTGACTGTATCCTGCAGTATATCCTGATATATAAATCACACAGCAAATATCAGAAGATGCAGTTTAGCATTATGTCCGACCATGCTCGAATAATCAGGTCAGTCTTCTTTGTTACTGCTCCAATCTCTCCCAAATACTAGCTTCCTTGTTTTATTCTGATTCACACAGGCCCCACAACCATCTGTGATTTGGCAGCTTCTACTGAGTCAGAAAATGTCAGCAGGAAAGGGGAGGGGTGATTAAAGAGAAGAGACAGAAACTTTTCCAGCCCTCTGCTTGCCTGCCTTTTTAGCATTCTCTGTGTGAGCTCTGCTGGCAACACCTACAATTCCTTTCTTTCATTAGAACATCTGATTGTGCTAACAGGGGCTGCCCAGCACTTGATTAAAGATGTGTTCTTAACCAAGAACAGTGCAATTAAATGTGAGAGTTGTATGGATCCAAGACCTTAATGAGGGGCAGGAGAATAAAGTATTGCAGATTTAGAACCTGATGCGTGGAATCTGTTAAATCATACTGACAGTCACAGACCAGTCCAGCTTGGAATCCAATATGCCTTATATGGTAAATTCAGCAACATTTTAATAACTATCCACTAGCTTGGTAGTAAGTTCTTTTCATGACAGTGCAAGTGCAGTTGTTTTCATGCACTGTCAGAACCGACCTTTGGGACACTCTCCTTTTTCCCAGAACTAGGACTAACACTCAGGAAATTTTGCCAAAGTGTAATTGGGAGATTTTTGTTAATCAAAGGAAAGAATTCCCTTTTTGTCTGTTCAGGTTCTTCTTTCATGGCTTGTCTCTCACAAATTTAGTGATAGGAAATGCTACCTAAAAGATTGATATTAAACACACAGGGCATGATCCAAGATAGAAAGGACTTCTAACGATCTCAGTGGACTTTGGATTTGTTACTATTCTTTCTGGGCTGAAAAGAAGTTCCTGTTGTCTCTCTGCTATGTCTGCATAGTGACTAACATAACCTAAAGAGAACAGTCAGCCAAAGAAAGCATTTTTATAACCATTGTTTTGCACAAGAGGAACACAAGCTGAGGCCCACAGAACCATGAAAGTGCCTCACTCACTCCAGCAGAAATAAGCAAGCCCTAGGTCCCTATTTGAGAATCTCATCCAGTGGTTTGAGCCAGATCAGCTAAGGCAGGTCCTGGTAGATCAAAAAAACTACAACAGGTCCCCTGAGTCACAGTCCCATAATCCATCCCATTACTGTTTCTGTTCTCTGGATTAAGGCAGAAAATTTACTGTAACATGCAGTCATTAGACCAGACATATATGTACAAGGATATGTACATATCCTTGTACGTATATGTACAAGCAGAACATATCCATTTTGAAAAAAGACTCTTAAGATTGTAAATAAAGATTTATAGAACTACTTGTCCAATTGCTGCGCAGTTTGAAAAATAGAATAAGCTTGACAGTTATCAAATTACTTGGGATAATGACCAAATGTTTAAAAAATTCTTTCCTTGATAATCTATGAAAGCAAATACAGACTGTACCCAACCAGTATATTACTCTCTGTGAACTGAGTCTAGGCAGAACAAAAGGTACTTCCTCAGTCTTCAATGAGATCTGCTGTTAATACAACGTAGTCCTGATATTTCATGTTGGGGAGAGAAGAGAGAGAGGCCTAAGAATCTGAGGTCCCCCATGGAGAAGCAGGATGCAAAGCTCAGGCAACAGGTCTTGTCTTCTCAGCATCTGAGCCAAAGACCTGCCACTGGCCCTTGGCTAGGCTGGTAAGCTCACTGGGAACTGGTTTCTGACCTCACCTGCCTGTTCTGCCTTTGACTGTAACAAACCAGCCTGCTGCAGTGTGTGCCCAGGAACTCCTTCTGTGCTGTTTCAGGCCAGGATGGTGCATTGTCAAATTTGACCACTTTTGCTGGGCAGTGGTGACAGAAAGTCTTCTCCACCACAACAAAAGCATGTTAGTGGCAGGGTAATATCTTTGGACTGGAGCAATGTTGTGAGCACCAGTGAGCCACCACAACAAGTGCAATTGTTCTGGCTCAGTAGCACTGATCACCTCTCACCAGTTGCCTCCTTCGCCGCTGCTGAAGGCATTCACATTCCCAAGATGAGCTTTTGGAATGAACCACAGAAGTTCCTCACCCAATTCAATGCAAAATCAGCTGGGTTTTCCCTTCCTTAGCATTAGGTGGGTTTACATCTGTCAGAGTGTTTGGCCTGTAAGGTGGGTGCAGGTTTTACCCTTTCCCTCTTCAAAGGACAGTAGAAAAGAGAACAGCCCATCTTACATTGCTACAGCTGTGTCCACTTTAATTCCTTCTTCCTACTTACCCCCAGAAAGTCAAGAGTCCCCTGCTATCTTTTTCGGCTTCATTTTTCTGTGCTTCAAAATCAGGATTGTTTATGCTTGCTCCACAGGACTGCAGAAAACTCTATAACAGTGCAATGCTCTTACATCTCATATCCAGCATGCTCTCACACTGTAAGCTGCTTGTGAAGAGAAGAATAGTCTTCCCAATCTCCAAATTTATTACTTAGCTGGAACACAATCTTTTATTCTACTTCCAAACAAAGTGCAGTGATCAGAAGCACTTCTTGTGTGATAGCATTAAAGAATTTTGCAGATCAAAGCCTGTCTGAAGTGATGGAGATGGTGACTACCCGCTCCTCTAGATCCAACTTAAAAATAAAAGCTGTGTGTATAATGAAAACCAAATTGTCTGCGTCTCTGCCAAAGAAATAAGAAAACCCAGAGTGGCATTTCCTTACTCCGGACCTGTGGCAGCTGGCCTCTCTTGTAATATGGAAAGTCAGTGGTGGGTAATATCAGAGTCATGAAAACCAGTTTTAGTCAGCAGTGAGTGGGTGTGTACACTGTTTCAGAAAGAGAAGTTTGCTGTTGGGCTTTTTACAGCTGTTGGGTGTTTAGGACCAACAGTAACATTGTGAGCTTAAACCTCAAACAACCCTAAACTTGCTGTGGGTGTCAAGAAGACCTTTCTTCCTGCTGCCTTTCTTGGTTAGCAGCAGCACCAAGCAGTCCTGGAGCAAAGATGGTAGCTAATGACATCAGTACTCACTTATGGCACAAGAGCTGATTTCCATTCAGCTCTGACACTTGTTGCTCATTCAGAAATGTCAGTGCAAACCTGTGAAGCCAGCTATGAGTACAGAGAAGTTAATCTAATGCTCCCCTGTACAGGAGGAAAAGACCCCTCCTTTTTTATATCCATGTCATCAGAGTTGAAGCCTGTGCAGCAAAGCTGGTGGTATCTGCTTCCTTGTTTTAGTAGAAATGTTCCACATGTGGCTTTTATATGCAAGGTTTTTTGTTTATTTTGGTTTTTTTGGGTTTGGTGGGGTTTTTTGTTTTGTTTTTGGTGGTTTTGTTTGTTTGTTTGTTTTTGGGTTTTTGTGGTTTTTTTTGTTTTTTTTTTTATAGTTTCCCCTGTGGGTTCATGGCTTTTATACTGTTGGTCTTACAGGCTAGTGATCATCAGTGTGAAATATTAACAGCAAATTTTGAGATTTTGGATTTTAGGGAGGTTCAAGCGCAATTTAAATAAACCAAAAGTCTGAATTTGAAAACTCAGTTCCTCTCTGATTTCGATACATTCCTGTCAGACATAGTTTACATTTGACCCCTGTGTGCCAAGTCAATGAACTCAATCCGATCTGCCTGAATTGGGGAAATCTTCACTGTTAATCAAAGTCCTTTTGATGCCTTGAGAGGGTACCTGGAAGAGGCTAGACAGAGTTAAAGGAATAAAGTAGGTATTTACTAAAAGGCCTTCGAAAAATACACCCTGGCCAGTACAAGAGTCTGGCCAAGGCTGTATCCAAGACGGATGGTGCGTCATGAGTTTTCACACTTTTATAAGTTTTGGTCCATTTGCATATTGGGGTTAATTGCTCAATTACAGCTTCAGGTAATGAAATCCCATCCTCCCGGTTTGCTCTTTTCAGTTTGCTGCTGTTTACATTTTTTGGGCCTGGAGCTGTTACAGTGCCCTTGGTTCTCAGACTGGAAAAGGATTCCTCTGTCTAACTAAACTGTGAAGAGAACAGCTCCAGCAGTGCATGAGCCTGGGTCTCCCAGACCTATCTAAATGTATACAACCTATGAGACAGCAGTCTAGGACAAAATACATGCAGGCTGGCACTAAATGGCATTCTAGGAAAAACAGAATACCTAACACATAACTCATAGGAGGCTTTGCAAACAGCACAATGCTACTTAAATCATCAGACCACTGTTATCTTCATTTCTGAATGCTGCAAATTACTTTCATCGTCCATTCTCCACTCACTATAGGAGAAAGAAGTTTGAGCCAAGCTTAAAGAGACAGTTCACTTCTAAAAACCTTGGTGGGCTGACTGCAGATCACTTTGGCAAGAGATTTTTAAACAGTCTTAAATTTGTCTTGGCCCTTTGTGCATCAGCTTTTGGCCAACTTCCAATAGTAAATGAGGATTTCTTCACTTTCTGTCCCAACTGCTGTGAAATTTTGCTGTAAAATGAAATAAAATTGCAGAAATCCATCCAAAAGGTGGTTGAAAGGAATACAGACTCCTGCACAGAAAAGGAAAAAGTTTTTTCCACACTACGGAAGAAAAAAGGACACATGAAACTATTCAGCCCCAAACTGGCTTATGCAGTGCCTGTTGCAGAAAGATAACTAAAGCCATCTTTCTCTGTTTTCTTTCATCTGGTCTGTAGAAACATCATGTGTTTTGCAGGTCTGGAGGGCTGTGGAAGAGAAGCTGGAAAGTGAAAAGAAGCCTCCATAGAACTATTTTTACCAGGCCTATTTCTCTTCTAAGATGGTTGAATGGTCCCCTTCTAATGGAAGGAGAGGGAAGGAAGGAGTAAAACTGAAGAGAGGAGAAATGGAAGATCTTTGCATAGAAAACACTGTTAATCTTAAACTGACAAAATCTTATCCATGTCAATGGAGACAAGTACAGCCATTTTTCCATGCCTATCCTTGAGAACTTTTCTTATTATCTCTATTTTCACTTCCTTTCTTTCTTTTTTCCCCTGCAGTACAAGAGGCAAAATCATGATCAGAGCTGTAAGGTAGGCTTATAATATTTTGAAGGAAAAGATGACATGCATAAGCACATTTCTTTCATTAAAAGGTTTGATTGCATTTACTTACATGAAATTGGGCTTTGAGAAACTGCTGGATTCCATTAAGTCACATGCTATTTTTATGTAAAAATTTCAGTACCATTCTTTGGGAGGAGTCTGTTTACATACAACATTAGACATCATTTTTCTGTATGTACTATGTATCTGACTGTGCTGCTCATATATGCAGTAAAGTATCTTATAGCAAAAAGCAGCTTCACTGGACACTGTGGGACTTCCTGGAAGAAAAATTCCTAAGGTGTGCATGCATGTGCAAGTGTTTGCGTGTGTGTGTGTACACAAAAATTTAGGAGTGAATAAGCCAGTTTGTGAACTGGCTTGTTCAACTTACATCTCACCATCTTACCTCCTTTGATAGCCAGCTACACTCTGAGTAGATATTTTGGCTTCAGAAGAACTCCTCTGAGACTTCTTACCAGAAACAGCATGGGTAGGTCAAGTGTTTTCAGCTGAATTTGGAAAAAAAAAAAAATCCAAGCTCCCAAAACAATCAGTATATCCTTGTAGAAACTAGAAAGATCCTGCAAAGAAACAAGCACGCCATATGTACGCACATGTCTGGCTGTGGTGTTCGTCCAACAACATCTTAAGCAGCTCTACATCACATATGGTACCAGAACAGCTGACCTGCTGCAGATATCTTGTGATACAGAAGAAAAATCAGTATGATTTTCTGTGTCACCATGCCAGCTGGCAGTGTCATGTTTGCAGAGTTCACATATGACTGCAATTTTCTGTAATGACAGTCCTTTCCTACCGTGAATATGATTTAGAAATTATTCTAGCTGCAGTAAACTCATTTAGGGAAATTTGAGGGGCACTGGCAGAAGCATGGGCACATCTGCCACAGCCAGTGGCCTCCCTCCATGTGGAGGGGCAATCAAAATCAGACTCCTCAGCATTGCAATCCTTGTGATACATTAGCAGGTTAGTAGAAGTCTATGCACTCACTGAGATCTAATATTAAAGAATCTCTGGCTTTAATGAGTTGACTAGTCAAGAGATTTTAACTCACCCAGTAATATCAGCTAGCAAAGCTTGCTTACTTGTGTTACATACCTTAGACATACCTGTGCAGGGCCTGCTCTCTTCCCACTGTTCATTTTGGGATTGCATCTACTCCATAGTAAAGGGAAAAATTATCTCATGTGATAGACCAGTATATTTTGGGCTCACACATTAGATAATCTGACTTTAAGACATGACATGTATGGACTCCCCTACAGAGTTATTTTTCAGTGAATCTTGGCCATACACACACACAAACATGCACCACTAGGAGGAAACAAATTCCAGATCCTTTAAGAGAAACATTGCTGACAGCAGGTACTAGAGAAAAGGCATTAACAACACATTCACTTTGATCATGTTGATGGTTCAATCTCTCTTATCTCATGGAAATTCTAGTACAGTTCTTTCTAGAGCAACATAGTTAGCAAGGCACCCTTAGGTATGAGCTGCCACGGCCACACAGCAACTGGAACAAGTGGACACATCAGAAACACGTCTCTACTGATACAAGAACTCTGCCAACAGAAGAGGTCTGAGGGAGAGGGGCAGAACCAAAGTACAAAAGCACATGAATTGTCATTTCAAAAAGCAAAAGCACAAATTCTGTATAATGAATGCCATTAACAGTGAAGAAAGTGCATTTTCAGTGATGCAAAACAATACATAAAGATCTGTTTGTGAATGGAAATAGTAATATCAGCACTTTTTAGAACAGCCTGTCCAAAAAATATTTTGGCTGCAGTACAGGTAGAAAGTCCTATGGTATGGCATATACATACAGACCAACAGCAATAAACCACATAAAAGTACACACTGCAAATCAAAGAGGGGTGGGAAGGTCAGAGGCAACAAGGGGCTTTGATTTTGTGCACCTTCCAGTGCAAAGACACGTACACAACTAAAGACACCAGTACAAATGAGAATACCATTACTGAGAATATCAGCATGAAATGGCTAGAGCTGTATATTACAGATTTCAAAGCCAAAGAAATCCTTTGCATAGCGGTGAGAATTGTATAAGTTCTTGGGCCTGCCTTCTGGATTGCTGTAGATCTTTGCTAAAATGCTGTTGAAGACATTTGGATACAAAGCCCATATTTAAAACCCCAATTTTTTAAATAGACAACTGGAGAAATAAATTGGTGGTCTGAATGCTCTGGAAAATTCTATTACACTGATTGCAAATCCTTTCCTACATATAACAGCCAGCTCCCTTACAGTGTGTGTGATAGTGAGGGACAATTGTGTTGTTACTAGAAAACAAAGTTCATTCCTTCAGCAACATTTTAAAGATACATAAGTCTGTCACTTACAATGTAAAGAAAAAAATCACCTAGTGGAAGTGTACTCTGAGTTTGAGGAATGATATGCAGAGGTTTTGAAGGGAATTATTCTCCTCTACTCCTTCTGCCTCCAGCAGAGGGTCTGAGTCAGGCCAATTTTCTAGCCTCCAGGTGGCCTGCTCTGTTACATACGCAAGTAAGATCTGAGTGATTCCTTTCTGTATGCTTCTACCCTGCCATGCTCCTCCATAAAAAGGTCTGGTAAGATTATGGCTGTATGTCCTGGCATGAGGGAGAATGATGCTTTTTGTCAATAAGTACCAGACATCTGATTCCTAGTGACATCCCCATTTCAATGGGCAGCTGACTGTGTCTCCAGGGACTTACTAAGACATGCAATAAAGAGAGACTAGTTCAGAGTGGAAGTAAGAATAACATATATCTGCATTAAGACTTCAGACAGGGTATGGAGGAGTAAAATTATTAAAACCTATTTCAGAAACAGGCTTACAAAGCTCACCGCTTCCATTGGTGACACTAGGATTAATAGGAAGGTTAAGTTATGCTTAGATAATTTGTGTTTCTTGCACAAGCATGTGTATATGTGTAGATTTCCTTGTCAGAAACAACATAGGGGAACTTGAAAGCCCAAAGGAGCTTTTCTCCCTACAGCAAATAAGTGAATAAATCCTTTACTGTGGTTCAATAACCACAGTTATGGGGACTAGAAAAATCACCACAGCATTTGAAAAGAATATTTAAACAGTGACAGTGGCAATTTTCTAAAGTTAGGCTTTCCAACTAGCCGTCTGCAGACCAAAATCACCAGTTTCGATACTTTTAGGCATCAGAACCAATGTCTAAAATTAGACTGACACAGAAAATCTTGACAAAATGGACTTGTCCTTGACCTATTCATTTATTTCAAAAACCTTCTGTTCATTCAACTTACATACATCAGGGAATGTCGTTGGTATTTGATCCTTTTTCTGTGATTCAACAATGTGGTCTATGTCAAAGGCAACCAAAGAAACTGAAAGGAACTAAAGAAACACCTTCACTGACTAATCAAGGGAAATGCTTTCGGAGTTACATACTTCAAACAAAAGTGCATCACAATTTCTCAGAACAAAACTGCTTAACTTCACCATAAAGGTAATTTAAACAAGTGTTTTTGCAGTCAACAGTGACTGAAGTTAAGAACCACATTTTTTTACAATTCTCTCATATTACCCTTTCCCCAGCATTAGGCATTCAAAGATGCTCAGCTGCTCAGGCATTTAAAAGGTCAATTTGCAAGGTATTTTGGTTTGCTAATTTCCACAGTTAGATAGAATATTAAACCATGTTCCAAATTTACCATGAATAATGTCTAATTTTTCTAGTGCTGAGGAAGCTAATGGAGTGCAATTTCTAAATTAGGGCAAACAGTCAAATTTATAGAACCCTTGATTTTTCACTTGAACACATAGAATTTTGTCTCTATCCAAACTGTATGAATTTTCTTCAAGATTTTCTGTCCTTGTATCTTTTCCAGCAATAACTTTGCAATAATGTCTGAGAAAGTTCTGATGAATTGTTGATTTGCTTAAGTCTTCATGTCTTGTGGGATAGACCTAGAAAGGACCAGAAGTTTAGATAGAGCAAATTATTCTGAGTGTATTTTTGGCCAAGCAGACAGCCACAATGGTATGATAAACGGGGATTTATGGCTCTAATGCCTGCTCACTCCAATATTCGCAAGCCTGAACTGTTACCAATACTACCACACAGGCTATTGCTCAGAACACAGGGCCTCCTGTTTTCTCTCTCTTCAAAAACAAAGTTGTGCAGAGGAAAGAAGAATAAGGTCCTTAAAGGAAGGAAAAAAGTGTGAATTCTCAACATGACTGGAATAGAGCAACAGATCACTACAAATTAAGCACATTAAATTTTCCCTATATTGCCACATATACAATTCACTAGGACAAAAGCCTATACTCTCTCTGAAATCCTTTTTACATTCACATAAGAAGATGTGCACATTAATGGATCCTGGGATGATTTTTGAAATTCCTTTGAACACGCTATGTTTCTCCAGAAGAAGAAGAAAAGTTGCCAGACAAAATCAGGCGGATGTTGAAGAAGCGCCTTTTTACTCCTTCTGACCTAGACATGATGTTTAAAGGTAACATTTATCATCATTACTGCACTGTGTATCCAGCAACAGCCTAATGAAAGGTGCAAAAATTCCAGGATGAAGAACACTGTCTTTCTGAAAGTTCAGAGCCTGGACAGCATCCATACTTCTTTCACTCTGCGAGAAGGAACAAGCCAGGCTCTGTGCATGTCATTCAGATGGCAAATAATACCAAGTGAAGTGATGGCAACACCAGAGTCGCAATGCCATGAGTCAGGATTTTGGGCACCATTGTGATCATACCTTGATGCAATATTTCCCTACGAGATGCAGCTTGTTGCCAGAGTGCAAGTAAACTTCATAACTGACTGCCACGAGTCAGTCCAGGAGCAGGGAATTAGCAAGTGGCTCAGGCACTCTAGTCTAGGAGAAGAGTAAAAAAGGAGTGTGGCTGCAGCACTGGGAGCAACGGTGCTTGTTCTCCTGCCTTGAGTGAAAATAAACAAGTCCATTGTTATCTGACTTTGCCAAACCTCAAAGTATAACGCTAGAAGGAAAAATAAGCTTTACAGAATTGAGCATATACAAGTCTTCCCTTCATAAATTGTATGTTAGAGTAGCTGAATCTACCAAAGTGTTTACAGTATGCTATATATATAATGGCACATATAAGCTTTGTAAAGGGTTTGGAACATTTCAGAAATGTCTCTGGTGCTGAAAAAGGCTAATGTATTACAAATCATATAATATTTTAATTCAGAAAAAATATGTTTAGGAATTTTGACCTAGCATTAGGGTTAGGAAACTGAACGAGGATGCCATGAAGCATGACTGACAAATCAGTCAAGCTAGTCTGCTTCAGATACATTTTGTGCAAGGCATTATCACTGCGATCAGTCACAAAAAATGCATATTTAGTTTTTTTACATTAAATACTACACCTGTGAACCTATGTAAAAGATATACAAAATATAAATGTCATTGGGACTGTATATTTCAAACTTTTTAAAATAAACACAAAGTATATATATATATATATATGTAGGCATATAGGTTGTAATTTCAATGTCAACACTAGCACAGTTTGTCTCTTCTAACTACAGGCCAGTATACTTCCTAGTCCAACACATGCACCTACAAACACATGATCATGCATACAGCTTTACGTTCTGCTGTTTGCAGAAAAGTCAGAATATACAGCACTATACATTGTTTCAACTCAAAATTGATCGACAAATTAAGAAAGATGCCATTGAAAAGAAATGCCTTGTGAACTATTAAAAAAAAAAAACCCAAAACAGAGAAAACCAGGGATATCTCTATTTCATTCCAATAAAAACACTGAAGACCGTGGTGATGATGACCTAAGATTCAGAATGCTTTGTCCGGCATGTGGTGGGGGTCACCCTTGGACAAAACACAACAGTGTGGAACTGGTTGCTACGACACATACCAAACACAGTTATAGTGAGAGCTTTCATAACACCATCCAACCCAGCTCTGGGTTCAGACTACTGAGGTCTCTGACCGAAAGGAGACAGAGTTGTACACTGCTCTTCTCACAGCAGGCGGTGCTGATGGGGATCTGGATGCCCATCTGGAAGGTAGGCGTCGATTTGCTGGCCGAGCAGGACGGGAGAAGCCCTTCTCACTTGAACATTTCACTGGCACACATATCTAGAACACAAAGGCAAGTCCTTGCTTTAACAAGTTACAGCTTTTGTGGAATGCAGCGGGAATGCAGGAGGACATTTGCGGTGACCTCAGAACAGGTGGTTGGAAGCTATTAAAAGGAGCGCAGCAATGCACAGAATGCAAAAGAACAGCTATTTCTATGTACAGGGATTCTCACATCAGTTGTGGTTTAAAACACATGAAGACAAGCGTCAGACACAAGGAAATGTATAAAATGATAGCGCAAGACAAAATTGACATTTCCTCTTATCTTTTAGTTTCTGTAAGTTTTTTCGTCAATGAATGCCGTAAAATATCCTAAGTGTAGAACTCAGAATACCATCTGATCTTACTGGAGTAGGATCTACATGCTTCTCAGGTATTATTTGATAGATCCTATTTCAGGAAACTCTGTTTCCATTAGTTCAGTGTGAGGCTGTTTAACTTGGTAACTAATTCAGAACGGTTATGTGTTAATACAGTGTCATGTCTACCAGCAGAGCCATAGAGATGCAGAGGAAACTCAACAGATTTTGATCATAGCGACATTGATGTTAATTTAAAATAATGAAAATAAACCCAGTGCCTCAAGCCACATGTAGTTCTTTACATCTCTGTGACATTAATTCTTCTGGACATAAAATGGTAACTCCTGGTCAGGCAGTATTCTACATTTAGTTTCTACAGATAGAAATGACAATATGAAATGTGAGCCTGTGAAAAAAGTCATTATTCCTTTCCTCCATATCAATTGATGAAAATTTGTTTGCCTGTCAAAAGTTTTTTGGATGAAAAAGAAATCAGAAGCTTCAGGGCTTTTTTATTTCTGTGCTGAAGGAAAGATGTGCCTGTTAAGTAAGACATTGTATCACAGCAAGGCTGCCAGAAAGACATGCAGAAGAAAATCTGCATGGTCAGATTCTCAGCTGCTTATATCTATATAGCTCTGCTGAAGTCTGTGAATTTGTGCCAGTTTAAGTCATACCAGCTGACAGCCTGAACCCATTTAAGTTTCCCAGCTCAAAACACACCTGCCTTATCTTTTTTGAGATTCCAAGAGGCATATCTCTTTGTGTCCTTTGTGGACTTTTACTGAACCTGCAACTTACAGTGTGTTTTCCAAACCATCTGTTTGTCTTTTCCTTAAGAAAGAATGTTGACAAAGGCAGTATTTCTAAACTTCTGAAAATAAACTTCAGACAAATATAAATTAATTAGTCATGCCATGTTCTTCTGTTTCTGTGAGCCTATGCTTGAATATATCGGAGAAGCTGGAACTGAGACATGAGTAAAAGAAGGTTACTTTATTAGTGGAAGCTTTATGGAGTCACAAAACTCCTTAGTATATGCAGTTCCAAGGAAATCCTGATCCAAGCAGCACCCTGGATACTGAAAAATGTTATCTAAGACCTCTAGGGTTTGGGGCATGGCCAAGTCTGCTTAAGCCCTATGGGAAGTCTTATGACATAACACATGAGCTAAAGGAAGGAGAGAGGGTGTTAAAACCTGGTTGAAGCTCTCACTAGTTCAATCTTAGCATAACTGCACTGTAGTAAAAAATTAGCTTCCCAGAACACCAGCAGGGATAAGAATCTGGCACATATCCACTGCTCATTCTTTCTTACATGCTTCTGCCCTCTCACAACTCTTAATCTGCAGAGGAAATGCTCCTGATTCATACAGATCCTGGCCTAAAGTATCTATTTAGTTACAATATAATGTTAGTCTGCCCCATTTAAGAGTCTGAGGCTTGCTATGAAATGGAATTGTTTTGCTCTTGTCATTCTTATGAACCTTACCTCTGGTAACTTCTGTCTCTCTTTTCCTTGCTTGAGTTGCTGCCCAATATGCCTGGCTGAATTCCTCGGAAAGTCTTGTTTTTCTTGCTCAATCTGGAG
>JAYDZK010000169.1:60397482-60432887 GCA_034509185.1 Euphonia xanthogaster | reverse complement strand
AAGAAAGAAAGAAAGAAAGAAAGAAAGAAAGAAAGAAAGAAAGAAAGAAAGAAAGAAAGAAAGAAAGAAAGAAATGATTCAAGTGCACACAATGCTGTCATCCCGTTCTGTTAATATATCTCTGCTTGCACTGAAAAAACTAACTGAACTTTAAGAATAAAGACCATATATAACATATATGAACTTCACATTACATGCAAATAACATTAAGAGAGATGTTTAAATAACTGCTTGCCACATCAGAAATTTGCCTTCTTTTTTAATTTTAACTGTTCAAAAACATTGATTTGAAATAAACTACAACCATACCTTTCATGGAATAAGAAATCCCTTAGGAGTTTTTCAGTCCATTTCCAGGCAGCAGAGAAAGCAATGAAACACACAGCTAGCAGGGATCCTGTTCTGTGAATCCTGATATTTAAAAGAAGTAAGAAAGCTAAGCAAGACACAACCTTTCAACTGGAGCAGCATTTGCAACTCTCTTTGAATAAATGCTCAACTTTTGCAAACTAGAAAACAGTTCCGTCCAGCATCATCCCCGCAGCTGGCTTCCACATGACGTCAGTGCATGGAGGATGGTTTTAAAGCCATCTCTTCCAACCCCCAGCTTTGTAACTTTATATCTCCTCATATTTTGTGTAAACAATTCCAAGTCCGGGACATTTTTAGCTTTTATAGTGCAGTCCAGTCTTTAAAGCTTTCTGAAGCAGCTAGTGTTAATATCAAAGCTGTGACAATAGGCAATTTTAGGTTTCTTTTATTGTTGTCTATGCTGTAAAGGAAGATTTTTGCTGTCTTCCAGACCCAGTTTTCAGGGTTATATTTTTTAGTATGATCATTTTGAGCTTTGCAACTTGATCCTCCTCAACTGTTTTGTAAAAGGAGTTTTGTTTAAAGCAGTGGTTTTGTTGGTTAACAGCTATTCTAAAGAGCTAAAAGCAAACCACTCCTCCCTAAATTCCCTTTCTGTATTCTAAATATGCTCTCAGTTATGAAATGCAGAATTATTGGGCACTGTGTAATCCTACTGTCTTGCATTCTGGGAATGGCAGTAACGGTTTCTTTGGGATATACCCAAATATTCCTGATACTTTATAGTGTTTCTGGATCAGATTCTACAGTCTGTTAATTCACTTTGTATCTCAGCAAAGCAAAACACTTGAAATTGGATGAAGACTCTCCCTTGAAAAGGGAAACTCATCTCTGGCACAAGGCTGGTAAAGAAGGTCCAAAAACACCTTGGGCTGGATATAAATCCCTAGGAGTGTCCACAGCAAGTGTTGGCATGGGATGAGGAAAGGGAGCGTGACAAAAGCAATCCAGCAAGCGGAAGTCCACAGGAGACCCTGAAGCCAGAGCAGCAAAATTCAGCTGCTCCCCCTGCTGAGCCACAGGCAGGAGGAGCCCAGCTCGCTCCTCAGGTCTCTGACCACCACAGTTAACTCTCCCTCTGCGCCATGGGTTAAACTGCTCCCATTTCTTGGCAGCCCGAGAGAGACCCCCGAGGAAAGCCGCACATGCAACGCCCTGCTGGGTACTCGTGCTTGGGTGTGTCTGCAGACAGCAGGCAAATTCACCTTTCAGGGAACATTTTGCCCTATGTGTGCCTGGAGAAGGGCCACAAAATACTTGATTGAGGCAGCACGAAACTGGACAAATTGTGCTGTCAGATGGATGTCTTGGAATGCCCTAAGCAGGAACATATTTTTGTAGGCAGTGCAGCTGATGACAAGAGGATCAGCGAGAAAAAAGGCATGATATGAGGATTCACACATCCTTTGCTTAGTCAGCACTCTCCTCATTAGAATAGTAAGTTTTTATCTGAAAAAATCCATTATAAAATCCAGTATAAAAATTTTAACTCTGGGTGCATTTCATAGTAAATACCAAACCAGGTTTCAGGGAAAACACATTTTTTTCTCCTTATATGGTCTAGCTGTAAGTCTCAGTGAATACATTAATTGGATGCTTATTCTGCTCACATGTAACTTAAATAATGGGACTTGGGCTATTTGTGAAAATTGTAAAGATAATCTAAAAATTGAACAAATATACCCCAAGTACACAACTGAATGTTTCTGAATAAAATCCCCAGACTCTAAACTCTGAGGATTTAAATCTAAAGAAACAGTGTGACTTTCTTTTGTGAGGTTAGGTCTCAAGTGCCAGCTGACATGGCTGGGAGTGAACCCGGAGTGCTTGGGAGCAGAACCGAGCCCACAGCTGCAGGCCAGGCATCAGCACACTGCCTCCTCCCTGAAGCCAGCACAGCTGCACTACTGCACATGAAGGTAGACTCTTCAAACATGTTTTTTTACTCTTATCCATCAACAGAGGCTATTATTCTTGTGTCTTTAACATTGCTAACTCCATGCCTCTTGTCTTGCTACGTGGACTCTTTGAAGTAAAAATAAATAAAACAATGGGCTAAATCCCAGGCTTGCGTTCTCAGTCAGGCAGAAGCCTACATTTCTGTTAGTGTGAGGAATTAGAAATGTGTAAGACTCAGGGGCTCATTAGGAAACAAGCACTGGACACACCTCATAGGTCTAAGGAACACATTAAATTCATCCTTATATGGAAAAGATGAGACAAAGAAAACATGAAGTGAGTTGTAAAAACATGGGATCATTGTTCTATATATACCCTTAAGTGCAGCAGTAGAGAATTCTGCTTTTGAGGACAAGAAATTATTCAAGAGAGACTGTCCCTACTGTCCCTCCTCCAGCATCAGCAGGCAAAGCAGCAAACGTGGCTTCTTGGTATCTGGCACAGATAAAATAAGCAGGAAAACTAGTGTAGGCTTATTACATCCAACATATTGCTTCCACAGGAAAAGTATATTTTGTCCATATCTGGTACCATTAATGCTTGGGTCAAAAGTCAGCACCTCAATTTAAAAAAGGTGCAATGGCATTTTAAACAAGACCTCTGCTAAATTTCTCTTCATCATGCAAGATGGAGACAAAACAGCATGAGTTTCAGCATGACCTATAATCCATCATATACTCAGGGCAGTGGCTAATAAAAATCTACTGAAGACTACTTCAGGGCATCTTTGGCTGTGCTGCACCAGCTTGGTTATGGCACACCCATTCTGCTCTGGCCACAAAAGCTAGTGACAAGAAGGAAGAAGAGCACTGCTGCCACTGCAATCAACCCAAGCTCACCATTAGATGCCTGAATGATGTACACCTTGATAATCCTGGTATATACACCTCAGGAGTGGCCATATACAACGGGAAATGGGCAGAAGGGAATACAAACTCTGTCTCCTCTTACTGTTGTGTGCTTCTGCAATAGGATATAACTCAGTGGAGAAGCAGAGCCAGATAAGTGTTATGTCATGTCACTGCTCCAAGGTTACATTGGAAATCGGTGGCAGATACTTTAGATGTTTACTTTAAATAGAGCCAGCGTAATTTTCCCCATAGGCAACTGCATGTGTAATGGCAAAAGTTGGATTTGAATATCACTTCCCCTGGCATTAAATCAGAGACAGAAATGTAAGCCAATGGGAACTACGTCCCTGATACTGATGCCTTTAGAAGTCTCCTACTCACCTATCAGATTCTGGGGTGACTAAGGAGAAGGGCATGTAATACCCTGAAGCTCTGCTTGTTTTTGTAAACAACTCCTGAAGTTCATGTGCAGTTCATCTCTTTTTATAACACATATCTGGACAGCCATGTTTTTGGCAATTTTCTATTTTCCGACTGCCAGGCATATTTCTGCACTATAGCACCTGCTCTCTCCTAGTTTTGATTCTGAAGCACTGGTGACATGTGTCAGCAGACACTTATTCTATCTCTCAACTGGAGCTCCAGGCATGGATATTTTTGGTGGAAAAGTATGAAGTATTTCCGAGGCTGGAGAAAATGGTCATTCTAACATAATGGGAATTTTCAGTAGCAGTAAAAGAGAATACCTCTACAGGGATGTTGTCAGAGCATTCAGAGCCAGCTCTAAACAGGAAACAAATTTAATTGAATTTTTCTGGTAGCATTAAAGGAAAAAATGCACCTATTCCCTAAATTACATAAAAATTCACTGGAGATAGTGCCAATTTCCACAAGTGAAAAAATATCACAATTAGATCTACAGAAGCAAGATCTTTTCCTTTTGAAAGAATACAGAATAAATCCCCTGGGAACACAGGAAACAGAAATTTAATATTTCAGGGAAGTGCTAAATGAAGGCAATTTCACGGTTCAAATTCAATGGCTTTTTTCCCCTGGAACATTAATACTTCACCAGAATATTCCAAAATGGGAACTGTGAATCTGCTAAATGAGATTTCAACTGATAGGTAACCTGGCATATCCAGCTCCTTGCCACATGCAAACAAAACCTGTATCCTTCTTACTGTTTGTCTTCAGAACTCCGAGCTGTGCAGCCGGCGGAATCAGTGAATCAGCGGTGTTCTGTCTGTCTCTGCCCTGCCTGACTCCAATGCACTCCTGCTAGAGGATGATGATGTGTTCAGCTGCATTTGCTCACTCAGCTGCGAGATGGCCTTCACCCATCAGGCCAGTTAGTGAGTGGGGAGAATCTGCTCTCTTTCTTGGCAAGTATAATTACTGCATTTCGTAATATCAAGTTATTTCAATTTAGCAAGACATAGAACACTTATTTCTTTGGCTAGATCTTATCTTCTGGCTATGGATAAATGGTCATACTCATTCTATTAGCTTTCTCAGCATCTTTTAGAGTTGTGCAATATCTGGCATGAAACATATCAGCAGCTCAAATCACTCCCTTCAACCTGAATGCAAAAGCACAAGAAATACACAACTCATTTCTAACTGAGATTTCTCTGTGAGGCTCCTCACCATTCTCTTTGCTCATGAGAGATTCAAAGACTGTGTGGAGCTTCTAAAATAATTTTGTATGCTTTAGTGTGCTTTAATTTCAGACTGCTGCTTGTGCAATAGCTCCCTAAATGTCCCAAAAGGTCTCAGCTTTGATTTTGCTTTGTTGATGCCTGACGGAAAGCTCCAGCTTTTATGCAAGAAAAAATACAGAGACAAATCAATGGGGTTGTAATTGCCAGTGCTGTGCAGAGATTATCCCCACCTCTCATCCCAGTAATTCATTCTTACCTTTTCTGATTTCTGAGAAAGAAACAAATCTTTCCCAATTAATTTCCAAGATTTATTCAATGTATGAATTCAGTGTATTACTACGTTAGAGTGTTACTGATACACTCTCTGTAAATCAAACCTTCTCCACTCATTTTTATTACATATAACACCAAGAAAGGTTTAATCAAGTGTGGGTTAAAGAAGCCCAGAACTTCAGATCTCAGATTAAGTACGACTTTTTCTCTCTGGAAGTTGAATCAGTAACATTTAAGAAAACACAAATGATTGGTTTTTCCTCCACAACAGATACTAAAGCAGAAAGAAACTAAAAAAGTCAGTCTTGTGCTAAGATTTAGTATGACAAGTTTAAGCCTAAAATTGTTGCAGTTTTCATGTCCAAATTGCAAATCCATAGGGAAAAAACTCCTAGTATTTCCAGCAGCTACTGAAAAATAAAAAGGCCTTTGTCAGTTACAGAAATTCACTGTGAATTATGGCTTGATCATATCTTGTCATAATAGTTTTTTATATGTGGAACTTAATTTTAGGTAACTGCATAAATCAGAGCATCTTAGAATCTCCTCAGAATTACTTTGGGCCTGACTTTATCCTTAACTGGGAAAGCAGTCAAAGCTATCTATTAATCTCACATATATTGATTATAATTTCCTTTAGACATCTCATTAACTATAAAATGGATAATGATGACAACACCCCCTGGTAGGAGTAAGTATTTGGATTAAATCAAGGAGTTGAATGATTTAGCTGATCAAGGTTACTGCACCTGCAGAATGTGTTGAGGGAAAGCTAGACAAAGAAAAAATATTGTATTTTTTAATAATTAATATTTTTACTATTTTTTCATTCTCATAACAAAAATTTTATTGCCCCATCTCTTGCCGCTCTCTGAGGATTTCCCCTCAAAATGGTGTCTCAACTATTTCAAGTAGCAAAGCACAACCTAGGCATGGAGATGAACTGTTCTCACTGGGGAATGAATTAAGTGAACAGAGAGCTAACATGATAAATCAAAGGGAATCCTTACCACTAGCTAGAAAAACAGCTGCTTTATTTATTACTACTCTTAACTACTACATTATTCAACATGGAAACTGCAGAAAAAGAAGCGCCATTAATACACATACTCGTTCACCTCTTGAGAATTCATATTTGTGGGACTCAGTGGTTTCAGCATGGGTTGAATGAAACAGAAAGGTGAGCTTCATTGGGCATTTCAGATGAGGTTTTCATAGTGGGAGATCTACTGCTTGTAGGAACTGCTGTTAAGTGTGAAAGAAAGAAATGAAACCTGCACTCTTACTTCAGTCTCTCCCAGGCAAGAAAGGAATATTCAGTGACTATTAATGCACACCCATGCAGAGAAGCTTCCCTCACTATGGTCACTGGCTACCAATGGCATGGTTAGACAGGGGTCACTCAGCAAACCAAGAGCTGCCATGTCCATTCAAAACTCCTGCTGAAATCTGGGGAGAGAATGTAGAGCCCTGGTGGCCACAGACTGGGAAATGTTACCTGACAAACTTGACACCAGCCAAGGTGGCTTACACCACTCCCACCTGTCCAAATCACAGTAGCATGGCTATTTCTCTAGAGCACAGAGAGAATGCAGCCAGCCTATATCTCTCAGAAGACTCCTCAGCTACTCTGATACCTTCTCCTCATACTTCTCATTCTCAGAGGATCTAGCTCCTGGCCACCATTCCAGATATAGTGCTCTATATAACAACTATTTTGACTGGGGCCTAATGCACATAATACAGTGCTGAAAAACATTATCATCACTATTATGCAAAATATACATACAAGCTCTGATATAAAACTGCAGAATACACACACAATGTGGCCTTACTATTCATATGTGGGTAGAATGCAAATTCTTTTTCTAGGAGTGGGAAGAGGAAAGTAACAGAGTCCTCACACCCACTCTTCATTTTTCTGTTTTGTTTATGATTTGGTGCAAATTAAGGAATATTAAATTGATTCCTCAGGAAATTTTTATTCAAAAATTATAAAACCAGACAGAGTGAAAAACTCCATCTTCTGTTTGCTTACCTGGAATACCACAATGAGCAGGTTTCCTATTCAACTGGGTGACTTTTTGGTATGTTTTTTTGCAGTTCTTTTGGTTTGGCTTTGGTTTTGGCAAACAAGTAGTCTTCAGTGTTTTTACAGCAGTGGCTATTACAGAAATTATGTCTCTTGCACTTCTTATCTTGGAGGGTGGACAAAATAAACAAACTGAAAATAACACTACAATGAACAGTAAATGATGAATGACTTACAGTACAAAAAACAGTGTAAAAAGGAAGACAAGTTTAAATATTGTTGTGTATGAAAGGGATGAAAATAATACAAGGATGAGAATAAGTAAAATGATAGGCTGGAACATCTGGGAAAGTAAATACAAAGACAAAGAGAACAGTCAATTAATGGAATAGCAAGTCCAAAGTTTCAACAAAATAAATAGTGAATCAGAATATGCTTGTGGAGGGACCAAGTGCCCATTTCCCATTTACTTCAGTAGGAGTTCTGCATGGTCAAGCCCTGAAATGTCCAATTGTTAAATGTTCAATTGTTGTTATCTTTCTAGAGAAGGTACTAATTAGTTTGTTTTAGATTTTTGTAGGTCCATGCAGTGCTCTGCCTTAAGATAATGGGAGCTCCACAAGCTCAGAACTACTGCTAGATCAGAAAGTGAGCATGCTAAATGCCGTCTCTGTTTGATTTCATGCAATACATGTATAGTAATTGATTAGCTTTAAACTCACTGCGTCTGTGACTTTCTGATACAAGGAAACAAAAGACTAATTAGTCAGCATAGGAATAAGAATAGCTTTCAGCTTCACCTGGCAACTACTTCGACTGTAAACTAGCAAGACAGCACAAAGTAAATTAACACAGCAAGAGACTTACAAAACATTGGATAACTTCTTTAGCAATAACAAGATATGCCAACTATAGGATTGCATGATAAGATAAGGGTAGGTAATTTTCATTTTTCATGGCAAAAGATCTTGAGTCAGCAAGGAGTTTGCTCCCCAAAACCTCTCTGAAACAATTCTGCACAAAAACAAACCACAACAAAGACGCTTGTTACTGCTGCATGGAAGCAGTGATTAACAGCCCTTCAACAAGATGTAATCTATTACAGCAATTACAATATTCACATTACTGTGTGGCTCTGTGGCTCTATAAAGTAGATTTCCATAGTTTCTTTTAATCTGTGGTTTGCCATATTCTCTACAGTTTTTTTTAATATTTCCTCCTGCTTAAAATTAATAAAATTTGCCTTTTATTCATTTAATAGCAACCCATCCACTAAGAAAACAGACATGTTCATATGTACCAAAAATACCGTTTGCACTGCCTTTAGTGGCAATGAAGGCCCAACTCTGTCAAATGCAATTGCAAAGCCAAAAAGGAGTAAAATGTTCTGTCTCCTAGAGCATAATTTTAATTTTCAGAAGACCAGATTTATTCACTGTTCACAAACAACCCAATTGGTAGAGTATGTTTTCATATGGCCAAATAAGAATTTCAAGTAATATAAGAAACAGTGATTTTTGACCACTGCCTAGAATAAAGAATTTTCTTTTTGTGCCATAGGTCAAATTTGAGGTTTAATTTGCTTGGCAGAGCCTTTTTACCTGTAGGCCGTAATAAGTAAAAGTCTACCTGACTCACTGACAAAGGTTCATCTGCACTTCGATCGTCCGAAGACTTTGGAACTTCAAGTCTGTCGATGAAAGCCTGGAGCTCTTTCCTGAAGGCCTTCATCTGCGCATTGATCCGGTACAGGAGCTCATGCTCACGTATTCTGCTGCCATCATCCTCCTCGTCCATCAGTCCAAAGAGGTCCCCGTTGGCCACATAAATTCTTGCCTCTGTGATGATGGTGCTTGTGTCAGAAATTAGGCGATCTATTGTCTTGCCCAGCCGCTCGGCTTCAGAGCGAATGTCCTTCATCTGCTGCCTGTCAGTGAAGCTTTTCTGCCACCCCGACGGCGTTGGATAAAAAGACCTGGTGGGCGTCAGGCACCGAATGTTGCGCACCTCTTCGGAGTCGCTCTCCCCGCCGATGGGACCTTCCCTTTTGCGGTGAGGGGGGCGGGAATCATCATCGCTCTCCTTTTTTCCCGCATCGCTTTCTGCATCGCTGTCTCTAGGGCTGCCACGGATCCCCAGATGAGAGGCCAAGTCGTAGCGCTGCATGTTGGACATTAGGACTCTGTTCTCATACTGGAGCTGCATGACTTTGCCACTCAGCTCGTTGATCTGCATTCGTGCAGCTTTTAGCTCCTCCTGTAACGCTTCCGTCTTGGCATTGTCATGGTGCCTAGAACTCTCATGGGCCCCAGACTTGTACTTGTATTTGTTCAGCTCAGCTGTTATGCGTTTGTTTTGTTCTTCTAAATCAGCTACATTTCTCCTCAGCAATTCTGTTTCATCTTCTACTAGCTGCAAATGCTGTCGTAATTCTGACAGGGATTCATTCTGCTCTCCCAGGAGTGGGTTAGTGGTCCCTGAGAAATCGTCTCCTCTTAAATCATCAAGCTCTGCTTTCAGTCCTCTATTTTCTACTTCTAGTTCCACTATTTTCCTTCCAAGAATGTTAGCTTCCTCCTCCACAAGCCTCAATCGAAGCTTGAGTTCAGCTTCTCTTGTGGTAGGTGGCCCACCTGCTTCACCTTTTGGCAAGGGACTGTCCAAATCCCCATAAAATGATCTGTATTTTTGCAGCTCATGTTCAAATCTGTCTTTCTCTTTATCAATTTTAGCCATTTTCTTCCGCATCAAGGCTGCTTCTTCTTTGACAAACTGTAGCTGGCATTTCAGGTCTTCATTGTCATCCTTAGGAAAAAAAGCAGTATTTGAAGAAACTCGAAATCAAACAGGAGATCTCCAGTGGGATTGTCTTAACTTACAAGATTATCACAGGTACATGGCTTTAGATACTAAGATATTTTCCTGCAATATTTTTTCACTGATCAGTAAATTAAAAAGAGGGGAAAGTACTATTTTACTTGTGACTAAAATTTGCACAGTCCCCAGAAGTACCTTGGGGGTTGGGAAAAGGGGGGCTTGTAAAAAACCTTATATTTTCTATGCATGCAACATTATCAGACATTGCGGTGTTCAAAAATCCTGAAGTCAGCAGAAATAGAGCCTATAAATCTTGTTTCACTGCTGCTGCCATTTACTTTGCCTAAAATACAGAGTAGGTGAATTCTGGTGGGTTCTGTTGCAGCGCCAAGTTTGTTTAGGTAGTCCTTGAGATTAGTGGTGTCTGACTGCAGATCGGGGATAAGTGCTCTTCCTGTATGTTTCACAGCATACAGGAAAACAAAGGGCAAAGCAAAACGCAAGCCAAGTGCAAATATGTAAACCATGTACCCCATTTCCACAGTTCTCTGAAGTCTCCACATAGGAAAAAAGGCTACAGTTACTTGCAACATACCTCTGTTGGTGTCTGCTGTGACTTTTTTTCTGATTTTGGTAGGTCTTTGCTTCCTCTCCTCTTCAGTGATTGCTGCAATTATAACAAAAGGACATGGACTGAATTTTTCTAAAGGTATACTAAAGATGTATATAATTTGTATATCATTAATTTTAAAACTGAGCAAATCAAATGCAACTATAAAGGAATTAATTTCTTGTAATTTTTGAGATACCAAATACAGAGGAAAGATGCCATAGCCCAAAAATGAAACAGCAATGGCACACAAATAAGGTTTTAGTTTAATCAGTCTGTTACCTTTTTTATTCAACACATTTTGAGACTAGTGCATTACAAATGTTTAACACACGACAAGAGTGTTATCCCAAATGGTAACTTACAGATGGGATAGCTGAGACAAGCAGTAAAACCCAGCTCCCCCATTTGATTTTAACCCTGGTGGGGCCAGGGCACTTCAAAAAAGCCTTAGTCTTAGACTTCGTGGTAGGACAGCTATGCAAAACAGTGTCACTGAGGTCTGTAGCTGACTCCAGTGTGCATCTAAAAGCACCCCTTTCTCCATGTCCCACCCTCAGGCTTCAAGCTTGCAGTGCACTGCAGTCACACTTCCCTAAGTGTACACTAGGGACAAACTCACACATAGCTCTGGTCACTAGGTTTGTTCTGTTTTCAGATCATATTCAAGTAAATGCCATTTAAAACTGCTTGGACTACAAAATTCTAAAGAGAAACAAATCATACCAGCTCAAGAACAGAAACACACAAAACACACAAGCACAGGTCTGCACCACCACACAAGTGAGATTCTTTGGTGTCCTCTCATCTGCTATGTAGCCCAAGAGAGTAGAAAGGGAACTCCTGCTTTCAGAACAGGATGCACTGGGATTGAAGCCAGCTAGTGTATCCAACAAAAATCTTGTAGCTGCTGACAGTAGAAACTTCATTATGGAAAAGCAGCAGCAGTGGAAAACAACTGCCACCATCCCACTGGCAACACTCAATACTGATCATCAAGAAAACAGCAGCAGGAGAGAGGCACACGAATGAGAGAATATGTTAATACATAACACCCCACTTGCAGCTGCTCAGTTTTTGTGGTCCCCAGGTAAACTGTAGGCCCCAAGGCAGGACAGTGACAACCAACACCATCTCCTTCTGAGACTGTGCTCTGGTAGAAACATCCTGTAAGAAACAGTCTTCCCTGCACCAGCCAGGGGAGAATCCATCTCCATCTAAAAGCTGTCCAGTTCAACAGACTGGGAATTAAAATACGTTCATAATCCTCAAGAAACAGAGTACAGTGGGTGGGTATGCTGCACATAATCCTGTGCACCATTTGCCTGCTGGTACTAATCATCTTCTTTCTTCTGCAGATCAAATCTATTAAAAATTCCTACACTCATGGACTGCTCACTAAAAAGGAAAAGTTAATGCCATAGAAAGACTCACATGTAAATCAAATTTTTACGTCTCTTGCGGAAACATTGAATGCTCTCAGTAGACCAAACAATAAAACAAATCAAAGATCACAGCTAGATAGCTGTAAAACACAGGCTTCTAATGGAATCCAGAAAAGACATGAAAATAGTTCAATTAACTCATTTATCCCTTTCAGTATAAACCCAGCAACTTTGGAATCCAGTCTACAAACCAAATGGTTCTTTTCCAGAGTCACCCACAAGTTATCCTGTTATAGAAATGGTACATGGATTTTTGAAAGGGTTGTTTTTTGTTTTCTTTTAGAATTGGCAAGTTTATAAAGCCCTAAACTTCCAAAGGAGTAGGTTCCTCTTCTGTGTTACCATTAATTATACTACTATGTATCACCACTTTGAAAAAACCCTTTTCAAATCAGCTCACACTGCAAACTTTTCTTTGTCCTGTATTTATGCCAATACCACCCACTGTTAATAATATTATTAAATAAATAAATAAATAAGCTATGGCTAAACTATATTTCTGCTTTATTACCTAAGCGCCTTTTGCTCACCTTGTTGAGCTCAGCATTTCTCCAGAACTAATGAAGTTCTGGAATGCTGGGCTGAAACTTCTTTTGTATTCTATGACTATTCAGAAGATAAGGGATATAAGAAAAAGTACTTTTCTAGGTTTAATGTGAAACAAAACCCCCCTGTTTTTCTCCTTTCTTGCTCTATTTTTTTTTTGTGTTCCTTTTAGTAGTCAGGATAGCAGCATTCTAATTACAACGGTTGTGGCTATGTAATGATTAGGCATTACCTTCTATTCTGCTCTACTTGAATTACAACCAACTCTTCAGAGCTTGTATTGTTCACCAACAAAATCCCAGCATTTAGCAAAAATTTTATAGCAGAAAGCAATGAAGAAAATGCACAATTCAATTAGCAGGATGATGTGGGTAAGCAGATTAGGCCCAGCTGGAATTGGTATGATCTCTTTTCATATGAAAAACACCATGAGACAATTTCTGATCACTAGAGGTTAAGATCTCACACATCTCAGCTGAGAAAATATCCTCAGTGTCCTACAACATCATGTCAGGCTACTGAGGCAATGGCAATATCACATTAAACAAAGAATGCCACATATCAAGAAGTATATTCTGCTATAAATATTAAAATTTTGCTATAAATACTAAATTTTTGAGAGCTTCTTCCAGATGTGCATTTCACAATTTACAGCGGCTACTCTTTCTATCAGTTCTCTCAAGCCTTGTACTACTGCAGTCTTCCAGTTCAATTTTCACAATGAAAAAAATTATTGCTGCTAATGAAATAAGCAATGAAATTCATCACAGCAAAATGAAAAAAAGAAAAAAAATGGTCAAACTAACATATGGCAGAATGAAAAAATAGCAACTCAGACTCCTGCATGCAAATCTTCATACTAAACCAAGACTGGACATTTGTCTGCACATTGTTTTGTTAACAATTAAAAGCCACCTCTGCTGCTTTCTCAACTGTAGCAAAAAATCTGCCCTTCATATGCTAGAATTGTTGTTGTGAGGGAGAGTTTGTGGGCTCAGATAATTTTTTTTCCATATAATTAAAAAACATCCTATTCAGAAGTGTCCATAGCTAGGATAAGACTGCAGATGAGGCTTGTATTAGATGCACACCAGATCACACGCAAAGGGCAATTCTGCTGTGGTGCTCAGCAGCATCAATTCTCCAGTGACCTTCACTGGAGTTTATCCAATGTCTTGCTGGAGATGCTAAGCACTTCTCATGATGGCATAATCCTTCTCTTGCCAGCCCTAAATTGCAAGCCAAATGTGCAGCCCTAACATCACCTGTCATGCTCAGTGCTTCTCAAGTGGAAAGAGACCTGAAATTGACTCAGAGAATAACACAATACAGAGATAATTTCATCACACTCTACTGAGTAGTAAAACTATAAAATGAACTCAAATTCTTCCTGCCTTACTCTAAGTTACAGAAATATCTCAGCAATTAATAAAGAATCCTTAAGCAAAACCTACCAAGATTTTTCAAGATGCTTAGATTTGATTATTTCAAGCCTGATCTAGGGGTATATTATCTAAAAGTCACGGTCGGCAACCATGGGAGGAATTCCTGACACATCAAGGGATTTATGCCTGCAGAGACCCCATAACAGCTTTTATCCCTCCTCACAGAACAGGGCAAAGGGTGTGCAGCTCCTTGAATCTCCACAGCTACAACAAACCTCATCTGCACAAAACTTGTGCTGTACTTGGCTATGGTAAGCTGACTCCCAACTGCTGTGACACATCTGCAGTGCTGTTGAAAATCAGAGTAAACCCAACACTTTACAGTCTTGAAAAGTCGATGAACACTGAACATTTTTTGGGCTGCACAAACTTGCCTCTTTGTGGCACAGAGTGACTATGACCAGGGAAATGTAAATTTGCCCTAAGCCTCCCTCTGCATTTTCCCTTTAATGAATATGGCTGTGTAACTTATGGAACTGGATCAAATCAGACATAACAGAGATTTTTTTGTTTTCTGCCACTGGGTCTAATGTAATAAAAACTAAATTGACACTATATGTGTTGGCAAATTGAAAATTTATATTCTCCAACAACAAAACAAAAAATCTTTGTTTTTAAAATGTCTTCTTTATTCTGCAAGTCTTAGTGCAATTTGCCTGCTCAAGACCCTGGTTTTGTCTGTCATTAGCACAAGCACACAGAATGACACAATACTTTACTCCTTCCACCACCATTCAAGAGCAGAAGTCTTGAATATTTCTGTATGCTACTTGCTTGCAAAATTAAACCACAAATGAAAAACCAGAGGATAACTGAGATGCAAAAAGCAAAGCCTACCTGTTCACAGAGCAAACACTAAGCATGTCCCTATTAGCTGTACCAACATTCTCTTCATATTTAAACTGGCTTATTTCAAAAACACTGCTGAGGAGCAATACAAAATGAAAACAATGTTTACTACTTCACTAGAGAAAGAAAAATAGTTCTTATGTAGTTGAATGACTTCATATTGTAGAAAAGAGGAGCTGACCTCCAATACTTGTATTATTTCATTTGCGCTTTTTTAGGAGTTATCTCAGTTATCACTTTCGGATCCTTTATTATTATGTATTTATCAATTAAATAAGAAAAAATACAAAAGAAGGGAAAATATGCACAATATTTGCACTTTATCTAGAGAAATGTTTTGCAGTTTGAACTAAAGCCACATTGTTAGAGCATATCATAGTAACTATTGTGGTATAACTAGGTAAAAGCATTCTTTGGAGTGCATAACTGAAGCAGCATATTTATGTTTCCATGACATTTGCTTCCTTCTTTTCCTTATTCAAAAAAATGACAGTAGATGAAAACTGCCTTTTCAAAGCTCTCACTACATCTTGGTCAAGCAGCCATCCAAACTGATACTTTGCTTTCTGTGATCACACACCCCTTCATCCACCAGGATACCACAGAACAGTGAAAGCAATTTCTCGGAAGAGAAAGAGGTCTTCTGCCATTTGAACCTTTCAAAACATGAAAGAGCTAGACATGGTTACTTCCCCAATGCTATCCAGCTAGACTTTGTTATAGATGCAAAAATCACAACAATCTTACACTTGGCTCCCTAATCCTGAAATGCAAAAGATCTCAGAACATCATGAATATTTTGAAGTGCAAGTGCAGGAATAAGTTATTGTACTGCATACTGATGCCAGTTAAACTTTTCCTAGGGCTTCCTAAGTTGGTGCTTATTTGCCAGCTCTGCTATCTGTCTATTCTGAGAGAAGAGATTCAGTCCTTTTGACAGGGTTTGCACAAAGCCTAGTACAATGCACTGCTCCAGCCTTTATCTGGGACTGACAGCACGACAGACAGCATGTCAACATGCTGTTAAAACCACTACCACATAACAATAGCAATATTCACAGGCACAGATATGTATATAGCAATTATAAATTAAATACATTAGAGATTTCATCAAATGTAGAGTGTTTTTTCTCACACCTAGTACCACATGCATAGTTTTTCAGTCTTTTAGAAGGATATCTCAGAAGAGATTCCAAATAGATTTTCATGAGAACGGGAAAGTGCCAGCAACCAGATGAGGTTCACTGCCTTGGTTGCACAAATACATATATATTAATCAGTGTAGTTACAATATCCCAACAAAAAAGGTTTGTGTCAAAAATGAAAAGTTTCTGCAAAGTTGTGGGCTGATCACACATGTCCATTGGTGTCCATGCTCATTTGATATTCAAGAGTTGCATTAAGTGCACAGACAACACTTACAATCCCTCACCTGGATTCACAGAGTGGGGACAGCATCAAACACAGGCACATCCAGGTGCATCTCTAGGCCCACAGCAGAGAAAGGAGCTTTGAAGCTCACCCTCTGAGACTGTGCCCTTCTGACAACTTCCACTTACAGGAACATCTCACAAAAAAACCAGATTTTGGAGTTCATTTGAAAGGATGCAAAAATTGAAGATGAATTCTTCTGCTACTCTTGATCTCTTCTTTTGCCTGTGTTTACTTGAGGAAGCACTGTTGTAAAGCTAACTCTGTAAATTGGCTGAAAAGTATTTTCTGTAATACAACATATGGGGAAGTTTTAGAGGTGTTAGGAAAGTTTGGTCATTGAAAACAGAGGATCATATTGCAGTGCTCTGAAGTTATGCCAGTGTGATCCAGCCACAAATTAAACACATTCTGATGAGCAGCTCATGTAAAGAAGGTGCTCTAGAAAAAATAAACCATGGAGACTAAGAGCTGAAATGGAAGGAAGGTGTATTATAAGTTTGGACAGCCCCACACCTACTTTTCTCACTCTGGTTATGTCTGACTTGACATAACCTAAGCCTGCATCCAATACTTTTCCTGGTATTTGACCAATGGATGGAGATGAGGGGAAGGAGGACACTGCAGCCCTGGCTAGAGCAGAGTGTCCAGCTGCTTCACTAACTTCAAGAAGCTCGTAAGACCTGGCACTTGATCCCCATGTCCTGTCCTCCTAAATAATGACTCTTCCCCCTAACTGAAACTTGCACAGGTTCTTATGGGAAATGCTTACTCACAGCAAGGGAATAGGCTGTGACTCTTAGGCTGACTTAAAACCTTAATGTAGAGGTTGATCTAAAACTATTACTTAAATGTTCCCTTTGCTAGAAATGTGAAAATCTCATTCTGAAAAGAACTCTGACAGTCTTCCACTTATTATAAATATTTGATCACTGGAATGCATTTTTAATTAGCTATCATGAACAAATATTTGACTCTCCAGCATTTGTCATGAATGTCACTGAACCAACAAATCACCTGCAAATTAATACCACAGCAGCCCTAATGGGTTTATGAAAGAATCAATTCAACTCTAATTAACATTTTTTCTTACTAACTGGAAAGAAGACCCATGAAATAACATTGGATAAAGACTGGAGGGTAAAGGTTGGAGAAACACCAAATATTGAAAAGGAAGGTCACTGATACAAACCTTTGTGCAATATAATAAAGTTGGTTTTAATATGACTAAATATGAAGATACAGACATAAGAACAAGGAATAAAAGCTATGCTAATACAACAGGAGAACTGCCTAGAGAATAGAGAAGGTCTCTTGAAAAGCCACATCTCTAAAAAAAAACCTGCAGGGTCATAGACAATAATCAGCTGAAATTATATCAAGGTGTAATTTTGTGACCAAAATGTTTATTAATATGGGATGCAGATATCAAAACTGAGGCTCGCTGTGCAGTAACTAGAAAGGGTGTGCTTCTCCACAGAATCAAACCAGCCCCAGGCAACTGGAAAATTTCACTTACAAGTAGTGTCTACCTTTCTCCTTTGAGAGAGGTCAAATTCCTAACCTAGGTTAAATGCTAAGTTTTCACATGGCATGGGTAAATGATATCAACCCTAAGCATGAAGATTTTAAACAAAGAAAAAGACAAATACCAAAACATTGATGCCAGACTCTTGAATTTAGCAAGGCAGAAAGAAAGTGTTTCCTGCCTGGTAACTAACTGTCAGCAAATTCAGAAGAGAAGGGAGGTGCAAATTTTTACCTGTTCCTGGGACAGTTCATGAAGACTATGGTAGACTGTTCTCAGCTGTTAATTTTTAGCACAGACCAACACCCTTTTCTGAAAAGTAGGCACCAGCTTGAATAAAGTAGCTGGGGTATTTTATGACCTGTGATATTCAGAAGACCAGAATGGTTTACTGTATAAGACAGTTCTGCCCTCATAATTTCTGAACACATGAAACTTGACCAAAATTTGGAAACTGAGCAACAATACTCCTAGAAGGCCATCACAAGAAAAAGAAACCTCTGCGTGTATTTATATGTATCATCAAGGCAATATTCCATTTCAAAAGTCATTCTGGAGGACTGTTACTGGTGCTTCTAATTAATCATTTAATCAAAGATTTAAACTGCTAGCATCTGTACATTTAAAATAATTTAGACCAGCCTGTAATTTAAAAGACTGCTGACAATCAGGGCAGTTGGATGTCATCATCAGTCATGCTTTACAGGGAGGTAGAGTCCTCTCATTATGGACAACACTGACGGAAACAGATGCATGGCAAAGACCTTCTAAGTGCAAGTACTCATCTGTGACCTAAGCAAAGGGCTTTGCTGTTATCCTAACCTGGATTCATTGCTAAGCCAGCCAAAGTCAATTAAAACAATCATGCAACCAGGATCAAGCAAAGCAAAACAGACTTGATACCTGCAGGTTTTATTCTACACATCTTGATATATGCAGTTGTTAATACTAGCAATGAGGGGAAATGGGGGAAATCACATCATATGTCAAAAAATCTGAGCAGAAACAAATACTTCAAAAAAGCACATCTGCACATCTAAGAGGTTAATCCATTCCCTTTTACCTCAAAATAAGAAATGCAATACTTGGAACTCTTAGCTATGGAACATTATCAAAATCTGAATTTCTCTAATGCCAGGAGGTTGCATTTCTTGATACTATGAACACTGAAATAAGTGAAAAAAAAACCCAACAACAAGCAACCCAAAACATCAAAAGCCTGGTGCTCTTGTTCCTGGATAGCATTGATTCCACATGATTCAGAAGAGCTGCTGAGCTGATCCCAGAATCCAGCACACCTATAGCTGGGTCAAGTGACATATATTACAACATATAGCTATAAATATGTGTGAATGAGAGGGTCTAAAAGATGACAGGGTCTCAAAGAAGAGGGTGAGAACACGCCATTCTGAAGTGTCATATTCTTCCAGGGCAGTTCAGAGGTAAAGCGCAGCCAGCACACTGCCAGCTTATGAAGAACCAGCTGGCTGCCTTGAACAATGGCACACAGAAGCCATTTGCTGGGCAGTGTTCCCCACCCCTGAATGCGTACAATACTTCCCTTGTCACACTTTGCTTTTCCTGCCTCGCTCCTGCCCATGAGGTATGTGCCTGATGGAGAGCTCAGCGCTGTGCACACACACACACACACGTGCACAGCTGTATGACACAGAACACAAGCAGAGGCACAAACCTCTGTGCAGTATCAGTGCCCAGGGAACATGCCCTTCTTGGTAGCATGTAGCTGCCTCAGATCTCCTGCTCATTTGCTGTGTTGTGCCTTGGGAAAAAAGTCTGCTTGGACAGATGCTGAGCTCTCCTGTTTAGCAGAAGTAACCTGAAAACCATTTCCTTTCTCCCTATCCAGAAGTGACCTTTCCCTACCCCTCGTATGCTTCACTGCAAAATAGGGCAATAGATTCTGCTTGTTACTAACAAGAGCAGATCAGAACAGTTGGTACTGAAAGAGACCTCTGTTATGACCGGCCCCCACAACTGGCCTCAGCAAAGCACCCTGGCGCCTCCACAAATGGACAAATGTTTTGAGTCATTAATCATTTAAAATAGTCCAGTCTCTCACAACCTCTGAAGATCTAGTCCAGTGCCCCTGCTCAGACAGCTGAAGCAGGCTTCTCAGGGCCCCTGTGCAGTCTTGAATTTCTCCAGTGGAACCTCCTTCCTCTATAGGCAATGAGTTCACTGTTTGAGCACCTTCACACTAAAGTTTGTTCTTGTCCTGCCAATGAACACCACTGAAAAGAGTCTGCCTCCTTCTTTCCATCCTATCAGAGATTTCATAGAAACACAGATCTGGGGCCTGCCCAGACACCCTGCCCCCAGGCTCAGGAGCCCCATTTCAGCTCAGCCCATGCCTCAGGTCCTGCTTGAGCTGTGTGAGATGCAGTGAGTCTGTCACTAGCTCACCACAGTTGCTCGTGTCACCAGTCATGGACTTTGTTGATACACCTGTGCACTGGTTTTCCAGCTCAACCTTAGACCTGATTCATCATCTTGAACCTGACTGATAATCTGGACTTCATAACCTTTCACTTCAAAGTGGACTGCAGGCAAACACAAGTGACATTATAAAGAACTGGCAGCAAAACATGAAGTTGGGTTGATTTTGGGGGGGATTGAGTGGAGGTGAGGGCAGGGAGAAGGACATGGGAAGATAGTTTTAAAGGAGAAGGACCAAACCCCATCAAAAGGCTGGAATATCACACTACCTCTTTTGCATCCTGCTATGCGCCATTAGGATACTAGTTAACACACAGTATCATTTCTCCTTCAGGCACTGCATACTAGTCAGAGCAGCACACAAAGAAGCTATGCTTGCTTCACTAGGCTTTTCTGATTCTGAACCTACTGGGTAATTTGTGCCAGCCACCTGAATTCTCAGAACCATTATTATGAAAAAAGTGATGAACAATTACTACTGAAGAGTAAATTTAGAAATTCTTGTGATAGCTTTATTGTACATATCTTTGCTGTCCATGTTCCATTTGAGGTCGTGCCAATTTGTTTCACCTGTTTTTACACTGGAACCTGCACTGAGGTCACACCCTGAGAGGCCATGACATGTTCCAGAACAGCCATCTGTACTGTGACAGGACAAGGTTCCCTTCCTTACACTGACAGCTGAGTTCAGCCAAAATGCAGAGCAGCACGTACCTCTGTGGTGCTACTTCCTATTTACTCTCCTAAAGCCAGGACAAACTACCTACAGCTGTGAGGCTCTGCCAAACTCCTGTCAGGAGCATCTGAAGGATGCATTGGGAAATTCCATGTGCCGAGTAACTGAAAAAATCTATCAAGCTGCAGAGTTCTCTGGAGGTTTTTGAAACTGTAGATTGGCTAGAACATCCAGAGAATGTAAAGACAGAAAATTCCTTCATGTGGGGTTTCTGAAAAGCTCAGTTCAACACTATGAGAAAGATAGCCCTGAAACCAGCAATGACCACATACACTAAACAATAACAGAGCTATGGCAACTTTTTTTTCAATCTAAAACAAGCTCATATTTGACCTGAATCAGCATATTGCAAATACTCTGTTATTTCAGCTGTTTCTTTTAAGGGACAGGTGCACTTAAGCAGGACTAAATACAGTGGTATAAGAGACAGAAAGCATGTATAACTATTACTCATCAAAGCCTCGGTGGGACTTCCAGTAATACAGTGGCATTTGCTGGACATTGATTCCATACAAAAACATGTACCTAGACCTCTGGTTCAACATCTAGAAAATGTCTCTGTTCTGCCTCTATAAAGCCTTCCAAGTAATATAAAACAATTTTGCAAAGTCATACGGATTTCCTCTAAATCTAGAGAATCCTAGCCTACATCTATATTCCCATTAATGTTTTTGTACCAGTACAAAGATATTGAATGTACCTTCTCTATCATGCAATCTCTTTCTTTAAGATATAAAGAAATCATACAAAAGGTCTTATAGCAAAAAAAAAAAAAAATTCCACCTGTCAAAAATGAAAAAAAAAAAAAGCAAAAATAAAATGTGAGCTGGAATTTGAAAAGTAAAATGAATTATTAAAAATAAAAAACAAACAACAAAACCAACTTAGGTGAAACAACAACAAAAGCACCAGGGTGGATTATATGCTGTCTCTGATACTGTAAAAAGTAACATAATAGAGCTATTTAAGAATCACCTAAACAAGGGAGGTAATTTTTACACTTTTAAGTGACCTGGCAACTTGTTGTTTCAATTGAGCGGTCAAGTTGGTACCCTTATGTCTAAATTGCATAAGAGACACTTTAATGTCCATTTGAGCACAGCAACTGAGAAGTACAAAAATAAAAACTTTTTTTCTGTGACTGAGGACCATTAAAAAGCCCTCTAATATTGTATTTCCTAGACTTTCCTCCCTTTGTTAATGTGGTATTGTATTTTGGCAGCCTTAGCGAAGTCAGTAGTGAGGCTGCCTACTCAGCAGAGATAAAAAAGCTTTCCTTTCTCCTTTATATCTTGAGGAAGTCATACTCTAAAAGTCTGTTTTAAGAGAAATACATCTTTTACTGCCTGCTCTATGGTGAGTTAATGCTCACAAACCATTTTCTGTGATAAGCAGTTACCATCTACCACCTGATCCACAGCTCACACCCTGTCCATTACTTCCACGGACAACTGGCCATGCCAAGTGACAGCCCCCTGCCAAATAATTCCCAGCCATAGGAAATCACATGGCAGCAACAGACTGGACTTGCTGTTCTGCATCTCATTTGCCATCTCATCTGGCTCCCCACCAAGTCAGAGAACCTTTGCCTAGTTTTTGCACTAGTAAATGAAATGGTCAGAGACTGTTTTCAGGACCCAATGCCAACTGGCTCTTCACAATTCAGTCTCCTTTCAGCTGGCATGACAATACAGCTGAACTTCCCTACAGATTCCTTTCAAACGAACAGGAACACATCCAAATTGTCAATCAGTAACAAGCTCTGACCCAGGCTAGACCCCAAATCATGCCCAAGCACTGAAGCAGTGGCAGCTGACCCAGGTCAAAACCATCTAAGGGACACGTTAGCAACTGCTTGCTCAGTGTGTGGGCCCTTCCTTAGCCTGATTTGCTTTACATATATACTTTTTGACTGATGGAAGCAATTCTGTAGCAAAAAACATCTTTGAAAGGAATGCTCCAAGCAAAAAAAAGGGTTTCAGGTGCTTGAGACCAGAATGTTGGGACTGATGTCCTTTCTGTAAAACATAGTTTCTATGTGTTTGGAACCTCAGGTTTTATTCTATGCTTCCATTCTAGTTAGGTTTTTGGTTTTTTTTTTAAAGATGGTCATTATTTTTTTTTTCTTTAGAATACAGAAAGTAAGAGTCTCTTACTGCAAAGAGACTCTAATTTTACCTGGAAACTGTATATAAAATCAGTAACACCTTTGACAAGAGAGCTTGCAAATCTAAGGCTGCTGCTATCTACCACAGAGATAGAGGAAAATAAGATTCTGACACAAAGAAAGAACTCTCACATCCCCATGAAATCAGAGTAGCAGCATTATGTTTACAGATTCAAAAGAACTGATCAGTCTTTATTTTGTGATAGCTAAATTAGTTTCTGTTTTAAACCTATTCCAGATATACTTTTTTACTACAGCTGCCACTCCTTCATTATTACTTCCTAATCAGCCTTCAATCTTGCCACTTCTTTTACACACCCTTCTCAATTTTCAGACCATTCAATAGAAATTTACAAAGCAGCACACCAACGTCAATGACTGAAAAATATCCCTTCCAGGCATCTTTACTCACAAAATCTCTTCACAGTAAGATATTTATGGAGCATTATTCCTCTGAAATCATTCCCTATTTATTACCTATGTTTTGGAATACATTGTCATTGACCATCAGGCTGTTTATTTTCAATTTTGAGTAACTCTCTTGAAGCAAATGGCTTTGGTGTGAATTGCTGATGGCTGATAGATAGATGTGAATTGCTGATGGCTGATAGATAATTAAAATCTAATTTTACAAAGTTTAAGCATCAGCTCCTTCTCAAATGCACTTTTTTTTCCTGCTTATGGCATGACATTTTCAGAGAATTGCTACAACAGATTCTGTTACACAGATGAATTTATTTCTCCATTAAGATGCTTTTCTCATATTCAAAGAACAAAACTGAAGCAAACTCTTCTTATCCCAGTCCCTGTGAAATCACAGTCTGCTCTGAGCAACTATGTCAGAATCACACCCTCACAGGTTATGAATAGCATCCCTGCTGAGTACTGTTTTTAAAGGAACAAAATACTTGGGCAAGACACCAAAGGTAACAGAATACCACACATGCAAGTCTGACTGGGGGTTACACATCTGCTGGGATGTGGTGCTTAGAAATCACTGAGCTGTGCTTGCAGATAGAGGACTTTATCTCTTTTTCCTGTACACAAACCCAGGCAGACATTTGTTTCTCATCTCTTTTTGAAAAGTCTTATAATTATCCTGTTGTTCTCTTCATCAAAACAAATTGCCTTTTTTTTGAGACAACAAACCAAAATTCCAGATCACAGAAACCCTCTGCTTAAAGGCACTGCTGATAAAAGTGTTGCTGATAGACTTAGTACTGAAAACTCCAAAAGACACAGGAAAGAACTGGTCTTGTGAGAGCCCTATTAAATCCTCCCCTGCTGCCATCTGGTGCCAGGAGAAAGTAAATTACTGTAACTCTCCAAAGAGTTCCACTTACTGCACTGAGCCTGTGAAGATGAGCAGCTACAGCAGCCTCTCATCTCACTCAGCTTAACCTTGCTCCCTCCACTACCAGCTGTTTGAAATGAGGCTCTAACTCTGAAGAACAATGAAAGTATGAGGTGCAATTATGATGTGCCTGGGAGACAGTGTGATGGAGGAGAATTAAACTTTCTCTTTCAAACCAGAACAAGCAAGTATCAATCTCCAGTGATTCATATGCATGCAGCACAGGCAACAAACAGAAGCTAGAGATCCATGGACATCAACATAGTTATGACCTCACTGGAATCACAGAGATCTGTCAGGACAGCTCACAGGCCTGGAGTGCAGCAATGGATTGATGAAAACTCTAAAGGTGAGGAAGAAGGGTTTGGCTCTACACAAAAGAGCAGTTCAATTGTGTTTGGTACTGTCCTGTGACAGGTGGTGATGGGCCAGCTGTGAGCTGCAGGCAACAATCAGAGGACAGAGGAGCGCCCTCTCAAGTGTCTCCTCCTGATCATCTGATGCACAAGGGGAAATGTTCAGACAACTAGAAGTCACATGACTTCTGCAATGGATTGAAGACAATTTTTGCCACAGGTGATGAATAAGTCAGCTGTAGCAATTACTTTGATGGACCTCTTGCAAACAAGGAGTCACTGGTCAGAGATTTAATGGTCAGTGGTAGCACTGGCAACACTGACTGTGAGATGGTGAAATTTAAGGTCCTGAGAGAAGGGATCAAGATGAGTACCAGGCAAGGAAGTTCTTGAAAGCTTCCAAATATGTAATGTTACAGTTGGATATGGCTGCCTTGCGTGTTGGAAATGCTGCAAACCACCACTCTTTATGAGACTTGTTTCCGGTTTCTTGCAACCTCATTACATTTTGAGAGCTGCAGATTTTCCACACCAAGCATCTGTCCTGGGATAAGTTACCAACACTGTTAATGTTTTGGGAAATTTAAGCAAATTATTCAGCTCTTTTTAAGATGACAATATTCTTGTTTGCTCATAGTAAATTATTCTAGCAACTGTTCTCTTGAGAGATCCCAATATGTCTGTGTTCCAGACCATTTTTGCGTTTATATACAATGTATACCTCATACTTTCCTAACTCATGAAAAGGATGACATAACCTTTTAGAAATTTTCCATTCCTATATGTTACCAGGTAATTATTCATTGGAGCTTACCAGTTTGAATTGCTGAAAATTCAGTATTTATAAATTACCTCACCCTCTCCCACTGCCAGCTATCAATCTGCACGTTTTCTCCAGCTGACAGATTACGTTCCAACTCCAGGGCCAGAAGGCAAAGCCAACTAATCCTGCAATTGCTGTTCCATGAGGGTCTGGATAAAGCTGAAGCCAGGCATTAGAATCAGAAACCTTCCTTCAGGTGCTCACAGTGATACAGTTGCTGTTTCCTAGCACAGAGAGTGATCCTCCACTGCTCTCAGTCCAGATGCAAAAATGACAAGCTAAGGCTTGGAAACAAGGAAAGGAACAGAACAAACCAAGGAAGCTGACAGATTTGCATGAGGGGGCGGAGGAACCAAGGAAAAAGTAAAAATTTCACAGCAGATAGAAACTGCAGCTAAGAAATAGGGATAATATATTTGAAGCAGAATAAGAGCAAAATTAACTAGAAAATTCTTGAAATCCAGAGAGGAGATTGAACACTCCTGAAGAGTTGGAAGGATGCAGGGAAGGAAGGAATGGTAGGAGAGAAGGACAGAACTGGGACTTAGAAATCAGAAGACAGCAAAACAGCTACTACTATCAGACATAAAAGAAAAAAAGAAAGAAAAGGAGAAAGTGAAAGAGAAAAAAGAAAAAGAAGGAAAAGAGAATGAGAAATGAGAAAGAGAAAAGAGAAAGAGACACAGGATCAAGACTGAGTGAAAGAATCTGGAGAAGGTGAGACTTTGTGAGTTATAGAAGAAGGACTTGAAATAAGTGGTTGTGGTTAAATGGCAGGAGAAGGGGTTTAAAGAAAGAAAGGGATACGAGAAAGAAGAGATACTGGATTTTCATCCTAGAAAAGCGAGGCAAGCTGGTGATCAAGGGGACTGGGATAGCATCTTACCAGATCTTTCACAGTGTGGGTTTGTTGGTTTGAAGTGTTTTTCAGGTTTTTTTTTTGGTTTTTTTTTTGGTTTTTTTTTTGTTGTTTGTTTGTTTGCTTGGTTTTGTTGGTTTTTTTTGAGGGGGGGTTTGTGTTTTTTTTTTTTTCTTTAGTGTGGGTGGGGGGTGTCAAATTTGGAGTTGTTTGGGGTTTTTTTTACAGCAGTTTTTTTAGTGAAATTTCCAGCTATCCTTCTGATGTCTAAGCAGCCTGAACACTCAGAGATGTATAAAGAGCTAATCTGTGCTCAAACAGGGCAGGCAAAGGTTGCAAGAGTAAGCAGAAAAGTGTCATTATGTTCCTGTGGTCCCACAGCAGGTTAATGTCAAAATAAAGAACAGAATTCAGATTTTTCTTCCCAGCTTCAGTGCCCAGCTCCCCAGATCCTGCTGCCTTCTTCCATTTCCATCCAGTGTATGAACAAAATTGACAAGACAGGTGCCACTACAGCAAAATATAGACCCATGTAGGGAGGCATAGACTCCTCTGCCTGCAGTCTGAACTGGAGGGACAAAAGACATCTCTGGTTCATGTGCCATGGTTATCACAGGCTCTGTATCTGAACTAAAAGTCTGTGCTCAGAAGAAGAAAATGGTGGCTTGACAACAACACCCTAAAGCAGCTGTAAGAACTGAGATGCTTTTCATCTGTCCAGCTTGGAGCAGTAGCAGAGCAATCTATACTCATCCAGAGAGACACATGTCCCTGCAACACATGGTGCTTCTTGCCATTGCATGTCTGCATTGCAATGAGGATTTGTAAGGCCCAGGGTTCAGTACAACTACCATATTTTCCCCCTATTTCATTTGTTTCACAACAAACCACTAAACCTCAGCTAACTGGGTGTTTGCTACATAGCTGCAGCAAACAAATTAATTTTTAGTTCATGATAACAGAAAGGTCTACAAGCATTAGCTAGGCTTTACTTGTTAACAACAAACAAATGAAAGTTAATTAATTAATTAATTAATTAATCAATGAACATGTTCATTATTAACATGTTATTTTTTTTAATATCTGAAAAATTACATCTAGCTACTGCTGGTTTCTCTTTCCTGCTAGGAAACAACGCCTCTACTTTGTTTTCAGCTTCCCAAAAAGGATTACTGTTGACAGCAACCAATATTAAAGAAGAAATCAGCAGCAGTTCCTACAAATAAAACCAACACAGATTAAAAATCTTGTGCGTCTGTGTGGATATATGCAGGAATAACTTTCCATCAAATAGCTGCAGTTTGGGGGACTGAAAGCAAATGTAACTGATGGAAAATCTATGCATTGTTGGAACACCTTCCAAATCCTACCTAGATGCTTGCAAGCTTCTGCTGCCATCAACAACAATTTCAAACTTGTTGTGGAATTTATCATAATTTGTTTTCTCCAAAAGCTCCAAATCAAGAAGGCAAACTGCAATTACATCTTTATATAAGTGGACAAATACATTCACAGGTCTATATTCACCCAAATGTTCACTGGAAAACTCCAGATTTGACTCTAAACTCTGCTAGCTTTTATCTTTACTACATGTTTTCAGTCAAGTCTCCATGCTTTTTGAAACAACAGAGAATCCACAAAGAGAGAACTTTGGCTTTGATCCTGCCCTAGAGACTACATACCAAAACGTTATGCTTTCTTTCTTACATTTTCTATTAAGTCATATTTTAATTCTCTGATATCTCACACTGTTCATTATTAAAGAACAAGAAATTTCACATGGCAATTGCACATAAATAGATTTTAAGAACGGAAAGGTTTGGGTTTCTGCAGTACATCTGACGACAAAAGTACAGAAATCAATCATTACATCTCCAAGCATTTTTACTATGTTGTGAAACAAAAATGTTTCTTTGTCTTTAGAGAGATATTTTCCCATTAATTCTACGCACAATGAAGCAAAGATCACAATCCAGACAAAAGTTCTTCCCTGTATTTCAATTTAAGCTGAGTAGAACTCCCTTAAGCAGGAGGTTCCATTGGTTATAATGGCTGTATTGAAATGAGAAAGGGTTGTGAATCCATGAAATTAGAGGAAATAACTCATAAGCGAACAGAAAATTAACATTATGACTACCTGACAATGACATTTAAAATGCATGAAACCTTCAATTGCCAGAGAAGAAAAATTGTCACAGAAAAATTCTAATGCAGACTGCTTTCAGTTGTTTTCATGTTTTTTTTGTATTAACATTTGAATAGCTTTTTCACAGATTCTAAATTTCAATTCTGTAAGATTTACTATTCTTTACAAGCATGTTTCCATGGGTCCCCCAAGTCATGATATATTTGCAAAGTGCATAATAATTTGGCTTTGCCTCAAACTTGTTTTTCCTCTGACTTGCACCTCCTCACCCATCCTCCAACTTTCCCCATGCTGCACTCAAAGTTCTGGCCTGAAAATCAGCACTCACCTGCTGAAAGCAACTCAGCAGCCTATTTGAAATAGATAAATCCTGCCAATTATGATGACACATAAGGCAGTGCTCCCTTCTTCAGTATAAGGACGTATTTCTGACTCTTTGTCCACTCCACCCCTACTACGTGTTGAGCCTTACTTCACGTTTTCATTCTGGCTCAGTGCCCCCATTCTGTGCCACTGGGAAACATCCATCTGCTTCAGCTTCATGAAAACCATTATTGTCTAACAGAGACCCTAAACATGACACCCATCTCTTCTGGAGCCTCCAGCACCCTTTCATTGATACCAACAGCAAAAACAGAAAGGACTAAACACTTAAGCCAAAGAAAGGAGTGGAGAGCAGTGTGGGAGCAGCAGAATCGTAGCTCTGCACAGCGGGCAAGAGGGAAGAACCACGATAAGGAGAAAGTGACTGGTGATGACAGGGGTGAAGAAGTCCATTAACTGGCTTAATATCAAAGAACACAAACTATTAAATTGCCCCCAAACATCACTGTAATCTGAAGATGCTTCAAAAAAGCGAGGCAAAAGGATTTTACAGCAGTATAACCTATTAGAGAGAAGGAGGAACCAGAGATGAGAACCTAAAAGAAAGTAGTGTGAATGGACAAGAATAACAAAAACTTTGGAGTAAAGCTAATCTTAAAGACAAGGTATAAGGATAATTACAGAAATTACATGCTCTTATCAAGAGGCTAGTCCAGGAAACCAAGCTCTATTTAATGGCAGTAACCAGAGAAAGCAGACGGGGGAAGTTTCAGGGAGATGAGGGGAAACCTGACTAAAGTTCAGATTTTTTTCATGCCCTTTTAAAATCAGCAGTTATCTGGGAAAGCAGCAGAAGGTGGAACACCTCTACTAACCTGCTTGAAATTCAGCTCCTGTAAAGAAATATTTAAGTATTTTTAATACTACATCACTTAAAGGACTCATTTGCAGTTCCTAAAAATGCCCTAACATCACACAACTCAAAATTTCCTGCCCTTTTAGACAACTAAATACATCTCTTCTGCTTCATACAAGATCAAAGAAGACACTGGTGTTCCTACCAGGGTATATTCCTAAATGTGAAAATCAGAGGCATTCATTGAATTTTAAGTCTTGAAGAGGAAACAGGAGAGCTGTTTTTAAAATCTCTTCTGAGAAGTCAGTCATCAGTTTCTCCTTTCACTGCTGCTTTGTTATCTCTGTCAGCCTGGCTAATACTGCTGTAATGCAATTTTCTGCTTACTTAATGGCACAGTATCTTGCATCTGTATAATGGCAGCTGGAGTAATTTTGAAGATTAATTAGATACAATGAACAATTATGCTTAGGTTGAAAAGCCAGGTAGAGTCTCTCACTTCCCAGTACTCCAAAGAGCATGACTGAACAAGACGGGGAGGTGGCTGGATCCCCAGTCTCAGTCTGCCTGCTAGTCCCTAGGAGTAGTTAGAAAGGGAAGAACTACCAGTCTTTCTAAAAACCTGCGGGAAACACAAACTGTAAAGTTAGATGCCTCTGGCACACTTAGGCACACTTCCTATATGAATATTTATGTAGGTACAATGTATCAAAGCCACTGAACTCTTGTTACCACTAATTTCACATTTCCCTCCTAGCAGAGAGAAAAAAATGCATCACTTGGTTCCTGTTTTGCCTAGAAAACCCCAAATATTTTAGTTTCTTCTCAGCTTCATAACCATCAAGTTGTACTTTAGCACTCCTTGCAGCTTTCAACTTTTGACTGCCATATTGTTTGCCCCCAAACCAAGTTGTAGAAGAAAAAAAGTTCATCAGGAAGAATCTAAGATCTTCAAATAATTGGTGTAGAAGTAAATAGCAATACTAACCTCTTTCATTTTTTCCAGCTCATTTTGTAGTGCTTGTTTGGCAATTTCAACTTCTATAAGCTGCTGTCTTAATTTTTCATTTTCATCTTCTGTTATAGTACGTTTTTCTTCCACATTTTCTAACTCGTGATGAAGTCTCACCGATACATCTTTTGCAACCTAAATGAAATGGTATACCAAAAGAAGGGTTAAAAAAAAATTTACTGCTGCAGTGCTTAGTGCCTAAGCAACCATTTAAAAGTTAATTCTGGGTGTTTTGATGGAAGAGGTATGTAAGGAAACAGGTAGACAAGGACACCCACAGACAGAATTCTAAATAATTCCAAATTGAAGCCAATTCCTTCCAAAAAATGATACATTATCCTATGGACTTCACTGGAAACCATATCAGACATTAAACCCCCTCTTAGATTCTGTTGCATCAACAGTTAAACAGGACCTTCACTATTCCTGGAGACAGTGCATCATCTATTTTCTCCCAACCACAGCTAGCTTATGCTTTTCAATGCCCAAAAACAGGCACCCTTCAAATACTTGATGCGCAACAGCATCTAAAACCAGGGCAAATCTTCTCCAGGCCTTCCTTACCTGTGTCTACCTGTGTCCTCAAATGGACACATGTTTATTTTGACTCTGCTAGTTTCTCTCTCCTTGGTGGACAATTAATGAAAATATTTACTACCATTGGCTCATTTTAAGATCAAAATAAGAACAAACAACATTTTTACTGATGTTGTGTTCACACAAATGATATCCGGTATTTTCAATGGAAATGAACACTAAGGTTTTTGGTTGTTTGGGGCATTTTTAATGCATTTTCATAGGAAGAGAGTTAAAAGGCATATGACAAGATCTAATTCCTCCTCCTCAGGAAAAGTATTAAGAATCTTGCCCTGCAAGCCACTTGCACTATATTTTGTGAAACCAACAGAAATTATAATCACACATCAAAAATATTTAAATATACACTAATCACTGTGTTGATGGTGATTTAGACACATAGTTTGAAAAGCCTAATTTCCTGCTTTTTTTAGAACATTGGAAAGCATAATTAATCCAATTTAGCATTAGCTAGGGGAGTTCAGCAAGCTGCCCTTCATGGCTTTCACTCAAACCATCTTTACGTTAGTATGCCAGAAGTTCTTTGACATAGTAAAACTCTAGAGAAAAAATTCTAACAGTAAGCACGCATCTAGAAAGATCCAATGTATCAGAAATCAGCAGCAGCTAGTGACTCAGCCTCCCTTGACAAGAAACCCAGTGTGTGTGAATTACAGATACAACACTGCAGTGTAGCACAAGATCATTCAATCCCCCACCGCACACGCACTCAAGACACATAATGCCCAACAGAAAAGAGTGAGTGGAGGGGAATTTCAATTATAACCATAGTCCAAAGAGACTGCAGAATGTGCTGAGAAACACACCACAGGGCTTTAGCTTGATGCCTTTTCCTACACTTAGTATCAAAGTGCTCATCTTGTTGTCCAACCAAAGTAAATGGAAAATCATGGGGGATATTTAAAACAGCACCCTAATGGAACCTATAGTCCATAGATACAGTTTGGATCAGTAAATAAAACCAAATCATAATGTAATTACTGGTAGCTAATTTTTTGACACAAAAATTGGTGGAATAGCTATTAATGCAGGAAAAAATACAGAGCATTCTAGATCACATGGGAAATGGGACTCGCTTATGCAAGATACATTTTAATCCAGGTGTATGCAAGATACATTTTAATACAGCTATCTGCAAGACTGTATCTCTGAAGGATCAAGTTCCCTAATATATTGCAAAATGAACAAAAGGTCAATTTGGATAATATTTCTTCTGAAGAGGACTTGAAAGCCCTACATAAAACCACAGGAGCTATAATTATGGTTAGCCAGCACCCAGAACTCTATTAGGCAGAAATTCGGCATTAGACATTCATCCCTACTCCAAAGCAGAATACATTCATGAACAGTGAGAACACTCTGCAAGAACACTGCTCCTTTCCAATGAGTCAGTCACACTGGGAAACACATGGGAGAAATGCTAATTAAAGCAAGCTTTTTGTCCAGCTAAATCCAAGGCCTTAGCTTCTATCTCCTATATTGGCAGACAAGCACCTCAGCAGAGGTGCCCTCAACAATTCCCTCTCCAGCCTGCATGTGTGTGACTTGCTAATAAAAGTGTGACTGAGCCAACAAAGAAGCCAACTATAATCACAATTCACTTGGGACATGAAGACCCACCTTCAAATTCTGCCTGCAATGTGTGTGTCTCAACTGATCACCTAAGCATCATTCTGAGCGTGCAAAACATCCCTTGCTTCAAACAGAAACCCTCATGAGAAGGGGGTGATTTTGCTTCTGATCAGGATGACTTTATTTTGCCAAGAACCACATGGGCAGCTGTATTTATAGAACTGTCACAGCCACAGCAGAAAACGTGGGTTTTTAATATGCACAGAAAAGGAATATCAAATAGAAATTTTAATAATAGTGATGACAAGCTTGAAAACTTTCAGAAAAGATGATCCAAACCAGGTCTGAGAATAACATATTTATCCATCATATCCATCCATCATATTTATCAGAAAGAAGTTAAAAAATAACCTTGTTCATAATCAGATATTAAAGTCACATTTTAAACTGCAGCCCACAGAGCCCATGTGCCATGGGTAACTAGAGTCCTGGGCAGAAGTGTGGCCAACAAGCTCACATTTGCTATACAGAGGTCTGCACTTCCATGAGAAAAGGTCACTTGACTGGGAGAGCAGTCAACTGAAAAATGTTTAGGTGCCCTGATTCAGCAGGAGTCCTTCAATATCTAGTCAACAGAAGCAGAAATTAAACTTCCAACTGTGTCAAGAAAGGTTCTTTTCTCTGTAATTGGGCCAATCTAGAATGGAGGTGATGGGTATTTTACCAATGACAATCTTTAAACACGGACTGAAACTTTTCCTTAGCAAGAGGTTCATTCAGATCTTATGGATGAAATGCAGTTGATGACACACTGAAATTTGACGGGTTTTGTCTATGGTTTCAGGTGGATGTGAAAAACCCTGGATTCATTGGATATGACAGAAGTTTTTTTACTGACGGAAACAGAGTAAGGATTTAGTGTTGTGACTGCAAGTATTCAATCTGCTTATCCCCTAAAATCTTTCACTAAAGAGTAACAAAATCCCCTCAAAGTCAACGGGGCTGTTTGGTGAAGTTGGCTTAATTCTGCAGTGGAAGGGTATGTTTTGCACTCATCATAAAGAGCCCAAAACCTTTAGCTTCTAATTTGCTTTTGAGTAACTCCTTGCACATTACCTTTATAAAAAATGATAGTGAGGGCTACATACAGCAAGGGCTCCTATTACCAAGAAGAGCTTGGCCATCGCTATTCCACGAGCTGCAATGGGTGCACAGTGGAACGGATGGAAACGCCTGAGTCATGAGGACCAAGAGCACGGTTGTCCATCTGAGACACTCCCTTCCCCTTGACACCGGCTCGTGTCTGTACCTTGAGGTCCTGCTCCATGCTGCGTATGAGCTCGTTGTCGATCTCGCCAGTCTGGGCGTAGCGGAGCCTCTTGCGCTCAGCCTTGCGCAGCCGGTACTGAAGGATCCGGCAGTTCTTGTTGGCTCGCTCCAGCTCATGGCGCATTTCTTGAAGCTGACAAGCATCCTCCTCAAAGAAACTGTCCCTCATCTCGTCCATCTCTGTCCTCAGCTCATCTATTTCATTCTGGCATGGGGGAAAGAAGGGGATAGGGACGCAACAGGTGGGTCAAAAGCACAAATGTCAGCACGTATAGGGGAAGGCAGCCAAAATGGAGCTCCGCCCCGCAGGGAGGGCAGGTACATACAATCCAGCTCATTATAAGCACCGCAAGAAGCAGGGAACCAGCACTGCTTGCACACCCCACAACACAGCCATCTTAACGCTGCTTCCAGCACTCCTGCCGAAAGAGAGGGAGGCCGGAAAGGTCCTCCCGTCGGGAGGCAGCCCGGTCCGCCCCTGGCCCTGGTTCTCCCCCACCCCCGCCGCCGCCGATTCGGCCCCTCACCTTGAGACTCTCGTTCTCCTCCCGCAGTTTCTCCATCTCTTCCTGCATCTCCTCCTGCAGGTGGGGGCTCAGGGTGACTTCGGGGGCGCAGGTCCTGCCGTCGCCTTCCGCCTCGCCCTGCCGCAGCCCCTCCGCCCCGGCCGCCGCCATGGCAGCGGGCGAGGAGGCGGAGGCGGCTAGGGGAGGCTCGGCCGCGGCGGCGGCCGCGGAGGCGGCGGAGGCAGCGCTACCGCTGCTGCTGCTGTGGTTGCTGCCCTTGGTCTGCATCTGGGCAGCCGCCGCCAGCCCTTTCCTGAGGTGGAACTGGATGAGCTCACTTTGCAGGCATCCCTCCTTCCAGTACCCGCCGCCGCCCGCCGCCGCACCGCGGCCCTTCCCCGCGCCCGAGGAAGATGGAGGCGCAGGGGCCGCCTCCCCCGCGCCCTTCAGCGGGGACCGCCCCGCTTTCCCCCGCCACTGCTTGAGGTC
>JAYDZK010000169.1:60326358-60397255 GCA_034509185.1 Euphonia xanthogaster | reverse complement strand
CCGAGGCGGCTTTGGCGGCGTTGGGCGCGGCTTTGGCGGCGTTGGGCGGTGGGCGCGGGGCGGCGTCGCGGGCCCGGGCCGGCGAGGATGCCCGCGGCTGCTTCCTGCCGCTGCTGCCCTCGGGATGCAGGCGCGGCTCGGCGGCGGCGCCCCCTGCAGGCGGCTGGCTCATGGCGGCGGCTATCTCGGGGACGCGTCCATCACCGGCCGTGTCCTCCGCCTCCTCCGCCGCCGCCGCCCCGAGAGCTGGGGGAGGAGAACCGGAGAAGCGGTCGGGGTGGGGACGGACAGGACGGGGAGACGGGCTTTCCGGCACGACGGCATCCAGCCTGCCCGCTCCCCGCCGTCGCGGCGCCCCGCCGGCCCCCAGCCCTGGCCCGCGCCCACCTGCGGGCGGAGCGGTGCCCCGGAACGGCCGGGGAGAATCCGGCCGAGGCCGCAGCCCAGAGCCAACCAGAGCAGCTCATGGAAGGGCCTGAAGGGTTCGGCTGAGGCTGAGACCTGTTCCCACTCCGCCTGCACCTAGGGGCGTTTCCCCAGCCCCGATGCTGAACCTTTCCCCACAGGACCGCCACACCAGGGATGAATTTCCTCCCACACAAACTTCCCTCTCCCTTGTCCTCACCACCAAGCCTGCGTTGCTAATGCACCTGTCTGCCGGCTAAAAGGCCTCGTCCCAGTGTCTATCACAGCCGAGTGGGGGAAAGCTACTCTACAAAGGGCTGCACACGTGGAAGCAACTACAGATTTCCCTTCAGCTTTGACAGCGGCTCTTCCGGGGCAAGGTGACTCGGAAATCGAGGGTCATAAAGGAAAAGGGTTTTGCAGTTAGCTTCTAAGCACACGTTTGCCCATTTTTTACCCAGAGGTGCTGTCAGGTCTTAAGACCGATTCGTGTTTGTTACCAGTTATGCATATCAATACGTTATATAGGACTCAGACATAATCACTCCAGCAGATTTTCAAAAGAGGGGAAGCAAGGAATACACTGTCACCCAGAACAAAATGTTATGTGGCATTCTCTGAAGGATGCTCACTTGACAATTTGCCCCTATAATGACACAGCCAGAGTTTTCATGACCACCACAGATTATGAAAAAGGGCTGTTAAAAGCCATATCATGCTTCTAATGTCCCCAGTATATTCTGAAAATAATGGCTATGATCCACAAACTGTTTTCACACAGCCTTTATTCAACTCGCCTTAGGGAGAAAACATGGGCAACAGCAGAAATGACAGCATTCCTAACATGGCCTGCCTATTCCCTCCTAGAACATGGCTTAACCATTCCCTGCTAGAACAGGGAATTAAGAAAGAAGCACGACTGGGCAAAATCAATGTAGAGACTATACCGTGCCCTGACAATTGGTTTACTCCCTCGAACATACTAGACAATGAGGCTGTGTTTGCTCTGCTGTCACTGGCAGGAGGACATCATTTCCTCTCAAATGCACTGTCATTAATAACCTGATTTAAACCAATATTCTGGAAATTGATGCTAAGAATGACACAATTTAGCAGACACTTCCCAAGCATTAATTAGTAAAAAAAAAAAAAAAGCACGGGCGTATAGAGCTATAAAACTTGTATGACAACACTTTATAAGAGATTTCCTTGCATTTCTATTAGCCACCACAAACAGAATTCCCACCCTACCATTGTTTGGAGCTATACAGTTATGAAATATAAGAAATGTAATTCAAATTAATCATCGGGAACCCTATGCTATACCTCAGTCTTTTAGGGAACTTTCACTGCAAATAAGACATCGGACCCAACCGCGACCTGCCAGAACACAACCCCTTACCCTGCATGCCCCAAAATCCAAGATCTGCTACCGCCTAGGGTTAAGTTGGCTGATTATATATATATATATATATATGTATGTATTAATATACATTTTTAACTGGCACAAGGAAAGCCCCGTTTGAGATCAAGTCCGAAATCTCTGTCCTCACAAAACTCCGCAGCTCGACCTTCTCCCCAGAGACAAACCCACGTGGCGCCGGGACGCGGCGTCTCCGCAGGTTTTCCTTTCGGGAATAGCTGTCCAGGCGGAAAAAGGGGTAAATAAATGGAAGCAACAAAAGGGAGCAGTCCGGTGGCTCCACGGGCCAGCGCGGAACTCTCGTGCCCCGAACTTAGGGCAGGGCATGTCCCTGGCCCTGGCCCTTTCGTCCTACCGGGCATCCGCCTCTGCCCCGCCGAGAATTCGCAAACGCGGCTTAAGATTTGGGAGTGCTTCTGCCTTTTGTCCTGGTTTAAACGAGCAGAGAGGATTTTTGAAGGTCCCCTCCCTTCATTCATGGCCGGTTTGTTACATCTACATTAAGAATAATATTTCCTTTTCGGGGAGAAGAAAAAAAAAAAAAAGTAGAAGGAAAAAAAAAAGGCTTGTATCTAAAGCATCTGCATTACTCACCACCACTTTGTCCGCTGCCCGGCTGGAGAAATGCATGCACGGAGAGCCGGGCACCGCACACAAGGTACCCGCCGCTGCCGGAGCCTCTCAGGAAAATGAAGCAATATTCATGAGCTGACCTCACTGGGCCTGGGAGACGGAAGGAGTGGGTGGGGGAGGGAAGAAAGCAGCGAAGGGAAGAGAAAGGAAAAGATTAAACGCCGAGAACCCCGCCCAGGCCTGAAGGCTGAATTACGTCCCTTCATCTATTTGCACATGGTGGAATAGGATTACAGCGCAAATGGGGGAAGGAGCGGGCTGCAAGCAAGGGATGCGCCCGCTTTCGCTTCCCAGTGCATGCAGGCAATCGATGATGATCAATTATTTAGCGTCCCCTTCAGGGGAGCCTGCTCGGGCCGGGCAGGGGTGCCGGGCATCTCCTGTACGGGCAGGGCTGCGGTGACAGAGCCTTCTTCCTTTGTTCGCCGCCCTCGGCTGCGCCCTTTCGGCAAGAACCCCCTGCCGCCCGGAGGGGCAGAGACAAAGGCAGCCCCGTCTCTGGGCTGGTGGAGCTCATTCCCTGGGGTTATGTACGCGCCTCAACACGGGGACCAACGGGTCACTGACCCTTTCTTTACTCGTGTCGCGAGCAAATCTGTTTTACCTCTCTGTTCTATCGTGAGGTGAATTTACCTTTGCTCTGAAGCACCTCAGGAGGCTCTTAAGACTTTGCGCTTGAAGTCTTTCTCAATTTCAAACAAAGAAAAGCGAGGGAAAGGCTTGCTTTCGTTCCCCTCCCTCCGAGGAGGGACCCTTGCCATGTGATGGCTGTGTGTGGGAGTGTCCCGGACCCACCTGTGTCTGTGCGAACACCCAGCAAGAATAGCCTCAGGGGCAGCGACGCTCCATTTGGGGTCCCTCTCCCTCCTCCTGCAGCAGCTCGGAGGTCGGGGGAGCTCCTGGGCTGTGCTTCAGCCCAGGCAGCGCCTTGGCGGCGGGAGGGGCGGCGGACGCTTCCCTCCAGCCGTGGGGAGACTGGCTTTCCGGGCTGGAAGCTCCTCCCGAAGGATAATTAAGTGATGGTTTCGTGCCCATAGGTATACCAGCATATACATGCATGCATACATCTTTATGTAAACTGTATGTACACATATACACTGTGCATAAATATGTACACTAATGTGCGTCCATACACATGAGCTAGCACGCCTACAAAATATACAAACATATGCATGGGTTGGTACGTTGCATGTACATAAACACTTGTCTCTGAGGTTCTTGTGCAGTCCTTGGACGATGGCAAGCTCAGGGGAGACAGGCTGCCCACTTTCCAGCTCCCCCTCTCCTGACAGTCATCTCCACCTCTCCTGATATGCCAAGGAGGACTCAACACATCTAAACCAGCATATCTGGCATGCAGAAAGGTACTCCCCCCATGCAGGTGCACGTCCTCCAGACTTGAGCCCTGGGACTGCATGAACAGGATATATATAGATGTTATGAGTTGAGGGCAATCAGAAAATAGGAAATGGAACATTAATGCTGAATAAGAAAATCACTGGGATGATGAAAAGCTACTTTTAAAATTATTAATATTTAATGGGTTTTTTTGGTCTTTGAAACTCATAAAAAACAACTGCAATCATACCAAGTAAAGAGCATAATTGGTTGAAAATGAGGAATGAAAATAAAAAATATTTCTGGAGTTGGAGTTGGGAAAATTTCCTATGAAAACACTAGATAGATTCTGCTAGAACATCTAGATCCTGATCTCAGTGAATATACAGAATAGAAGTATTAAGGACATCACAACAACATAACATTTCATTTACACAATATCATTCAGAAGGACAAGCACAACAGTCCCTACTTTTAAGCACTGGACATTATTTACCATCCTTTCTGCTCCCTTGGTGGGTGAGTTGCTTGGATGAACTTTCTACAGAAAACAATTATGCAATGTGATGGCATCTCATACCACCTATGACAAGTTTGATCACACTTTTGGAAAGGTACAGATTCTTATTTTGTCGCAGTGGTGTCCAAATGAAAACCAGGTCATCAGATTATCTTCACCTACATTGTCAGGCCATATGTCTGGTAGTAAAGATCAGTCTTATGATGGTAAAAAAATGCCAGTTTCTCAGTGTGGCTTGGTATGGTTGACTTAATTCTCATAAATTTTCCATTCTATCATCAGTGCTGACAGAGTTATAAAAATTGACATGGCACAAAAATATTCTACTCATATAATTTACTTTTCTGGGGAAAATGGATAAAATCAATACAAGTTAAAGTACTCTTTTTCTAATATAAGATGTATTTCCACTAGAAAATTTTCTGCCAGATCTCTGTGGGCATCTTCTATTACTAACAGATAATGATATAAAAGATACAATAATTATATCTACCCTTGAGTAAGTGCAGTATGAAGACTCATATCTACAAATTAATACAGTAAAAAATTCCATTTATGGGTAGATTTTATTGTAGAGTCTCTAAAAACCTGTGTATTGAAATAGTACACAGAAGGAAAGATCTTAACTTCACACAGAAAACAAGGTGATCTCAGCTGACTATTGTCATTCAGAAGTGAAACACTGGTTCTTCGTCTCAAACCAGGCATGGTGGAAAGGGGTAAGGCTCACAGGAGGGTGGCCAGGGCCTGAAGTGTCTCTGCTCAAGGAATGATGAGGTAGGAGTGTAGGATGGTAAGAGTCTTCAGACTGGAGACAGGGTGGCTGAGGACAAATGTGATGCAAGTCCCTACAGTCTTTAGTAAGGAAGGCAAACAAGTGTAAAAGGTTCACCGTTACTCACAGTACCTACCCACCACCACAAATGGTGCGGGGATGCAAACGTGAAGGAAAGAAACAAACAGGTGATGCATTCCAAAAATCTAGAAAACAGTCCTTGTGGTTAAGCTGTTGAACTCCCTGACATGGAGTGTTGTGAATATAAGGGTCTGCATGTGTTTAAAAAGTGATTGAAGAAAGTAATGGAAGAAAAATCAGTTGGAGAAAAAAAGGACAAACATGCTCAAAACCCATCTCTCCTCTGACTATTTTTTTGATCTGAGAGATGGTGTTTTTGCATTCTCTTCCAACATCTACTATTGACCACAGTTAGACACCTATCAGGAAGATAAAAAATCTTGGATCTGGCTCTGTATGACAATTCTTATCCTGTTAGTATCACACTCCAGCTTCACCCCCCTTTCTCTTTTACACCTTATTTTGTTTTCTTCATTTCTATTTCATTCTTCCACCTTAGATTTCTTTTTCTGTGGAGCATTGGCAACCTGCTGCACCCTGATAGAGCATAACTATGACTTTTTCATTACTTTTCTGCCTTCAATAGCTAGAATTGTTTTGATTCAAATTAGAGCTGTGAATACCTTGTTTACTAGTCCCCATTATTGCTTGTTCATGTAGAGACACATTTTTCAGCCAACAACTGCATTAAGTTGTATGTAGTTAAGTAAGAGATGAAAGTAGTGGAAGAAAAAGGAGAGGAAGAATTTCTCCTCCAAGCAGAGTTTAGTTGAAGTCATATAAGTCTCTTTTCCTAAGTTAAGAAGAGAATCCCTTTACATAACTCCCTAAAAGTGCGACCGAAGCACGACCTCCTAGCTTTCAGTAGAGAATAATTTAATAACAGATTTCAGTAGTGGCTTGGAGAGGATGCTTTTCCAGGAAAATGCCTGGGTGGCTCACAATTGCTGTACTTTCTCCACTTGCTTACTCACCTCCTCTGCCCTCTTGGGAATATGCTGGGTTATGCTTGTTCAGAAAGAGAAGCTTCTGGAGCATGCTGTGCTAATTCATGGTACTGGCACTGCCCCAGCTGGCAGAAGCTGCAGTTTATCTCCCTGCCCAGGAGGATGTGCCGGACTCAACTCATTCTACCCCAGGCCAAGGCCTGTTTTCTCTGTCCATATTAAAAAAAAAAAAAAAAAAGAAAAAAAAAAGTTTGAGACTTTAATTCACCTATTTCTAATATGTTGACTAAGCACCTCAAGAGGTAATTTGAGAATAAACAATGAATACATTACAACTTTTCTATTTTCTTATATACTTGTAAATGGAAAAGATTTCCAGAGGTACTGCATAGCAGAATTGTACGGCACCAAATCATCACACTTCAAAAAGAAGAAACCTTGATGTTAGATAGGAATAATACTTGGCTGAAAAAACAAAGTTAAACTGCAAATATTTTAAGTTTATACAACTCAGTAGAACAGAAATAACGACACCAAATAATTTGTTAAAAGACACATAGTTTGGCATACCTGTTTAGCCAGATCATTGTATAAAATCATGGTGGTCTGATTGCCATTTCTTCCTCCTTTTTCCTTCCCCTCCTCCTCCTTAACAGCTGCTTCTCAGCCAGAGACAGCTATAGCATGGCACACTGAGGCTGCACCTTCTGTTCATTTGCAGACCCTACCTACCAAGGGGACAGGATGCCCCACCAAAGGTACAGCAATGCCATCTGCACCCTCCCTGGCAAGTCATTCCCATGGGAGAAGTAGGTCATGTTGCCTTTTACTGTTATGTACAGGAAGCAGCTTCAGCTACCATGCCTGTAAGGGATCACCTGTATCCCAGTTCAGGGAGCCTGGATCTCGTGCACTCTGTCAGACCTCTCTTGGTTTAACCCTTGCATTCAAGCACCTCACTGGATTCTCAGACTCACAAGATTGTGAGAAGGCACAAAAAATTTAAGTTGTAATGAAAATTAGAGGCATCTTTTGTTCCACAAATGGAGAATAAAACTAGGTGAAATAAGGTCTGCTGCTTTCAATAACTATTCTTTTAAAATAAAGGCTCAGTTCTAATTTTGTTATCACACACTTTGTTCAGCCTTTCCAAAGGCTTCAGGAAGGTTGATAATCCTGTTTTTTTCCCTACAGCAATCAATTCTACTTATTGTTCAGAGATAATAACAGAACTGAACACGCCCTGAAACAGGCCAGTTCTGCTTAACCATTTCTAATGATAAAAAAATTTCTATCAGTCTCTCTCTGTCTCTTCTGGAATTACTATACCTTATGTTACTAGAATGATTAAAAAAAAAGTATCAGTTTTGAATTTAAGACACTGAAAAAGGTCTCTGTATTGCCATGTTTCCGGCCATTCTACTTTCTCTACTCTTTTCAAAGGATAAGATTACAGCAGACTTACATAAATGCAATCATGCATGCATATATCTGAATAGTCTATAAATTGCATTAGTATCTAAACCTCATTGATTATTTAATGAGGCTAATGGCAGTAGAGAAAATTTTATAGCTAAGACTCTGAGAATGAAAGCCAAAATATGGAATTCCTCTAGATTAACCAGTCTCATGCCCTGTCTCATTGCATTCTGTACAGCATGCTCACTGGCTGCTGAAGGTAAACAATATTCCCTTGGACTCTAACACAGTACCAATATGTTCAAACACCTTTTCCAGGAAAAGATTTCAAATATAAAGCATTTTTGTTGCAAATGATCAATTGCAGGTGATCTCAGACTTAAAATGACTGGTCTTAAAAGAAATTAGTCATGAGCAGGCTGTATTCTGGGGTCTGCCTGCTTCCTTCTGACAGGGAGGCTGTGTCACACCCTGTGCATCACACTGAGAGGTGGCCCACAACCTGTATGAAGGTCTTATTGTCTATCTTAATCTTTAAAGTCCTCATTGTGACTTTCCTGAGCAGACTGCAGAGCTTCTTACCCCATGGTGTTCCAGCACAGCTTGATGCAAGTGAAAACAGTGGTTCTAGCATCCCAGGGGGGTTGCAGACTCCTTCCTCTGTGCCTAAAGAGAGTTTGGGAGAAGCAGGGCCATCCTAGTCTCCCACATCTGGTGATCAAGAAAACACAGTACTTTTCAGGGGTCTCCACAGTAGGTGATTTTTCTTCATTTATTTGTAGGCACTAGAATGCCCAATTTCCTTTGAATGCCAGGGGACTTAGGTCCTTAGCTTGGAAAGGCAGGGAACATGTGAGGAAACAGGTGAATAAACAGTCTGCATTTTGTTAGCTGAGAGGCTTGAGAGTGTTTTATGTTTTTATTTATTCTTCATTTAATGTTAATTAATTTTTTATTTCCTCCCTGTTAATTTGTTGTGCTTGTTTTGATAACTTCTGGATGTGTATAATTGTTTAGGCTGGGACTGCATCTTCCTACTCTGGCTTCCAGGTGGCATCACATTACCATATACATAAGCTTCCAGATGAAAATTCCACCTAGATTTTCCAAGACCTGATGTTAGATAATTAGTTTCTTTTCCACCTGTGATACCTCCTGAATTATTCTCTGCCTTTTTGTCCTCTTCTTATAGATAATCTCTCTCTTTATTTTGTCTTTGGTTTCTTTGTTATTTTTTCACTATAACCTGCATTTTAGGATCAGTGGATTTTTGTATATATAATTTCTAAGCTTAATGCAATTTTCAGAGGTAACTCTTGGACTATAAACTTTTGATAATGCTGTCAAATTTATCTCTGTTCATTTTTTGTCCTAAACACCTGTGAGACCTCAACATAAGTAATCCTGAAAATAAGTTTTTTTTCATTTCTATGTCTTAGTGGATTTTGTGTATGATGACTGGACATTTTAATTGTTAATTCACACTTACAAATCCTATAAAAAATCACTGTATTTAGGCAAGCTGCTGATTAATAAAACAACAGTGAATGAGATCCTTTGTTCAACAATTTGCTGGGCTTTTTATCAGGCCTGTTATGCTGTTATCTACATCCTGGATCATATCCAAGCTTCTTACATAATGCCCTAGTACTTTCAGAGAAATTAGAAGACTCTGGCACACATCAAGACAATAAAATCAGGATATCAGGTTTTCCAGCTGGTGCATGTGCACAGAAAAAGCTCTGTAGGTGTATTGAGAATTGCACATGGCAGATTTGTTGCAAGGCTTTTAACGCAGGGACCAAATTTTGATTCTGATTTAAAGAGCAAGTGAGAAAATTATTTTCTCAAATCTGCTGCCTTGTGTACGCTGATATTGCTTTAGGTGGTTTTAAATGACAGACAGTGGATCGGTTGTGGCTGTACCACAGCAGCCTCCGTGCTCTCCCCGGGCTGCGGGGGAGCCGCTCGCTCTGCGGATGAGGCCACAGCCCCGGTTTCTATGGCGACTTTACCTGCTGCCACCTCACCAAGCAGCCCCTCTTCCTTCCCATGGAGCTGGTGCAGGGGAGGGAGAGGAGGGGGAGGCAAGAATGGAGTATTTCCAAGGAGGAGCCTGAGAAATCAGTACTGGTGCGTTGTAGTGTCAGAGTGTCAGGGAATGGACAGAGGCAATCCCTGCCGGGCGAGTTCCAGGGACATGCTGGGCTCCTCCAAGCTAACCCCCTCCTCCACTCCTTGCATCTCACAGAAAGCACGGCAGAGGCATAAGGGTGATGGCCTGACCTTGTTTGGAGTCCCTGTAGAGAAATGTTTTTCAGCACAACACATCTACCCTGGTGTAATTCTATTATGGGCAAAACAGCAATCGAGCTTTGTGGAGTAAGGACAGTCCCAATGACACTGGAGTCCTGCAACGAGGCCCTGGGTCACATTGCTATGGCAATATGTAAACCCTGGACAGGTGATGCTGCTGCCCACAGAGAATCAGGATGTTGCAGGACAGATCTGAGATAATCCTTTATCGATCTGAGGTGCAAGAGACCATAATTGAAGCATAATTGACCCTTAAGCTTAACGTAATGCCTTTGTGTTGAAAAGGGTGCTGCAGAAAGAGTCTTTCTGCTCCCCCTGTTCTGAGTCTGAATGTGAGGTTAACTTGGTGTCTATCCCACTTATTGCTGACCAAAGTCAGCACTAAATCCAAGTGTTTCTATTTGGCCAAGTTAATCAGTTATTAATGAGATATATATACAGGAGAGGATGCCCTCCAGGTTTCATTCATTATTGAGGAAGGAAATCCAAGGAAGGCACATAAACTTACCCTGCCATCTAGTCATAGCTGCTCATAAAAGCTGTGATCCACTCTTTTCAAACCCACCCACTTTTTCCACAATCCAAGTTGTCTTGTATATGTAGAAGAGGCATGTGTAGGAAGCAACAAATCTTCAATATACAGAGATATTCCTTTAAATCTTCTGTGGCTAAATCGTGGCTCCATTAAGGTCAATAGCTAATCTCACACTCTTGTCAAAATGGCCATCCCTAGTGTTAGGATTTCTTGGATATTTTGCTCATTGTGTCCTCTAAGCTGGCGGGGGATTCTTCATGCTGATTTAAGTGCTGACAGATTTAATTTAGAAGCTTTACTAAACCAACTGCTATAAAGTAAACATATATTTTCAAACCACTGATTGTTTCTGCAATGATTAGAAAAAAACAATGTTCTGTTCACTTGAAATACTTCATATAACCTGAGAACTTCTGTGAATAATAATAATGATAATGAATTGTAGTATTGGATTATATTAAAACATCAATTGACTTTGCATTTACAAAACTTTTGTATGGCTTAAAAATATAAGGAAAATAAAAATCATTTAATGCAGCAAAGTAAATGTTCTCAGTTTAATAATGAAGTTTTTCTTTCAAAAGGAAATCTGTAGTTACTGGAAAGGAAGGCTTTCTCTTCTGAGCTGGAGCTGCTGATGTTCAGGCACAGAGCCAGGCAGTGCATCCCATCTCCTGTTTCATGCTGGCCATGTACCTTATGACTTCCAGTTACAGTCCCCCAATGTCATGATAATATTTGCTGCCATGTCTTCCTCACCTACCCTTCAGATCTAGTTCTGAAATGAGACATGAGTAACAGACTAACTTAGGGAAGTTAAGTCCTTTTTCTCAAAGATGACTGGGTAAATTTCTTTCAAGGAAAAAAATCCTAAAATGTTTTTACCCGCTTTTCATTTGCTTGTACTTTCCATTGATCCATCATAATTTTAAAGATGCTTAACTAAGTTGAAGCAAAAATTCAGCTTTCATTTTGTTTACTGTACTTATAATAGCTTGAATACCAGAAACTCTAGTTCTGTAGGCTTCACTACCATTAAAGCCCACAAAAAGACAGGTGAGAAAACTTTCCTTGAGCCCTCTTTAAAGAATAAATGTCTTCTTCAATGACTGTTGTGGTGACACTCTCTCATTGCAGGATGTTCTGTGAGCCATTGGGACTCTGTGCATCTTGTAATTACTATCAAAGCTTTGGCAAAGTGTCAAACTATTTCTTTAAGCAGTTTTAAAGTGTAACTCAAGCCCATGTGCTCTCATCAACCACCCTTTCAAATAGCCTGATTCAAGCCACTGAGGTAATGGTGACTGCACCACTGATGGGAAATGAGTTATTCCCCTGGCTGCCTGGTGAGCGCATTAGTGCATGGGCACTGCCCCCTGACCAAGGAGTTCTGGAAACAGCACAGATCAAAACCTCTCTGGGGCAAAAGCAGCTGCTAGTCCACTTCCCAGACAGTAACATTTGAGATTCTCCCATTCAATATTTCTGCAAATTATGAAAGACTCACTGTGTCTGGACAGGGACCTGTTTGTCTGTAAATATATCCACCCTGAGACATGGATTCACCACCTGGTTAGTGTTTGAACTGTGTCATAAGGACATAATACACACGAGGGTCATAGGGATCAGAGGAGCTGTTTCTTGCAGGGAAGACAGAAGCCACAATGGCTTCAAAGCCTTTCCTCTGAGCCAAAGCCCTTTTTTGTACACTACACGTTACCTGGTAGCACAAGTTTTATCTAGACCAAAACCAAGCTAACTTAGTCCAAGTACAGCATGTGACCTTTATGTCAGTTTAGGGAATTATCCTGACTGCAGCAAAAGAGGTGATACCTAGTCCAGTATAAAAACTGCTGGGCAAAGAGGTTTTTTTGCCAAAGCATTTGGAAAGCATTGTTGCTATTAAGTGTTTGTTTAAAATCCTTCTGTAGCACATTGCCACAGTGTCTGGCACAAGTACCCCTAAAATTAGATGTAGCCTCTCTTTGCACCTGTCAATTGAGCTGGAGACAGCTGACTGGGAGAGAAATATAGATTTTTTACTTTAGTGATATGATTTGGCATATGTGCATACTTGCCGACATATTAAAAACATGTTCTAGTCCAGTCTTCTGATTCCATATATTTTTTTCTTTCAGCTATATATGAAAGTGATAGGGAGATTGAAAAGATATGTAGCATCACCTAGTGTTCATATACAAATTTACAGGAGCCTGCAATTTCATCACCCTCAGTTATTCAGATTAACTGGTACCAGTGTTGACTCCAAAGGAAAATGTGAGATAAAATCCTTATTTCCAGCTGTTGGCCTGTGAACTCTAAGAAAAGGAAAAAAAAAAAAAGAAAAAAAAAAAAAGACCTGTCCTATGCCCATACTGTTAGCATTCACAGGAGTGGGATAAGAATATTAAGTATTTTCTTGCAAGTAATTTTGCAGATAAGGCTAAGCCAAGGAATTTTGGTGTGTGATTTTAATATAGGGATGGTAGAAACTCAGGATCAGAGCCTGCTATACCCACTCTAATTTGACAAAATAAATTAGAATGCTTTATTTTTTAAGCACTTGTTCAAAAAAAAGACAATCAGAACAGGGATCCAAATATCCTGTCTCCAAGGCTAAGCATTTTCAATTAAATTACTTTAAAGGAAATGCAATAGAAATCCAGGAGGACATCACAGACTTCAGAAATCTGCCTTTTATAAAGCATATCTGTTTAGGTTCACTTTTCTGGAGGGGGGTTGTCTTCTCCTTCTTAAAAACTTAATATTTCAAAATTTTAAATTGATTTTTCTTAACTGTGTACTGTGTTTTTATGTGTACAATAGCCAGCAGAGAGATCTATGCTAAGACAAAAAAAAAAAAAAAAAAAAGAGAAAAAAAAAAAAGGGAAAAAAGTACTGGTGACTCAGGGTTTAGCTTTTATATTTTTCAGATTCTGTGCTGCTTTAGTGTGTATTTCTGAGCTTCATATTAGGGGATAATAAGCTCTCTTCACAGAGTGGGTAGACAAAACAATTCCTTCTCTAGCTGGGGACCACAGACAAATGATCCAAATATCAGGCCCGAGAGCATAAAAAATGGTGGACTGAAGAGAGAAAAAGAAGGATGGGACTTCATGGGCTAAAGCTATAATTGGATAATTAACTCCAATACGCTAATGGACCAGAACTTATAAAAGTGTGAGACCCCGTGACCCATTGTCCATTTTTTGTGACCATTTTGGGTTCATCTTGGGTGTAGCCTTGGCTCGGCTCTTGTGCTGCCCAAGGTGTATCCATTGAGGCCTCCTAATAAATCCCTACTTTATTCTTTAGCTCCACCTAGCCTCTGTTCCAGGTCAGCCTTCACAAGGCATCAGTACCCCTGGCCTTTCATTTAAATCTAGGCTACAGTCTAAGACTTTCTTGTATCTGTGTCAATGACATTCCAAAGCATCTCCAACAAGTCTCATCACTCTGGAAAAGGCAACCCCCTGTTTCTAGGGAGCACAGCAGCTTCCTTTGCCACCCAAAGGTCACATTTCCCCAGGCTCTTCTGCTGCATGGTGTCCCATGGTATGCCTTGCCCTGTAAGTAAGCATCATATTGTGGCTCTCTGCAAAGACCACAGAGCATGGCCCAAGTGCTGGTGCAGGCAGGGAGGAGACAAAGACAGGTTATACTGGAAAACAATGTAGGAGCAGGACAGCCAGCTGGATGGGTGGCTGAGGGAGGCATACCTTATCACCAAAAAAGTTATTCTTGTCTTCTTGATGAGAATTAATGGGACAATTAAGTATGACTCAATATAAGTAAGGTCATGTGACACACACATTTGAGGAAATGGCACTTCAGAACAGGCCAGGAATATTTGGGAAGCTGGACATTTTTTCTAGTGAAATCAGGGAGTCCTCAGAGGTTCTTGTTTGATAGGAACATCTGGGGGCTAAATGAATTCCTTTCAAACCTATTTAAAATGAGACATGTGTTTCACTTGCATCCTTTTGACAAGCCAAAGCCCAATTTTTTGCTGAATTGGGACAACAGACTAGAAATTCTTGTCCTGCAATAGCTGCCCAGCTGTGTGTCTCAGGGATTTTTTTTGTGGGCCCAAACTTGGTGGCCTTTGTGGAGCTTAGTCATATTTATGTTTGCTGTATATCACAGGTGGTTGTCAGATACAGGAAATGAATTTCACATGAGTCTTTAAGCACTGGACACTTGCATTATGGAATTGATATTGATATGTATGAAGTAATGCCATGTGAGAAATCTCCGAAGCAGAGTTCTCAGGAGCACCCGTGTACTGGAGTTTGGGGTATGCTCTAAAAAGAAATAAAAGTTAAGGGAAAGAAAAGCTTGAAAAACTGGGCAATGGAATTATTTATCATGTTTTCCAGAAAAGTACTTTGTTTGAAAAAAATCTCTCAACTTGGTGATGTGACATCTCTCTATAAATTATCATTAGGTCTCATTTCAATGTTAGCTTTGTTGTGCAAGCATCTGTGAATATCCAGTCATTTCTGTCTTTTAACACCTATCCATGAACATGTTTGCTCCTTACACACCTTTTCTGTGTTTATAGTACCTTAATTATGTTTCAAAAATGACTGATTTGGTTTAGCAATTATATGTTGAATATACATTTTAGTTTAATCAAACAGGTTTGGAATTTGTTTTTTGTGAGTAATTCAGACTTCTCTAAATGAGCCTGAAATCTGGTTTTCTTGAAAATCACCCTTATTTCCTCTCTCATTGCAAATGAGCAGCAGAACCAGAATAGTGTGTTGTATACCAACACAGAATATCAATTAGAAAAAACAAGAGTGTTATTCTTTCCCATGACAGAAGGAAAATTAGGCAATAAATGTGAGGCTAATTTATACCTCATGTTTTATTTTACTACATTTCTTTCCAGTTGTCTTGTACTAAAAATTATTTTTCCTGCTTACACAATGAAGAGTAATCTATTTCTTTGAGAAATTTTTTTGTTACCTCTCCTTTCCTTTCTTGCAAGAAAGCTTCTCCCCTCCCCCTCCCTTATATTTTTCAGTCTAAGGAAAATGGCTGCAGCTGGAAGAAGATGGTTGACAGCCTCCTTAAAATTTTCTCTGCAGTCTCTGAGTTTCAAGAGCTGATTTTAATTCCTGAAATAATTGTTTACTCCTTCCAAATGGCAAAAAAACATGTTTTGGTCCAAGTTTCGAATTGATGCAGTCGTTTTGCATACTTCACATCAGTAAATCTGGGCATTAGCATGTAGTCACAGATTTACTGCTTTGGATACTTGTGTCTTTCTTCTAAAGAATCTTTTCCATTATGCTGATTTTTTTTCTAATTAGTTATTCTCATTTTCATCTAACTAAAATATGCTAAAATTATAAGTGAAGATTCAGTTTATTTGTCTTATAAATCAATGCATAATTAATGACAGATTGAAAAATAAATCCCACTCACAACGTGATTATAGTAATTTTTGTTGCAGTTTACTCTTTCCCTGGTGATATATAAACAGAGAGCCAAAAGATTTCCTTGCCTTCATAAGCAGTCTTAGGGCTGTATTTGACAACAATTTCTAAGAAAAAATAGACATATCATATTAAAAATTTACTATCATCTTCCTCCATTAAACAGGTGTTTACAACTCAGATGCTCTCAGGAGTATCTATTTTGGTTATATCAACTTTAAAGCACGTGTTTCAGTGATTGGAGCTTTTGTGTAGTCTGACTCAATGGACTGAATTCCATCACACTGTGAAAATAAGCCTGAAGTATTTTATGGTAGGTGTTGAAGAGGTGATGCTGAAGACCACATTGTAGGTGCTAAATTCTACAGATAGCTGACTCCATGATCAGCTTCGCCTTCAAGCTGAAGATAAAAAAAAGCAGTGAAGATTATGGTATAATCTGAACTAGCCTCTAAGATAAATATACCTCCATAATACCATTATGAAAATGAAAATTATAGGTTAATTCAAATTTTTATGGTTTGTGTCTGATAAATATATTTTTTACTGTCTGGTTTCTTTCATATGTGTATACATACATATATATATATATATATATATATGCACATCTTAACATTGGTCTTGCAAGCAAGCCTATTCAGGGAATTTGAGTATGGTCTTGACTCCTCTGGAGCACTGTGATCTGGGAAGTATACCTAGGACACCACCAGGTGTCCTAGGACATCACTAGGTACCCATTACACATCTTGAGTGCAGCTTGCTCCTTAATCCATATTACCTTGGTGGTAATTAATCTTCTTTTACTAATATGAACTGGAGCTCTGGAAATGTTGGATTTATACCTGCCTTCGTAGCCATTTGTCCAGCCAGACTTCCATCCAGCCAGCCTCATGGAAAAAATACTGCTTTGTCTGGGAAAGAAAAACTGCATATGGTAAAATCCCAGGACAGATATAAATCTGGCATTTCTCTGTGTGCTGATTAATTACAATTTATAGTCTGTATTGTCAGGATCTTTAATGCAGGTTACTCTTTTTGGTCAGGCAAAATCAGCTGGGAACACAGGAAGGCTTTTGCAGAGGGAAGAATGGGATTAATACAAAACACGAGAATGATGTTTTCCAAAGAAGGCCAAATGTTAGTTTCAAGGATGTAGGAAAGAGCCAGGATATGATGATGCAGCACCTCCTGCTAGATCCACTCCACACACAATATAATTTCCCCTCAGATGCCTGATGCTCCTACCACAGCGTGTCTTACTGCATTAGTGGTTGCGCTCATGTGACATCAGGGTTTGGCTGATGACCTTTACTCACAGAAACACCAGTAGCAATTTATAAACCCTTTTACAGCCCTGTTAAGGGGTTTTGATGGAGGATACTGCAGCCAGAGAGATCCTCCCTGCCAAATGCTAAAGGTCTGTGACAAAAAGAAATAGAAAGCCTGTTCAGGACAATAGCTGTGAACAATAACAACAGAGAGTAGTAAGAAATTTAAATATATCCACTGCTTTTAGCTTATTCAGTGAATTACATGAAGAATACTTTTAGCTACAGTGTAGTCATTTTTCCCTGAAACAGATCATAGACAAGGGGCACCCACAATTTCTGGTGCAAGTGACAGGGCATGAAACAACTTGACATGGGATAGGGAGCAATATCCCATCCAAATGAAAACTCATTATTCTTCCTCCTAGGACTGTTACCCTAAAATGAAGTGGGCAAACCCTTCCTTTCAGTGCTATTTTATGTGGCTGAAGGATAATGATATCCCCAGTTTACCTAAAGGTTTCTCACCTGCAAAACTCTGTGTCAGTTTTGACTTAATTCCACTGGAAGTACTGACAGGACTAAGGAACCTTATGTTTTGACAGTTTGGGGGCTTAGGGCTGCCATTTCTTCTTGTGGTTACCTCATCTAATCTAATCGATGCTTATTAGCTTTTCAGCAGTTATCTTGAAGCAAAATCTGTAGCCCACTTGAAAACTGCAGCATTCTCTCTTGAAACTTGATAGTTATGCATCAGGCCTGAAATTACCACCCATCTTATCCTGCAGTCTTTCCCAGCACGTGATTCTGCTGCAATGTCTCTGGGAACACATCCTTACTGAGTAACTGGTAGGGTACTTGCTAACAGAGTGGTGAATAATGGTGCTGACATCACTAAGGGGTGCTATGGCTCAACACCCAACACCAACACCACTCAAGCCAAATTGAGATCACATGTACCCTCCTCGCTTCCCCCTCAGGACAGCCAAACCAACTGGTCTGGATTCCAAACTGGAAACACCAGCTCAGGTATTTCTCAAAGGAAAACTCTTGTCCTTAAAGTCTTACAGAAACTTCAGCAACTTGTTTGCACGCACACACAGATAGGTGCAAAAAATGAAGTAAGGTCTAGAAACTGAATTATAATGCTTTTCAGGAAGAATTTTTTATTATATTAATAAAAAATTGTTGTTGGCTCTTTAAAGATTAACCGGGTTATTTAAGCCCTTCTGTTACCATAATAAGGTGAGAGGCTGAAACTTCTAAAAGTGAAGGGACTCAGCAGTCTGTCTAAGTAGATGTATTCCTGTTCATTTCCCATTTAGTATATAACACATTTTTTTTCTATCAAATAGCTCAAAAATTGATATAAGGCAAGCATTATGCCATTAATTTATCTCAATTCTGTATTATAAGTCTTTTGAGAAAAGGTGTTTTTTGCATTTATACTGGTTATTAACATTTTCATGCCTGCCCAGGTTAGTGTTAGTAGGGTTTTCCTTTCTAGATGGCAGAGCAGGAGAACATTTTTCATGCACAGTAAAGTTCCACACAAACATGGAACCAGTAGCTCCCTACCAGGTAATCTGCCAGAAGGATGTATGTATATGGTATCTCTACAAAAAAAATGTGAAGGCGTATATTCACCTCTATTTATCCTATATACCTTAAGCAAAATTGCTCATGTAATACAAATGTCTGGTAACTTTCATTAGAAGAGCCCAAACTCCCCCTTTGACTAAAGAAAAACAGGAGTTTAACTTCCCAATTGGGACACTTCTTTCAGTGATGGTAAAAAAAGAAAAAAAAAAACAACCATTCTTGGTTTTTTCTTTTTTTTTTTTCTTACTCACTCCTTCATGATCCTAAATAAAATTTCTGCCTTAGTGCAATTATGAGCTTTGTGCCTTTTTTTTTCATAGGTTGCCTCCATATATCTTGTGCTATAGCTGATGCCTTTCATCAACCTTCCTTTTTAGGTGAGCCTTACTGCCTATTGCCTCAATTAGAGACTAATATGTACATATATATATATACATGAAATTAGGACAGTTTTTGCCTTTTGTCCTCAGGAGTATTTAATAAAGTTTAAAAATACCTTATTTAAAAATACCATATTTCAAGAAAAAAAAAAAAAAGAAGTACATTTCAAAACATTTCTGAAATTATTATTTCAGAATATAGTTCAGAAATTATTTCAGAAAAGTAGTAGAAAGAATATTGATTTTATTTAATCTAAAAATATTTTTTCTATGCCTAAAGGTAAATTTGTAATTTCTACTTCCTCTACAGTCTAGTCAGGAACAATACATCTCTCAGTGGCGTGCTTTAAATGAGTTACATTCTGCATATGCCTGATTCTCTGTTTTGTTATCAAGGGAATCTACATAGCTAGGTTAATGTTAAAATGCCCACGTTTGGGTTAAATAAGTGCCATCCACAGAAGTTAATGAAAGAACAACTTGATTTTTTGAAACTTTTTCAAGGCAGCATGATCAGATCTGTGTTAATCTCTGTTGAACACTGTGTTTCAAAATCATTTGGATTTCTCTCTCAGTCACCCAAGGACAAGCAGACAAAAAAATTATAAGTGATCATTGAAAAATTCTGCTATTTACTAGAAAGTCACCTTAATAAATAGAGAAAATGAAAAAAAAATTAATTGAAGAGATACATTTCTTTTGAATTTACTATCAGACATTTGCAGCCACTTTTGACTTGCTCCCACACAGGGGTTGAAGGTTCTTTAGGCGCACAAAGCCCAAAACTCACAGAATTACTTCAAAGAAAAGCAGCATTTGCAATTTTTCTCATGCAAATAAAAGACCACAGAGATAACAAACCACGTGTCTCTTTGCTGAGTGTTCTTTTGCAACCATTGCTTATCTGAGAAAAAGCAGTTGAGGATGATAAAGTCCTAGAATTCCTGACAGTAGGTGAGATGAAGGCAGCTGGACAGTTTCACTTTTGCTGAAGTATAACTTAAACACCAATTTTATCACTGGAGGCATGGCCTTTGTGTTCCCTTTGGAGTCTACAGGATCATGGGGTATTAATAGGAGACCTTAGAACTTTATAATGGTGACCATTTCCACACAAGACAAACCAGTGCTAAAAGTACAGCTCGCCAGGTGCTATGTGGCCTGAAGGCAGGCTGGTCTGGCTACTTCCAGCACTCTTATGACCTGTTGGCTGCATGCAGCTGTCCCAAGGCCAAAAGACAAAGCCGACAATGGCAGCACCAGCAGCATGTCACTGCTGCTCTTTTGTCAGTGCCTGGAGTCCTCCTCAGAATACCTCACCCATAGCCTGTGCATGTGTTGAGGTGAGAACTCTGCCCCTGCTGTCCCTTCTTTTCCCAAAGGAATTGGGCTGGAAAAGGGAAGCAGGCAGCTAGTGAGAAACATGGACACAGAAAGTTTTATAGTGCAGCTGTGCAATCAGTATTGTCGCACCTCAACCATTTGGAAGTGTTTACCTATGTCATGGACAGCATGGATTTGGACATTTTCTGACTAGATTGGTTCCTCTTAAACATCTGCTGGTGCTCCCTATATCCCACAGAGAGGACAGAGCATTGCTCACAGCTGCTAGTCTGGCAACTGCACTTCAGGGTCATGGCTGGGAAAGGGAAAGGAGACAAAGGCTTGAGTGTCTGAGTCAGCCTTTTTGTCCAGCCCTCTCCTTTACCAATAAAAGCCCTGCAGCCACAATCACCTGGGTCAGAAGCCTTCACAATGTGGCCCCACTTTGGCATACACGCTCTTCTTCTAGTGACTGTCACCCTGAGTCCTGTGCCTGCCGCCGCACAGAGTGAAAACGATGTCCCTGGAGAAGATCTCTATCCCCCTCTGTGGGACCTGGCCCCTGAAAATCTGCTGGATTTCCCAGTAAAGGACAACAAAATTGTCATCAATGCTTGGAACTATCAAGATCGACTGGGAGTGTATAAGAGCTTGCTAAGTGCTTCAGCCAAATACTTTGATGCCTTTGGACCCCAAAACAGTGGCAATATTCTCTGGGGATTACCAGTGCAGCATGGCTGGCAATTTCGAACAGGTATGAATTATTTCCTTAAGATGCTGGCTTAGCAAATTGTTTACCAGACCTGCTTGGAGGCTTCCTTTCCAAAGTTTCTGCCTCACAAGCACAGCATGGCCTCAGACAGTGTAAACTTTGACAGAGCTGCCAATTTGAAAAAGAAATGCTGAGTGAACACCCTTACCCTGCTGAGAAATAGATATTAAAATTCCTTATAGGAAGAGGTCAGAATCCAGATTTGTGGTATAGATGGGCAATATTTCAGCTAACTAAAAATCTTTTGAAAGGCATTCCCAGTTGCTTCAGTTTATGTAGACAGATTTCGGGACATGCATTCTGTAATGATGTTCTTAAATTGTTAACTAATAGGCTTTTATTTTTATTTGTGTTACAAGCTTCTAGAGGTGATTTGAGTTTAATTTCTAAGACATGTATTTGAAAGTCAGCATTTCCCTCTGAGAACTTATTTCCATTTATTCTTCCTGATCAGTTTAGAAGTAGCTTCCTTATTTTCTAAATATGCTTTTTACAAAAATGGAAGTTTTTTCTGTTTGTTGGGGTTTTTTTTGTTTGCTTGTTTGTGGTTTTTTTTTTTTTTTTGTTATTTTGTTTTGTTTTAAATTATGTCCAGATTCTAAGGGTTTATCCCCTAAAAGCTGGTTGTTGTCTGGGGCAGTCATTCTGGTTTGCTTGCTGCCTCTGCCAGGGGAGCAGACACAGAAGCACATGTGAAAGGTTCTTTAAGGCTAAGGCTGCAATATCTTATCAGGAGTAAACAAGTGCATCTGACTGCCTGGTGTTTTCTTTATTGGATATAACCTGTAGTTACATGTGGTGGTTGTTTGGGTCACACTGTAGGTTTGAGAGAAAACAGAGGTCCTGCACCTGGTGGTGAAGGAAGGCTGCCAGCATTTAGTCACACCTAATGGAAAATTTACTGCTACATCAAAATGAGGAAAACAAGATAGTAAGCAAAATCCAAGCAGGAAACTAGCTGGCAAACAGTTAGCAACAAAAAGAGCTTGGTTGGAGTTTAGGCAAGATTTTTCCTATTTTCCTTCTTTATGTACATAAAAAGAAGAGCAAATGAAATGAATGGCTGGTACAGCAGGAGAATTGACCCAATGTGTGGCAGAGGCAAAGATGACTGGATGCAGCAGCTACAGCTGAGAGGTGACCTGCTGGAAAGGAGGAGTTGTAGAGTATGGCCTCATCCACAAAGTGAGGATGTGCCTTGTTGCAGTGACAACTTCCAAGTAGAGACAAGGGACATCGTTTGTGAGGGGAAGATTTGCTCCTGGTTGCATAGACAGGTAAAGATGTCCTGTCACCTGCTAAAGGGTTATAGGACTGACACTTAGACAAATTTTTTAATTTACATGACCAGAAGGTTAAAAAAATACTAAAAGGAGAAGTATCACATAGCTGGAAGTAGTTTTGCAGTAAAAAAAATTGTGAGCATTTGAAGGCTAGATGGATAAGGGACAAAGAATAACATAATTCTGGTTCATACAGCAGTGGGGTTAGCAAGGGCTAAACCTAATCCAGATGGGCAGTGGGATAGATTAGTGATGAATGACTGAAGCATTTGTATATCAACATAATAAGCTTGGTCAAACAAAAGCAAGATTTGAGTTCATAGTGCAAGACAACAGAACTTTGAAAATAATACAAAATTTGTTGAATTAACAGTTCTGTCTGGTCCTGAAAGTTATGCTACTGAGAGAATATTTTTATGGTTATGGTTCTGTATAAACCATGAAGAATAAGTGAAGCCGTTACTTAATAAGAGTGGTACGAAGATTTGTGATAATCCACTCAGGGACATAAAATGAAATCAGTATTTTGCCTAAATTTACAGCAGAGACAAGGATCTTGAGACAACATGGCTATTAGGAATGAGATTGTGGAAGCAGAAATTGTCAGTTGGGAGGTAAAGCTAAACTGAGAGTCCTACCTACAGAAACTGAGGAAACAGGATAGACTCTATCCCCACTTCACATACAGAAGTGTAAACCCATGATCAAGAACTCTAAGAAATATTCACATGGTATTGTATGTCTGAAGAGCAGGAAAGATTGTGCCTGTACTTAAGAAGAAAAAAGGAGATAAGAACAAATATATTTATTTGTCTTGTATCAGCAGTAAACAAGACATTAGAATAACTATAGAGGAAAGAATATTTAATGACAAGGAACCAGATAAAAAAGGGGATAAAGCACAGGTTATGTGAATCAAAGGTCAATTCTGTCAGGCTAATTTGATATCTTCTTTCGTCATACAAATTATGGGTTTTTTCCCAAAGTTCAGAAATGCATTTACTCCGTTTTACAGAACGAGGAAACTGCAAATCTGGTAAAGGAACACCTGAAGGAGAATTTAGTGATAACTGCTGCTAAAAGAAGTCTATGGCTAAGCGGAGGATGTGCTAGGAGTTCTTAATTAGCAAGACGAGAATAACTACATTTAGCACTTTCAGTAACAACATTCCACAAAAACAAGTGGAGAAATTTTGTTGATGAGGTTTCGCATAGTTATCAATAACACAGCTGGGAGGCACTGTCAATACAGATTAGCTTGGATAGACCTGAAGACTGAAATAACAATTGTGTTAAGCACAGGGAATAGGAGGAAGCAGAGACAACAAAAATGGTATGTACACCAGTAAGTGTAATTGGAGCTTCCAGCTCCAATTTTTACATACCTTATAATTATCACTGGTACTGCCTGGGAAATCTTCATTTTCCTAAAACGCCAAGGCCAACAATATTTGGTAAACCTCATGTACAATTCTTTTGCAACATTTTGTCTTTTTCTTCTTAGCTTTATCCTTCCCATTCACCCCCTTTTCATACCAGTGATCTATTGCTGCCTGTTTGTTGACAGTCTGTTGAAGTAAAATCTTGAAAAATTGAGTATTTCTGTAAATATTAAAAAACACAATCTTAATTTTAAAAAATGGGTTGCAACCCTCATTATTGCAAGTTCATGTTCTCAGTGCTTGGCTACTGAAAGATACAGGTTTGAGTAGCTAGCATGCCCCAAAGCACAAGCTCTGCCCAGTCAGCTAGGGAGAATAATTAGGAAAATTTGTATGCACATTGTTCATGATTGTCTCTTCTTCTTGAGTGTAAGTATCAGAAAATTTGGTTTGGTAATGAGGTTTAGTTCTAATCTGACAGAAATGACACTGCCATTATTCAGCTGACTCGTCAGAGAGCAAGTGCTCTGCAGGGCAGTTTGGGAGCTTCTGGAATAGCTCAAGCTGTTGCACAAGGCCATGGTAATTGCATCTCATGCACTTAAAGCAGACTTCCTGAACTCTGCATGACAATGCCTAATGTACACGTATGGTATTCTTTTAGGACTTTTAGGCTATTTCTTCATGCCACGTGCTCAAAGTAATATATTCTCTCATGAATAATTGCAAAATGTCTTGCATGTTTTCTACAGCACAGATGCTTGCAAACATTGCTAATTAGTTACAGCAATGTTTGCATGCTTAGCTTCACAGAAAGGCTACATTTGTCTGCATGATTAAGCTGGAAGTGATTCTGTATCACACAACCCAATTAGGTGAGGCAATTACTTGTACATTTAGTTTGTGCTATTTTGCTCGTTAAGCAGCTCTCCTGGACTAGCAGCCCTAGGTCTATTAGAAATGATGTGTCAGCTATGCATGTGCTCAAGTCTGCATGTGAATGTATATTTAATTCTCACTAAAAATACTGTGATCTCCTGATTTCAAACAGTTCAATAAATTCACAGAATACATTTACAGTGAGGGATAGCTCAAAATGTAAAACACAATCAAATTACTATGCAATGGGAAACCAAGTACTCTAGGACATTAGTTTATGAAGCAAAGCAATAGTGATTGTTTTGCTTCTCTAACCAAAACTCTGCATGCTTTATTCCTTAATATTTTTTTTCATCTCAGTGGGATTTCTTGTGTGACAAGTTTGAGAAGTATTTGTTGCATTATTTCATTTGATTCATTCAGGTAGATTAGCAGATCCTTCTGGTGGGGCTTCCTGTGGCTATGAAAACGGAGAGCTCCTGTGCCAATCTGTAAGAAGCTGGTGGTCCTGTAAGTATATGCTGTCACACTGTTCTTCTCCAAAATAAATTAGTGTCCTGAACGCCATCTGAAAATACTTCTTCCCCGTAGAGTTCTCTATTACATTATAATTTCAGTACTATGTAATTCTCCATCACAAACTTGCAGCAAGACACCTAAGTGTGAGTGGGTAAATGAAAGTTAATTGATATGGAATACCTGAGGAAGGAGAAAAAAAAACCCAACAAGTTTGCAGCCTTAAAAATAGCTATACTGCAAATATTCATATGAAAATATGTGGAAAGCACTATGACAGGTATATATATTTGTAGATATTTGTAGATGTCTATGTCTAATCATGCAGTCTATGATTAGTCCAGAGCAGATTTCTTCAGTTTAGATGCTTGCACTTCAAACTAAAACTTTATGAGAAAATGTCAAGCAGAAATCTTTGTGGCTCTTATACCATCCTTGGTTCTTTTTCCCTTAGCATATTTTCCCTCCATCATTTATGTCTCTTGCTCCCTCAGCTTCCTTGATGTCCTGTTGTAAATTCCCCTTTTCCCCAGACCTGTCAGTGGGTTTGAGCAAACAGCTCTGTCCCTTTCCTGCCAGAGGAATGTTTTTCCTTCAGTGGGCATTTGGATTAATCTTCTGCCTGTGAATCAGCAGTCCAATGCATATATCTTCAAGTGAACAAAGACATAAGCATAGACAAAATTTAAATGTAAATCTAGGGTAAAACTGACTGTGGTACTCACTTCAGCTTTGGTTTTCCCTCTCTGTGTCTGGATAGCACTAGTGCTCTGTAGGATGGCATCCACACAGTGTCAAGTAAAAAGAGTCACTGCATAGCCCTTTGTGAGAAGGGGGCCTTCCTGGAGCAGAATCTATCACTTTTACTTTCTCAGTGTTTGAATTCCCGCTCTTCATTTACTTCTAAGTATTGCATGTTTGCTTGATATCCATTTTGTTGCCTCCAGAAAATGTATAAACTCAGCTTTGATTTACCCTATTGAAGCAAGAACATGCAGAGTTGAGACTGCATGGAAACATTTCTTAGTGTTCTGAGGATCTGAAAGCTTTCAGCTGACCTTCAGAGCAGCCCTCTCTGGCACAAGAAGTCACATGAAGCCAGGAATGAGTTTAAACCAGAAACTCACATTTAATATACCTCGGGTGTATGGGGAAGCTAGCTACTTAAGAACATCAGTCTCTTTGCCTAGAATAACATTTAGTATAGTCCTGTCCTGCATTGATTTATGCCCTCTAAGTCACCCAAGCAGGTATAAATATATAATATAGGCAAGAGCACTTAAAAGAATATAAGCACTTTGTGGTGTGAGATCAAGGCTTCAATACTTCTCATGAAAATAGTGAACAAGAAGCAAGAGCCAGTTCAGCAATGAGTCTCAGTGAAACACTGTCTTCTCATCACTTGAGAGTTTTCCTTTGCTCTTCTGACTGGCCAGACATTTCCTCCTGAATTCCCAACCAGGTCCACATTTAGGAGCTGTATCACACAAGACAAAGGGCTTCTCTTCATACATAACCCTTTCTATTTGTTCCATGAGCACCCCCAGGGAAGTTGAAACCCTTGTGCCTGACCAGCCTATCAGTGCCCCATTATGGGGACCCCACCAAACAGCCCACTCTAGCGGAGCATGGTTTGACCAACCCATTTAGGGTCACACACCAACAATGTTCCTACTCAGAGTTGGTAGATATTTCCAGTTTTGTCAATTATGTTATCTGCTTCTGGCCACTCCTCCCTTAGTGTCCTTGAAGGACTCACACTAAACAGTGTACTGAATAATACACTGATAGTCGAACACTGTGACAGGTTAAGGTTCAGAGGTTGCTGTTGACAGTAACTGATTGCAAAAATGAATTTGAAGCAATATATTGACCAATTCTAATCCCCAATTAAAGCTAGCTAGAGATAATAATTTAGCTTGCACAGAATGATGTTCTTAACCAATAGGTATCCCTTTGGGGGAAGAAGACAAGTTCGGCCTGTTGGCTGATCCCAGAAGTTATGAGGGAGTCTTCTCTGACTTCCCTCCCCACTTTAGCTAGATTTATATTTTATTGAGAAAAGGTTAAGTTACAGTTGGTGACATTTCATGTTGATGTGGTTCTTGAGTCATTAGTATATGCAGAGTGTGAAAAGCAAGACATATTTTCGAGCCAATGAAGCAAAGGCGAGCTTCTGGTTACCGTCTGGTTCATTCCTTGGGCTTACTTCCTGCTAGCTGCACGTTTTCAGTGGAGCATAACCACAACACCGCTGTGTTGCTCCATCCTTTGTTTCACATCTGCATCGATTTCGACAGACCTTGACCACAGCACCTCCATGCTGCTCTGTCCTTTTTTATCACCTCATGCTTAGAGCAATACACCGAGTTCCCTCAGTATCCCTGCTCCTAAGGTGTGCAGACCCAGTCCCTGCTGAACTACAGGCATCACACACACTCCTTCTTTGTGAACTTTGTTTTGTGATCTTCTCCCATAAGGTGGAACAATGGCTTCCCATTAGGAGGACATGGATACGTGGTAGGTGTTCAGGTTTTGATGATTTTGGTCCTCACTGCTGGAATTTTGTACAAAACATCAGTGCAGTCCTTGTCCCTGAGACCATGCATGAGCAAATGACTTCTCAGCATAGCAACTCAGAGGTGACCACCCAAGAGGGAGAACAACAGATCCCCAGGGTTTTCTTCACTCAAAACTATTGAACTTCATTTCTATAAAGGGGACACAATTAAGAGGAGAACTTCAGATTCTCCCTTCAAGAGAGGAATATCAAATAGCCCTGTGGGCACTCTCACTGGGGACAAGATTTGGCACCAGTGAGAGCTGAGCCTGAGTTTCCTACATTCTGGGTCTGATTGCTCCAACTTATGTATCAGACCAAAGAAAGCCATCATCATAAAATAAATCTAAACAAATTGACTGAGATAATATCCAAGTAATTTTCAGTGAGTGAAATATATTTTAAAAGCAAAATTATTATTTTCCAGTAAAAGATCACAGTTTCCTTTCTCATAGGTCTAGGGTACATAGAAGAGAGATTTTTAATAGCAACAGTATTTGTGGAATACCCCTTAGTCTTTCTACACTTAATTTGCAATTAATATTTGAGAGACTTTTCTTGTCCTGTCCATGATAGCCTACAAAGGTCTACGTTTTTAACACTAGCTTTTTTCCCTTCCTGCAAAGTAAAACACAGTGGAAGCTCATACAAGGCTCTTAAAGGACAATGCATAAATGAACACTACAAATAATATCTAAATCAATACTAGTGTCATCTTTATTACACTTCAGTACATGTATTTCACTGCTGAACACAGTTGTATTTGTGGCAATTTGAAACAGTTGCATTTGGTGTGGGAGAGAGTTCATTTTCCTGTGTCGGAATTTCTCATTTGCTTGTGATTAACAGCTGCTGCCTTTTAATTATTGTTACAGGTATGAATTACTATCTGTCTATTATACCCTTTCTGGGGGCAGTGGAGGCTGGTCTCTTTGGGCAGCTGCCATATGAGATAGAAATATTGCCACCAGAGGAGCAGAAAGATGATTTCTGTTACAGCGTTAAAGACTGCTGGTCTCGCATGCCCAAGCTCATGGATGACTGGAAGGCCTTTTTTGAAGTAAATATATTTTTAAAAAATACGTTTAGAAATTATACCAAAATAGTAGCTTTAAAAACTATTATTACTGTCATTTTTTATGACTCAGAGAGCTCAGTTTGTTTTCAATAGCAGCTTCATGTAAAAATAGCAAGCAGGAAAAATGGAAAGCATAACATACGGTGAGTCAGAAATAAGTAGGAGAGAATTTTTTAAAGTTATGGAATTTTTCTCTTCCTTTGAGACAGTTCTGTATTTTGGCCTCTGTTCCAAGACACTGTTTTGTACTCAATTATATTTGTACTCTTCCAATACTGCTTATGTTAGCAATGCAAAATAAGCCTGTGAGATGGAACACAGCCCTTAAAAAGTGGCCTTTGGTTGGTTTTATAAGGTTTGTTTATTTCTTTAAACATCTAAAACTTGAAAATGCTGAAACATCATTCAGAAGTACACCTATTTATGCAAGAAGATATTCTCTTTCCTCCACATTCAGCTGTTCTCTAATCCCAAAAATAACAATATTTCTTACTTCATAGATTTAATAGCTATTTTTTATAGCTAGACTACTGCAGTCAATATTTTTTATTGGTAGTCAAATAACTGATAATGACCAGGAATGTTAAACTGTTAGTCCCCCTTGAGTGAAAGTAGATGCTAAAGAGTAGGACTGGATTTGTCTTCATAAGATAATTTTTCCCATGCATCATGATTCATAAGTTATTGTAAAATATCTACTCCTCAAATAACTATAACGATAACAAGGATAATTTTCTTCTTTTTCTGAAAATCTTCAGAAAGTTGTGATTAAAAGAATACAGATAAGTTTTTTAAGATAATAAGTAGTCCCCTATTTTAATACTGAATATTCCATGGCACTCAGATACAAAAGTTCACTGAATTTTTGTGACCAAATACTGAAACTATGTGAATAAAACCCTTGCAATGTTGAAGTCAAAGAACAGCAACTATTACTAACTATTCAAATGCCATTTCCTTTAGCTTATTATTTTGTGAGGCATGTGCTTATATAAAAAATAAGAATTGGGTTTAAATCTCCTCACATTCTCTGCCCTTTTTGTTCCCTGTTGCTGCAGTATCTGTTATCTACAGAACACAAAGCTCTGAGCTCTGCCAGCCTCTCCTCCTTCAAACTGGACGATGCCCTTGGCCTCATGTGGAAGGCACACACCTCCTCCATTGCTTATGCACTCCCCAAATTCCACGACAGGTAAGGGGAATAGACTGGTGTCCATGGAGCATCTTTCCACCTCCAGGCCTCTTTGGAAGGATAGCATCCTAACAAAGTCTGCATGAGCCCTTGAACCTCAGGCACCTACTCTTTAGGCTCTGCTCTTCCTCTCTCTCAGAGTGTGGGATGATCAGTGAGAGATGGCTGCCCAAACTGCCATGACCAGTCAGGCTCTGGGCTTAAAATGAGATGCTGGTTCCCCTCTGGGAGCCAGGGCCTGAATCAGGAGTTGTGTTTAATCTGGGAAGAGGCAGGGCTGCCAGGAGAAATTGGGTATAAAGCACTTAAGGAGGCTTCAAGTCACTGTGGCACTGAGGCCACTCAGGATTTTATACTGAGCAAAAACCTTTGGGATAAATGATCAACTAGTGTGTTCTCCAGGAGAATTCAGTTATCTGCCACATTTTTTATTTCCTTCTCTTTCAGCTTAAGATATCTCTCTGATCCAGAAGCAAATTTTGGTGAAGACTGGGCTAATGCTGTAGATTTCATTGCTGCCACACACTTCAGCACAGACTTACTGACCACAAACAACTTCCAGGCTTTCCTGCCCCAGAGGATCCTTGTTGAAGGGGATGTTCTCCCATCCATTAGTGACTTCAGTCCAGAGCAAAATAAGGTCCTGGTGTCACTGAGAGCTCTTCACAAAGCAAATAAAATAACAGGTATGAGACTGACTTACAGATGTCTGCTGTCCATAGATATTAATATCTTGTTCTCTCTACATCCCTTTCTCCATATGAATACAGTGAATGTTTGATATAAAGTAGTATAAACACATCTTAGAGATTAACAGTAAAACAATTAAAATACAACCATAAGCAAACAACCATAAGATAACACCAGATGTTATCCCACAGCAAATTCTCTTGGGATAACACTGACAATATGAGGGATTTCAGTGAGAAAAAACCCCAAAACATTATGGGAGCAGATGATCTTACTCTTTCTTTTCTCAGTTTTCACAGGAACTTTAAAAACAGAGATTTTTTTTTTTTGTGTTTCACCAGTTGAATCTGAAACCATTATAACTGTAAATTATATCATTAAACCAGTTGAACAAGAACAAACAAACAAAAAGTAAATTATCATGAGCAACAGTTTTTGTGTCCAGTTTCAGTTTCAGTTTTTGGTTTTTCAGTTTCAGTTTTTGGTTTTCTCTCGGTCTTTGATTTAACAGAGATCTTTCCCAGCAAAACTATCCTTAGTCAATGCTGACGTTATCGTATTCGGCAAAATAAGTGGTACATCACCATCCAGTGGTGCAACACAGAATTACACTCTCCTGAGGATTCAGTTCTTTCAGCGATACTTCTGGGCTGGCTATTTTTGTTTGACCTTTATGAAGCAAAATTATTTTGAATCTTTAAATTAAAATACAATGCAAAAATACACTGAAAAATTGGCATGCCTAGCTATGGCACTTGTGATCCTCTTCTATCTTTACATTTCACTGAAAATTCTCTCACCAGTTGAATTTAAAGCTGAAAAAGATGTGAAATAAAGCTATTCAGCGCTACAAAAGAGCATCTTCCCATCACAGAGTGCTTCCCTCATATTTTTCACACAGCATTATTTTTGGAATCTGAATAAGGGTCTGAACAGATCTATTGCTTGCTTGGGAGCCTATGACAAAGTTCAGGGTTTCTTGATATACCTCCAGGAAGGGAGAGGAGCACAGCAAGGAAAAGCATGACCAGAAGGACAGGAAGGAGGGTGGAGAGCACCAGGGTAGCACATCAGGTGAGGACAGCACTGCAGGGAGAGAGAGAAGGATGTATGGATGTTGAACATCATAAATGGAAGGAGAGAGAGAGATAAGCTTCATGCAGGTGCAGCCATAATGAATCCCATAGCTGAAATCTCTTGCTTTGCAGGGAAGAGATTTCCCTGACTTTGCTCTAAGGGATGAGCTTTGAATTCAGCTGAGAATTACAAGCCACCTAATTAAACCTGGTAACTGATTTGCAGATCAGAAAAGGGAACTTTAAAATAAATTTGACTGCATCTAAACCCACAGCCTCAGCAGGGAGGCTCACCTTAGTGCTACAGAACACAGGTGACAAAATATACTGATTTTGTAGGTGCTTTTAAATACATCCTGTGAGAGACAGGGTTCTTTACTGGTACTGCAAACTTCAACAGCAGCTACCTAGGAGGTCTTACTACCTCCTAGGATGGGACCCTGTCTAACCCAGAGTGGGACTTGATTTCTTTATTCAGAGTTTGATTACTCTTTATTTTCCTTCAGTTGTGCCTGCTAGTCCAGCAGGAACTGTAATGAGAGTTGTGCTGCTTCTAAAGCTTTTCTACTCATGGACTGGCAGATCAGCTTTTTGCCCAAAGGCAGAACAGGAGGAGAATATATTCTTCTTACACTAGACATTTTTACCCTCACATTTCCCCTCTATCCACTCCAAAGATGAGCACTGACTGGGGTGAGGAGTAGGCAGAGACTGTACTGCAAACCGGCGCTGATGCTAGGCTGGGTTGGCCAAGCCACACGCCCTAGAGAGCCACTGCTTATCACCTGGACAAAAGTACTTGGATCATTTGCTCCTTTAGCTTGAATTCTTAGCTGGCAGAAAGTGAACACTCTTTGTTTTAGAGTGAAAACGAAGACAGGCCTGACTATAACTCTCAAGCTACTGCTCCATAAACCACGGAGCTATGCGCCAGAGCGGACAAAGACCTTCCCACAGGTCTTCAGTCATTTCGACCTGCAACACTGGTGACAAGGGAGCAAGCCCCGTTGTCCGTCAACACAAAGGATCCTGAGCTGAATGAATGCTCTGCGTCTCCCTGCACATTTGTAGGCAATCATCACCCCATCGGGCAAGCTCCAGCGCTGTCTACAATTCTCTGTCCCCGGGAGAGTGTCGGGTGCTTGTTGCCAGACGCGCGCTTGGTCCCTGGTATGTGGCGAGCCGCATGCGCTCCATGCTGACTTGACAATGTCATGTTGTGTTTCTTTCCAAGGAGGATTGCTGCTGAAGCTCTGGCAAAAGGCTATGTCCACCGAAGCAGGAAGAAGAAAGGGCCGAGAACTGATTGAAAGCTTGCCTTTGAGCCGGAAGCTCGAACTACTCGACCTAATAGGAATTTAGAATTATTGGGAAGGAGATGATTTGAAAGTTCCCAGTTCCTCGAGAAAAAGCGATTCCAAGGTGGATTGATTTAATCTTTTAGCAGACATGTGTCTGGTAGTCTGGCCTTGGTAATTTCTTACAGCAGGATTTCCTGAGTAGCCATGCATGTCTCTCTCATATGGAATGGATATTTTTAACCTTAATTTTCCTAATTATCTCATTTGTTTAACTCAGTTCCTTATAAATAGAAAAACCTCACATAAAAATCTTACTACTTTTTGTGGCTTTATAAATGATGTATCATAATTGGAGACAAAATTAAAAGCAGGCAAAATATATTCTGTTTCAGACTAATTTTTTTTCCCCCTATAGGCAGGGATTCCACTAGATGTGTAATCACTTGATGGTCTAACAGATGATCATGAGAAACTTTTTTTTGAAGTTCTGGTCTAAAAGTAACGCCTTGACTGTTTCCCACCAAAGCTGTTACTTTGCAATCAAACTGGAAGCTTGCAGGCTTTTCAGATTAGGTGCTTGAGTACAGATAGATTCCCTTGTCATGCTGTTTTGCAACAAGTACATGCCTCGAGTGGTAGAGCAGAGCCAGTCCCGAGCAGTCCTGAAGCAAATTAATTTATTCCATACCAGCTTTTACATGATAGCAGAGATTTCTTGTACTTGATTCATTTCACTTTCTTTGAGAAAACTTTGATCTATATATGAACTTACGTGATTGTGTGCCCTGTACAACCACAGGCTGCTTTTCCATTCCCCCATGTCTAATCCACTTGTTGCAGCGTATCATATGTTGGATTTGGTTACTGAGGAAAAGCTGTATTTGCAATGTTTGCACTCCCAGTGCCTGGAACACTCAGACCCAAGAGTTGATCTCAGTCTTCGGGGTGATAACACACGTTTGGAATCATTTATAACTTGAAAACAGAAGTTGAGGGGAGGTGAGTCAGGGGTCCTGCATGCAGACAGGGCTTGAAGTTTCTTGGTAAAGAAGGAAATTAATGAAAGATGTCTTTGCCCACAGCAGTTGTTTTGGAAGTAGATGATCTTTCAGGTCCCTTCCAATCCAAATCCTTCTGCAATTCTATGAAAAGAAGTAATTTCTTTCCATTCCATTTTCCCCGTTTGATTTGTCCTTTCTCCCCAAACTTGCATGATATTTGCACTGTAAATTAAGAAATAATTATTGTCACATTGAGCAGTTAAACACCATTCTGTCCTTTAATGTCCCAGGACAAAGGTGTTAATTATTCATTGTCATGTAACGGATAAACTCTTAATGTACCATCATTAGCTAAAAATTTTCAAATGAAATACATTAATGAGGTATAAGAAAATGTGGGAGATTTTACCTTAATTACCTGGTTCATAGATCACAGTAATTAGATTCCAGCAGACTTTAGATATAATCCAAAAGTAATCACCACAGCTGCCAGCTGCTAAATATTAAGTTAGTTGTGCTCCATAAAAGTTAGAAACATTTTTTTGACCTTTTCTGTAGTTAACTTAGATTGAACTTAAGGTAGGCTTTGAGAAAACAAAAAGAGCCATTAATGCAAACTTTTAAAATGCACTCTGCTGCACTTGAGGGAGCATTTATAAAACACATTTTTAAAAAGCAATTTACTCCTTACCAGAATTTATGAAACATTAGGAAATAGTTCCAAATTTTGAAACCGAGTCATTTTTAATGCTTAATACAGCATCAGGCATTTATGTATTTCATACACTTTGTCCTAATCCAACAAGACAACCAGTCAGGTAAAGACTTTGGAAATTGGCCAGTGATTTCTCTGTGGAAGCGGAGGAATGTATAAAAGTTTAGACAAAATATGAGATGGGAGATCCTTACAAGTAGAGTAGAGCCAGTTATCTTGAAATAGAATAGCTGCATACTCGCAGGAAAACTTCTGAGTATCAGAAACTAAACAGAGAGAAGAGCATCAAGAGAAAACGGTAGAGGTGTGGTAGGATGGCTTTGGAGAGGAGTGGGAGAGCAGTGAAGGAGCCTGCTTGCTAATAAGAGCTAGCAAAAGCTGACAACTCCCTAAGCAGGGGTTTGCCCAGCGAGAAGAGCTCACAAAGCATAAAGGTTTTTCCTCCTCAGCATTAGTCTGGAGTTTGCTGCTCTCTTCTCATGCCTTTAACGTGTGTGGTCTCTCTAATGAGGAATGGCTGGCATTAAGTAGGGCTGCTTCCTATTTGACAGGGGTGGTGTTTAAAATAAGCAAAGACACAGCTGGCTTTGGAAAGACAGGGGGTTAAACTTCTGTACACATTTGTAAATAGCAGGCCTAAGGGGATTGGAACAAAAAACGTCTGGGCGTGAAGAAGGGAAATTTAGGAATGAAATGTGGTACATGATAAAGGAAGAACTTGGGAAAATATAAACACACCAGAAAAGAGCCTGTCCATCCTCAAAACTTGGGCAATAGTGCTGAATGCTGTGCAGTCCCCTCTCCACACCTCAGTTTAGTCAGGTCAGCTCCTTATTTCTGAGCGCTGTGCTGTTTCCAGTGCCTTTGCTACAGGAGTGATCACGTTTCTGAGGAATGGTCAGAAGTGAGATTCTTGTCCTTGACCATATATTTGCAACTGGGCATACAGCTGCTGTGCCTTACCAAATACGGTCCTAAACTTACATCACAGAAATACATAAGGGCTGACCTCTCCACCTACTCTTCCATAAGGGGAATGGCAACCTTGTCCTTCTCTGGGAAAGGTACCTGTGTCTTCGCAGAATGGCAGACAGGTGTCAGCAGGCACTTCTTCATCTTTCTTGGGCATCAAGATATCAAGCTTACAGGGCAAACACCCAAGGCTGTCATTAGCAAAGATGCCAAAAATCTTTTTTTCTTTCAAGTAGGAATTGGACTTCTAGGTTTTCCCTTTCCTATGATCCTAATCTGTGGAGAATTGGGCGTTCCCTTCCAGCCTACATTCTCTAATGAATAATAAAGTGCTCTTTTTTCTGGTGGGAAAAATCACACCTGGCAAGTGTGGAGGGAAGGGCATTCTTGCCCAAGGCAGCCTCTAATGTGGCAGATAGGAGGTTTTGCAGGGAAGCAGAAGATGTAGATTTGGACTCTGACAGATAGGAACAAAACTAACCTAATATAAGTATTCTAACTGTTGTGCACAGCATTAAAAACCCTCTGCATTTCTCAAACCCAAATTGTTCAGTTACTTTCTCTGACCAAGGCATTTTATCTGCCCCTCTCAGCAGGGTGTTGGAGGCTGCGGACCTTCAGTTCCTGCTACCAAAGGCAGTGAGATTCAAGATGATGGAGACCTGATATAACATTTCCGTCACCTTAACCTCAGTGACCTCAGGAGGAGCACGTTTCCTCTCTGGTTTTGATATAATTGAAAAATATGAATATGCTTGTAGATCTGAGTCTAAGCTTATTATGGATTTAATTCTCTTTTTTACAATGAGACACAATGGCCATTAGGTGTTTTGAGAACAAAGTGCACGGCACAAACTGCTGTATGCAGAGGCTGTCAAGGATCCCTAGGAGGGTGTTGGGGAGCCTGGGGCTGCAGACCTGCCTAACTGCACCAGCTGGAAAGGGCTGCTTGGTTAGGAAGCATTGACAGTGGCTCAAAATGGGGTTCAGAGGATGAGGAATGGAGGCAGAATAATGTAAACATTTGTTAGAAGACATTCATACCTACTTAATACATGGGTAGAAAAAACGCGATAATGTAAAAATGTTTTTTAACTAATTAATGCCTAATCAAACTCTCCAGGACAGAAAGAGCAATAGAAATCCTTGATGTCTCTCACTTCCTTCTGCAAACTGTTAGTAGCTGCGGGAAAATTTGCATGAACTGTTTGTATGTGTGCTTGCAGGAAAGGGCTGCAGCAGGTATGGTGGACAGATAGTGGCAGTATAAACCAGGCTTCTGGACTAGTAAAGTCATTTAAGAATGAAAGGCTCTTTCTACCTCTCCTTTTGTGTGTCATTAGGTCCCGAAATACTAACAGATGTGATCACTGAACCTAAGAGAGCAGGCAGCTGAAATAAGAGGGGAAAAGGGAAAAGAGTCTTTTTGCTGACAAAGTAGCTGCAGTGCACCATGTGGGGCAATCCTGAGCCCCACTCAGATCCTTCCTCTGCACCATGAGAACCAGAGGAATTACAGAGGGGTGGTGTATTTGCAAGAAAGGAAGATCATAATGTCTGAGGCTGCCCTGGGAAGAGGTATTGCTTTCTGAGGCTGGCCTGAGCCTCTGGTTGCCAGAACTGCTGCATCTAGAGCCTCAGGGACAATGTCACAGAGACATGGGGATAAGACACATGGATGTACCAGCATGTCTTAGATCCTGGTGGAATCAGCCCCTTGACACACCATGCAACTGTTCCCACATACACCCAAATATTAACAAATATGAGGGATTTAAAGCTACATGAAAAAATTAAAATGATCAGACAGCTATCCATCCTGGTACCCCACTCTGAACAGAGCTGGCAGCAGTGGACTGGGGCAAGAGCAGCAAACGTAAGGCAAAGGCAGGGTAATCTCTCCTTCTACTCGGCCTGCCAGCAGCTAGCAGTCTGCACTTGCATCAGGCCCACATGTTTTATCAGTTCCAGAGAAAAAGAGTTGTGAAAGGTTATCTTAGAAAATACAAAAACCCAAGAAAAGATACAGAGTAAGTTTATCAAAGAGATTTATTATTGCAAAGCACAAGAACACTCCCAGCACACAGATACATTAAGAAAACAAAGGAGAAAAACTAAAAAAAACAAACAAAAAGCAAAACCTGCCACTAATACATGAAGTAGAAGCAAGAGAACATTCTCTTCAGAGACTATCAGTTTTAACACGGTGTCAGGAAGTTGAGAATTTACATGGTAAAGGTGCATCAGAGTCTAAAAATGTAAGGAAAACATTTGGGTAGTCTTAGAAAGGGGTAGGAAAGATATAATATGTGTTAAGTGAATAAACAGTGGCTTCTTATTGGGAGCATTGTGGAAGATAAGTATGCCTGTGACATGTGTCATTTAAACAAAAGAGTTTTGGAGTTTAAAGAAGAATGCAGGGAGAAGATTCTTCTTATCTTCCCAGGCACAAAGGCTGGATATACAAAAAAATGTGCATGTTGATCATCCAAACAGAAAAATCTGTCTCACTAAGGGCTTATGCACACATGGAGTGCTGTGGAAACAGCTGCTTCTGATCAGGTCCTCAGTGAGAACTCACTGGAAATACTTCTTAGCATTAAAAGAGATAAGCCTTTAAGCTAACAAGTCTATGCAAAAGCTTATGCCAATCTTTTGCAAAGCAAATATCTTATTATTTAAATACACTTGTATTCTCTTCAGGCATAGCGATTGTGGTCTGTGTTCAGCTAAAAATGGCTTTCCCTTCCTGAATGCAGTCTTCTTGAGCATTAATGTCTGGGAGTGATAACCATGTCCCTCAAGGATTGCCATGACATTATAGCTCTGTCAAACATATATTAGCAAACAGTATGAAATCACTGTGATCATCTGTATGCCATAAGGGAACCACAATGCTTATTAAGTCTTTCATATTGAACACAAACCTTTTATTAGGATCTTTCTTCATGTCTCCTTCCTCCCCTCTTCTTTCTCCAGCAAGATTGGATGCCCATTCTTCACAGCACAAGAGAGCACCATGTTCTCTCCTTCATCCAGAACTGAATGCAAATGGCATTGTCCTGCTGTGTCAGGTAAACTGAACAGCCAGGATAGCTCCCATTTCTGTCGTAGGACATGGTGTTGGCTCATGTGCCTGAGGAAAAGATGAGGGGGACATCTCTGCTACTTTTATATTTACAGAGTTCATTAAAGGTGTTTATTCAGTAATCCAGATGTGGCCTCACCAGTGCTGAGCAGAGAGAAGAATGACCTCCCTCTACCTGCTGGCACATCCTGCCACTGCAGCCCAGAAGGCTGTTGACTTTCCTCTCCTCCTTTCTCCTATGGAAACCTAGTACTTTACTAAAGGAAATCATGGTAGAACATATCATACCTTTCAGAAATCCAGCAGAGGACAACATCACATTCAGTAGTAAAGTAGAAAAAAATCAGTAGAATACAAAAAAAAAATTATTTTATTCAAATACCGGGTCGCTGAAACAAATGGGACTGTTTTAAGCTGCCAAAAGAGACATACAGATTTTTTTTAAAATGCTTCATATGTACTTAAAATACCCACAAGTGATGTGACAGCCACTTTTGTACACACCTGCAAGCTGTATTAACCAGTGATATGTAAAACATTGTATGCTACATATGCATGGAATCAAAGTACTCTAAGAGATATTCTTAATACTTAAATTGAAACTGATTTTAATGAGGATGAACATTTATATTGAATAAATTAATGTGAGACAATATTAAGAAATCCTAAATTAATTTGCATTCGTGAAAATTAACCGTTCAGTAGAATTTTAATAGACAAGTCTGAAGACACTTTACTGTCTCCTTGAAAAGACTTTTGCTTTAAAGTATACTACGGCATTTTTGGAGTTTTTGCTTTTTAACTCCTCAATAGAACTAGAAATAAGGTGTGTCTAGGCTTTCTAGACATATTCCCTTTCTCCACCCTGCTGATTTCTCCACCCTGCTGATTTCTGGATATGCCACTCTGATCAAGCTGCTGTTGGCTCTGGAAACCCCTGGCACATCAACTGTGTGTTTACATATCAGTTCTTGATAGTTTTCCTTGGAAGTCAAATCACTGCCAGAGGGTTATGGACCTATCCTAGGATAGGTCTGGCATGAACACTAATTCTTCAGATCCAGCCTCTGTCTACCATTCGTGGCTGCATTTTCAGCAAATTGCTGAATATAATGGCTTCAGTGTGATTCTGGATATTAGCAGTACAAGAGGTTATGGAGATGGCCATGCTACATAATTTCAGCACTCCCAGGCCTTGTAAAAGGAGTGGCTTTGCTTTCCAGGGCAGATTACATGATGTGCAATGGTACTAACTGTGTTTTGTTCATCATGTGAAAAAATGGCAAACTCTGGTCATTTCCAGTTTTGAGCCTTAACCTGGAGCAAGTAAGACTGGCTAAAGAAATGAATGTCCACCTTAGACAATCCTTTATTACCCTTTCCTTCTCAAAAAAACCCCAAAAAACCACAAACAAACAAAAACAAACAAAAACAACAACAACAACAAAACAAAACAAAAAACCAAAACCAAAAACAAACAACAAACAAACAAAACCCAAAACAAGCAAACAATAAAAAAAAAAAAAAAAAAAAAAACCAAAACCAAAACCAAAACCCAAAGGAAGCAACCATGCAACTGTTTCAGTAAGAGATGTTCCTTTTGCATATGCCCTACAGAGGTCCAGGAAATAACCGGAATTTCAGGCACAATAAGAATGAAGGATTGGACTTGGCATAGTTCTCTGAATTCACTAATAAATATGTGCAGAAGAGCTTTGTCCCTTCAAAGGGTCATGACACATTAGCTGGTTTGACTTCTTATTTAGGACAAGTAAGCAGTTTAGTTTTGCAGGGGATTATTATAGCTAAATTACAGCCTTGTATGCTCTCCATGAGTCAAGAAGGACACTTTCATGAGCAGCTTTTTCTTACAGTTGTGGTCAATCTTGATGTGCAAAGGACACAGCTTCCTACTTCTCTCCAGTTAATTCCAGAATTATTTTCCTTCAGATGTCTCTGAAAACAAACAAAACATAATGACAGGGTGAAACAGGAAATTTTATATTTGGATTTAAAAACTGCACAGGGAGTACAGGTGAATGAGCTCTTGAGACAAATTAATAACTGCGAGTCAGGGCTTGTCTGCACCATGAAATGGTGTGTCAGTACAATTACACAGCAATCCAAAGACTACAACAAAAATAAAGCTAATATATGACTCCAACACTGCTATGCCAGCAACTTTGCTTACGTATGTGAAACTCTCACCAGTAAATTTTTCTTTTACTGGTATAGCTTGGGCGGTTTAGGGACATATTTAACCTCCACCGGGCAAAAGAGCTCATTTAGTCAGTATGAACTGTGACTCCATCAAAAAGTTTTCCTAGTGTATCTCCAGTGTGATTACAACCATGGTGTCCCCTGTGTCGTATTCTGGTCTGGCAGACATAGTAGAAGAGATACCTTCCTCTTGGGGAGAAGCTTTCTAAAGGATGTGCCCTGCGACTGATGCAACAGAGCTGCAGGCTTAGAGGGAAGTTAATTAATAATTTAATTAATATTTAATGGCAATATGCCAGTGTGCCAGATTTCACCAGTGGGCTGTGTTCCCAGCTCTGCCAACTATAAAAACATGTTTGAATATGCCCTGTGGGGGAATGGTAGGGCTTGTTTGAGAAGAAAGAACTTGTAGAACATCTAGATAACCATGGAAGTCTTCCCTGCCCTAAGGGTCTCTGAACCTTCAACTACTTTGAGACAGGTCCTTTGAAGTCCTGCCTGACTCAAAGCTAAGGTTTGCAGCTCTTAGAGCAACACACTGTTTATTTGCCCCCTCTTGACTCTTTCTTCTCTCTGTAATCACCATTGATTGCAACCTGGAAAAAAGCTTGCTTCTCATATTAGAGAAAAGTGAAAACAGCAGGCAGCTGAAAAATTATCTAGTCATGAAAATTAGCAAGGTAGATGATGCCTGCAAATCTGCATTGGAAGTTACTTAGGAAGGGGACTTTAAAAACTGCCGAGAGCACACAACTACAGTCATGGATTTGGGTTCCTCACCCCAGTATAGCCAAGGCTACAAAACTGGCAAAATCTGCCTCAACAATACAAAAGTCCAGAGGCTTTTCTGTGAAAGAAACAGCTCGCTCAGAGGGTCAGTGGCATGACAGCTCCAAAGAAATGTCCCAGAAAAACAGTAAAAGAGGATTAATCAAGATGCACTGGGGTCAGAAAGGGTGATTTTCATTTGTAGCACTGTCTAGATTTCAAATATGAGGTAACCTGCATCTCAGCACAACCAAGGTAAAACATAAAGAAAAAAATTGCACTTTAATCTGCTTCATACAATTAGTTTTAAAAAAATTGGTACAATTGAAAACAAAGAAAACTACTTTTCCAAACAAAACCACCTCAGCTGTTCAGTTCGTGAGAACAGGAAAACACAGCTGTGTAGCTTTTTCATTCCTTACTGCATTTCCCTCTCTTTTCTACTTTTCTTTTTTTTTCTGTCCTATTTAATAAGCACAGAAGCTTAGTTAGCTGAGACCATTCCTTTTCTGGCACTTGTGTGCAGTTCAAGTCCAGAAAGCAACCTCCTGAAACAACCTGACAGCAGTACTTATTTTCACCTCTCCAGGTGTCTGGACCACATTGTTTCTGTCCTTTTCCAGCCATGAAGCCATCAGCACTCTACCTTTTGCTGGTTTTGCAGCTGATTTTTTTGTGATTGTTGCTGTTCCTGTTCCTGCATGCCTCCATCTCATTTTTGGTGTCAGGGACGTAGGAAGAGACATTACAGCAGCACCAGAGTTATTCCAATTCAATGGTTGCAATGGACCTTCTATCTTCCCATTTTCTCACACTAGAAAAGCCACTGTTGGTGTTTGTAATACTGTCCAAAAGACTGCCAAGCTGAGGGCTTTCCTCGTTAAAAAAGAAGAAACAACTCATGGCATTAAAGGAGAGAAACTTGGCATGCTGAAAAGAAAGCCACACATTCTAAATGCTTCGGGGTGGTGGTTTTTTTGTGGTTTTTTTTTGTTTTTTGTTTTACTTTCTCTTGAATATTTAATGAAAGGTTAAAATATGTTAATGATGATTGTTGCTATAGCAAACTCAGGCATCTGTAGTGAAGTCTCTTGCTTAATTGTTTGTTGCTCTGGAGTGATGAGGTCATGTTAACATCACTGACCCTCTGGGCACATTTATTCTATCAAAATTAACATAGCAATGACCTGAGGCAACTCACTGTTCTTTCTCCCTCCTGCTTAGGATGAGGACTAACCTTTTACTAGTATCACCCTGGCATGCTTCAGCCCTGATCATGGAAAGATTTTGAGAGGGACGCTGATGAAACACTGCAAAATCTACATACTGATTTTTTTTAATGTAGACCCCACTGCTGAGGCTTGTGTCTGTATTTCATCAAAACTATTTTTCCTCCTAACGATTCTATTTAAAAGTATTTTAGATCAATAGACTTAATTTTGATAAATCATAAATATCAAATAATTAAAAGTAGATATTAACAAATGGCATAAATGTCCTGAGGAAAGGAGGCAGCATAGGTGCGAAATGGTTAACTAATGAATTCTTCAACTATTATTATCAGTTATTAAGTATTTGACACATTTAATAGAAAGAGACAGCATATTTTGGTGCATTATTATCTTGTATATGAGCCTAAACCAGCCAATTTGATTATTTTATTTGGCTACATATTTTTAAAGACTTTTTCCTATATTAAAGATTAATTGCATACGACCACGTCAAATCATAATTTCCCAAAATGCTCACAGGTGCAAGTGTGGAATCTTGATAGAAACTTAATGTGCTAGAAAAAAGCCATAGCACAGATTTCTGATGGCTGGGGGAGACCAGCAGGCTGAAGGAGCCACATGTTCCTTGGCTACCTAATGATTTCGGAGAGTGGGTATATCTATCAGCCATTAAGGACAAAAATTTTTGGGATTGCTTTATAAACCAAAGATTATTCAAAGAGAATGATCTCCCTCAAGGCAGCAAAGGTCCTTTTCTTTCATGTTTTGCTAGTAACCTCAAAGAGGACAACTAATAAAGTGAAACCTTCCTTCCATTAATAGGGAATTTAAAGGGCAGGTGGATAAAGACTTCAAAGAACTGATGCCACAACAGTAAGTGGTATAAACAGATGCTGATCCTCTAGGCTGGCATTGCTTCTTGAAAGTATGCTTTCCCCTTAATGCCTATGGTCAGAAGGGATATTTTAGTCAGAAGAGAGCTTAATTCTCTCTTTCTCAACTTTACATGACAGAACCTCAATAGCACATGGACTGAGGAAGAAATGTGCTATGTGAAACATCCCACTTAGTTCCAATTTTAGTCTTTTCTGTAACTTTGGAGTCTCTGTGTTTGTGAGCAAGGGGAGACATGGCCACACACTGCCCTGGATGTTGTGTTTCTGAGGGTTTTGAGCATTGCAGAAAAAAACCCACCTTACTTCATATACATTATGTTGCTTAACTTAAACACAGTATAAGTGTTGCACGTAATTTAAAAATAAATACAAAGTACATTTTGAAATTAAATACTTCATGTTAATTCTCTGAAACACAATATTTCAAGTTTTTCCTGAGTTTTCAAGGGTTTCTCCTCACAAAAGAATCAATTCAACCAAACCAAGTGAAATTCATAGAAGGTTCAGCTATGAGTGAAAAGAGCTGCTACCACAGTTTCACTCATGTCTAGAAAAATTCTCATCTGAGTTTAGCTGGAAATGAAACCTAGAGATTTTTAGAAATAAAGGCCCTCTTCACTGGCACTTAAAGTCACTGCAGACTGCCAGAGCAGAACCTTGCAGATTTAATGAAAGCACAGATAATGCCCAAAATCTATTAAAGTATTAAAACAGTCATGCACAACAAGGCATCCACTTCCAGAAAGAGGAAAAGAGATGCATTCAGAGCACTATAATTTCAGAGCAAATTGGCACAGACCAGAAAAAGGGTCTTCTATCCCCAGAACAATGATAGGTTCTCCTTTAACAAAGGTGACATGGCTAAGAGGTCACAGGTGGCAGCTCAGAGGAGCCCTTTCTTACTCACAGGACATTTGCAGCAACAGTGGAAGTTCCCAGGGGAACACCTCTCTTGTTTTGGGAAGTGAAGGTTACCAGCCAGTCTGAAAAATCACTCTGCCTGCACTTGTTTGCATCCACAAGTGACCCCAGTTTGCACTCACCTTCTTCCTTTGGAGAGTGTATGCTCATTTCTAATGCTGGTGCCATGATATACTTTTCTTATGTTTTCAATTATGTTTTCATCAATATAGCTGTAGTCATGCTCTTCTTCCTCGTCCTCTTCTGCCTCATAGTTTCTTGCTAGGCCTGAAAAATCAGCAAAAAATAACTCTAGGGAAATGGAAGACTCTGCCCTTGGCCTGGAGAAGAAAAATTGTACAATTCAAAAAGACAACCATAAAAGCAAAGAAAACAATATTCTCTTCACTTTCATATTTTTCAGAGATCCTAAATGACTTGCTCAATTTCCTGAACAGTATCTGTGACTGAACAAGAATGAAAATGAGCTGAGCACTTTACAAGTCTTCACTCAAGAATTGCTATTACAGTTTTTGTATAGGCTTGTACTTCTAAGTTGACCACTCCCTGCTATCTATGCATTAATAACTTTAAAGTTTATTGAGAAGTTTAGCTGGTGTAATCACTAACAGCAAAAAAGCAGGCAGATAAAATTATCTGACCATATCAAGAGAAGAGCAGTCCCCCTGCCATGAGTTGCATGTACCATCCTTACCCCAGATGTGCTCCCACGTCACTGTCATATTTTCTGAAAAATCTCTTTGCCCAGGATTCTTCTCCTGGGAAGCTGAGAAGCCTCAGAGAAAAATGAAAACAATAATTATCTGATTCACTTCTCCTGTGTTTTGCTGCTTTGGAATGTCGTTGGAGATTGTTTATTCAACATGTGAATTGTTTTGATTTAATGACTAATCACGGTCAAGCTGTGTCGGGACTCTGTAAGGAGTCATGAGTTTTCATCATTCTTTGTAGTCTTCTGTCTGTATCCTTTCTCTATTCTTTAGTATAGTTTAGTATAATAAATATAATATAATATAATATAATATAATATAATATAATAATAATAAATTCACCTCCTAAGAACATGGAGTCAGATTCATCATTTCTTCCCTTCGATGGGGGACCCCAAAAATACCACACTCCCATGATTTTGTGTTTCATTGCCTGACAAGAGGAGCCCTGCAGCTAGGGAACCACAGTGTTACCTTGGGATTTCCTAGAGCCAGAGCCCCCCAGTTGCTTCTTATTTAGAAGGTGATATAACAGAGACACGGAGTTGAGAATGGCATGAGGTTAAAATGAAAGGTTTTGAAGGGAATTTCTTTGCATCCACCTAGACTGGCCTGAAGCATCACTAAGGACAAACCTTTCAGAAAACAGCAATGTTTTCCCACAAGAGCAGAGATCCTCACTGGAGGCCTCTTAGCAGCTCCAGGGCTGTGGCAGGCTCTACTCTGCATCTGGGAGCTGTAACAACTTCACTTTACAGGTCACAGTGGCTCTGGCTGCTTCCAGGAGCCCCAGGGTCTCATCTCCTGCTTGAGTGGTCCACCACTTCCCTGAGGCTAGAGGAAACTCTGCAAGACTTGTGGGACCACTGAACTGATGGAACTAAACTCCATAAGGATCAGTCCATGAGTGCCCCATTTCACCCTCAGAGCCACCCCATCCCTTAACCCAGCCTGTGGTGACAATAGGACCAACTAGAGCTGAGATGATGGTGGTGATACCATGACAGATCCCCTGCCAAGGCAAATCATCCTTAGAGTTTATCAGGAAGTCTCATAGATCATGGAGCTGAGAGGATGACTGAGACTCTCCATGACTGAGGTGTCTCTCCTTGAAAACTGGGTAATAGTAATTTCTTTCTGAAGGTGTGACCCTTTCCTTTATAGGTTTTCTAAGGCTGAAAATAAATATGAGGTTAATCAAGTATCTGTCTGGCTATACCAGTGCAGAGTTTATCACAGACCTATATAGCCATGAGTCCCCCAGTGCTGAATTTGCAAAGTATTTCCAGATCTAGGCATCAAAAAGAAAAAGAATCCCAAAACAAACCCCAAACATATGATTAGAAATGCATGGAATATCTCACATGTGGCCACTGTCTTGTTAATAAACATTTCCGGATTTGCAGTTCATTTGCAATTTGGCTGTGCTTGATATCAGTAAAAGCAAATTAATGAATAAAACAGGCACTGAAAGAATAAGCTAATCCCTGTGACTCAGCGAGGGAAATATTGTTTGTGCACTTAGACTTGCTAATACGGATATAAGGTACAGATTGCTCATGGATGGCATAGCCAGGCTTTCTTCTTTCCCAAACACATGTAAACAAATGGATACACTTCTAAGCAAGACAGCTCAAGGAGAAAGAATGTTGATGTCATCAGGCCAGACTAAATCACAGCTGTCCCCAGTCTCAAACCTGTTCAAAATTCCTTTTGAAATAAATATATTTACACTTCAATGAAGCATTAAGCAATTAATGAGACAAGGTGAACAGTCCAAGGGGGATTCTGAACCCTGAAATCAATGCAATTTTCTTCTCTGTTTGAAAAAACAATCTATTAGCCACAACGCTGAATTACCGAATCAGATAGGCCATCTCAGTCTGCCAAGAAAGCAAGGCTTATGTCATCGTACTGTCCATCCATCCATCAATCTCTTCAGTACTTTTACGAGTTTATTTCTGCCAATTTCAGTCAGATTTGAAAAGGGGACAGAAGTCTCACAGTGGTTACTAAAGCTAGAGTTGAATTAGTTCCTCTGTTGAAAGAGAAGCATGCAGAACACAGCTGTTATCCACTCCATTTGGCAGAAGACAGCAGGATAAATCAGTGTGTGCATATTGGTTGGCCACTCAACACACATATAGCTCCAGACCTGCTCTTTTTCTTTTGATAGGAACACTGAAAGGAGAGTTTTGGTTATTATCAGGAAAGACAGAGAGGAGCAGTAGGGGACAACAGTCCTGAATACTTATTGAATCAAATTTCATTAATTCTGCTCTTCCTGGAACAATTTGTGTAATTATATTTGTCTTTATAGTGGAAGGCTGGTGCTCTGCAGACTAAAAATTTCCATTAATTTCACCTGTATCTTTGAGTGAGTAGGATATTTTGGCTTTTTCTCGGAATATGCTTGCTGTTTTTCACAAATTTCAAGTTCAGAAATGGTTGTCATAAGTCTCCATTTTGCCCTTCTTCAAAAGGTAGGCAACAGAAATGACCCAACCCATCAAGACCCTTGATTGAAAGAAACAAGAGCTAGAGGCCCCAACTCATGTACATGTACAACTCTGCACACCTGAATGCCTCTAGCTGCGTGACCATAACATAGTTTTATAACTATGATAAATATTTCAGATCAGTTTTAACTCTGCATGAATTAACACTCAATCACACAGCTTTTTGTGTTTATTTGTGCCTAACTTGAAAAAAAGTAGTTGTGAAATATTCTGCATAATAATGTTATGAACTCAACATGGTAGAACAACATCCTTATTTCTGCACATCACTTAAGTGAAAATGCACAGAACCAAAGGTATATGCATAAACCAAGCATTTTTATGAGCAGCAGCATTTTATTTGCTGTGAGTCTGGTTCTGATGCTCCTCAGTGCTAATGAGAACTAATTCCTTAGGGAGTGCTGCTGAAAGCCGATCAGTGTTAGAAGAATCAGAGCCCATAAAACTAATGGACTGTTCCTTGAGCTGATATCCATCAGCCATTACTTCATGTGATGCTGTAGCATATCTTTAAAAACTGTTATGTGACACAAGCAAAATATGTCATGTAAACTGTCGGGTTGCATTTAATGTATGGGTAATATTTATTCCTCTGGAATCTCCTAAACTAATGTTTGGAAAAGATTAGTCTAAATTTCTTTAAAAGAATCTTTAATTTCCTGAAATAGACAACTGTTGACGTCTTTCACTGTCCTTTTACTTTAAAATATTTTTCTTTTTTAGAGAAAAATAGAGAGAGTCAGTTTTTTTTTCTGGTCTGTTTTGCTGCTTTTATTGAATTTTTTGAGACCTAGTTTCAACCGTTTCACTACTGCCTCATATAAAATAAATCCCCAGTGTAACAACAGCTCTTGCAGATGAGAAATGGTTGCCACACGTTTTAAACAGTCTCATATTTCTTGCTTCGTCCTAAGTTCCTGCAAGAGGTTGCAGAGTGGGACTCAGGGCAGCATCAGAAAGTTCAAGCACTGCTCTGCACAGGACTGGGAGAGCAGAGCCAGCAGCACTGCCAGAGAGTGGGAAAGGGCACTCACACGAATGAAACCTTTGGTTTAACTACATATTATGCTGTCATACCTCCTCCTTGCAACCACCTAAGCTCCTCCCTGAAATCTCTGAATATTACTGCAATTACAATAAGTCATAGCTAATAAACCAGTGAAATTAGAGGGATTCAGAGCCTGTGCTTTCTTCTCCCTGCTGTAAAAAAAGTTAGAGTTTGCCTGAGAGTAAAGCTGATTGAAAACATTTCAATATCATTTACGAAAGTGTACTCACATCCTATACAATGGTATAATCTCCATATTTTAAGTAATTTTCTTGCCTTTTTTTAAACTTAACTCAGAAGATGTGTCACCCAAGGATAAATTCTGTGTTTACAGATGAAAACACAAAACGTTTTTTGTTTTCTTTTTTTTTAAAGAAAATTACAAGGCCATGGGAGCCAAAGAATCTAATATCAGTATTTCCCTAATCAAATACCGAGTTGAGTGGGAAGCTGGAGGGAGTTGTCACACACACATACAGGAGAGGATTCCTAATTAATATTGTTTATTCCCATGCATCTAGTTCAGAACACTAGTACAAAATCCCTGTGGTGTCATAAAAAAAAAGCAGCTTTTCTTTTTTTTTTTAATAATTCATAATTCTACATTTTGACTTAAGTTTTTGGGGTTATTATGTTTAATTCATTTTAATATTTGTTTTAGAGCACAGTGCCATAGTCAAAGTATTGTCTTCACTAATGGGACAGCAAGCTACAGGGGCAGAAGTTTCTTAAACTGTCTTTGAAAATTCAGCAGACATTTGTGCACCCTAAAGCACAAATGGAAGGCCCAATCCTCTTTTTTTTTCTCCAGCCCACCAGCCTCCTAAATCAAGTGCCTAAAGACAGAGTATATAAATACCTTCTCTAAAATATCCTGACATAAATGAATAAAATCAGCATAAACACTGTTTTGTTGCAGAATGTAACTATTCCAGAAACCTATGCCATGAACAAGAAGATTTTGTAATGTTCTAGAAACTCCACTTAGAATAAATTTCAAGGATAAAGAAAAACGGATACAGCAGATTTCTGATGAGAGTTATTATCCTGCAGATATTGCTACCATTTTTAATTAATTCAACCGTAGTCAAATAAGAGAAAATAAGATATTATCTCTAGTGGCCTATTCAGATTTAATTGCAACAGAAGAAGAAGGCTAAATTTCTTAGAAACAAAGATAATAAATCCTATCTTTATTAACATGAACTCTGCCAAGAAAGACAACAGAGGCTTTAAAATGGAGGAAAAACCGTTGTTTTTCTTTTCGGAACTATCTGGCCTTTGGTAAGAAATAGAAATTGTTTCTGTAACTAGGGGGGGTTTTGAGAGTACAGATTCAACATCCTTATTAGGAATTTGAAACAGGTTGGTGCTTTGGAGGGTGGCTTAGCATGCATCAGTAGAAGTTTAAAGATTAGTCAGTGAATGGTGCATTTCCACCCACTCAAAACCCACAGGAGTGTGTCTGTGTTATTAGTCTTGACATATTTTCTAATCCATTATGTTTTGAATTAGCAGAGCAGAGTACACCCTCTGGAACAGGCAAGCTTGCTGCACGCAGCAGTGGACTCATGGGGATTCCTTGGCTGGCCAGGAAGAACTGTTCCATAATCTAATCTGCTCTCCTGTATAATTCTGCAATTATCTTTTAATCAAGCCAAATAATTTTGGACTATACTAGCATACAACTTTCAGGAAAATCTTCAGCTTTGATTTTTGTATGTCACAGTATACTCCATCACTGTTCTTTGGACTGGGTTGCATCTGCCTAGCTCAAACTCACACTCTACTCCAATTTGGACAGAGTTGGTAAAGGGATATACTCCAAGGCAATTAAATAAGAAGCAATTTCCTAATCTTGCAAAAGAAGTATCATTATGATACTACTTCATGATTTTCAGTGTGCATAGTAAGAGAGGTACTAGGAGTTTGTTTGGAATCCTCAATAACAAAACCTATCCTGTATCTGGTGTTCCATGAATAGCCAAAGCCGAAAGAGCGAATAGGATGAACTTCAAATTAACTAATTGCAATTTTTATAGGAAATGAGGCAGGAGACCTGTGACTGATGGGCTTTTGAATCAGATACATGGCTAAGAACTCAGATGCATGGGAAGAGTTAGTGCTGTAAATGTTTGCAGTACCAGAGTCAAGCCTTCAGCAGTCCTAGCACCATTTTTTTCCTCTAATACTCTTGGTCATACACCCAAAGCCATCTGCAAAGCATAGGTCGCCAGCCATAATCTTGTGGAATCACACAGGAAAAATAAGTCTGACTGATAGCAAAAGTTTAAAAAAAACATGTCTACTAGAAGCAGGATGAGTTAAGTCATCAGTCTACCATGACTAATGATATATGGGTCTCAACCAGAAGAAAAATAAACTCTGCTTTCTCAGAAGGGATGTCACAGCAAATATTAGGATCTTGATGGAATGAGTGCCGAAGGAAATAGATCAAGAACAATAAAGAAAAGATATTTTCAAACGCAGAAAAGGCCCTAGAAAAAGCATTCTTCTCAAGTAGTTTGTTTCAGAATTAAGAGCAAGTGAAGAATTGGCTAAGAAAAAGAGAGTTGTGCTAGGAACTGAAGTGCTTTTCAAGATTCTGAAAAAGGTTATCAATGACATATAAATAAGGCTTGATGTGGTGGACAAAAGACTAATGCTACTGTCTCTGGATGAATAAAGAGAAGGGGACAGACTTGAAGCAGGTCAGATGGGACTGTCAGCGATATTGCAGCATTTCTCCATGGTGCTGAAACATGTTCAGCAGAAGGTCCAAACCTGGAACTGTTGCAAAAAGTCCAAGTTTGTTGTCTGGTGTCCAGAACCACAAACTGCATGAGCTAACACACAGCATGAAGGAGAAGGAAGAAATCTTGTGAGTACCAGAAGCAGCTGTCTGCCCAGGGACAGGTGACCATGAGAGTTTCTGGGTCAGGATTTAATGGAGAGACCAATATGAGTGATGGTGTGGGTGCCTGTTATAGACACAGGGATTCATTAATTGAGCAGTAGATGGGAATGAGCTTTCTTTAGTAAGTTTGCAATGGGAGGAGCAGCTGAGATGGTTGTGCTGCCATCCAAAGGGACTTGAACAGGCCGGAAAACTGGGCAGAGAGGACTTTCATGACGTTTCAGAAAATGCAAGGTCTGGGAAGGAATGACTGGAAAACAGCTTTGCCAAAGAAAACATTGGGGTCCTGGAAGACAAGCTGACCATGCTCCAGCAATGTGTCCTTGTGGCAAAGTGGTCCAACACCTCCTGGGCTGCATTAGGCAAAGTGATGCCAGCAGAGATCCTTGTCTCCTTGATCAACACCAGTGAGCGGTGCACCTAGGGTGCTGGGTCCAGATCTGGGCTCCCAGTACAAGAGGGACATGGATGTTCTGGAGCAAGTCCAGCAGAGAGCCATGAAGGCGATCAAGTGCCTGAAGCATCTGAAATAGAAGGAGAGGCTGAGAGGGCTGAGACTGTTCAGCCTGGTGAAGAGAAAGCTCAGGGAATATGTTGTCACTGGGCATTAGTACCTGATGGGAAGATAGGAAGAAGATGGAGACAGACACTTCCATCTACAACAGAAACACAAGAAGTAACTAATACCTTCACAGTAGATAAATGAAAAGACCAAGTGACCTCCCAGTCCTGTTATTGAGGTGAAGTTTTAGTAACAGTGGCTCCATGCTGCTTTTCTCGGCCAATGGAGCTCAGCTTAGAAACTGCTGTACAATTCCTGTAACAGGCACAGGAAGTGACTCTATGACTTCACTTTTTGCACAAACTGAGAAGCTGAGTTCAGAAAAATATTTGAGGACTCTTCACCATAAAGGCACTTCGAGACTTTAGCCTGTGTCACATTTCCTGTCTGTGAGGAGTCTAGGCCAAGAGAGTCAAGCACCTACTCAAGCACTGACTTTTGTGCTTGTGAATAAGCTGGTCCTCAGCATAAATTTTATGTCTGCCTTCTTCCTTAAAGAGGCACTGGTCGCATTTTCCTCAGGTGTATTCCCTCCAGTTCCCACTCCTGCCTCACTGCACAGAGACTAACCCAGGCAAGCAATCCAATTAATCCCTGTAGCAGGCACAATGGTTTTCAAAGTCAAGTCTCAGTGATTTACAGGAAGTGCCCTTAACAAAAAATGAGTACCACGTTAACCTATGTTGATATTCCTTTTTTTGGTGGGGTTTAAACTGAGGATACTGTCCTTTGTACCTGCTGACATGCAAGCTTCATCATTTACCCCTATAAAATCTAACCAAATCATTAAACAATGATAAAACAAAGCCTGAAAAGAGATTTTTCAAAGCCACAAAATAAAAAATCTGGAATTTTATTTAGAAGCTGCCAGATACCAAAATATTGCACTGGTTTTGGCTGGGGCAGAATTAATTGTACTCACAGTGACTGGTACAGGGAGGTTTTGGGTTTGTGCTGAACACAGGGTTGAAAATATGGAGATTTTTTTTTTTTTTAATGTGCAAGGGCTTTTTTTATGAACAGGGCTTGCACAGAGCCAAGGGCTTTTCTGCTTCTCATACTGCCCTGGCTGGCAAGGGAGGTTGGAGTTTGGGACAGGTGACCCAAACTGACCAAAGGGATAGGAGGAGGAAGGGGGGGACATTTGGAGTGATCGAGTTTGTCTTCCCAAATCAGTGTTACGTGAGATGAGGCCCTGCTGTCCTGGAGGTGGCTGAACACCTACCGGCCCATAGGAAGCCGTGAATTAATTCCTTGTGTTTCTTTGTTTGTGTGAGTGGTTTTTGCCTTCCCTGTCTTTATCTCAACCCACAAGTTTTCTGGCTTTTTCCCTTCCAGTTCTCCCCCCGCAACCTGCTGGTGGGAGAGTGAGCAAGCAGCTGTGTGAGGCTTGGTTGTCGACAGGGGTGAAACCACATTGCTTTCAATAATCAGTCCCCAGATAATCAATTTCCACAGCAATAAGGATTAGTGAATATTCAACATGGCATTGTAATTCTTCTCCAGAAAATTGGTTTATGTGGCTTTTGAAAGTTTCAATACACATAGTTTCAAATAGACAACTCTTTTTAAGAGTCTTACACACTGAATGATAAGAAAAAAAAGAGAAACTTTATAAGAAGTTCTTCTATTGGTATCAATTATCAGTTAACAAATGTTATGAGGATGAATATTCGTGCTTTAGTCTTCAAAATGTTCCAGTGTTGTAATTAATGGGATTTTTTCATATTTCAAATATAACCTGTGACTGAGAGATTAATGAAATCAATTTTTTATATTAACTGCAAAGTTGAAATATGTATAATAAATTTGGATTTGTCCTCTTATGATCTAGCTTTTCAACTTCAGTATGGTTCATTTCTGAAAAAGGAAAAACTTGAAAGATAAGTAGAAAATCCAGCAATCTATCAAAATTATGGGAAATCCAAACAAATAGAGAAAAAAATTTAAAACAATTATCGGTCAAATAATTTGCTCAGTATTATTTTGTTCTTCAAAATATAAAAAATTGAATATAAAGCATCTCTATATCTTAAATGTAAATGGCTTTTTCATCTTAAAACACTTTGGGATAGGTATTTTTTAATAACAGATTATGTGTAATCATCACTCTAAAGCAAAAGGACAGCACGTTTTCCAGTAGTATGTTCCTAAAAACCACTGAATATTCATGCTGCAGAGTCAGACAGAGTTTAATACCATGCTGCTGCTGAGAGCCTGGATGAATTTGCCTTATGGCATTTATGGAGGAAGAATAGAACGGTTCACTTTTCATCCCTTTTTGACTAAGCCACAGATTCCAAGTGAAATCGCACAAGATACTCCTGTATGACAAATTTTCATTAGGGCTGAGGTTAAGCTTTGTTGTATTAATAGCTCAAACCATAAAGCTTTACTGACCTTTAGTCACAGTGGTTTCCACTAGCATAGCTTTCCCAGTCATGTCCTTATTCTCACAATGCACCAAATCATTTTGACAACTAACTTGCAATTCCAAAACAGCAGCGTCTCGATCTGAGCACAATTTCTTGGTGGTGTCTATGTAGAAATTCTGAAATTAGATAGAATAGCACATTAACTTTCCATGTAAATTGTTATTCCAAACTGATGTGACATGCAAAAGCAATATTCTTTGGGTTATTTCTGTGAGTTTTAACTACAGATTTTTCTGTTTTTCAAAGTCATCTATGACATTTACCACAGAGCTTGCCTTTCAGGCATGTACATCACAAAATAACATGACCAGGAGGCTCTCTAGGTGAGGAGATTACCTCTAAAACACATCTCTAGTCTTTCTTTTCCTTTTTATTTTTTGGCTATATGGTGTCACACAAGCAAAAGGAGATTTATGTATCCCTTTTGGTTGATTCAGATTACTTTCTGATTAACTATTTTTATTGTATCGATTGTTCATTTAATGTGTTCTGTTACATGTTACATCACAAACTCATATAAAGTCTGACATTTCAATTACATTTACCCAGTAGCATTCACAGCATAGTATAGTTAGATGATGGGAACAGACAATTGTGTCTTTATTAATTGTAGTTTTATTACACTGAAAAAAGTAAGTTAGATGGCTGCAATATTTGCATCCCTTGAAATTCAAGCTTTGTAAACACCTTTCCATAACTATGTTGTCTTATTTTTAATTTTGAGGTATTTATATCATAAATACTTTCGGTCAAATACATATTTTTAGCTGTGTAAGTAACAGTCAATTAAAAGTGTCAAAAATATATCTTTGGTGAAGCTCTACAGTAGCTGCAGTGTAGGTGCAGACCAATTGCGATCATTACACCAGAGTATATATTTTAGGAAATAATCAGTATGGATTTTCCATTCAAAATCAAATGCAGAGTTTTTTCCTTAGCTATGACAAAGCCCTCCTATTCAGAGAGATAAGGTCAAGTAAATCTGGTAAATCTGACAGTAGCTACCCAGTAATAGGATCTGATCGTGTCAGAATCAACCCACAATTTGCGAAGGCGCAGCACGAGCCCACACTTTACAACAACTTGTCCTTTTTGAAAAAAGATATCAGCTAGCAACAAAAGAAGTCACTGGTAATCAAAATAGAAAATTTGGAAGAGTATATTAAGAAAAACAGATGAGGATGAAATCTATAAAACATAGGGATGATTTTGCCCAGTGGGTGGGTCACCACACTGCACATGTGGAAGACCCTTATTTTTCACTTAGAGGAATCTCTGATACTTTTCTTATTTTTGTTAAAAAACACCCCACAGGATTGATCTACAGGAGTCAGTTGAGATGCAGTATTCAATGCATGTTTGTGCTCTACAGGTTGTACAAGGCTGAGGAGCGCTCGCCTTGGTTGCAAAAGAACCTCTGAGGCCCAGCAAAGCTGTAAGCAGTGATGTAATTCACAAAAAACTCAGGGCATGTAAAAAAGAAATTCAGCTAAGAAATACTTTGCCAAGAGGACAGAAATGTCAGAAGAAATTCTTCACAGCAGAGGGTTTAACTTTCTTTCACCAGGAGGGCATGGGCTTTCTTTCATCTCCTTTTCTTGATCTTCAGCACCTAAACACGCCTGTATACCCCACCTGTTCGTTGCAAGACTGTCCAAATTACATGAACACTCATTTTATAAGCAGTTCTTGAGAAATGTCCATCTTCTTCTTGGGGAAAATAAATGCCTAAATAACCACTAACCTAGTTCCATCCTTGGTGTCAGTCATCCTCTTTATCACAAATTAAAGGTCTTGGGAAGGGTAGGGTAACTATTATTCATAGGAAGATTTTTCCTCTGTTCCAGTTGTTTGGCATACTTAGCACACAGAAAGCTTTCACTTAATGGTCAGCTTTCAGGGAAGTATGGAACCTTAATTTAAACTGTAGACATAAAAAGAAAAAAGTTGTTTTTTTTTTTTTTAAAAGTGAATTCTCTTATTTTCTACTTAGCTCCTTACTTACGCTATTAATACTAGCAATCAATGTGATGTATGAATATGTTGAGTTTATTTATTTTGCATTGCCTTAACTAATTAAAAACAGGCCTTGGTATCAAAATGGAAAGATAGCCTCATTATGAAAATGTATCTGGAATTTGTGCTAATCTTAGAATTCATCAGCAAAACCACATGCTGTGAAAAAATAGTTACCTGGGGCACCTTGTAAACAAATTAAAATATGCAAAACTCAAACATTAAAAAAAATAGGATTACAGAAAATGAACTGTCACATCACTTTATGCTGAAATCTGATAGCATTTTAACATCCTTAATAGCACTGTAGATAGTAATTATACTAGAGACCAACAAAGATGAGTTGCTTTTTAAAAACTGTGTAACAGAAAAGTCTTGCAGTTGTCTTTCAAATACTTGGCAAACTTAACAGCACAGAATTTCTATCTAAGCAGATTCATTGTTCCACTAATTTAAAGAAGTCAGGATATCAGCCATGATTTTCAATAGTTACTGCCAGAAAAAACATTCATTCAATTAAAAACTCATAATCTGAGCTGCAGTCATTTGTTATAAAAGACTACTCATGAGGAAACCCCAAATCTCAGCATTTGGAAAATAAAACCAACGCCTAGAGGTGCATGAACTAAAAATTTTTCAGCAATGACTAAGAATTTCCCATTACATCTTCAAGTTTGTTGTGGTCCAGGAACAACTCAGGAGTCAAAGCATAAATCTGTAAAGGTAATTGAGTCTAAATACACACAGTCCTTCTCAGGAAAAAGGAGGTGTTACATCAAACAGGATAAACACAAAAAAAGTGTGAGAGCTAAGGTGAGAACTAAAGGGCTGGAGATGCACCACTTTAGTAAGAACAGAAGTGTCAGAATTCAGCAGAAGCTGTAAATGAGTGCAGTGTTGAAGGTGCACAAACTGAAAACACTGCAGGGGCAAACTGAGTTTCAGAGCGAGGGGTTTGAATTAGCTTCCCTTTTCCCCTTAATCACCTGAAGAGCTTAATGCACTCTGTGTGTGTGTGTCTGTGTGTGTACATGAGCTCTCTTCTGCAAACAAGGCTTCCCTCTACTTGTCTGCTCCAGAGGGCTGTGAAATCTGACAATAGTTCTTATCAGTGGCACTGGCCAAATAGTAATGTTTTCCCTATCTACAGCCACAGCTGCACAAAACCTGTCCCCAAAATGCTGATATCCCCTGCAACATAAGTGTCTGCTCTCATCCTCCTCTCACAGCTCCAAGCTGTGTTCTCCTCCAGCTTAAAAAAATTCAGGCTATCAACAATTGTAAACATTTGGGCTATGAGCAATTGTATCCACGTGAATATTTTTTTAATTACTGTGTCGAATTGTTTTTTAAACTCATTTACATTTCTGTTATCAGTATCATGTGGCAATGGGTTCCAGAGTTTATTTCTGCTTTGAAATTTACTTTGGGTTGCGAGGTTTCTTTTTACTGCCTTAACTCTTAATTTCATTAATTTTCTCCCATCATTCAGATTTTTACTCTTTTTCTTGAGTCACCTCTTCTTTAGGTAGCAGAGTTTCTGGTCATTAATCTTTCCCATTCCAGAGTTAAATTATAACTCATGATGCACTGACTCTGGAAATTCCTGCTCCTTTGCAAAATACAACCCAAAAATAGTGAAGGCAATCCCTATCCCATAAAGGCTTCAGACAGCAGTATTTGGTCAAAAATACTCAATCAGCCCATAAAATAGCACAGAAGTTCTTACAAAAAACACCACAAAACCACAAACAACCAACAACCCCCACCCTCCTCCAGCTCTGAAGGTGTCCACCAAAATTACTGTAACCACTGAGATAAAACAGACGAGGGAGAAGCTCTTAGGGCAAGTAAGAAAAAAGTCTTTTAAATCTAGTTGCTAAAAAAGAAAATAATTCATGTTAATAATACACATTATTGTTTGGTTGTTTTTTTTTTTTAAGAAAGAACACAACAGCATCTAGAACATTCAGAGTAAAGAAGGAAACATTTGTTTAAAGTAGAGAAAAAAAAAATTGGAAGAAAATATGAAACCATTAGCTGTCATAATCTCTGAAAATGTGGTGAGAGATAGAGTGCCATAAACCAATCTGACAAAACTATGCTGTTCCAGACTGAAAGTCAAGCTGTTAGGTGATTACAAATGACTCTAGTGAAGAGGAGCACTCATTTGCTGGAGCAATCAGTGCTGGACATGGCACTACACCTTTGGAGTACATTATTATAAGTCACCCATGCTGCTAGATACAGAACATAAACCTTTTACTGCAATCTTTAAAAACAGCTTGGAGTGGCAGTATTTACAGCCATCAGAAACCCAAGCCAAAGCTCCAGATAAATATTTATTGCTTTGGCATTAACTGCATGGATATATTTATCTCTAAAATGCTTAATTGCTGCATGCACCTTTCCATCAGAAGAAAAAGATGTATACATAGAACAAAAGTGTGATGAATGATTTCACTGTCCAAATGCAGACAAAAAAGACAATTTATCCCCACAAGCTGCATATGACAATTCTGTAAGAGGGCGACACAGCACTCTATTCACCAGGAAGCCCAAACCAGGCTGGATGAAGTTTTAGTTTTAAATATTTTGCAGAGTATTTCAAGGAAATTGTGAGAGAGGGTGGTAGAGAGAGACATATCAGTATTCATAGTTGTTTATTTATAAAAAAGACTTTATGAGCTTCAGAACCTACAGAATTACAACCTTCCTATATAATTTTGTTCCCACAGTCATTGTATCTGCATGACTTTCTGCAGGGACAGTTTGAAACTACAGTGGGTCAGAAAATAATCACAGATTTTGTTTCCCATGTAGTATCAGCCAGAGTAAATGCTATCACATTTGGAGCCTAAGACCATCCTGAGTCACAGATCTGAATTACTTTTGGGTTGGAAGAGCATAGAGAGTTGGAGTACATTCTGGAGTAACTACACTGGTCAGATTTACACCAATGCTCATCATCAGGTGACCCCCCCCCTCTATTCCACTCTGGTGGAACCCCAGCCAGAATACTACATCTAATTCCAGGGTGACCAACATAAGAAGAATATTGATTTGCTGGAGTAGGTCTGGAGGAGGGCCACAAACATGATCTGGAGCACATTTCCTATGAAAGTAGGCTGAAAGAACTGGGGTTGTTCAGCCTGAAGAAGAGAAGGCTCTGGGGACACCTTCTGGCAGCTTTCCAGTACCTAAAGGGAGCTTACAGTAAAGAAGACGAGGGGCTCTTTATCAGGTTGCATAGTGATAGGACATGGGGAGTGGTTTTAAGATGAAAGTCAGTAGATTTAGATTAGATTTTAGGAAGAAATTATTTTCTGTGAGGGTGTGAGGCACTGGCACAGGTTGGCCTGGGAAATTGTAGGTGCCCCATCCCTGGAAGTGTTCAAGGCCAGGTTGGAACGGGACTTTGAGCAACCTGGTCTGATGAAAGGTGTCCCAGCCCATGGCAGGGGGTTGGAACTAGATGATCTTCAAGGCCCCTTGCAACCCAAACCATTCTATGATTCTATGAAAATATATTTAACTTACTGTCTGACTAAAAATCTGAATGGGTGCTCTTACCTAACAGGTGGGGAACACAAATTTCCATAATGGGAGCACACACATGGGAACTGCTGATGTGTCTCAAAATCTGTATTATTATGGCAGACAATTAAGATTGATTTATTCCACTTGAAAAGAAACAATTACTTTTGGATTATTATTCACTTGTATCCCAAGGTAGCCTTCTTGCATGATCTATAGGCAAGCCAACTTACCTTGCACATCAAGGTAATTTTTGCAAGGGCACAGTGTACCCATAGCAAAGGGTACTGACAAGGGTCTATGATTTTGTAGCAAAGAATTTTAACAGTCTTTCCCCTTGCACTGATTCCAGTGCATGGTATCAAGTCTTCATTTTCCACAGTCCACTGGAGTGTGGAAAAGGAGAAGAGCTACTTAGAAGATACTGCAGAAAGGCCAGGGGCAATAAAGAGGGTCCTCATTTAGTCTTATTAATATACAGAATGAGAGCCCTTTGGAGAATTATTATTTGCCTGCAGGACTCATAAGGTACTATAAACTGCAGATTAACAATTTTGACAAAGAAGGGGTCAAGGTTATATCATTTCAAAGACAGAAGCAAAATTGTATTAATCTGTGAGTTATTGACGTCCTAAAAGAGGCAAAATCACATGATCAAATTAAGTTTTGTGGTCCAGATTCAGGTGCTTTATAAATTTCTTCCTCACAAGGTACTTTCTCTACATACCAACAATATTACAATTAATTTGATTTCATTGTCAGTAGTCTGGGTTTTATCATAGAATGGTTTGGGCTGGAAAAGACCTCAAAGACCATCTAGTTCTACCTGCACTGCCATGGGCAAGAACACCTTCCACTGGACCAGGTTGCTCCTGGTTCTTTTCCCAAAGGCTAAAAAGGAGAAAAATATAAATAAAATCATTCTTGATTGTAGGCTAACGCTACTGTAGGCAGATTCTAAGGGTTCATGCACTGTATTTAAACTTACATTTCCCTAATAGTAGGGACAGGATTAGTTAATCCCTGTTCAGAGTTAGTATAAGAATACTTGGATTTAAAACCAAAACAAACGAGAGCAGAAAGCCGTGTTCCAGCCAGATCCATTCCGACAGAAACAAAATAAAATATTATGCCAAGCCGATTGGTCTTCGAGAAACCATCGGCACCGCGCCGTGCCCGACACGCAATTTGTCTGTGAGCTGGGACCCCCGCTGACATAGAAGGAATGACACAAAAACCCGTGACAAAAGGAAAAAGCGGGGAAGCAGGCGGCGGGCACCGCTAGGGGGCTCCGCATTCCGGCACATCCCGGCGCATCCCGGCGCATCCCGGCGCTCTGCCGAGCGCTCCCCGCGCAACGCGCTGCCGGGACCGCGGCTCAGCCGTGAAACCGGAAAGCCTGACATCCCAACTCTCCGCCGACAAAGACTTCTCCTTCTGGTCCAGCCCTCTCCCCCCGTTTGAAACGACACACAATAAATTTCTGGGACTACAGAGAGAGAAAACAAGGCTTGATCAGATTTGATGATTTTTTTGAGATGCAATGTAGTGAAACGTTAAGATCTTGTAATTTATCAGGCTGTGGTTTAATAATTGTGGTGGGGACGATCGGGAATAACAAACAGAGGGAAAAAAAGGATCCAGCTGATAGAATGACCTTTAAAAAGGGCTGTTGTACGTGAACAGTACATGCTTTCTTAGGAAATTTTGTAAGGGTTTTAAGGAGCTAAGGAAATACTGCCGCTCTTCACTGACAGTTTCCACAGTTCAGGAAAATTTTCTGCAGTGAATGGAAACAAAGTAACTTGCATTATGTAATCAATAAAAACCCACACTAGAGTGCATTTCTATTGCATTCTACAGAAATTCTTTGCTTGCTTTGGAAATTCAGAGTTCCAAGATTTTAGTTCTCAATCCAATGGTTTTCGTGTACTCATTCACTGCTCACAGTGTTTGTTTAATCATTTGTTGAATGAGATGTTTTTCTCCCCCTCCAGATTTTCCCAGAATAGTACTGATTGTGTCTCAAGAGACTTTAGAATTAAGTTTTGCTACCAAAGATATTTTATATCTCTGGGTAACTGAAGCTGTCAGCCCCTTTTCCCCAGATATTTTTCCCCTGCTCTGTCTGTATACAAGAAAAAAGAGAATGGAAAATGGTGTTGGGCACCTTGAGTGGCCTGGGATGAAGCAATACTGTATTAGCCAGTGCAAAATCACCAGGCTTACACCTTAGGCTTACTGTTAGAAATCAAAAAGGCTGTTTAAAAATCTTTTAGCAATAGTTCAAATGCAAAATACAGAGCTGCATAATGCTCTCCCAGCTCCATCTCTTCCCTCTTCTCTACCTGCTAAATACATAGAGGGGGGAATGCTTGATCCCCAGTGCCTCAGAGCAGAGAATAGTTTTTTCATCTTTACTATAATGTGGATGATAATATTGCATTTATTTTTGCAGTGATGTCTTTGTGTTAATGTTTGGCAGAGTACTTAGTCTTAAACAGCACTTTGTCTCTTCAGCACACCATGCAGTGAAAGAAAAGTATTATTTTCTGTATTTTGCATGCTGGTAAAGCAAAATGTACTCTTTTCCACATTGCTTCAAAAAGTGGGTAGGAACCGGTGAGATGTCACCTTTCTACACACCCTGAGCTCTTCACCAGCCTGCCTTCCCTGCCATCAGGGCTCACACTTGTGAGCTCTCAGCTAAAAAAACTAGGCTTGGGCTGTTTCAGATTAGGCAATGAAACTCAGTTAGTATCAGCCTGTGGAAATCCTGGTTTCCATGGCACTCACAACAGTCCTGAAAGGAAGCAAGGAAAGGATCCCACAGTTTCATAGTGAGACAAATGCTTTACCCCAAGACTGGCTTTGCTTTTCTCCTGGGCTACCCACCCACTAAACAGTGAAGTTCATGGGAGGTAAAAAGTACACACCTGAAGACCTAAATTAATGGGGTCTACTTCTGTATTACAAGTGCACCTCACCTTGGCAAATGGAACTGCTTGCTTGTTTGAAGATTATGAAATTTTGTATTTTGTGCTATCACCACTTAAGCAGAAGATGTGGATTCTTTTCATTTGTCTTTAATGGAACATTAACTGAAAATGTAATTACAAGGGACAGATAATTACCTGCAGGTTTGCCAAACTGCAGATGGAATATACTCAACAGACTGAAATATGAAGGCTGAAAATGATGTGAATGTAAGTGCAGTTTAGTGTGTGGAAAATTTGAATTGAAACTAAATGAAAAGAAGAATGAAATTTCTTGTAACTCCTGACACAGGACTCCAAAGGAGGTAGCCCACACTGCACTGTTGTTCCATCTGTCTCTCCCTCAGTCCTCAGATCTTCTCTGGCCCTGAATATTTAAATAACATCCACACTGATTCAAGTCAAAATGCATCTCACAGAGTATTTTTGCTTCACCATTGCCTTAAGCAGACACCAAGGAAGAGTAAGAACAGAGCAAGTCAGGATCTGTTACACCCAAATGCACTCTCAGCCTCTTACTATTTTCAGCTCAGGGAATTTCCTAAGTTTGACGTGGTTTCTGTCTTAGTAACGCTCAAAGGGTGTCTCTTCCAAGTATTTGTCCAGTCTCCCCTTGAACTCCTGATCTGCTTCCAGCCTTGTTCTGACTCCCCTCATTCTGAATGTATCCTGCCCCATTTCCTCTAATTGTGGTCCTGCAGAGACTGGGGGTGAGGTGGGGGAGGGGCAGGGAAGAGTGGGGGAGTGACATTTTTAAAATAAACTCCTTTCATGTCCTTACTGCTGTGCTGGCCTTCCTAGCATGAGTCTGCAAGTCCAGCTGCAGAACTCACCCTCTGCTTCCTCTTCCTGATAGTCAGAAAACGCTGTGTGCAGCAGACATCAGCCTGGGGAAAGCAGCAGGACACTGAGTTGGTAGGAATTAAATACTTCAGACTGGATTCGGTCCTCAGACCCTGGGTGCAAATCTGCACTCACTCCCTGTAATTTGAAAGCATTATTCTGGATTTGCCCAGCCATGGCTGAATTCAGCATCAGGCTACTTGTTTTTCAAAATCATCTGGTTTCCAGGCCACAGCAGGGAATGTAACAGCAGGAGTGAAAGGAAAATGGGTTATTTTATTAGCAAAATGCATTGCTATTCTAACAGGTATTTCTGCAACGTTTCAATTCCTTCAAGAATTTTGCCTTCACACACACATACAAATGTACACAGGGATATCAGTATATAAATATTTCAACTTGCCCACTAGAAGCCAGCCTGTTTTTCAGAAAGAAACTGTTCTGCCCCATTTTCCACTTCCCGTTTTATTCCTTATTCTCTGACATAATTTCAAACTCCTGACAATTAATTCCCTTGCAGCTGTGCTGAACTGCAGACCAGTGGTTAGCAAACCCAGCCAAGTCTGTGGGGTCTTTGGTTTGTTGGGAACACTGAATCACGTCCTGTAAGGGATCTAGATTTTTCCTCATCAGAAAGGATGTTCACATCCTGATACTTTTGGCAAATTGGGAAGTACCCACCTGTCAGAAAAAAAATTCACTTCTGATCACAAATACTTACCAAAACTATTAAAAGAAGACTTTTTGGTCTATTTCTGGCTGTTGGCATTTTAGATTTTGAATTTCCTAAATTCATTACAGGGAGCAAAAATTAAGGGAAAGAAAGGCTTTCAAAACCATTTACTCCTGGGTATCAAAATGAAACTGTGTGATACCATGTGCCCACTTCTGTCTCCTGCTCCCACCCTGCCCTGTACCACCCTCCCTCCTAGGCACTGACTCCACTGGAGGTCTGAGTTCTCTCCCAGAGAGAAGCTGTGGCCCAATCAGCCCCAATACCAAGCTGTGAGAATGAGAATTGAATATCCCTCTGTGCTGATAACTGTTTTCCATTGCTTTTGTGGCATCTACTCCCTTTCCAGGTTCTCTCCTGAGAGCTGGCTTTGTAGGACAGGCCTGGCACTCCAACAGTGTTCAGAGCTATGCCTCAGTAGCATTTAAATAGCCTTTTAAGCCTGTTCAGAAAAAGTGTGCTGAAAAGAGAGGATCTCAACCCATTATTTTCTAGCTTACCAAAAAAAAAAAAAAAAGGCAGCTGGAAAGTCAATCTAAGAAGCAGCATGGAAAACACTGATGGTGGCACTTTGCTCATATGCTAAGAAATGTCAAATAGCAGAAGAAGTTAATATTCAGTAATTTTTCTTCATACCTAAGATATACTTTGGTTGTTAGTTCCACCATTCTGTAGATGACACTGAGGATTGCACAACCTTGAAAGTGGAGATTGCTCATCCCCAGTTCATGTTCATTCATGTTCAGCATTTGTCCAGCTTCATGAAACAGTGTCTGAATTTGGCAGATAGTTTAATGTACTGAACCTGTCCTTTTAAACCCTGTGTTTAAAACTTTTCAGAAAGACTCTATATGCAGAAGACATCCTAAATTGTAAGTATCTGCATTTCCTAACCAAAATAATGAAGTAAATAATTCCCATACTGCATTTACACATTTACAGAACCCAAGAAGACATCCAGGTTGGTGGGGCTTAAAGCACCACTGCAGCTGACTAAAGCATTAAACAGCTGTTGGCATGGAGAGTTCTGCTGTGAAATTCTGCCCTCTTAAGGCATCCACAAACATTTTCATAAGGCTTTTCCACAACGACCACATATATACACCAGACAGAAGATTCTTTGAGCAAATAAATACTTGCTTGGTGGACAACTCTTCAAACTACTGACACGGGGCAAAGAGCTGTGTAACTCCCATGATTTTCATCAATAAGACTGCTTTGGTTTCATCAGTCCACCGAATTACCTTGGGGATTTAGAAAAGATTTTATTCCTGCAGCCTCAAATTTCCTTTCAGTCTGTCTTTGAGCCAAACTTAACTGCTCACTTGCTTTTCAGTTCAGCAGCCAGCCTTTAAAAACAGTGATGTCTTCTCCTGATAAATTGTGCTCAACATTCAGATGGTCAGATGGGTCTTTTTTTCAGATGTGAATATTTTCTTCAGGACTTGGAAATTGAGATGACTCTAAATGAGTTCACAGAAGGTTTTGAAAGAGATTATAATTACATCAATCTTATGCCAGTTTTGAGAGGTAATATTTGCAGTTCTATTAATTACACAGGAAAGACAATTTTCTCACTCTTCCTAACAGTAAATAGCCCAAACATGCAGGTTAGGCCTCCCCTCAACAACATGCATGACATGTCAGATTATCAATAGTTGATTATGACCCATATTGCAGAAAAGTTTGCAAGCAATGTTGCAGGCTGCTCTCCCAGATCTACCAACTTGGCTCTCATGCTTCGGCTCCGGAGAAAAAGGCAAACGTTTCCAATCAAACTGGCAGCTTTGGCAACAGCAGGGCTTTGTTCCTCAGCTGAAATGACTGCTGACCTCCAACCTTCTATAATTCCCTTCATCTGGTTTGCAAAATGAGGGCAGGCAGGAGAGGAAGAGGCTGGGCTCTTGGTTGCAGTGGCAGGAGTTAGTTGTTGCCTCAGGAAACTGCCTGGCACTGCCTACCAGAAACAAAGAGCTTGGGGAAGAAAGACTCACCAAGCCGGATGTGAGAAGACATTTCTCTCTCCAGAGCTGTTCTTTTCTGTGATTTTACCAAAACCACAGCTTGTTGAAATAGAGTACTGCACAGGGGCACAGCATTGAGCAGATGCAAAATGTTCCAGCTCTGGGAAAACGAGTCTGCCTCCCAGCTGTGCCTCCAGCCAGCCATGAGCATATCAGGAACACTGTAGATCATGCAAGCAAAGAAGCATGTGGCAGAAGTGAGGTTTTCCCAGCTGAAAAAAAATGGCAAACCTGTGATGATCCTGGCCAAGCTGCAGAAGGATGAGGTGGCTGGTACTTGTCTCAAGCTGGTTGAAAAATGGCTTGTTGAGAGTTTAGTGAAAGCAACACAAATTCTCAATTTGGCTGGTTTTGGCTATTGGTGTCTTCTTGACCCAGTGAGAAACAGATTAATGAAATAACCAGCTGAAGAAATCAGTGTAGTAACATCAGTGTGCATCTTTGGGTGAGTACAGCTATGCACAGGTTTCACTGTTTACAGGAGCAGAGCCTCAGAGACCCACACATTCCCACATACTGAAGTTTACTGTGGTGAATAATCCCCTTTGGTAAATGGAAAATCTTGCCGTGGTCTTTTGCAGGCCTAACAGCTGGCAAAGTCAGGACCTTGGAAACAATGTTTCTACAGCGATGTGTGTTTTCTGGCACAAAGGAAGATGAATAATCTGTCAGATATATAAATCTTGTAGGTCTTAAACCAAAAGGTATTCAGGAAACAAACTGTGTTTCCACAGATGAGGACAGTGCTTAACATATTGTGGGGGCTACCAAAATTCAAAGAGTATATAAATTGACATAGTTTATTTTTTTGCTTCATCGTGAATACATAAGAAGACTGACAAGAATAAAAAAAAGATACAGTTTGTTATCATTAATTCTCTGGTTTAAGAGTCTTTTATTTACTTAGGTGTAGAAAAATTCAGAACTAACAAATCCATCTATGTTTTCTGGGTTCCTGCAACTTTTGAAAGCTTATAAAAGTAATGCCGATCTCAGGTTAGTCTCACCCTCCAACACTTCAGCTTTTTAGATAACTAATAAGATCAACAGCAGGTGACACTGCATGTGACAATGGCTCTAGGGAGAAAATCCTCAAATCTACCTGGAACTGGACTGAAATCTCTCATTAATTTCACATGGGTCATCAAAGAGCATCTGTGAGGCAGCAACAGTTTGTGGATGGCACAGTCCTGCTTGCCAGCAGAAGCCTTCCCTTCAGCACTACTCATTTCCGAAGACATAAACTCCCAAATTATTGAATCCTACTGTGAATTAAAAAGCTGTGTCATAGGCAACCTGAGGGCACTCCTGATGAATCCTTTCGAGGCAGAATTTATTGGGTCAGCAACTTCTGACTCCTCCTAGCCCATTTGGCCACCTCTATAGCCAGCATGTCAGCAACAGGGAAACATGCCTCATGTGACAGTAACTTTTGAGGCCCCATTTTGCACTGCAAAACTGAAAAGAGCTTTAATGCAAGCGAGAACTAGACCCAGGGAGGAGTAGGAAGCCACACTTACAGTGCAGAGCTTTTTGAAGTCAGTGAGTTTTACTGTGTTCTGGTTTTAGCAAACCTTTGCAGGAGGTGGTCTGTGTGGTTTTGTGACCCAAAAGTTTCATTTTAAGTTTAGGGGGTTGGGTGAAAGAAGAAATTTGAGAAGAAACTGGCTGAAAGATTCACACATATCTTTGAAAGCTTCATAGAGTTTTCACTGAACTGCATGGTTTCTAGTCCAAAGTAGGATTTCATTAGAATTTTCCACTAAAATTTCTAAGAGCTTGAATTTTGATCCATCAGAAATAAAGCAGAAATAAAAGATCTTGTATTTTGAACCACCTCATTTAATTATTTTTAATAGTCTAATTTTTGCAGTTTCGTAGCATAAACATTTTCTCATGTCTTAGAACTTAATATAAGTAAGACTGCAGTTACAAAGTTTCATACTTCCCCCCTCCGCCCCAAAACAAAAGGTTTTGCAACATTCATATAGTGAAAGGAGAAAAGCAGAGACTATTAAATATTCTTCTGATAAAAGCAGTAATACTGGTAGAAATTTCTAGGTTTGAATAGTCCTCATCACATCTCTCTTGCAAACTTAAAAATATTCTTTATAGCATTTTCATAATGTAGCTATCTAAAACTTCTATATTAAGCCCTGGATTCAAGCAGGTATTCATTTTTTTTTTTTTGTGACTTTACAGGTACAATTGGTACATTGCTCCTGGCAGACTGGCAAGATAGCACACAGGAATTATCTCATTTAACTGTAGATCAATGCCATGACTGCAACGATAAAATTGTAGGAAAATTGTACAGTAACTACAAGGTTATTATCAATCACTTTTAGCTCTGCAGTGGCACAGGAGAGAGGACAGATACTGTAATAGGCTCTCTGCTGAGTACTTTTCATTAATATACTCTGTTTTCTTATAGCCTTGCACATCTCTTACTCCCAATGGTTACTTTTGTCTTGCTTGTGATAAAAGTAGGGAAGTCAGCCCAGGTTCAAGTAAATATATCAGGGTGTGTGTTGCCTTTCCTATTATGGACCAAAAGTCTTATTTAGTTATTTATTATTTGCTAGAAATATATCACAGGGACATTAAATAAAATCAAGATGTATCTTTCTTCTTTTTTTGGTAATTATTAGGTCACAGCCCTAAGTGGAAGACAAAGCTAAACCGAAGGTCCGTAGCAGATTTCTGATGTAGGCAGGTGTTCCTTTACTGAACATGGCAGCTTTAGAGAGGCATAAAATGAAGAGGCCAAATCAAATTCCAGTCTTAAACAATTGATCAGATTTTAGCAGGTAATGAATGCATAGAGGCAAGAAGGGAACCACAAGCTTTTTCACTGCTGTGAAAGAGGCTTTATCAACGGATATCAATTTATCAATGGTTGCAAAGTAATTTAAGGGTTCAAAGCAGTAGTACAGAAGAGTAGGCTTTACTTTTTGTTAAAACAGTTTCTTTTGCCAATCTCAAATTTCTTCCTTTCAAAATTACCTCTTTAAAAGCATTTATTTCACACCTGACCAAAATTCTTCACTTCAGGCAGTCCTCTGACTTCAGCTCTCTCATAGTCATGGTAGAATTCAATGTTTTGGGTCAGGGAAACATTAACACACTTTGGCACAAAAGAGTGTCAAGGATTTTGTTCCAGAGTAGAGCTAAGTACGGTAGTCAACTGCCATAGCATTTCTTCTTACCTGCATAAATTTTATTTTTCCACTATAAAGGGAGGAAGAAGAGGGAATTCCTGGAGAGTAAGGTGGCAAATTTATTCTGGTTGTCAGTACAAAAGTGGGTGTCATTCAAGAAAGAGCTGCCTGGTGACGATCCCCAACTACTTCAGAATTATTTTGCAAAACTCATACCTAACATTATTTCACAAGGCTATTTTATCACAGAACTTCTTCCTAAGACTTGATGGACATGTATGGGGACACATTACAAATTCATGACAACTACATCCTTAAAAAATACTGTGTTTGCTGTGAATTCATTTTGTAGGCTGACTGTTTGACAAACTTTGTATCTGGGATCGTATTCTATTTTTTTTTTTTTTTTTTTTGTTAAAAACTACAGAGCAAAAGTTCTGCC
>JAYDZK010000169.1:60313565-60326258 GCA_034509185.1 Euphonia xanthogaster | reverse complement strand
CCAGAGATTTAGTTCAGGACAAAACAGGTCTACTAGCCAAGAGGCCTCACCACTAATCTGCTGAGTGACTGCAGGCAAGTTGTCTGCTGTCTACTCCCTCTGACATGCGTTCTCCACCTATTTAGAACACAAGGGTATCTGCTGGGATTGCCACTCACTGTGTGTTTCTGCAGGGCTCAGAGACCTCAAGACCCTCATTCCACATGGCCCTGTAGGTGATGAGATGACTACAAGTATCTGTGAAATTGATTTTTACCATCACACCATTTCCTAGTGGAATTTTATCTCATCCAAATATCCTACTTTTATTTTCCCGCGATCAGCTAAGGCAAGTTCTCAGGTGTGAGAAGCTCTCCAGCTGCCTAGGAACTGAAGCTACAGAGAGCTGCAAGTATTAAATACCTCCCCAGGATTCTTATAGCTAGCAGCAGCCTTTTCTTCCCATCTCTTTTCGTATTATCCTCATATAATTCTCTTGTACAGCCAATAGCAACATGAACAATGTGGGAAAAAAAAAATCAAGCTTGCTTTAGTCTTGACAAAACAGGCCCATGCACACATCACAAATATTGATATATTTATAAAATATATTTTGAACAGAATGATGGAACCATTCTAAATGGAGCAGAGGTCTGAGGTCAGAAAACTTCCCTGGAGTTATGATTAAGGGTACGAAGTTCAATTGACTTGCATATACTCAGCTAACATGGAAAATCATCTCCAACAACCAAGTTGTTTATATAAAAAAAAATGGCATCCTTACATAAATGCACTCATCAGAACCCCAATATCCTAAACCCACTGAAAAAAATGTAAACCTGATTCCTCAAAACAAAGAGCTGCCTTTAGTGAAGGTTCACCCTGTGTTTGGGTCACCAGGACAATAATTACCGAACCACTCACAGTGTTATCTGAGGCACTGAGGGGACCTGCCTTGCACAAAGTAGGAGGCAGAATGTAGTACAGTGTATTCCACAGGGCCATAAGGCAGGTAAGCATCGATGAATATTGAGATTAAATGACAGGCACAGAAGAAAATGCTGGTATTCAATCGGATCAGTTCATAGCTTGCCTCACTACCCATAGTGTCTTTTCAGGCCTCATAAATTTTCTATTTCAGTTACATCAACTATCACACCAGCCTTAACCTTGATACAGGCTATTTTGGCAGGTTTATTTTTTTTCCTCCCCAGATGGCAAGCTCTTTCAGCAAGGTTCCTCTCTTCTTCACTGTTTGCAAACAAGGAAGCACTCTCATGTTTAGAAACATTTACGTATGTTCACGGCTGCCCTGCTGACTTTAAAATAATTTTGTCACAAGGAAAGTCTAATGTGTGGCATCAGAACTGGAGGAGAGCTACATGGAAGCATGCCTCAGGTACCACTAAGGCAAATACTTCAACAATTAATGCAGAGAAAATTGACTGCTGAATACAGAACACAGCCTTTATGAAGGTACTAACAGGAGGCTTGAAAAGTAGAAGCACATGACCTGTCTTAATCTCATGGTTCCTCTGAAATTAAGTGCCCCATTAATGGTGCGTGTCCAGTGTGCAGGTGAGACTGTTACCAAATCCATCACTATTCAGTCAAAACCCCAGGGTGAAATTCTGTGCTGTGCAACAAAAAAAAAAATTACAGCTGAGGAAGAAGGAGCTTTGACGTCTTAAAACATCCAACTTTCAGCTGTCCCAGGAGCTATAGCTGGCATCGAACTGTTTTGTGCCCTACCACCCCATTTTTTACCAAGGCACTTCAGAACAGAGGAAACATTGCAATGAAGTACAGGAGCTACTGTCCAAGGATGTATTTGTTTCAGTCAGATGTAGTGAAGAAGGCATGCTCAGTAGAGGAGAGATGGGAGATAGAAGAGAGAACAAAATTAGGGAACTGAAGAGCAGCTGTTCAAATTAACTCATTGCATCTGTCTAAAGTCATACAAAAAGATATAATTTCACCCAAGAGCAAACCTTCCAAACGGCAATTTATTTTCTAGAAATAATTTAATGACATGCAACTACTTGAGTGCTGGTACTTTACATACAAATAAAAATGGCAAGTCTTTGCACTTCAGTGTTGTCATCTAAATTAGGCTTTTGAGACCAAGTCCTCTGTGGGTATAAATTAGCATAGCTCCACTAATGCTAGAGGAATTATTTATGCACCAGAAGAGGAAATAGTATAGGGAAAAGACTTTTTTTGACTATAAAACACTAGCTCAGTCCTGATTGTTTTTATTTAAATTATTAATCCTCTGGGCATCTCCAGTGAATAGATTTTACAACATTTGTAGATCTGGAGGATGCATATATAGATACATGAATTGATAGGACAAGCCTTTAAGCTCTCAAAAAAGATGAAGCACAGGGCTGAACCACATAGGACAGAGGAAATCTATAACCAAGGTTTCTAGGCAGCTTATGCAAAACTCCTGCCATTTTGGTTTTAAAGGACACAATTGCCAACAGGGAAAAGGGCTGTAAAAAATAGTTATTCTCACACTTAGAAAAAAAAATCCTTTACTATAAATTATTGTCAGAGCCAGCGTATTCTCTGAACTTTCAGTTCCCTTGGTGAAGAACTTAAATCTTTCTAAAGAGAAGGGGCAAGCAGTGGAGCGTGTTCCTCACACCGCTGGTATGTGCCATTGGTATTCACATATGGGATGTAATCCTCTGCAGGAATGTATATGAGTCACAAAACAGTAGCAAAAATTCAACTTTTTTAATAATAAGATTTAAATCCTTGTCCAAAAAAAATTAAAACAGTGCAAGTTACAGGTAGAAGGAATGATGCCTCTGAACTCTCAGAGAAGAGAACCCAAGACACGACACAGCAAGATTGCTGGACTCAGTCACATGGCTGCACTCAGCATTGCCTTGGAGCCAAAGCATTTGCTCTTTATTGCAACTGGCTGCGATCCCTTCAAACAGAGGGACTACCACTAGGCAATTCATCCTTCTGTGGTACATTGATGGCGCCTCAAAGGTGATACAATATTGTTTTGTAGGTTTAGGGTTTTTTCTTTTCTTTTTCTTCTCAGGAGACATTAGGTAAGGGTATTGACCTGATGATGTGCATCAAGACTGTTGTGAAGTGTTCCTTGGTGAAGTAGGAAAGCCAACAATTTTGCTCCTATTTTCACACCTCAAATTGCATTTATTTCAAAGTAGTGCTGATGCATTCTCTCTTCTCAAAGACTATATCCAATGGACCCCCAAAAAGCAAATAAAATAAACAAAGTGAAGGTGGTGTTAAAAATGCACATTAAACTATATAAGAAGAAAAGATTTGTGATAGTAGGAGGCTAGGCTCTGAACAGAGGCAAAGCAAGGGCTTTGTCCTCTGAACTGCTACTGAATATGTGTTACTAGGAACATTTTACTCATTAGTTATGTTCTGCAAGAAGAATGACAGCAATGTTTATCCAGAATGTTGAATTTATTAAATGGGGATTTTATATCACCCCTTTTATTATAAAGTGTAGAACATAACCTAAGTGGTTAAAAAAGAAAATTGCAGATGTATAAGATGAATATGGCATTTATTATTAGACTAGGCAGTAGTAAACAAAATTCTAATGTGAAAAGCTGTGCTTTTTATGGGTTTGATTTCTTTCTTTGAAAGAGTAGGGTTGACATCTTCCCTCAACTGAACAAGCTTTTAAATGTAATGAAAATAGGTGCACAAAAATGCTCTTAGTGGTTACATATCAGTAGTTTAGTTAGATTTCAAACAAATTTTTCTTGTCCAAGATTATGTCTTTAAACTATGATTATATCAGGTAAATTATTAGAAGAAAAACTTTTATTATGTTTTGGGAAAGGGCTCCCGATATTGGTATAGTGTATTTTAAAACATAATTCTCTATAAATTCAATCTATTCACATATATCTGCCAGATGAAAGAGAAATGTTAGTGAACTAAAAATCAAAAAGTAAAATTAAAGAGAAATATATTTACTTTATTGCATCTATTAATGAAAATATGAACCCTGAGAGATTAGTAGGTGGGGACACATTTAGTAAATACAGATGAAATTAAAAGAATTTTAGAACAGAATTATTCTGTGGATGATTTAATTTATCTGCCATTGAAAATTATCTAGGACAGAAGTTTAATACAGTGAGATGCTCATGTAATAAGCATGAATAAAATGGATTCATAAAATTCAAAAAGAGGAGGAAAGCCAAAAATTTGTGTGCTTTGTCATGCTTAATTATCAATATACAGTGAGGAGGGAGAGGGAAAGGGAGAGGGAGAGGAAGATGGAGAGGGAGAAGGAGAGGATCTATTTGATGAAGCAACCTCGTATGTGTAGGGTAGGATTAAAACACATTTTTACAGTTTATGTACCAGTAAGGAAAGGAAAGCCAGATCAAATGTGTCTGTTTTCTTACCTGAAATGGAAGCTGAACAGCCACATTCATGTGTGCAGTGTTTCAGTATATAGGAATCAAAATTTATGGCAGAACTACAAATCATATGCTTTTCTGCCAATGTATATGGATTTTCTACATGCAAATGTAACTAAGGTTTTCTTTTTCACAACAAAGGTATTAAAAACTTACTGCAATTGCTACAATTTTTTAAACATTCAATACTTTACATCTTCATCAGCAGTAAAGATGAAGACTTCAGAAATCCTCATTTTTCATCTTGTTGTAGTAAAGGCATGGGGTGTGCTCTGGGATTAGACTGCCAAAATAAACAGTTTTCATCTTTGTGACTTATTGTGTGTGTGCATGTTTGCAGAGGCCAAAGGACAGTCTTCCACAATTTCAAGATATCAAACAAAGAATCAACCTCTAACCGAGCACAACCTTTTTAAATAAAGGTTTGCAGAAAAATCTGTGACTGTTGCCTTTGACAGGTCAGTGTTTCTTATGTCTCTGAAACATGTATGGATCTTCTCACCTGTGCCTCTGGTTCCTGTTATAAAAAATGCTACAAAAGCAAAGTGGTGAATGAAAACAAGACCCTATTAGAGATCCCAGAATCCAGTGTGCCCTTCAATTACTGGCACTGCAAGAGCTGTGGAAACAGGAGGACTAGCTCGCACTTGAATTTTTACTTTGTCTCTTTGTCCAGAAAGGATTTGCATGGCAATATCTAGTTTTACTGAGAAAAACAAATTGCAAAAAACCCCAAAATTTGCCCAGCCATACTAAGTAATTCCATTAAATGTTTATTTATACATTTTTTCCTAAACATATTTCTACTTCAGTAGGAATGAAATGTGCACAACAGAAAAGCATGGATCCCCAGACTGTTATCTTGGGGATTGATTTGTAAATTAATTTGCATTTGTGCCTATTTCTATGAAGGAATGAACTTCATCTTTGATATGCATATGGCTAAATTTCTATACCCCATGAGACTCCTGAACAAAGCTAAGAGATTGGCACATGCTACATACCTGGGGAACCTAAAAAGGCAAACTCTAGAACAGTTTGTAGGCTAGGGATGAAAACAGCTGTCTGAGAATGTTGGTTTTCCTCAAGGCTGTAGGTTTCTGGATGACACCTAAGCCTCAGCCTTCCTTGCCAAAGCATTTCCTTGTGAACCAGGGCTACACCTCATCCCTCAGAACTTGTACCTGCACAACTTTGCGGAGTCCAAGCCAACATATCCATGGCCCCAGGGTTTCACTGGAACTGCTGAGGGGTGTTGTGTGTACTGGCATCCATAACGTGGTGACCCTTTCCCTACACAAAGCACTAATCACAGCCTTATTGTGAAAAACAGGTCTGTCATTCACTTTGAGTTAATTGCTATGCCACTGGTGGAGGTCAGCTCCAGACCAAGCCACAAAAATGTTCATAACTACATGTATCCATCTGCACGTTTCACATGTCCTTGCTCTGATTACAGTCAGGAAACCTCTACAATGCAGTTAAGAGTTCCATCCAGCTAACTGCAAAGTGTGGCTCTACTTGGCTTTCTAGGCACCACTGAGAGTAGAGACCAGAGTGGAAACGTACACATAGCGGTGTAGCTCACATCCCTAACTCGTGGCTACCTAAGCAAAGGCACCTCTCCCTGCGGCTCTGCTCTACCAGGCCATCCATCACTGCAGCATGCTGGCCCAGCTTTGAAGAGACACTCATGTCATTTTGTTCTTCCCAAACAAATATTCCAGGTTCGTGCTTCTTGGAAGTAATTTCAATTCCATTAAAGCAAATGGAGCTGTGTTTCCCTAAACCACACCCACACATGTCCCACGAGGGCCATCTATCCCAGTCCAGAGATTTTAAGACAGGAGACAAGCATCAAAATGAATACACAGCGGAGGAGCTGGGCAAACAGCAGAGCAGTCAAAAGTGTGCCTATAGCATGGGTTTCAGAAGGGAAACTGCTTAGCACTGCCTAATGACTGAAGTCAGCTAGAAAAGCCAAATGCTCTGTCAGGAGTCTTCATACCAGAGAGGAGGTTTTGTGGTTATATCTGAATGACACACGATGTGTTGAGAGAAAACCAAGCACGGCATTTTAGTTAGGGGTGCATACAATGTATATGCAGATAAAACATCTGAAAGTGTTTCTAAAGTATTTTTTAAATCAACAAATTAGTGTCTCAGACTGTCATGTTATTACAATTGTGCTGTACCTGCAAGCAGGGTGAGAAGCTGCATCTACATTTGAAAATTGCAAATACAAATTGCATTTGTACATCTGAAAATATATTTACATTTGATAAAGGTATGAACAATATGATGGCAGCACTTGGCAATGTGTCTTTTGAAATAAGCTGGAAGAGCCCACTAATTTGAAGTTGTTAGCACAATGGTTTATGCCATTAGGTATCAAATCTCCTTTTGTAATTACAGAAGAGATCACAACCAACAAATAAGAAAATTGTGTTTAGGTGCTCAGGAAAAACAAATTAGTTTAATCTACAGTCCACAGACATTTGAGAGCCATATGTTACTGTTGCCTTTGTTATTTTTGAAAGCTGCTATGATTTATTACTCTAAACATATAGCAACAAATTGAAAACATGGATTAAAATGTCTCCTACTTGACCTTTTCAGAGCTATTCCATGAATATAAATATTTATTTTATGGATTCAACAGCTGCTGATCAAGTTATATATTTTGAAAAGCATCCTTTGAATTATTATTACACCATTCAAATTACATAGTTCCACGATAAATTTTGTAGGCATTTTAGGCTAACAGGCACCTTATAAACCATTGCATTACCCCCATGAACTCACACTGCATGAGTGGTTGTAGAGGCAAATGATCGTCTGTAACGTGGTGATCTTTGCACTGTACCAATACAAGAAATCCCCTCTGGCATGAACTCTTCATCTGAGACAAATCTTAACTTCTATTTATTCATTCAGATATGAGAAATCAGTCAGCTATTGTGAATAAAATAGGAATGCGTAACAACAAAACCAAAACAAGCAGTTTCCACTTTCCCTTGGATTTTTATTCCTGTTCACATTTGTAACACTTTCATTCTCAGCCTTGCCCTTATTTCTCTCAAGCACTGCAATCTCAGTGAGGACCTGTGCTGTCTTCACTTGGCACAAAGCAAAATAAAAAGATAGTGCTAAGCTGCAGTGATTGAAGACAAATAATAGAAGTATATTGTCCCAATGCAGCTACTAAATTCTGGTGTGGATTACAGCCTATTCCCCCATCTGTGCCTCTTCTGGTTGAGCCATGGAGGGAGAAAAGATTACTTAATTGCTTTTCAGTGTGCATGTCTGCTCTAGGATCAAGCACATAAGCAGTAAGCCCTTATATTCATGCAAAGAATTCCTGAGGTTATCAGCATTTTTTACCGTTGTCCTGCAAGGCGGTGAAAACAGTCTGGTGTCTCTATGCTGATTAGTATTATACTACTCATTAGAAAATTACTCTAAAATTCCCATTTATTGTAACTACACCAGTTTACCAATGAACAAGAACAAGAATACCTTGTGGGAGTTCTTGTTTCAGCTGCCCTAACAAAGAGATTTCTAGAAAACCTTTATTTTTAAAATTTGAGCCTGAGTTTTACTTACCCTGTGTTTTCCGTGTCCTCAATGAGTTGTGACCTGCACAGAATGCCCTATCTCTCTCTGTTACACCCACAAAATTGGGGCCTCCAATGTGCAATTTAGATTTAGCCCACAGAGTTTCTTCCATTATGACATTTATCTGAAATGCTTTTCCAAGTGCTTTCAGCCTCAGCCTGAATATTCCTCTGCTTTGATAACCACCTTGGATGCTTTTGCTTGTTCTGTCTCCGGCCTTGTTTATAAAGATATTGTGCAGCAAGTTAGGAAATGAATTTACAGCTCCTTGCCACTAAGTCTCTCTGTAAACACCCCTACAGCACACTATATTGCCTTGGTTGGAAGCAACTTAATCTCCTCTCAATGCCACAGGAAATATCTAATACTTTCTGCAAACTGAGTAACCACAAAAGAGGGCATGCAGGAAATCAAATTAGCTGTAAATTCACAGCTGAACACACTACTTTCTGTAGAAAAGCCATCTATTTCAGTTATTTCTTTGCAGCTAGGTCCTGGTGATGATACACCAGCATCCCTGAGAAGACATTTCATTTGCTCTTCCCGCTTTCACTTTCACTGTCATGACTGTAGAGCTGGTGTCTAGTCAGTGAGAGAATCTTATTATAGTAACATCCAAATGTGACACACAGCAAGGATTAAACTGTTATCCAACTTGTAAATGCATAAGCAGGCTCCCTGGAAACAGAATTCAGGCTGATATTTTCATTTTCAAACCTGTATTTTTCTCCATCTGAGAAGTCAATGGAGCATCTTCCTTTCTAAGATCCATTTATAATGAGAGCTTGGATTGACAGGAAACATTATTATAACTGAATGAGCTGTCAAATCCATGATTAATAAGGGTTTTCATTTAGGTTCAACAATAGCAGCGTTAGACTACTGCCATATTATTATTCAATAACTCGTAGCACTCATAAGAAGGTTTATTTTCCATTTCGGAGCATAGACCGAGATGTTTCACATTCAGGTATTCGTATGGGCAGAAGTGGTTTCAATATTTCATGAGAGGATTTTATCTCTATTTTTTTCTGAAGATGCAAACTAATGAAAAACCTTATGCAAAATCTAAGCTTGCTATTTGAGGATTTAGTTTCTGTTTTCCTTCTATCTCCCATGTTTTTGCATCCATATTCCTATTGCTTGAACCCTGAGAACAGAAAAGGAATATGAATAGTGTAGGAGGTTGATAACCTAGGTGATCACAGCATCAAATATTGGTGATACAGAGTAAATGTATGAGGCAAACCAAGACCTCTCTGGTCTGTGTGTTCAGTGAGGTGCAAAGAACAGGCAAAGAGCAGATATTTCACGTTAGCCACCATGTATGTATGCATTCAGCTGTGTCAAACAGAGCAGATTTTTTTTTACATAACACTGCTTTTCACTTTTATATGAGAGACAATGAGGGCAGGATTGTTATGAATTAAGATATCCACAAGGGGAAAAGAACATTTTTAGAAAGAGAAGTGCTCACCCTCAGCCTTCTTGTAACAAAAATGCAATTCCCTCCATCCTACATAAATTCTGCTTTCCCATCCCATTTCACAGTTTGATAGAATGTAACTGGATATTCTGTTTTTCTGTTTCACTAGTTCTCAATTTCACCTTACTAGTTTAGCTCCTTAATCTGCTCTTCCACCCAAATGGAGGTGCTGCTCCATCATTGCAAGTAGTATAAATGATGCGTCAGGCTGACTTCAAAAAATAACCTTTTAGCCCAGCATTTATTTATACATCATCAGTTATGTCTGACTACTTTTTATACAAGTATGATGTATCAATATAAGATACAGATGTATAGCCATATAGAGATAGAGAGCTAGCTAGCTAGCTAGATGTACAGGTTACACTGTCCAGCTAGCTAGCTCTCTATCTCAATAGCTATACATCTGTATCTTATATTGATTCATGATAGCTATCTCTCCTCATTTTCTTCCCTTGCTGACATCTTTTGTACTTGCACAAACTAACCTTTAACATGCAACTCGTAGTTTAATGTTATCGTCTGCCAAAGACCCACAAGCTGGGGAAATTTATGGAGGCATTATAAGAAACATCTCACTTTCCATCCATGACTCTCCTTGTCTTGAAACTAACTGCTACCTTCTGTAAGCCAACGGGTGAAGACAAGGCTAAGGACACCAGATATACCACAGCGGATGCAGAAGACAAACACAAAGACCCGTGTCTCCTATTAGAATGATCTGTGAAGTGGTTAACAAAAGACTGATCCTTCAAAGGTGTTAGTAGCCTCAGGGTTAACACCTTGCTATGGTATAAGTTCTTAAATAAGTTATTCTTTCTTGTTTCTTCCTCTTTCAAATACACACTCTTCAGAATCCATCTGTCCTAGACAACTGTCACTTGTTTTTTTCACCTCTTTTGTAGATTAACTTCCAGCTAAAACCTTTAAATAAGGCTAAAATGTACTAATCTCCAGTAATTCCATTGTTGATATTATTTTTATGATAATATTGTTGCTATTGCAGTAGTCAGTGCACAAAATACTGCATACATAGAAAAATCATTCTTGTCTACACAGATATCCAAGATGTGAAAATGAAGCATCATGTCCCATTTCACAGGCAGAGGAGACAGCTACATCAACAAGTTGCCACCTAGTAAATGAGCAGGGATTTACAGCTCATTTAATACTCCATGGCAACTGTCTGCGTGGTTACTGCTCCAGAGTAAATGCAAGGCAGCTCTGACCCTTACAGAAAGTGAGGCAATGTATCCTGCATTTACCTGAGCTTTAAGCATCCATATGAAGTAACTAATGAGCTGTAAATCCACAATCCCTCTTCACACCTGGCAGTTTCTTCATGTATCTGGAGGCAATGATATTTTTGTGATTTGCCTGTGGTCACTGAAGCAGCATTTACAAAAGTGGTGATGTAAGCCAGACCTACTGAGCTCCTGTGAACCCCTCTCCTCACATGGCCAGAATTTTCTTGTAAAGCTACTGTTCAATTTCTTGGCACATTTCTCTTCAAATGACAGTAATTCACAAGCAAACTGAACCACTTTTTCCTCATTAATACTGCAGAACATGCATTTAGCATTTATGCAAAACAGATGGATCCCTAAAAGTACCTTCCAGATATGGTTTCTTCTTTTCTCATATAAAATATTATTTACTTTTTCAAAGACTCTAAAGTTTAAAAGTGATGCTTTGGGAATAGCTTTATCCTGGTTTATTAAACGTATTTCAACTCTCAATAATTTAGAGTCCAAACTAAAGCAGGGTTCATCACCAGTGGTCCATGACACACCACAAACTAGCAAAGAGCTTTCTTTATTTTCCTTTTTTTTTTTTTTTCCCACAGTGACTCCTATTAAGTGACTGTCTACTTAGACTCCATCACACTAGTTCAGGAGGACCACTGATACAAGCCAGTGCCTACAGTCATTGCAAGCCTGGGATCACCACTCTGGTTTTTCAGTGGCACTACAGGAATCACAACAGACTTGAATACTCTGTGCATTTTTAATCCCCTTGTTATTCTGTATTAAAAAAAGGGGAAAAGAAAAGAAAATGTGAACCACTATGTCACAACACACTGCCATGACATCTATTTACTAGTAAAATTGTTTTTCTAAAATTGTTACCACAAAAAAAAAAAAAATTGTGGTAGAGACAATAAACACATTATTTTTTAGCCCTTAAAAGCTCCCTCATCATATTTTTTTTATGCCGTGTCTATGGACTAGCACATTCAAAAAGTAAAGAAGGAAAGCCCAGGGCTTGGACAGTCATTACAAATTTTAATGGATGTGATGAGTCCCTCCACAGCACTCTCTGTTTCTTGATAATCACTCAACTCCTCACTGCAAGGACTCTCTGAAAAATGTGAACCATGGCTACAGGTGTTTTAGGATGTGACCCTGCTGTCACACTGACAGCAACTTTCTCATTTCTTGTCATGGGGCATATATTTCAAAGCATAATCCCAACCTTCTGGGATGCTTCCATTACCAGAATGCTCAGCTGACAGTACTGCCAAATCTTGAATTTCATGAAAGAATGAATGTGAATGGGCAATGTCAGTGCTGTCCCTTACACTGACCACATACAACACTTAAGTGACTTTAGTGAAGCTCCTTCTTTCTCTTTTTTTTTGTTTTTCCCATAGTTTTTTAGCAGTGGCTCTATCAACACTACTTGATTACACAGTGCCTGGAAAACATCACTGGGCTTCATTTCAGCCTGTGCCAACTACCTCTTTCCACACAGTTCCCGGGCCTAATCTGGTGGTTAGAGCACCCCAAGGCCCATTCCTACAAATGGAGTCCAAAGTGTTGCTAGCAGGGACACCAGCCTGTCACTGTGATATTTTATGAAAAATCCCTTCGCCAGGATTTCTTCTCCGGGGAAGGTGGGAAGCTTCAGCTTCTCCCTGTTTTGCTGCTTTGGAGAATTGTTTACCCAGCATGTGGATTGTTTTAATTTAATAACCAATATCAGTCCAGCTGTGTCGGGACTCTGGTCGATCACGAGTTTTTATTATTCATTCTTGTCTAGCCTTCTGATGTCTCCTTTCTCTTTCTTTAGTATAGCTTTAGTATATAATTTCTTTTAATATAATATCATAAAATAATAAATCAGCCTTCTGAGAACTTGGAGTCAAATTCTCATCTCTCACCTCATCCTGGG
>JAYDZK010000169.1:60285698-60308271 GCA_034509185.1 Euphonia xanthogaster | reverse complement strand
CCCAAATTCTTGCCCAACCCCAATGAACTTCCTTAGGAAAGCCTGGGAAATCAAGAAGGCCTTGATGCTGTGGGTGCATGGCTGTAAAACAGCCAAAAGATTGGTGTGTTATCAATCCAGATTAAATCAAAAATCAAAAAAATACTTTACAGACTGGTGTGAAGAAAATTAACTCTACCTCAGCCAGACCCAACACAAAAATTAATGAACAAATGCATTGTCTTAGTTAGTCAAACATCAAGAAAATTGTCCTGGAAGGGGCACTTCTTTTTTAACATCAACTTCTGTTCTAAAAGGGCTGTTTGGGGTGTTGTTTTTTTTTTTTTTTTACTTCCAAACCTATTTCCCACTTGGGTGAGTGCAAAACAATGAATTCGAAAATTTCAATACAACCTGTCTCTCTGTGAACTTAATTCCGCAGTTTCCAGCTGAGCAAAATTATCTTTACATCATGAAAACATATGCTTCCCCTTAATAAAGATTTAAATACAGGCACTTCAAATCCCTCCCTTCACTTTTACAATGCTGCAGTAAAGGATTATCCATGCAAAATTATACAGCCAAGATTTCTGCTGTGAGCCGGCATGGTTCCGTTGTTTTTCATGGATCAATTAACACACACTGGAGATTTTAGCCATTCCTGTCTGTAATTGCTAATTTGCCCATTACAGGGAGCTGAGAGCCATCTGTGTACCTGGCATAAGGATGCAACAGTGAAATGAAGACTTTAAACCCACAGAACATGACCTGTGGCTGTAAGACATTCAAAGACAAGATGGGATACCTTACCTTTGGAGCCTGCACATCAGACACACCTTGCTTAGGCACTGCAAAAGTGTGTGGTGGTGCTGTTGTTGGCTTTTTGGGAGGCCTGGGTGGTGGTTGAAGGGTTAGGTTTTCATATCTTCTCAACATATAGTATTCCTCTTCACTGACCTCTTCCACTGTTGTCCTAGTCACAGGCGGTGCAACTGTCTGGACGTCTTTGCTGAGCAAATGGACCAACATGTTTAAGCGATACACAGGAATCTCCCAGCTCTCCACGGGACTGCTGGCACTACTGATCAGCAGGTAAGAGTCTGTGATTTCTTCTTCTAACTGCAGACCAGGTGCAGCAGCCAAGACATCTTTCTCTATGGAAAGGTCCCTCACGGACACTTTGACATTAAAAGGGAATTGGAATTCTTTGCAAATCTCAGAGAGGTGGTACTGTTTCTTGTCATGAATCACTTCCACAAAGCCACCTTCCATGTACATAGGGAGGAGCACTTTTTTATATGAATCACTTAGTATTTGCTCACAAGCTAAAACATCTATGAGTTTCTTTCTTCCTTCATATAGAACTTCACTAGTCTGGCATTGCTGAACTAGAAATTGATCTCCAACTGAAACAGAAAAAAGCTCTTTATGAGGGGAAATAAAGGCTTTAGTTGCTACAACATGAAGATGTTCTTTTTCATTTCTCACTATCTCTAGGTCATAGGCAGTTGGAAACTCCCGAGGTCTTCTCTTGAACTTTCCTTTGTAGCTCATAGGGATTAAATAATGTCTTTTGGAGGAATCACTTCTCATCTCAGAGGCTAGGACCCTTGCTGCCTGATACTTTTTGTAGATGACAATCTCTTTCCCTGTAGACAATAAGTTATAAGGTTTTTGGTTTCCTGAAGGCCCTTCCATTATCTCAGCAACCATAGGAAATTCTTTGCTTGTTCTCTCAAATATATCTTCCAAAGAAAGTGGCTGAAGGAAAGAGCTAATATCATAATGGTCTGTTACATCCTTGACCTCAACATCCAGATCTGAGAGGATATGAATTATGTCCTTTCGAACTGAAAATAAAAAGAAATATATTGGGTTTTGTTTTCAAACTGACATTGAAATAAAATACATGTCCTGTTGGCCAGATACTAAAAGTACCTTCCCTGAGTCATGCATCTCCATGTGTAAATGTGCCCTACTAACAGGGCCAGCCAAAGTCTAATTGTTGTAATTTGCGAGATATGCATGAGACCACACAAATAAAGAGAGACAAAAAGGTGTGCAAATGAACACAAAGTTTAAGAAAAAGAGGAAAGGCTACTTCACTATTTCCCCCACAATACCTCCAAGTTTAATCGGTTGTTTATCTTCTCAAACTCTTGGGTGTAAGCTGTATTTTTATTCTTTTACTTCATAGTGGTTTAGAGTTTCTCTAAAGAAATGAGTGGGGAAACATTTTTAATAAATAAATAGCATTTGGATCCATTAACAACATGTTGCTGCTATAGCCAGACTGGGAGAAAAAAGGTATTTTGATATTTATAAGAAAAATTAAAACATCCATAATTATTAGGAAATAATATCACTTAACAAAATGGCAAAGTCTTTGTATAGGTAAGAGTAAGTTATTTTTATGAATTAATGCATTTTAATATTATGTTCCTCTCTGGAACTATTGCGTCTTTTTCTGCATCACCTGCCTTTATTCACTATCAGAACTGAGCCAGTGAATTTAACAACCTGACAGGGAACAACAGCTCTTTTACCACAACTGAACTTGCAAAATTTTGAATGCAAAACTTCCAAGAACAAAGCTGACTATGTAATTAAGTCTTGTTTAAGAATTTGGCTCCAAGTCAGTGACACTATAGATCGCTGACCAAGGCAGTAAAATTTAAAAAGCAAATAATATTTAATGACTCTCTTCAATAAGATTTATTCTGCATAGACGTACACAAAGGGATAGTATATTCTGCATTCACACTTCCTTGTAGCAGGACATACCAATATTTTAAACTGAAAAGTTGGTATCGGATTTATTTTATATGACAGAGTTCTATGACAGTGATTCAGGATCTCTTCGTTCTGACTCTGCTTTTGTCACGTTGACACCTTGAGGTGATAAACATCCTGAGCACCACAAGGGAAAGACAACAAAGGAAAATGACTGGTAAAAATGAAACTTTCTATGAGCATTTGTGCGAGTTCCACACACACAACTTGTTCATCATTAATAATGAGATGTATAGAGGATTCCTGCTCACAGCCTGTGAAAATGTAATCAGTTATCCCAGTTATCAGGAATATTTTTTTTAGAGTGGATAATAATTCTCATAATTTATCTTTGTCTATTTATAGTTCTCCTAAAAATGGTGAAAATCCATTCTTCATGGTCCACAAGAAAGTAGTTATTCATGTACCATGAAGCCTACTTTTCAAGTTTGTATTAAATAGTTATTTAGGACATATGCAATTCTTCCTAAATGTTGAGAACACCATGAAATGTAAAATAAAAACAACAAATACAATCCTTATTGGAATAACTGATTGGAAGACAAGTGAATACCAAATATTTCTGAATCTTCTGAAGATTTTCAGGGGCATTAAATTCCTATTCATTCTGCACATATATCTTAGTGGATATACCAATAAACCTGAGTTAATTGAGCTTCAGGAGATGAGCTAGATCCCTGAATCTAGCTAGAGTTACAGCAAACATTACTTTTACATTTTACTTTTACATTACAGTTGCTTTATCTTGTGAAGTTATATTTTCCAAACTCACACATTAAATCACACAGCAAGCACAGCTGAATGTCTTACGATAAGCATATAATGACTATGGTATATTGTGTTAACAATCTCTGCCTGCTTTTACTTCTTTCTCTTTTGTCCATTTGCTTACATATTTTAACAAAGAAATGCTAAGTTGTGAAAAGATTTCTTGCTTAATATCCTCATGAATGTCATACTTCTGCTGGGATTCAATTTCTACAGAGCTCATTGGTTTGCTTCTAGTAAATGCAACAAGCAGCAAAACCTTCCCAAAAGCTAAGCTACTATCCTGCAAGCAGAACCCAGCTGTATCAAGCTTTTGGTGGAACAACTAGAACAACTAGTGTCATAAATATTATGGAGTTTTTAAAATAAAAACTCAGAGTACAAACTTTTAAAGATACTGGTTTCGTAATCTTTCTGTTTCCTCAAACCTACAGGTTTCAGAATTTGTCCATGAGTTTTTTGTGTTTATATTCAGCTGATATTTGTTTTTCTGCAACAGAATAAAATAACATGATTTTCCTTTCTCTAACATCCTCATTCTGAAAATTAAATGGTAATTAGATGTATTGCAATATCTGCAATTGTTTTTTTATTTTCTTTTTCTACTTCCTAGACGTAGACATATGAAACCATCAAGTGGCTTCTCCATGGCCAAAGTCTAAGACACAAAGAAAGAGAATCTGGGAACTGAACAGAATTCCTAAGCTCCACCTTGTTACTATGCAATATAGTTTCAGTGAGGATTTAATTGTAGTGATCAACAAAATGGCAACAGAAAGAAATGCAAGGTAATAATCTGAACTAACAGATGATAAAGATACACTAAACAAAATATTTTATCTTTCTTCCTCTTGAAACTGACATTAGTGGCAAATATGGATAAGGAATTTTTAACAAACTGAATCTTTCATGGCTATTTTAAGAAAATGTTGTGTATTTAAGGGTACTTTTGTACTATACCAAGTTTAAAAGAACACAGATTTTAATTCCTACTTACATTTCATTACTGCCTGCACTTCGTAGACAGGCATGAGAATCAAACAGCCATTAAAATTCTCAGGAAGTGGACTAGAGGAATCCCACATATGTAAAGTCGTGGAACATTTAACAATCCGGTTTCTACCCTTAGGGATTTTCCACTCAGCAATCTCTTTTAGGGTGTATATCCTGTCATCTTCACACTCATAGAATTCTCCTTCTTGTGAAAGGGGCAAAGTAAAGGAATGAGACTGGTTATTTCTGACCACGACACAGTTCACAGCCATCATTCCACGGACCTCTTCCACTGAGTTGAAGGTGATTTGCTCATCCTGTTTGATTGTGAAATTTTCCAATTTTATATCCTTGGCACTGTAGAAAGAAGGATGGCCAAACCTTGTTGGCCCAATGGAGACTTTTCTTGCAATTTCTTCAATGCTGATATATGGACTCTTATCTGCCACAACCTTATAAAGACCTAAGAACAGAAAACTTGCATTATAAAAAGGGAAATACACAAAGAAAGTCATGCCAAATTTTAGACTGTGCATGTTATGAAAATGGAGAGCAAAGCACATCAAATAATTCATAGATGACAGCTCAATTGCTAAAAATACAACTCTATAGAGGTAATATCAGCTGGTACAGTATATAGACAGCTGGAATTAACCCTTTCTGATGTGTATCTAATTTCTGACATCCAGCATTCTTACTCCACAGTAAAATTTTTCTTTGCCACAGAAAAAAGAAAAATTATCCTAAATTGCTATCTGTCTTCTCAAGAAACCAGCCTTTGAGACATAAATGCAGATGTGGTATGAGGAAACACAGCATTAATGTGATCAGTTCATGCAGGATAAGTTTCTAGTCTAAACATCAGTACTATGTAACCTTCCACACACAGATTGGGAATTCCTAGACCAAGTGTGTTTAAAGATACATCCCAAATGAAAGAGTAGCACCTACAGATAAGAGAGAGCAAATAGATTTTAGTGTATCTGACAGCCCAGTTCACCAGCTGGATTAATTCAAAGTCTGGGTATTGTAGCACTCCAGCCATCATGAGGCAATTAAAATGCTGAAGTTCTGCAAGGCAGAAGCTGTATCCAAGCTTCCCTATCTCTCAGGGACGTTATTACTTCATGTTAATCATGCCCTTTGGATCTGTCTCATTAAGAGTTTCTATTGCAAGAAAAATGTGTACATTTCTATACTTGCATGAGGGTTTTCATAAAGGAAGATGAACTGGAGGGTTGAGGGGACTAAAAAGCAGGTCTTAGCAGAACTGTGTGATTTAGCTGTCTTCCTCACAAGGCATGGCACCATTGTGAATGCTGCCTTATGGGATTGCAGTGCAGCTTCCTGAGACAGATATTGACAAAGACTTGCTTTCAAGTGAATATGAGCGAGAATAGAGGTTATTTCTAGGCCAAGTTTGCCAGTCACAAATAAACCAATAGCTACAGCTACAGTGACAAAGAAGCCAAGCTCCCTGGGAGACACTGCCTTTTCTCCCTTTGTCTGCCAAAGCCAACCAGCAAAAATTCTATGGTCTCACTCCTCCATGCTATTGACTCCTCTGGACCACAGAGAGGGCACTTTGTGATAAAGGTATACTCCCATTTTGGCTGTTAAGGAGGAAGCATGGGATGGGCTATCAAGTAGCCTGGTTGGTACTACCAAAGAAACTTTTATGGCAGCTTCAAATCCCGTGAGTAGTTTAAGCCATGTCTGAAAGGTTTGAAATATCCTACCCAATTTTCCTCAACCAAATGCAAGATGTCCCAGCAGATACCTAGATTTCAGTAAGGTGAGATGCTGCCAGACCACATAGCTGCTGTTGGATTTTGGGAAGACACTCATTTCCTTCACTAGACCTCCCCTGACTGTGGGGGATTGTTTAACAAATTGGATCAGGAGATATTTCTTCTCTTAAAAATAGGCAAGGTTCTTATTTTCTTCCAAACTTTTTCCCTTACTGACTTTCATTACTGACCATAATCAACACAACTGAGGGCCCTGCATGGTATCAGGGTGTCCCAAATATTGTATTTCTTTAAATGGATGTATCAAATAATTACTTCTATCACAAGAGCCTTTTAAAAAATATTTTTTTTGGGGGGGGAGGGGAGTGGTTCTGACTACAGGATTGCTGTGATTCTTTACAGTAGCAGAGCCCTGTACTTTCACTTTGTAACTTAAGCATCACTCTTGTTAAAGGAGACATAATTAAGATTCTGTCTGTTGAGTAGCTTTTAACTGAATTCATCAACAGATTGGGCATATTTGGTTCTGTGTGTTCCATGTGGCCACTAGGAACTCTGGAAACAAACATCTCTGAGGTCCTGTCAGCAGCCTGAGCAGTAATAGCCTCTTTGATCTGCTGCATAAATAGTCACCAGTTGCACCAATGTCACTTATTTCTGCAGTTCTGTGCCTTCACAATTGTCTGTATGACAGCCAGCTTTTCCTGTGTGAAGTCAGTACCCTTGTGTCAGTGCATCCTCTACTTGTATGTCCTCACTGCAGGAAAACCTGCAGGAAAACCTCCAGGTTTATTCCTGGGCTGCAAGAAAGGCACATGCATGAATGTACAAAGTACAACTTGAACACACTTTTCTCTCCCACTGATATTCACAGTGTTTCTCGCTGCCATTTAAACACAATTATTAGTGAGGAAGTTATCTACCCCAGTCCTAATCACCACTGGACCATGTCAGTGCAGATCAACACAAACAGGTTCACCAGCATTTAGAAAGTATCACTGTGACAAGGCAGCAGTGACAAAAAACTGAAACTGTGGAAAAGACAAACAGTGTTCTAGTATCATTCTTTGCAAGCACAAGACGGGTATCATCTCTTGGCAGTGCTGGGAGAAAACAAATAGGAATCTTTTTCATTAAAAAGGATATTCAAAGTACTTATGATGTGTCCAAAGGCAGTAACTATGCTTACCCATCTGTGATACAGGAACAAGTGTATGCCCCCCACAAATTTCCCCAAATTACATCAAAAAGCCTCCATAAACTGTGCAAAAAACTTTGAGTTGAAAATATTTGGCAAGGTACAGGTATGAGGAACATTCTGATCTTCTATGAGTTTGACAATAGTCTGAGGCTATAAGTTTGCTGGGCCTACAAAGTTATTTGGAAGGCAACTATTTCAGCAACAAACCAATGAACATCCCAGGTTGGAAAGCAGGTGTCATATGGAAGCATAGTTATCAGATTTCATGCAAAACTAGACATCTGATTAACCCCTTGGCCCAGGCAGACTGGCTTTGTCAAGGATGGGAGCAGAAGAATATTTGCCTTCTGTTCTGGTGGTTTTCACAATTTTGCTGACAGAATGCTTGCTTAGGCAAGAGAAGAACCATGTGGCCTTGCATACTTAGCTTCTGTATCGATAAAACTCCTGACATGACCTAACAGCCACCTCTGAGGGGCTATGAACATGCAAAGTTCCATATGTTTCTCTCTACATAGAACATAGGCAAATATATAAAAGGCTGTTGGTGTATGTTGGGTGGAAGTCGCTGCCATATTCTGCCATGGTATCCTCTGACAAATGCTCTCCTTGATACTGTATGTATGTAAAAACCAACATAAAACCATAAAAACCACCAAACAATATTAACTGGAACAATTCAGAGCTGTATTAAAATCACTGTGAATCAAATTGCAAAAACAAATGTTTTCCAAATCTAGGATAACAAGGAAACCTCCAGGAGGAGGAGACATATGGTAAGTTGGAGATGCTAAAATTTGGACATTTTGAGGTCAAACAGAAATATTTTTGTACTTTTTCACAAACCATAAAATGACTGAATCAAATTCACTTAGACTTTCCCAAGAGATCTTGGTGGACTGCAAGGGGGAAAACAGATGGAAATAACAACTTCGGAAGAAAGTCCATCTGGTTTATCAAGATCTGGCATTCTTGCTCCTATAGATATACTTTTTAAATGCAATCTGGTCTATAACCAAACAATACTGATGTCCAATATTTTGAGGGAAAATAAAACAGTCAAACAAGAAGAACTATACCCATATATAATAATACTAGAGGAAAATGTAACCATTCCACTCCATGAAGCCCCTGTACCTAGTGACATTTCACTAGGTGAGGTGTCTGCCAAGACATAATACAATGAATGATTAGTAAGTCCCAAACATCATCAGCCCATCTTTCCAAGAAATTGATACAGAGAGAGTTTGAGAATCTGAGAAAATTATTTCACTGGTGTGGGAGAGAAAACATAGCCAGAGGATCACAAGACTGAATGTGCTATGGGAAAGCACATTTTGAAAGAAGGATATTTTTACCTCTTTTTTACAGAAGATTTTATGCAGTTCTCTTTTACTGTCTGTAGTGTAAAATGTACCACTCTGGAGTTTTATGGACTTCCTATTTTCAGTCTTAATTAGACTCTTGAAGGAAGGGAGTATTTTACTCTCTTTCCCCCCACAGAAAGCTAAGAAAACAAATAGTTAGGCTTGCCTAGTAGAGCAGCAAGCAGCCTTCAAGAAAAAAAAAAGGCCAGAACAAATCATCTGTCCCAGACTAGCAGTTTCTGTTCCCCAAGTAAGATTGGGAAGAGCACAGTTTCTACCTTCTCTGGAGATGACTTAATTGCTATTCCTCTTTTCCCACACCTCCAACATGCACTCACTACCTCTTCTGCTTCAGCATCCTCCTCCTCTCATCCTGTCCCAAAAGCCAGCTCTTCCTCATCTAGTACTGAGATGAGCCTTTTAAAGCCTAACCCCTGTTCTTCCACGGATGTGTTTTGTGGTCACTGACAAGTCTCCTGTCTTTTGACTTGCAGATGAGTACTCAGAGGGGCAGTCATGCTCAGCTGTGTGTCTGTCAGACTACATAGGAATGAGCAGCAGCAAAAGCCAGGGACCTCATGGGAACAAGGGCAGTCCAGTAAAGTTTTTTGCAGAAGAAAGAATACAACAGAATGAAATGTAATTATTTGTGCTGGCAAACAATTCAGCTGTTGTGCAAATTACCTGTCTGCTAATTTGCTAGTAGTGAAAATTGTAGTTCAAAATGTGGTTATATGTAGTCATTGAAGTGTCTAGACTAACAGCAGACTTCTGTTATTTTTCACAGTGTATAGCACAGGAAGAATAGCCCGGTCCTCTGAGGCATGAAAAAGAACAAATTAGAATGAGGATAAAAGAAATAACACAGATAGTGAACTTGCGGTTGCAGCGGTTTCTCTAATGCAAAGGGCAGATTAGGCCTTTATCAAGGGTCTGATTTGCCAGAAAAGAAAAAAAGGAGTTCTGAAGACTGCAAATACGTTCAGAAAGACAAAGAGTAGGGCTCATTTAAGGCCAATGAGCCCAGTTCTTCACTCTCGGAGCTGCTATCCCCAGAGTAACCTAAATAGGAGCATTGTTCATTCGTGCCAGTATGCATGCAGTGAAAGGATACGTGAGCCCATGGCATGCAAAAGAGATGGAAATGGAAAAGAGCATCAAAGCAAAAGATCTCTTTGCATCAACACTGGCAAGAGAGCACTGTACATACAATGTAAATACAGGGTCAGCCTCCTGGAGACCTGTGGATATTTTTATTGAATTAAGTCAAAGGCATCATGAAAAAGATCATCTGCAATTCAGTTCTGTGCTTCGTTCAAGAGATGGGGGCAAGCCATGTTTCATGTGCAATGTTTCAGTTAGATCTTAGCACATGTATGTAATAAAGTGAAAAGGAAAATGGTCAAGAAAGAGCAAGAGACTGGGAAATCTTGACTCTGCAGAGCAGAATCATTCATCAACTAAGAACTAAACTAGAGAAATGACAAATTTACGTCTTACCAAATGGCTCTTGAATACATAAGAGTACATATACAGAGAAAAACAGGAAAGAGGTGCTCCCTGTTGGGCTAATAAGAAGTGTCATTATGCCCCTCTTCGTGCTACTGTTCAGTAATACCTGTCTTGTGGAGGATAATAATGATAAATTTCAGCAAAATGAACTCTGAATTTATTTTTCAAGTGAAATAACCCAGTTTTCTAGAACACTGGTTGGGAGAGTTCATAACTATGCATGAAAATTGTAGTGATTAGATCGAATTTGAAAATGTGCTCAGCAGGGCAACAGCATCCAAATGCCAGGTTGTAAAACCGATCACTTGAATGCAAATAAATCCCGATTCACCAGGTTCAAGCATTTGAAATCACAAGTCTTTCTGTTCTGACAGTCGGGACCTTCAACATTAATAAATTTAGGATTACTTTTATCACTCTGTTGTGTTGGATACTTTAGGATTCAAATGTTCAACCTCATCTGCCAATCAAGATTTAGAATATATTTCTATCGGTGTATGAATTTTAGAGATAGAAGAAATTTTAATAATATCAGAGAAACTTGGATTACAAGAAAAATACCAAGTATCTTGAGAGTTCACAGGAGAGTCGTATTTCAATATCTCTAGATAGCCACAGATAATTAAAAGGTCTTTGATCTCTACGTCTGGGCTCTACTAGTGCTTGAAAATGGCATTCCAAAAAAGTCTTTTAATAAGTGGTCATAGAAATCATTCTGATTCATGGGATAAGAAAAACGTGAAGGTAAATTGAGGATCTATTTGTGTGTGGGGGAAGTTATATATACACAACTACTTCAGAGAGAAATCTGTATTTTAGAGATGGCAAATAAAGGCATAGCAGAAGATATTTTTTGTAGCATTCAGATGAAACATTTAATTCCTGTGGACTTTTACATTTTATTTGTTTCGATAAGTGTGTCTTGTCTCCCTCTGCAGAAAAAGCACGTCCCAGCTTAGATACTGGCATAACCTAAACCCTGTACATGCATGTGCACACTCTGGCATACTCAGCAAGACTTTAGATGAGCATCAATGAGGTTATTAAGTCAAGCACTCAAACACTAGAAAACACTCATATTATGTTCCCCATGCAGCATCAATTTAATTTCCCATGTGCTTCCAGTACAATACAGTGCTAATTAAATATTTAGGGTGGGGTCTTTTTTGTACAAAACTGTAGTCTCATTCAGTCCATTAGCTCGACTGATGGCCAAAGTGAGTCCTGGGCATGATCTCAGACTCTTGAAGTCTGTTGTGTTCTATGTGTGCTCTGTACCAGTGTTTATGCATGTGTCCCACAACTTCTCCCCCAGACTCCCTCCCACTCCCACTGCTCTCCTCATGCAGTTCTCCAGCTTGCTCATCTCCTCTCACCTAGGGGCGCCCATTACCTCTGCTGCCTGCAAGACTCCCAGCATAGGAAATGCCCTACTTGCAAACTTCTGGATGGGTGGGGTCTTCCTGTGCTGCTGAAACCACCTGCGCCTGCCTCCACTCTCTGATCTTTGCATGGAAAATCTTCATCCTTCTGTCCTGTTCTGAGATAAAACTTTTTCTACCATTTTCCTAACACAGTTTGTCTCCTCCGCTTCCCAACACTTGGGATACTCACACGGGGTACACACTTCTCTGTGCTTTATTCACTTCCCTGCTCAATGCTGCTGGGCCCTAACAGCAGAGGAGCTGAGATAAGAGCAAAATTCAGAAATTAATAAATATGACACATGGTGAACTGGTACTGGGTTCAGTACTTGGCCAGCTCTCCTTAACAAGGCAACATGGAGAGGGGAAGATATGGTTCAAGTAACAAGTCAGTACCACATGCCAAATTTCAAGTCCATCCTCCAAAATATGAATATATTTGGATTTCTCTATAGAACAGTTGAAGAGACTTTTTAAGCAGAAAACCATATCCTCTAATCCTGTTTCCAAGCATGGAGCAGCCACTCTGGCCATCACAGTTAGAATAAATCATTAAAACAAAAGCAGTATTGAAAACAAAGGATTGAAAATATTTTGTACCCATAATAATAAAATACAGATGTAGTAATGGTAAATACATTATACTTTAAGAACACAATAAGGAAGATTTCGGCTCAGACAAGGTTTGGCAAAGTCATAAGTAAACAAAAAGAAGATTTTTGCTGTAATTCTTACACCAAGGGACTCCAAGTGCAGAAAGCATTACCACAAAACTTTGTAATATTATAAACTTCTATCCAGGTTTGAGAAAGGACTGTAAGAGTTGAAATTTAAAAACTAGTTGACTGTGCCTTGTATCATCTGATAAAACTGTTTTCTTGACAGCTGAGTTGCAACCTCAAATATCAATCAAGACAGCAAATCAATAAAATGAACAAAGGTGATTACTCAGGGCTATAATTTCTCAGAAACATGTATTCATGAAATACTATACCAGGAAAATTTAGTGGTAATTCCACTTTGGCTGAAAACTGGCTGACTTCATTATTCTCACAGATACTTGCTATGAGTTTATTAATTTTGAAGCCAATAACTTTAATGACATCTTCTGTTGAGAGGGAGAATTCATTTCCAAACATCTCATAGACGGAGTCTGAAAAGAAATGCAAAAGGAATGAAAAACATTATTTAGCTGTTTCTTACTTTGTCATGTGTCTTTATCTCTTTGAGTGAAAACAAAAATAATATTTAAACTATATAAAATAATACTGACCTTGTGATAATTAGCCTAATTTTCTCTTACCTCCTCAGGGTCATGGGAAAACCATCTTGTGACTTCAATGACCAATCACCTCTATGTGTACATGGTTCTTAAATGCATGCAAGGAGAACAAGGTCTGAAGAATCTACATTTCCAAATTATTAGCCCAGAATAGGTGGAGGTAGAGCATAGGATTACCTGGGTTGTCATGAGCTGTCTCCTGAAACCAGCAGGCAGTGGAGCTCAGGCTAAAGGTGGCTCTGCACAGAACAGGGCATAGCATATCCCATAGAAAACAACAGACTACAGCAGGAGACAAAATCCCACAGACCCTTGAAGGTACCCAGAGAGACGACAGGAGACATCTAAGTGCAACCAGCATCTGAGCTCCCTGTGGTAACAGAAGACCTGAAGAAAGTACTAGAAATTGGAAAACTGGCAAATTAACAATGGCAATCCCGATCCCATGTTGAAATGAGCATATTGATTCCGACCTGGCAGCAAAAAATTCCTTTTCTGTCTGTCATGTTCAGAACTTTGAGAAAAGGAACAAAGCAATCCAGCCAAGTGTTTCAGCACTTCCTCAGCAAAACCTGGAACTGTATTTTGTCCTGCCAGAACCAGCCCTCCCTTCTCCATTCTAGGTGTGGTCAACCTTAACTGTTTCAGAAGCAGATGCACAGGGAGAAGAATAAAACCAAAAAACTCAAAAGTCAAGTTATGAAGAAGAAGAAAAATTCCTCCTGGTCTCTGCAGGAGATTAGCAGAAGCTTTGGGGCATGGGATCAATCAACCATATATAAAGGCAATGCAGTGAACACATAGTGTTCCATTTGTTGACAGAATTGCATTGAACACAGAACATCAGAAATGTTGACTTTAATACTAGCTTCCATTCTTCTGTGCATTTCTTCCCAAGAACTAACCAAGATCTGTCTGAAGCAATGTGGACATGCCCTTTCTGAAATTTCATCTCAAAATTTCATTTCCCTTGTTTGTGAGAAACATTGTTCTCATTTCCACTCCCAATGCATTGGTGAGTGTATTTATTTGCTGTCCTATCAATATTGTTCAGCTACTTAAAATACTTTCTTTCTCGTTTCCATTTTCCTTCCCCAAAGGGTTCTCAGGGTTAATTTTGCCCTTTGCTTTATCTCCTCTGAGAAGACAGATTTTCCTTCACACAATTGCTCTAAGCCCCTAATTATATCTTGTTCAGTTTAAAGTCTTGTCTTTTTTACTTTTTTTATTTTTTTTTAACCTAGGTAAGCAGAATGGTATCAGGCAATGAGAAATATTTCAAACTTGATCTCTGGCTACATAGTTGCAATCAGTAATTGAGAAGGCCAGTACTGAAATATCATTATTTCTGGCAGAACTCCCTTCCTTGAAGAGCAACACTCTTTACAGCTCTCCTTGTAGTTGGTGGGGATGGTGGGGAGAAAACTAAAAATAACGCAGCTTACCTTATTTCTTTTTTCCACCCGGGTGCCACACCAAAAAACCCCAACTATTAGCTGACTGATCTTCCTGGTGTTCATTCAAGAACAGTTCCAGTCCTGAATATAGCCTGGGCTGATAAGCATCTCTTACAGAGTCTGTGATCTATTTGCTAGCTCTGCTGCAGCACCTGCAAATGACAAGTGCTTGACTATCTCCTAGACCTCAAGAGAAGTCACTGGGAGCCCAGTCTGAGCATAACTTATTCTTGTTTTAGCCTAAAGCTAGCCAAAGCCTCAATAGAGCACCACAAAACAACAGGAGAATGATGGAGAGTAACGCTGAGCAACTGGGTACGTGCGCTCTTTTGTGAATACATGTCCAGACAAACCTATTGGCTGCTTGTGCAATGCTCTCAACAATTGAGATGGACACCAGAAAATCCTCAGCTTCCCTGAAGAAGATGTAGGTTTTTAACCCTCTGGAGAAGGAATCTTGATTGAAAAAATAAAGTAAAAAACCATCTGGAAGATGCTTTCCACAGGCTGGATGGGACAACATCCCCTGGTTTCCCTTGCTGAGGACCCTTTACAGGCTTAAGGTCTCTGCTGTGCTTAGATTCCAAACTCACACAGCAGGCTTCCTGCTGCACACCAGGATGATGACTAACTCAGAGGTATTCTGGATTATAGTGCCACACAAATATCAACCAGTGCCAGGTGAAGAAACATGCTGTTTAAGCATGCTTTCAACAATTCTGGTACTGAGCAGAAGACCAAGAGAGCTGCTGCTCTTTAACAAAAAAGAACAATCTGGTTTTCTTACTGTAAAAGTAGTGCATAGTTGTTTGCTCTGTTCAGTCCCTTAGCAATTCAACACAGACTAACTCAGCTGTCTCTGTGGAAATTGCTACAGCTCCCATCAGGAGGCTGGCTGCTGCTAATACAGATCATGAAAGGCTTTGTCTCACTTTTTTAATACTCCAGGTATTTTAATACTCAGTTTTTTAATACTCCAGGTATAGTGACTCCACCATTTCCCTGGGCAGCCTGTTCCACAGCCTCTCTCCAGTTCACTCTTTCAGCGAACATTTTTTTCCCAATATTAAAGATGAGCCTCCCCTGGCTCAACTTGGAGCCATTTTCCCTTGCTATGTCACAGGTTGCCTGGGGGAAGAGAACTACCCTCACCTCACCAGCCTCCTTTTAGGTAGTTTTAGAGAGCAATAAGGTCTCCTCAGCCTTGTTTTCTCCAGGCTTAAATTCTCCAACTCCCTCAGCTGCTCCTCATAGGATTTATGTTCAATCCCCTTCACCAGCCCCATTTTACTTCTCTGGGCATGCTCCAGAACCTCAATATCTTTCCTGTCATTCTTTCACCACCACTCTCTGGGCTTGGCCATCCAGCCAGTTTTATACCCAGTGATGAGTACATTTGCCCGGGCTGTGGGCTGCCAGCTTTCCCAAGAGAATGCTGTGAGAGACTGTGCTAAAGATTTTCCCAAAAATCTGAGTAGGTAACATCCACAGCCTTTCCTTCGTCTACTAAATGGAGCAGTTAAGGGGCTAAAGCTCTCAAAAAACTCTTATTGAAGAATATTTAATGACTATTTCAGTCTATATCTGCAACAGAGTGATTCCACAAACCCCCCCAAGAAAATTAAAATCAAGGGAGTTCATTGTCCTACCATCAAAGAAATTAACATGGGTACATAATCCACTGGCAAACAAAATGCTTTGCAATGCCACCAGTAAGGACCATAGGACAGTACTTTTCTTTAGCAGAAGTTGGATACATAGATCATATAACCATGGAATAATGGAGGTATGCCACCACATTTTCCATCTAAGACATCAAAGATAAACTTTCAACAGCTTATCAATAGGAAAACATATATTACCAGATTTATTTGAAATAGGCCAAGAGGTTGAAAGATTATGAGGATGAGAGGCTGGGTGGATGATTGCTAACTGACTGAGACCATTATTGCAGAAGCCTCATTTTTATCAATACTAAGATTTAGAAAAAAATTAAAAATTAAAATCTGCCAGACACATTTTTGGGGGTACAATTGCACATACAGCATTGATTTTAATTACATATTTGTCTGCAACTAGATTGCTTTGGCCCTGATTTTAGCCCTTGCTTGGCAGTTTGCCTGGAATAATACAATGAAGATTACATTCACACACAAAAAATGTTACCTAGGCACTTGCAGCAAATATTTGTGCTGGTAAAAGGGAGCCAGGGAAAGTGCATAGCTTTCAAAAAGGATAACAAAAGTACTTTTTCCTTTAGAAGCTATGATAATTAGTCTTAAAACATTTTGAAAATTCCCACTTTGTGACAATGCGACCCTGAGAGATTTTACTTTGGCTGTGTAATGTGGATCCCCTCGCACAATATATTGAAAAATAAAATTTTAATTAAAATGCACTTTTTTAACATTTATTTGTTGTTGCACAACAATAACTTTGTTTTTCCCACTAAAGTCACAAAGAAATTGTAACTCTTTGAAAATGTAAATCAAATAACCTTGAGAACAGAATGTTTTGATTTGAGAAAGTTGTATGCAATATAATGCAAAAAAAACCCCAAACCAACATTTTAGCAGAACCCAGAATAAAGCAGCTTATTTACAGTGATCAAACAATGCCCCTGAAGGCTGTAATTAAAGAGCTTATTGCCTTTGAAAAAACCTTTTCTGAAATGTTACTTTGTTCAATAAAAACCACATTTATATCCTTCCATAAGCTCATCTCTAGTTCAACAATTTGTGTTATCAACCACCACGATCGGTTCAGTATTTTGTCCCTCCATCTTTCCTAAAATGTTAAGCAGCCACACCACCATCCTCCCTAACATAAGCCCTTTATTTTATTTATTTCTCATTATAGGTACAAGAAGAGCACTTTTGTATTAAAAACAGCAATATAAAATATTACAAATACAGTGAATGCCTGAGATGGAGGATATCATTCTTAATGTCAGGGCATCTGACAGTACCACTGAGATAAATATTTTATAATACAAGGTGAAACAATACAATATCTCAGTAATATGTCCCTTTTTCTTCCCAGCAGCTTGGAGCTCCATTGGCGACTGCTCTCGGAGTGAACGCCTCACTGACGCTGATAGAAACGGCTCCCAGTCAGGGCCGGGAGTAAACAGCACTAATACATCACTGGGATGGAGCCGCTTTCTGCCAAATGCCTCCGGGCAGTTTAGCATGAAGGGCCAGGGAGAGCGATGCAAACGAGACAAAAGACTTGACTAAGGTGGCACAGAGGATTATTCAGCAGCGGTGAAGCTCGAGCCCAGGCTGGCTGACTCCCAGTCCCACAGCCTGTCTTATACAGGGTGCTGCTAAGCACTTCCAAGTATCTCCCCCCTCTTTTTTTTTCTTTTCTTTTTTTTTTTTTTAACAAAGACCAAGCTTTTTTCCTAACAAAACCAACTCACTTTGGAGGCCAAACACTAGGCATTGACTGCCTAGTCCCATGAGTTTGAATCTTTGATGGAAAATATTTTCTCTTTCATGTCTCTGTAACACTCACTGAATTCATTGCAGCTGGCAGACTGAGCAGTCTTTGAAAGGAGATCCAAAGAACCAGGAACCTGGCTGCTTAGTGGGGAGATGAAAGATCCCCCTACATCTCCTGAAAGAGTAGAACTTTGTCCCAATGTCCTTTTCCCAGCGCTCTTTTCTCCACTATTAAGTTGTCATCAGTTGCCCATATGGGTGCTGTCTTCACTGTCAGAGGTGACTCTGTTTCAGAGGCTGGTGAAATGGCTCTACTTTCACGTGAAGGCTCCATGCCCCGGTGCAGCCATTCAGCCAGAATTACAATAGCCCATTCTCCCCTACAACATAGCTCAGCTGAAATCACAGTTTTATTAAGGCTGCTGCTGGCTCTCAAAGTAATATGAAGGGCATAATGGATCTATAATTAGTGTCAATAAAAAAAGGTATCGTTCTTTATGGGCATTATTTGAGGGCTAGCCAATTGTTCAGAGTTTATGCTCTTTGGCAAGAAAAGAGATCTATTTTAAAGTTTTAAGGAAGAGAGTTTTGCTTAATAATTTAAATCATTTTATCCTCTGATTAAGCAGAAGGAAAAGCAAACAATTTCTGATGGGGAGACATTAGGTAGCTTTTTTTCCCAGGCAAATACCTCCTGAGCACAAAAGATGCTCAGCAGTCTGCTGAATTTCCCCCACTAAACTCAAATAATCCAATGCCTTGTAGGGAAGAGGCTGGAAATCATGCACAATGACAGCAAAGAAGGCAGCATGCGCCAGCTTCTGTCTCTAACCCCAGGCTGTGAGAGTGGCTGCCAACAGGATAAAACACCTGAATGGCTTTTATCCACTCCTCCCTTCCTAACCCCAGAAGCTGCCCCCACTGAGAGCAGGTGAGCCCAGCTCCCCAGTGCCCACACAGTGCTCCAGATGCCCAAGGACAGCAGTGGTCATGAAGGCAGTGTGAATTTGAGTGGAAGATCCTTTGTCAAGTGACAGAACAACTTATTGGGCTTTCAAAAAAACTCTTCTCTCTTTAACATGTCCCGAGCAACAAAAATCTTTAGGTTTGATCAGTTTGGGACACAAATCTTTCAAATGACTCTATGCAAAGATGCATCTTACCTAGATCATACCTACTTAGGCTGTGAAGGGTCTGATTTTTGCCAGCATGGAACCATCAAAAACCAAAAGCCATTAAGATTTATCATTTGCTGTATATAGTCAAACTTTAAATGTCAAGTGCTTTAAGCCATTTCAATCATAATGGACTTTAAAAAGAAATTACTTCTGAGGTTTCTGATTTATTACTTTCCTGATAAGTTTATGGCCTTTTTTTTTAATAAATGCATTCTTCTGATTCTTGTCTGTCTAGAGGCTCGCACACTGCGTGTAGCAGCAGGGCTTTATGCATGTAGCACCCACTATAACGGAAAGAGCAAGTAAAACCACAGGTCCCAATCAAACACCTTTGACCTTTTATTTGGGTTTACCCAAATGAGTCAGAATTACTACAGCATTGAAGACAATGCCCAAACCTTATTTTGAACAGCATTAGTCACTGTTATAGCTGTTCATGATTTATTTAGATGTATTCTTTTTCTTTACAGCATTAATTACTTTGAATTTAATTTGTTTATTCACATATATGTTCAACAGAAAACTACATTTTGTTGGATGGAGGTTTAGGAAGGCTGCTCAAACGGAGCTGCAGGATCAGGTCAGAGGGTTGAGCACTTCACAGGTGCAGTCCAGAGCTGGAAACATGTTTAAGCATTTTCCCCTACTGAGATCAGAGCACTATGTCCCTTGTGCCATGTCTGCGTGTCCAAGGGAGTTAACCAGAACCAGTGAACCTGGACAAATGTCATGTTCCTTCATGAACACATCACTAGGTACTTGAAGATAAAGTTTTGTCACAAAAGCCCTGTAGCTCAGAAGCAGTGTGGGGTGAGGAGCTTGTGTATCATGGGATGTTTACCCCAGGATCTTCCCTCCTAGGCAATTTAACATAGTTGTCCCTTCTTCTTTCCAGAGCCTGAGTTTGTGAAAATTATCTTGGTATTTTTACAGGCTTTTTAGAGGTTTGTGGGAAGGGAAACGGGGCCCCTCTTGCTGCAGACCTCCTCCTCCTCCTCACATCCGTGGAGCCCAAGTGCAATGACAGCTGGGGAGCTCTCTGCTACAGGACACCAGCACACTGAGGGAGCTTCAGCAAGACAAGACAAGACAAGGACTTGACCCCTGCATTGAGACAAACCAGGCAATTTGGGTATTCTTCCTACCTCCTGTGCCATCCATGGGGAGGCCCAAAACTGAATGTCACAGAAAGAAAATCCTCTCAAAGGAGATCCTAAAATCAGCTTCACCCTGAATGCCAGCTACCCAGGGTGAGATTTTTCTCACTGTGTCCGGATGAGTCATTCCATTGAGAGCAGCAGTATGAATAAAATGAGCAATATTTGACCCAAAAAAGTCGGGGTTTGTTCTCACATCCACGGAAGAACACTTTCTTTCTTGTTTAGAATAAAACAGGCATTTGAAACAGCTTGAACAAGGGCAGGAGAGTTTCAGTGGTTTGTATTAATAGAGAAAATTTACCAGTATGCTCCAACTAGTGACCACAAAAAAGAATCCAAACTATTTGTTACTCTGGCTGTACTTAAGGCTCTTGCTCCTACTTGCTCAATCAAGAAGAACAGAAACAACTGTATTCAAAGGAAACTACCCTTCAAGTTTTTGAAATGCTTATCTATATATAAAAAATCTTCTCTATCTTAAAATTAAAAAAAAAAAAAAAAAGATACAAATTAGTAAGTGAAAGCACTGTACCACAAGTTTCACCAGTTTCACAAGCATTTCTCCCTTGGCATACACTCCACTGAGAATCCACCCAGTAAATATGGAGAATGATAATAATTTTTAATGATATTTTACCTCTAAGAAATACAGCCCTAATTATCTTCATCAAAGCTGCCTTATGCTCAGCCTCTGTTTAAATTATTTGTTGTTTTTTGTAAGAAAAATTAGTTTCATTAATCCTGAAGAGGCAGTTTGCTTGTTTTATTCATACATATTATAGACTGCATATCCTAGCCTTTATCAACTCATTGGCTTATCATACTTGACAAGGGAGAAGGATTTGTTCTCTCTAGGTTGGCTTAGAAACATTAAAATAGTTCTACCCTATGTGATCATTTCTGAACTGTTAGTGTTGAGAGATATTTCTTGTCTAGATTGAGACTCGGGCCAGCTGAGTTTGGATAGATAAGCATTCCTTTTGCATTCAGTTTGCCTAGCTACAATAGCAGGGTTAACAAGACTTTTTGAACTCTGTTGATGATCAGCAGAGCCCATCACTTCCCTGAAATGCTTGCAGAAATTCATGCTGGAAAGATGCCATTTTCCAGTCACAGAAGCAGAGAGAGTGAAACCAAAACTGCAGAGACAGCGAGCAAATGTGGATACGCAGCCAGCAAAAGGAACCATGAGTCATGTTGTTTAGAGTTGACCAAAATGAGTTTTGAAATGGAACTATTCACCCAAGGGTTTTGTTTGGCATTGCCTCTCATGCAGCTGTCAGAGAGCACCAAACATCTGCCCAGAGGAGGAATCCCAACCTGTCAATTCTAAGAATCTTTAGATCCCTTAAGTCTGGAAGGACATTAGCCAAGGATGTACTTGTGACTCTACAGTTGCCTCTTTCCAATATTTCCTCCCTGCACAGATCTAGCACTTTCCTGAATCCCAGAGACTGGAGTACCACAGCTACAGCGTGCTGCCTCACTGCATACCCAGGCTGCAGAGGCAGACACTGCTGGCTCAGAGTTCCCTTCTCCTCAGAGAAGGAGCATGGAGTTTCCTGCTGTGTTTCACAGGCCTGTTGTAAAAGAGGGTATGTCCTGGGACTGCAATTTACACAACACACATGCTGTTTTCAAATAACTGAACTGCAGAGCAGAGCTACAAACTCTCCCCACGCTCTGGCAAGTTCCAACCCCTGAAGAAATGAGGGAATACCATTACTGATGTATGTGTTTAGGTGGGGCAAGAATGGGAAGACTGTGGGTGGGCTAATGACAACAAACACCAACAGAAGAGGTGCCTTGAGAGGTTCTTCATTTTTCTCAATTAAAGTTGGCACTTTTTACTGTTTTGCCACTGGTTAAATTAAGCCTGCAAAATATTAAATTTAATTACCCATAAAATAATTACATTAGTGTTAAAACAGACATAATTTTTGCAACATAAAAATGAAAGCCTACACTTGCATGCTATCTGTAAAAATCAGTGGTCAGACAGTGCTTACCTCACTACGTATCAATATTTACTAAAATGTTCAAAGAAAGATATTTGATCAATCAAACCAGTTCCCAATGGAGTTTCAGCAATTTAATTTTTTAATAACATATTTTAATGAACTATTAAATTATCATGTACTTCAGTCTGCACTGTAGTTCCTTTCTAATCAGTGCTGATTACCAAGTTACTTGTATCTGGCAGACTTGCTTTCACTTTATAATCATCCTTCCTATTCCCTTCAGAGATTCAACAGTGCAGTC
>JAYDZK010000169.1:60273821-60285598 GCA_034509185.1 Euphonia xanthogaster | reverse complement strand
CCCTTCAGAGATTCAAAAGTGCAGTCCAGTTTCTGTAGCAAGGACATTACAACTGCAGAGTCCAAAGCAACTGCCCTGAGAGGCATTTGCAGAACTACCATCTCCTTTCATCTGTGCTTCTGTTTTCAAACCAGGGATGACAATAATTTCTCTGCTTCCATATGGACTTTTGAATATGATGATGAAAAGCATTTTGGAAGAACGCAGATCTCTTACTAACACCCCACGTTTCTGACGCTGCAAAGTGTCAGACAGTGGTAGGTGATGGCTGCAGGTTGGGTCTCTGACTCTGCAGCCCCACACAGCCGCAGCCAAAGCAGAATAGAAACATGGAAGTATGAACAAGCACCTCCAACCTTGACTATTCTGCCTAGAGGCAAAGTGGTAAGGCTTCAACCAACCTCAAAGTCCAAGTGTAGCATGAAAATCACTGATATCATCCAAGGAAAATGCTTTCCTCTTTTCATGCCCAGAACAGAGAGGTAAACAGCAACAGAACTTCCTGAGAAAGGTGTCTAAAACATAGTATTCATGACCAACAGCAAAAGTTCAATTGCCCAAAGCTTTTCTAGCTGAAAGTATTCCATGTGGAAGCAGGGTCTATAAAGTTACGTCCATTTGTAGTTTGGGGAACTACAGTTAAATACATCACATTCCAGTAGTATCAGCAGAAACATAATTTTTTTATGGGCCAGTAGAGAGACTAATGGTAGAATGAGTGCACACAGCATATGTTTTCTACTTTCTCTCCACCGGGAACAGTAGCAGGCAGGCTTGGGTCTGAAAGTAGAGACCTAGATTGTATTTGGTGTAACATGGATAAAGAAGCAGAATGGATTCCTTCAGAGATGTTACCTTGTCAAAGGCAAGTGAATTCCCACTCTCTCCTTGGAGCTTGACTTTGCAGCTTCTAATAAGAATACCTCACCACATGGAAAACATTCATCCTCACAAAGCATTAAACTTTCCTTATGCTTCCAGAGGTACTGAAAATCTGTCAGGAACTGTAAGGCTACTTTGCAAGTCCTATATTTACAAAATCATTAGACCTAAGTGCAGTGTGTGGAAAATGCTGCTTCCAACAGAGGAAATGCAGAGTTTCAGCCCCACAGAGCACAGAGCACCAGAGAAGAGCAGTGAATCAAGTACACCGTGTTATCTTATTATCAAGTATCTTGCTGTAGCCTTCTTTGGTTGGCTGCTACAGCTTTGAGGTGACAGCTCTGATGGATGTCATAGACCATTATTTACTCCATTAGCCATTCTATGTACCTGCCTATGCTATGTTAAGAAACCTTGCCCTTTTGGTGGGGGGGGGGCGGGCAGGGGGCTCTGAAGAGGAAATATACATTAACATTTACATATATAAAAATCTACCTAATTAGAATTCTTACAGAGGAAAATTAAGTATCCCTGGTGATTGATCAGTTTCAAACAATCACATGTAATGCTTTAACAACTGATCTTCTCCCTTACTATCTGCAGGTTGTGCTGACAATGGCTACAGATTCCTATGAAATCCCATTCCACAAAAGCACTTAGCTGACCATGTAGCTGACTGTGTAGCCATTTGGGAGCTATTACAATCAGTGCACAAATGTTCAGATGGTCCCAGCAGCCAGAGCAATAAACCCATGTTCCCTGCTGACAGACCTGCCATTACCCACACTGTGATTGCTGGTGGACTGCATGGGGTAAGAGACACCAAAAAGGTTGGTGCAGGGACAGAGGGATCTGTCTGAGGAAGGACTAAAGAGTGGTTGTCCTAATGGAAACTTGAAGTGCTCAAAGTGGCCCGTTCTCCTGTTTAGCAATATAACAGGAGTTACTCCAGACTCTCTTTGAAGCACTAGTCTTTCAACAGAAAATGTAACATAAATCATAATGCAATCACAGAACAATGTGTTCACCCCAGCTGCCAGGTACAGAAGGAAGGAAAATATTCAGGAAAGATCTGACACAGACAGAGAGCTCAGGGAAGAAGGGAGAGAAAGGGAGTGAGGGCCTGGCCTGAGAAGACCTTTTGTAGCCCTAGATCCTGCAAGCCTATCAGGCACCGAGTGTCTTGAGCATCTCAGTCTTCCTCTGAAGCAAGGAAGAAGAGGAACCCACAGAAGTCTACTACAGGACATCAGTGTTCCTAGGTACTTGCGAGTATTTTTTGGGGTATGATGGCTGCGAGGGCAAGGAGCCAAGCAGAATAGATCAGTCTTGCTTGTTGTATAAACAAGAGACTCGTGCATGGCTGTCGGTGCTGCAGCTGCTGCGCTGTTGGGACACGTATAAGAACAGCTGAGAAGCTACCAGGAGCAGTGGACAGGATGAGGTAGTGCTGCTGAAGGCCAAAAAAGCACTGGAGCAGTACAAGGCCTGTCACTTTTTAATGCTAATATTCTCAGGAGCACATACCAACCCCTCCCAAGGCTAATCAACAGCTAATAGACTTTCTTTCACATGTAAGGAATTGCTGCAGAGCGGTCTGTGTGCTTACTCATCAGTGTTTTCCTCCTCAGGAAAACTGAGGGGTTTAGACAGCATACAGAATCACAAACTGAAATAGTCTGGCTACAAAAATATACTGATATAAGTTTTGCCATCCATGAGCAGTAGGATGTGGACTGTAGGAACTCAGAAACCTGCAGACAGCTGGGCTACCATCATTTTATCATACCATTTTGTATATATACATACATATATATATATAGTTTCAAAGATAAAACTTGAACAGGCCACATAGCAAAATTCAGAATAACAGTATTTACAAAAGCTTCTGGTTATTTTAGCTAAGTTTATTTCCCAGAACACTTTTTCTATATATCAGTATTATTCATAGGTAATTTCCAGGGCAGCCAGGATGGGCAGTCAGGAGCACATGGACAGTTCTTTACCATCACAAATTCAGTATGCCCTTTCCCATTTCCTTTCTGCCCAAAGAGGCTGTTGTCATAAAGGGAAAAATCACCCACTCTGGCAACAGCTACTGATTGCCAATCAGACTCTGGCCACCTCCTCTCACCTACTATGGTGCAGCATGGAAATACTTAGATTGATGTAAAGACAGATGTTGTGGATCCCAAAGGGGGTGTTTGGCTGAAGCTGAAGCAGACTTCAGTTCGATTCATGAAACCCTCTCTGCTTTGTTAGTTGAACCCAAGTTTTTCCTTCTCAGTGGCCTGGAAGTAACTTTTTCTAGACTGATACATGGGCTTGACATGACATCTTCACTATGATTGAACAAAGTCCATGCCCAAACCAAGGGCAGATTTTTCCCTCTAATGCAAGTCTCTTCGACACAACCTTTGAAGTGTGCTTTGTGCACAAGCAGAGCACTAAAAACATCATAAAAATAGATCTGCAGCACAAAACCACAGTAAAATATTACCCCTGTGTGGCTTCTGTCCAGCTCATACCAACTCCTTTGCATTGTTGCACACTTGAAGTGCCCCCAAATACAGGACAGAATTTCAGGAAAATCTTATGGTCCTTCATGGTCCCTTTCCAGACTCCCTGCTTCTTTATTTCTGAGACAGAAGAAACCTCTCCATGGCAGCCCCAGAAGTCCAAGATGTGTTAAATAAATTAACCTCTTTGAGGTGATTTGCAGTTGCTGGGTTGATGGCTCTGCGTAAGTGGAAAGCAAATTCATGTCTTATTCCAGTACTCTTTCCAAGATAGGATAAGGACTAACTAGTTTCTTTTTCATTGCCAGTGAAAAGACCGAATGCACGCTGCACCAAAGGCATTTCCAAAGCCATTCTTTGGAAACACTCATTCTTCAGCTGGTGGGAAACTGCTAGGAGACAACTCCATGAGCATCCTTCCTATGACTCCCCCCCATGCTACATTCCAGTCTGAAGGAGACCTGATGTCAAATGTCAAAAGGGGGATCTGTCAGGCTTGCAAAGCCCTGCCAGAAAACATTCAATGCTCACCTTGACAATAGATGCCTGACTGGATTTGGAGGACCCTGGGAAGGGCTCTGAGGTCCAGAGAATGAATGAACTTCTGCAGGGTAGAGGCCATGGTCCGCAGCACTGTAGCATGTGGGTTTGGCTCGTAAACACCAGTGAGAAGCTCTCAAGCCAGCAACACTCTCAGCCTGGTGCATGCTGTGCTCGGAAGCTCCACATCAGAGGGGAGGAGTGGCATGGGGAGGTACTTCTGCTTCCTTCTCTCTGTGGCTGCTTCCTCCCATAAGTGCAGCTGGAGCAGGGTGAGGCAGCTGGTGGTCCCATCAGGTGGTTCAGGCACCCACACCGACCAAGGGTCTGTGCCAGGCTGGGAGATGTGGGAGGTTGCTGTGGGTACCGGGCTCCAAAGGGCAAACGGAGATCTGGTACAAAATTTCATCGGTGATAGTTACTGACCCTGTGAAAAGAAGATACTGAACATCAGCCCTGCCTAGAGTGGGAAAGAAAACACCATATCTGGTGGAGTGTTGTTGGTTTGTTGTTTTTTTTTTTTTCCTCTTGGAACACAGCAAAATAGTTTGCCGTCTGTTTGCTTCAAAACCACAAATAGCCCTTGAAGAAAAGAGATGAAGCACTCTGCTGTCCTAAATATTTTATCTGGATTTAAGATATACAAATAGAATACAAATTACTTCATCCTCTAAACAGACATTTTAACACAATATTGTTATGCAAAACAGTCAACATTTTCTTATGCCACCAATGATTTGTGGGAATTTGATTTTGAGGGGCTTCAGCTGGGAAGGAATTTTAAGAGACAGTACCAGGTGAAAATCAGACTGCACTGGTGACAAACCCCCAGCGCTGATCCCAGCTCTGCCAATCTGAGCTTGATCAAGCACTGTAGTTTCATCAGGACTCTTCTGAAGAACAAGGCCATAGCAAATTCACAGCAGACTCAGATCATGAGGAAAACTGATATGACTGTGATTTCATGGTTTTTTGCACTGCTCTCCTGTCTCCCTGAGGTGTCAGGGAAAGTAGAAATCATGATATTGTGCCAAAATAGTGAGCAAGATAATCAACCGTTTATTTTCAAAAAACTTGCTAGTTTCATTTCCTCTATATATATTATTTTGCAGGAGACAGTATTATTCACATATTAAAAACTTGACAATTAAAACTTGAATTCTTAAAGAGGATGCACTGGCCTTTGAGGTGCTGGGCTACCTACAGAGTCTGAAAAGTTTATTAACTTGGGCTTAACAAATATTTCTCTAGAGGATGTGAAATATATTTTATAAGTGGGGAGTCTCCAGGTGCAGAACCCACTATTGCTGGTCATTAGTGCTGCAGGTGCTACAGGGAAGAGGAGTAACTGAGCTTTGAATCTAGGAGTAAAAGCCAACCTAGAGAACATGCACAGCCAAAAACTCATCAACTATTTTAATATAATACATTACTTGTTCTCCCCTTCCAAGGAAACATATTTGAAATTACGCAAATGTAATTTGAGAGAGAGTGGAGAAATCACATGTATTCAGTGGTAATCAAAAGACCCATATGCTAAAAAGCTGGTTCTTACAAGCACAAAGCAGTGAAATGTGTGAGTGGTTTTAGTTATTTCAGTGGGACATCTATGTATTTTTAAGATTTTGTGTGCAACTCTAGCAATTCAAGGCCAACTTTCTTGCTCCCAAGGCTATCAGGTATTGTGCCAATGCCAGCAGCTGGGCTTTACCTGTGCACATTGTTTTGATCGATGGATAAAGAGCCCCTAAGATCATTTCTATAGTTCCTCAATTCACTTGTATTTGGCCCTTCACTTTGGTAAGACTGCCAGGAACAACAACAAAAAGAACATTTAACATGGATGGCAAACACGCACACAAATTAATAAATGCTTTTGAAATTGCTTGAATCCAGCAAAGCAAATGCATTAACAGACATGGATTTCACACAAGAAAAATTCAGAACAAAACCTGGTTTATGTTGCTGAATCCAGCAGCCCAACAGGATGCAGAAGGCAATTGCAACTCTGTTCCCATGGCCAACAAGAAGCATGTGTTTCCAATAGGCACAGACAAACATATACAGCGCCCATACACATAAGTACACTGCCAGACAAACCGCAGCCAGCCCCAGTGGCCTCATCCTGTTCCCTTTTCTGGTTGATTGATGTATTAGTGGGAAATACACACATATGTATTTATGTAGTGGGGATCCCTCCAGCAGTTGAACTTAGGCACAGTCCACTCAGTGGCCTCTGATCCTGCTGCCACTGGCGTGTGCAAGCACTTCTGGAGGCCCAGAGCCTCTGTAATGTGCCTGGGAATACCCTGGAAATACCTCTGGAATTCCTCAATCCACTGTTATTCCTCTGTGCTTCTGTGTGTGTGTGCAGAAGCCAGCCTTCATCACATAACCAAACAAAATCAACTATGTTAGCTGCAAGGAAGGAACTAGAAATGCACTTGTCTGAAATTGCAATTTAAATCAGGAATGCTACCCACTGGTCATTTTTTATCAGAAGAGTCCCCAGATCTGCTAACACAGAGACTGGGAAATGAGAGTCACTGACCACTTCTCCCAAATGCTCTGCAGGAGATTTTCCAGTTTGATGTGTAAGGCCAAGTGCAGAGAAAAATAACTTGCTGTCTCCAAACAATCCTTGATGGTTTGGAGCGAGAGATCATCAGATTGTCATAATGGACTGCGGGTAACAAGGGATCCTTTGGGGAGGTGTTCATATTGTAGACAAAATTCTTAGGAGGATCTTGACTAAGAAAAATTACTTTTGTTTTGTCCAAGTTTCAATATCGAAGATTGGAACAAGCTGCTGAAAAAAATGTATGTATACTATACCAGGAGGAGGCAATATCTGAGCCCATTCTTCCTGTATGGAAAGAACAGAGATCACAAACCTCTCCTTACCCCAGCTTCAGTTCTAAGTTATGGCATTCTTCACAAAGAGCCTGCCAGGACCTCAGAGTTACCTCTGCCCTGTGGGAACCTGCAGGTACAGTCAGCTTGGCCACTCCATCTCTACTGCCAGCAATGGGGTGAAGGTCAAGCTGCACAGCCAAACCTACGACAGCCAAAGTGACCATGAGCCCTCATGCAGCCACGGTGTTGGTGGCTCCAGCTGCTCTGGAAGGTGCACACAAACAGGGACCCATGTCTCCCCAGGTGGAAAAGCCCTGCTTATTTCCCAAGGGGATGGCCAAGGACAAGCTGTAGGGGAATGTGACAGAAAAATAGTTCTGAAAAATTCAGAAGGATGGACACATAGGCAAAACACAGAAGTCTGAAAACTATATCCAGGAATACTTTTCTACTTTGCTGATGGGTTTAATTATTGTTTTTCAGAAAGTCAGTAAAATGTTCAAAATTTCAGAAAAAAATAATTTCTAAACCTGTGAAGATTTGCATTACTTTTTGAGCTCAGCCCATTTGTTAGATAAATGTGGCTATTAGTTAAGCTGGTTGAAACATTAAAACGGAAACTTTAAAACAATCCCATAAATATGAAACTAAGCATTATGTCTACAGGAATATATGCACCATTTATTGAACTTATAAACATAAGGGAAATGTATTTGATATAGCTGGCAGAACAGTAATTTCAAAGAGGAAAATGCTTTAGGGGAACTCAGAACAGTCAGAACGTGGGAGACAGGTGTGAGTGAGGTTCATATGGAATGGTTGCACTATCTTTTGAATCAAATTCAAGATACTGCAGGAAATTCAATACACTTGCATATTTTTTTTCAATATAAGGTTGTCATGGTTTAGGAATTATATTCTCCAATTTAGTACTCCCAGTAAAAAAAACATGTGATGCTTCCCCTCCCTGTTCTCCAATTGGAGGCAAAAAAGGCAAAGTTCACAGGCTGAGATAAGAACAATATACTGGAAACAACAATGAGATAAGAAAATGAACAGTAACAACAACAAAATTAATAATGAAAGTGCACAAAAGACAGAGTGATTCACATGTGAAAATGCTCACCACAGAGCCTGAGACAATAAACAATACCAGATGCCATGCTTTTTTTGACCAGAAGGAAACCCTTCTCCTTGGAAGCAGTGGTCCAGAGGTCCCCTCCCCTGGAAATGATGTGAGGTGTTACAGAATAACCCGTGTCCTAGCCATGGCCCTTACTGGCTGCTTTAAAAAAATGAACGCTGTCCTGGCCGAAACCAGGAAAAAGGTGAACACTCCTCCCATTATTAAAAATAGAGTCAGATTAAGCTGTAAGGAATCCTCCCTGACACAGGTGCATTGAGCTGAGAAATAATCTCCCAAGGGAACAGTGGACTCCTGGAATGTTTAAGCCTTGAATAAATAAAGGACTCTATGCTACCATCTAGAACAATTCTGACAAAGAAAGGGAGACAGATCAACTATTCCTATGGGTAGTTAGCTGTATTGTTACCTTTCGTTTTTAGGAATCTACTGTCTCAATACATAAGTTAGTTGAACAGTATTATATTTAACTGTTCCAGAGGTGAACTGAGCATTAAAAGAAGCGGAAGAGACTTTCAGGAGCTGTGGTCTTCCTCTGCTAACCCACACTGATTCTGGTAAGATCAATCAGGTTTCATATAACCCACCCAAGAAGCTCAACACTGAACTGACAGCTGTACCCTTCCAATGGCCCTTGTGATGTAAGATGATGGTCTCAGCTTGAACAAACTGTCCCCAATGTGAGAAAAAATCTAATCCCTACGACGGCACACATGGATTATTCACAGAGAGACAGAGGCTGAATTGGCTGAAACATGAACTGTTGGAACACAAGTTACAACATGATACGTGGGTCTTTGTATAAAAGCTTTTTCTGACCCTTCAGTATGTGTAGGTGGATAGGATTTATTGCCCAATAAAGCCAAAGGTGATCAGCTCATAAGCACTGAAATAATTCTATCCAAAGAAACCTAACTTTTTTAGCCTAACATTTAGGTTACTTATCCTTCAGCACTTGCAACAATTGCTTCTAACTTTACCTGAAAATATAAAGATCTCATTGCTCAGAATATTTCACTGACCCCAGAAAGCTGTTTTTTTTTTTCCTTTTTTTTTAACATTCTTTCTTCCATGGACAGCTGCTGCTCACACTCCCCCTAAGATGAGTCAATTTGGGTAGAGGACTTTTCAAATCTGCAGAGGCATATCTTGCTGGAAATTAAAATTAAGAGCTATGTTAAAAAGCAAGGATCATTACCCACATAATTTTATACAGCTTTGCCATCAGTTGAAGTCCACAGATAGAGATAAAATCTGCCTTTCTAAAAATACAATCTTGCTCTGCTCCAGGTTTTTGCACTTGGTATAAAAATTATTGTGATAAAAATACTAATACCTTCACAAAGCAGGTGGACACCCTTGTGAATTGTGGTGGCTCCTGGCTCTAAAATCTCAGAATATTTTAATGCCCTGTGATTTTATTTTGAGCTTCCCTTTACATTTTCAGCAGCTACACTTTGGGTTCTTTGACATTTCCTTACAGTTTAACAGAGAGATCTTAGACATGCTCTTCATATGAAATTTAAATGCCTTAGCAGGTATGAACAAAAGGTTGTTAGTAAAAGCTCTCGAGCCCACCAGGTTTTTTGCCAATGTTTGACTCCAGTGAGCAGTCTATTGAAGAACCAGGATCCCCCAGTGGTTTCAAAAAAATTGAAGCACATGTACACACATTACATTGTGAAAAATAGTAAGTTTGTCTGACTTTTTATGGACTGAACAACAATAACCTGTGGGTATTTTCAACATTTTATTGAGCAATTCTGTACCTGCCAGAGTCAGAAAGAGCTTTTCATTGATTTTAATAGAAGTTGGAGTAGATTCTTAATAAGAAGGAGTTATGGCTTTCAGCTGGTTGTGGCTTCACATAGAAGCACCTTGCTTATAACGGCATTTCAAGTTACAGTCCTGCAAAGAATATTGACATGAAGTTCTCCAAAGTTTCTTCAACAAAGAGTAATAGCTTTGTATACACCAGCAAATTATAGAAAATATATCCCCTTAAATCTCTCCCCAGCTATTGGTAAGTGTGATAAGAATCATGGTCTTAATGAATGCATTTGAAGTGTTAGCACCATGTATGTATTGAACACACAACCCCCTGAAAGGTTCCAGTGCTGCGAAGGCAGACAGTTCTACCAATGCTTTGTTCAACCACAGAGAAAAAAGACACTATTTGAGATTTCTAAGCTCTGTGCTAGTATAGACTCAAAGCTAAAAATAGCCTTGGGACTACAGAGTCTCAAGCAAAAAATTCTCCCACCTATTGACAGGTATTAATGCTACCTATCTTTATAAATGTATGAAGATGATTGATACTGAAGTGTTTCTAAAGCACTTTGAAGATAAAGCAGAATGCAAATGTTTAATACAGTAGGAGTCCCAATACAAAGAAGCACCTGCCAAAATGAGCCATCCAGGTGATCCTCAGCCAGGGTTACCTCTTTTTATTTGACAGCACAAAACATGAACTCATTCTTCCAATGAAAATATTTATTGATCTGTGCATGACATCGCACTACAAAATCTATTCAGGCAGGCTCAGTGTTCCAATGGCTAAGCAGATATTAAACATATTTGGGTTCTATCTTCCATACTCATTTGGGGGGTACTATTTTGCTTGAGTAGACTCAGAGCAGAGAACTTTCAACACAACCAGGGCTACATGGAAAATATATGGCAAAGCTATGGTCTTGAGGCCTGATCCCTAAAGCCCAGCCTAAATCCTCCCACTACAGTAAGAATTTTTACTCTTTCTAAAAGATAAAACATTTTAATCCCTGTATAAAAAAAAAAAAAAAGAAAAAGAAAAAAGTCAAACACAACCTCCCAACTCAACACCCAAACTGTGCAAATTTTATTATCTGTCTGGTTTCTATGTATTGTTGGTTTGTTTTAGTGTTTTTTTTTTTTGTTTGTTTGTTTGTTTTTTTTTGGTGGGGAAAGAAAAATGATGGGAGGGACCTAAATAAAAAGACATCCTACAGCTTTAGGAAAAAGATGAAGTAAAGATTTTGGCAGTAAAAATTACTTGAGATATCTTCAAATTATAGGAAGTGTTTTGAAATATATTTGGCATATCTTCAATGCATTTTTGACAGCTGGAAGCATGCTGAAGAAATTTTTGAATTAATTTCAAATATCACTCTCTCCCTTTGTGATTTCTTGAGTGGGGTGGGCTGTAATTTATTTTTAAAGAGTCAGTGTAGGTTTCTAGATACTGTTAAAGGAATCCAAAATAATCTTTTGCACCCTGTCACTGTTCAAAGAAAAGGACACTGTATTAATTTAAATACATTTGTGAAAGATTGATTCTCCCAATGGAATTTACATAGCTACTTTCACTAATTATTTCTGAAGTTTCACCTATAAGCTGTCAATTTTCCACAGAAGGGAAGCAAAACAGTTTGACTTTTCCTGACAGCAAAGAGCTCTAATAGAACTATAATGAAAACTGGCATGTCACACTCCTTACCTCCCCAATGTCTATACTACCAGAAGAAAGAGCTCTAATAACTCCTCTTTATGGGAGCATTAAAAACCACAGTTTGGCCTAAATAGCCGATAAAAGAAATCAACAAAACATTTAGTTTAATAAGGGTTACCTTCAATGTTTTTTCATCCTTAATATTTATCTTAGGGATTTGTCTAACTTTCAAATTAATGATGAATTTGTGGCACTGAATGTATTTGCTCATTTTTATTGAAACTGAAATACTAGCTGTCATTTTAAAATGCATACAAACCCAAGCTTGCTCTTGTCCTTCCTTCCTTCCTTCCTTCCTTCCTTCCTTCCTTCCTTCCTTCCTTCCTTCCTTCCTTCCTTCCTTCCTTCC
>JAYDZK010000169.1:60236800-60273223 GCA_034509185.1 Euphonia xanthogaster | reverse complement strand
TTTTCAGTTTGTTTTGTTATTGTTTTGGTTTTTTTTGTTTTTTTTTTTTTTAATTAAATACACAGGCAAATTGAACATAGATGAAAGAATTTGGAAAAGTCTAAGAAGGCTGTAGGACAACTAAGATCTGACATAAAGAGTTTAAAGGTTCCTTTTATTTGAAGAGGCAGCCAGGCTCAGACTGGCACCTGCCATAGTTTCAGTCCATGGGAGAAGACAGTGCCCAGGGAGTTCTCAGTCTGTCCTCATGACTCCTTATCCCTAAGGATGGTGGACTGAAGGATGTATTTGGTCTAGCTGAGGTGAAGTTTGTTTTCATTTCATCACAAGCACAGATAAAAGCTCTTTATTTCATGTTTGTGCTATATGTTTTTTTGTTTGCTTATCAGCCATAAAGATTTTTTTTTATTTTGGGAGAGGGTCTCAGTATAATTAAACAGAGACTAGTTTTTAAATTAATGCAGAATCCAGTACATTTGGTCACAAAAAAATCTGAGAGCACCACAAGCAATGTACATTTACCTCATAACAAACAAATATAAGCATCCCCTTTTTCTCTTCCAGTCTTGTTTCTCTCTCCCCAAGAGCAGAATGCTGCTTTTTCTGCCCTTCCTGATATTATTAACATAAATGGGGTAGTCACCAAAACCCCTCTAATGGCCTCAGTGGTGGCACAAGTTCCATCCTCTATCTCACCCAAGAGATGGCTGCTGGCCAACACCTTTCCAGTCCTACAGTCATTCTTGTGGTGGCCTGTGAAGAGAATGTCACACACACTGTGAGAAGCTAAGCCTTCATGAGAGACTCATTTGGGAAAACTGCTGGAATACAAATGTGTTCCCTTATCAAATTTGTCAATAAACCTGTCTTCCCTGCCTCCTCCTGGGGAGGAGGAAAGAGCACAGGGTTCTTCTCCAAAACAGCCTATAAAAAAGCCTTTTTTTTTCTTGGAGAACCCATAGGTAGTACTTAATTTTAACTTTTTTTTAGCACTTTAACTTTTTTGTGTATGTGTGTATTTTAGGCCTATCCTATTAAAATACCCAGTCCAGAAGGTTCTCCATGTGAAGGTCCACCAAGTCAAATAAATCTCATTACTTCTCATGCAAAATGATAACTTACTAGGGAATACACAGTGCATCTATTTCTTCTTGTAGGCAGCTTTGCTTTGCAGTATGAAACATATGTTGTGATGCAGCCAAGGCTCTTTCACCTTGCCCTTCTCCACAAACTTCATGTAAATTATCCAAGATTTCAAATGGTCTGTAAGGAAACATCCTGGGGCTCTCATTTTGGAGTATAAGTCCTTCTGCCAGCCTTTCATCTTGATTTCAGTTTGTTGCATGTACATTTATTTGACATGCAAGAGCATTTCTGACCCCTGGGCATCTCCTTCAATGTGTTCCTCGCACATGTTCTCCTGGATGAAGCATAGAGAACAGCAGTTGGACCCTTCTTGTGCCCTCCTTTCTTCCCTTCTCAACATGGCCAGAGACCCCTGAGCCAGGGGATGATGAGAGCCTGTGGAGCACTACAGTATCCTGGAGCTTTTGGTGCTGAGTATGATGTGAGATTTAACACACATCCAGCATGAATAGATAGATACATTTTGAAAAATTAAAGTCTGCATCTCCCTCCAATCTCTGAGAAAAGCATCTGTAAGTGTTCTTGTAGAATTATGTCAGCAAATTGTTCCAGGCTTGCCGAAGCTAGAGGATGAAAACAACAAAACCATCCAACTAAATCAATTTTAAAAACAACGTATTTTGTTAATTTCTTTTTCTGAATTCTGCCCTCTGCTCACCTACAAAATCCACCCATGCAGTATGTCCGAAAATGAGCTTGCCAGGGAAGATTTAATATATCATAAGAAAGAAAATACTTTAAAAAGTGGAAAAAAAATCCAATCCAAAAACTTAAACTCTTCTTACAAGAGAAAATAACATGAAATCAAAGTAAGCAGAGTCACAGCAAAAAAAAAAACAAACCGAAAAACACCAAACCAAACCAAAGTAAAAAACAATAACAAAGCCCAAAACAAGCCATCCCCAAGCTTCAAAAAATAATGCTAAAGAAAATTTGCTGATTTTGGTTTTAACACGGAGCTGAGGATGCTTCCTAAAACTAGCAGGTAACCAGAGTCCCTTGCCCATCCAAGCCTGCCCTGTGATAGGCACTTACCATGAGCTATTCCGTGGGGCTGTCCTCTCTCCTGGCTTGGAGAGCAATCAGCTCAAAAGATGCTTGTAACTTGAGGCATCACCCTGTTTTGGGCAGTTATGGTTTTCCCAGAACATTGTATTTCTGAATACTAAAATAAATTTGAATACATAAAATGTTATTTTCTGTCCCCAGACTGTGCATTCTAACCCAGCCTGCGGCAAAGAGACAGGAGGACGTGTCCCAGCTTCCATGTGGACACCAGCAACAGTACTGTTATTGGAAGGTGGGTGTGGGAAAGTTATTTTTGCCATGCTCCTTTGACTAGTTAATTTTAAAGTTTCCTTTAAAAATCACTCCAGAGTAGCACATTTCAGGAACTGCCATGACAGAAAGTCATTTCCACATACATGCTGGAGTATGTGCATCCGGATGTTCCTGTTTCCTTTCCCTTTGGACTGCGGATCTACTGTGGACTTAAACATCCTGCCCGCATACATTGCTGGGTGAATCTTTTTTAAATTAAACACACTTAAGTATATCACTTACACAAGTTCTTCCTGCTTTGTTTCATGTTGTTTTAAAGCCCACTGACCTTTAAAGACTTGGAGACACCTTTAAAGAATTGGAAGGGAGCAGGCTTTTTCACCTCCTCCCCACCTGAGAGAAGGAACAACAGAACAGTTGCGGTTGTTTTACTTTGGAATTAAGTCATTGTCATCCCGCTTAAAACACTCAGCAGATTTTGAATCTCAACCAGCAAGGAGCTTGATTTCAGAGGTGCCAGCTGACTTCAGATGAAGGTGGGAGGTGTTGGTTCAGCTATTTAGTGTAAATTTGGAACTACCTGCTGAAATTGTTTCTGCTGAAAAGTTGAAATGTGTTACAGAGATAATACCATGTTCTAACCATGCTTGGTTTGCTTCAGCCTGTGCTGAGTGAAAAACATCAGTGACAAGAATTAAAAGAAACCAAATCAAAACAACAAAATTGAGCAACATATGCAATGTCCTATTTCTGGATCCCAGTTAATTTACAAAGGCCACTGGAAGAAGAGGAAGAATGATCAGGTAAGAGTATAAAATCTAGTTGGAGAAGCACACAGGCTTGAAAAGAGCATGTGTCTTCCTTAAACATTTGTGTGCCTGTGACAAATTCAGAATAGGCACCTCCTGGCAACCTCAAAGTAATGAGCAAGATCAGGACATCATGGTACTGTGGTGGTCTTTGCACAACCCTGCAGGTGTGTTACTTAAAGTCTTAAAAGTGAAGGCAAGGAAAATGCAGATTTGCATGTGTATATCAACAAAATAATTGTCATATTCTAGTCTCTCTCTGTTTTTCCTAGGATTCTCCGATAATTGAATTTTTCTTTTACCATGCTGGACTGTAAACTCAGACTAGCTTGCAGGGCATGTGCCCCTCCCCAATCCAACTTTTGTAATTTTTTCCCAAATGCCAGATCCTGTAGGATTCTGAAGGTATTAATTTATCAAGTTGGCTTCTGTTTTCAGGACACTCAGAATTCTTCTCACTCTCTGAAATCTTCCTTTACTGTGGCTCCCTGGAGGAGACAGTAAAGTACCTGCCTCTCAGAGTGCCCTCCCAGAAAATGCTCTTCCCTCTCAACCCCCATCTCTGATATTGCTTGTCTCAGTAAAATTTTTCTTCTTCTAAGAAATGAAATTTAGATAGATAGATAGATAGATAGATAGATAGATAGATAGATAGATAGAATTATGCTAAAAAACAAGCATCAAAAAGAAGCCTGCAGTGTAGCATTTGGCTGTCACTTAGCAGTGAGGTAGGGGCTGCAACCACCCCTGTGAAATCTCTCCTGAGCTGTAACTTCCTGTCATATTTGCTTTGCTTCTCATTTGTGGCTTGTCCTCAGAACCAAAACGAATGACCACGTTCAATGTTGCAGCACTGTTCCCCTTTCCTTGAACAGCTTCAACCAATGTGGTACCACAAAAATTGCACCTTGTGACCTTCAAGGCAGACTGACTCCAGAAACATACTGGAGTTCATGGGTCATCAAATAAGGCATGTGACCAGATCCTCAAGTTTCTTGCCTGTGCTAAACCAGGTTTAGTGGCAATATTTTTTTTTTAATATTTCACAATACCTCTGCAGAAATGTCCTTTATTGAAGGATCTGTTCACTTAAATTGCCCATTTCTTTCTCCTTGGCACTGTCCCTTGCTCAGCATCTTTTATCCTCAGTGGCCTAAATCAATTGTTCAATCTTCTTTGGCCACAAATATGACATTTCCTCAATATTTGAAACTTTTTCACTGACTGAAGCAGTCAGTGAAATTCCATGTATTTCATAACTGTATGCTTTTTGGAAAGTTCCAATCTTGTCTACATTTTTATACTTTCCATCCTGCCTATTCTTACATCCAAAGCAAGTGCTTTCTATGCTGTTGCCAAATAACGTGTGAACAAGGTTCCTCTCTTTGTGCTGATCCCCAACAGTTCACTGACTATTTTATTCTCTGTCTCTTGCACAAAGTTTATAAATCCCACAGTGCAAAAGATAAAAGCCTATTCCTTAAGCCTCTGTAGCCCCTCCCTGAATATTCTGTAGGGCTCATCATACCTGCCACTGCTAGCTTTAATCCATGTACCAACAGCTTACTTGTATTTAGGGACAGACTGCTGCAGGCTGTGATTCTGACTACTTAAAGGACTATCATCTTAGAAGGGGTCTGTGTAAAGCAAGGCTATTATTTGAAGTAAACAAAGTGCCTGAAAGGAAGGCACATTGAAATAGAAACAAAGCCTGCACTTCTTCCCTGTTTTTTTAAAGAATTTTTTGAAAGCCTTTGCCACAGAAAAAGCCACACAGTTATTTTCTTACAGCTGTAATTACAGCTCACTGTTGCACTAGCTGAACCACCTCATCTGGCTGGAGGAGAAATATTAGAAGAACCTCTAACGTGCCTAGTGCTTTTACATTCTATTTTATCCTCTCCCCTGAAGAAGTCTGACCTATGAGAATTGCTGCTGTATTTCTAACTGAAAGGTAAGCTGGAAACCTTGATCATTTCAGGAGATGAAACCAAGCAGCAACCTATTTAAACAGTTTAAACCGCACCAACCAAAGCTTCAATGACAGATTTTGTGCAACAGAAAAGGTTGCAGCAGCATCACAGCTTCCTATGATTTTCCACCTAGCTTAAAATAAACACATACACCCCTTGAGCAGGGGGTTTCAAGCATTTTCAGTACACAGAGGCAATTTTGCAATGTTAATCTTCGTGATCAGTGAGTTTCATAACAACTTCACCCTGAAAGTGAGGAAAAGGGCTACAGCACCAAGTTCTGTGCAGAAGATAGTTCAGACCATGGGTCCAGATGGGCTATTTATTGTATCTGTTCATTGATACAGCAAGTGGGTCAGAAAGACTAACAAAATATTAAATAGTTTAATGCCCTTGATCACAAACAATTATTTCAGCTGCTGGGACTTAAGCAATACAAATGTCTTCCAAAACTTTTCTGAAATTTACAGTTCAACTTTATTGCTACTACAAAAACACAACTCACTCTGGTTATATTGAGAGAGAAACCCAAAAGATACTGTAATGTTTGGTTTCATGTTTGTTATTGGAATGCAAAAAGACATTCACTCTCTTCAATATTTCAGGACTTCAAAATACTGCATAGTTTCAGATACTATTCTAGAAGATTAAATACACAAAAGAAAGACAAAAGTTCTGCACCGAGAAAAGGAAAGAGCTCACACTGGTTTGCACCTGGCAGGAAAATGCAGAGATATTATCACAGTTTGGAGGTACTGTGTTTTGCCAGATGCCATTTCCGTGCTCATTACCAAAGAGCTCCAGGATACACCAAAGCTTGCAAGAAAGACCAGGTTTTGCTTCCGTGTCCAATAGACAGACTTTTTTGCCGCCTTTTTTTTTTAACATAGACATTTTTTTTCTCTTTTACTTAGAGGAGATTTGAAAAAAATATCTGAGCATACATGGATTTAAAATTTATCTTGATGTAATTTGTGAAGTAAGGGACTATTTTCTGATCCAGATGGAAGCTAGAAGGCATTACAAAAGACTATTGAAATCAAGCTGTTGTATCTCAACAAGGCACAAAAACATCTGTTCTTTGTTGGCCAAGATACAGCTAATAAATATTATTATTAGGTAAGCATCCTATTGTGCCTGTCATCATACATGTCAATCTCTGCATAAATTAGGACTCTAAACCCAACAGCATGGAAAGAATTAATTTCTGAGAAGCGTGGGCCAAAATAACACTTATGCTTGTCAACCACCACCACAATCTCACATCATCCTTCTCTATTCTCAGCATCTCAATGTTTGCTGAAACAGAGTCCCCAGTTTAAAAATTACCATAGGTTTTTCTGCATAAAGTTGAAGGAAAATTTATGGGACTAGACTTCTGCATATTCTGAAAGTCTCATCCTCAGCACACACTATCTGATGCCAGTAGATTATTCAACCCTAGAAAGTAATGACATAAGTGAATATTCACAGATATCCTTGACTATCCTGGATTTGCAGAGGTTACAAGATCTTTGACTGTTTAACAAAGACCACTAGCAATAAATCACCACAAAGGTTCTTTTGTGAGATTAGGATCACTTTACTCAATTCAGACCTCTACGTGACACAGGAAAGTACAGCAGAAAATGAGTTACTTTTCTTTTCAGTACAGAGCAGAGCACTATAAAAGCAGCTTTTACATTTATTTCAAGATCTCAGGGTTTCTCCTGACACTGCAGCAGAGCGAAGTTTAAAAGAGGCCCTTTATACAGTCATTTGTCAGTCCAGGTGGCCTGGCCATGCAATGATTCTGCAACGTTTTTTCTCAGGCTGTCCCTTCCTTGTACTTCAATTCACACTCGAGGCTCAATGACAAAGTACTTGCCTACCATTGGTTCCCCAGTTTGCTTTTTTTAGACCTTTGATTTTGGAAATTGTTAATTCGTTTGAAAAAGCACACTCCTGCAGTAGCTTCGGCTTTCATTTTTCATTTTCTTTTCTTGAAGGAATATTCTATTTCTTAATGCAGTATGTAGGGCACAGCATAAACTAGGTAAATATATTAACTGAGCAACTTCTCAAAGGAAATAAATCCCAGTAACTGCTTGCATATGTGAAGATACTAAGATTCAGGCTTCAAACTCCTGTGGCAGTGACTGTTTTCCAGGAAGGTAATGCCTCTTTCCAAGTTGTTACCCAATGGCATCATTTACCCAGGAAGCAGGAAAAGTAAATACTAGGATCTCATCGACCAGCTGGATCTGATCTCTCAGGACCCAGATAAAAGGTCAAAATCTGAGTCTCCTCACACTTCCTTCTGCTGGAGTTAGGTCACTATGAACAGAGAAGGCAGATTCAGAAAGCTAAAAGAAAAAAAGAAAGCCTCTCACTATACAGGGTGCTGAGGTTTAGTAGGTATTCCATCTCAATGACACTGCTTTAATCACTTCCAAGGGGCTTCATGCCTTTTATGGTTCTTCAGTGTTGGATCCTAAGATCTGGTTTTTCTGGGAAAATTCAGATAATTTCAACAATTACCTCTTTGATTACTGGCCTATAGAAAATGAATCAAAGCCATCCAAGTGACTCACAGAATTCCTTCCACTAACAACTACACAGAGTAGGACATTGGGGTAATCGCTTCTCAGTTTTAGAGCGAAGAAAAACCTCTTGCACATAGCAACTATTTTTTGGGGAACTTGTTAATTCCTTTGGTTACTTTCACTATGCAGTATTAAACCAGTTTCGACTTCATTAACTTCAAACTTGAATCATCTCACATACACCTGCATGGATGTAGCCTTTTGTGCTTCTCTGTACTCTCTCTTGATGCCCATTCGCTCTCTGGATTTACCACATGTGTGAGTCCAGCCTTTGCTTCATGCTGCTAAGGCAGAGACAATGCACTCTGCAGCCTTTAGCCACTTGATTGAGTCTGTGCTAGTGTTTCAGCAAGGATGATAGAAAGCAGAAAGATTTTGAGGAGTCTTGAACCCTACTGACCACTGCAGGTTAGGAGCTGCTGGCACATGTGATACTGGTGCCAGCAGCTTTTCACCACCTCAGGGAGTGAAACATTTCCCTCTTCAAGTGTCCAAGGTCAGGAATACTTCTATTCTTCCACAGCACACTCTTTTTGTGATAAGTACTTGTTTTCTGTGTGGGTCAGGTTTCAATCCCCTCATTTCCCTTTCTTCTGTCTTGCATGGGTGTAAGTAAAGGATACTGGAGCACCATTTATCTGGGCTAACAGAGCTGGTACCCTCAGAAAACAAAACTGGCCTTTGCTTACACTGGGTGAGACAGGGGAAACAGCTGCACAATGAACCAATGTGTCTCTTCTGACTGTATACTAAAGATCACACTCTAATATTATCTTTTGCCTAAGAGACCCTCAAAAGATACTATTCCTGGAGGATGATACACATACCATATTCCCTCTTCATACTTTTCCCTGACCTTGCCAGGAAGAATTTCCCAGAATTTTTTCGATCATGAGCTATTGCAAAAGCTCTTTAGATCACCACAGTCAGCAAGAGTTACAGAAATTACGAGACTCTCAGAGTACTTGAACACTGGCAGAGTTCCCCTCTGCAGCATGACCAGTGGCAGCTATAATCTCTTCTAGCCAAGGGGTGATATTCCCAAGGAGGAGTCTTTTGCAGGATTAGTATGCTGCAATGCCAGGATTAATCCTGGCACTGGCACCAGTCATGCTTAATGTCCGGGGGAAACTGGACTCAAAGGTCTTAACCAAGATCATGAAATTCTGATGGGGGTGGACCCCAATGTCCCAAACACAGCAGGTCCGCATGAGCAAAACTCCACCCAAAACATAAATGCCATACTGAGCAGTACAGAATGAGGCTTTTGCCTTCCACAACCCCAAGAGCAACTCATCTCTCCTGTCACAAAATTAATCTAGACTTCTAGACTAGTCTTCTCAACATCCTCTCAGACAACAGAGGAAGATTTTTCCACAGTCAAAATCATTTAGTGGCAGACAGACATCTGACAGGCAGGATGCATCAGGCGTGTTGTTTCCACAAAATGTGGTGACCAGACAGTCAGCTCGAGGTAACAGACCCAGCACTTTGACTGCCAAAGTTAGTTGATTGCCATTTCCTCACAGGGAAAGCTAAGAATGTTGCAAAGCACGTAACTTATACTCCACTTTCCAGTATTGCAGAAGAAAAAATAGGGTAATTTGAGTATTAAGAAGCAAGACCCAGTAAATGTTTCAACCTTATTTATTTACCTTGCTGCTCATAACTAGGAATTAACAGTGGGTGTCACAGAAAAAAAAAATCACCAAAAAAACCCCAAAAACCCCCAAACCTAAACAACAACAACAAAAAATAAGTGGTTTAGATTTGAAAGAGGTGGAGCTGTGCACTACAGATGGAGGCACTAAAAAAAATCTGAGAAGCAGTGTTTCTCTAAACATTTCTCTGCTGTTTATAGTGTTGAATGGATAATTCCATGTATCTGAAGGAAGAAATCTAGGACATACAGATGACATACTCCCTGAAGCACCAGGGTGAAAAATAATACCATTTCCTTTTGAGATTTTTCCTTATCCAAATATATTGGTCTTCCAGACAAGAAGGACTCATTAAAGAGGACAGTAAATGAGAGGATATCAAAATAGGAAAAAAAAATAAAATAATCTGTGAATGAAAATTTAGTTCATTCTTACTTTACAGAATATTTGAAAGCACCATAGCATTTTACTGTCTGTTCTAAAAATGACCAAGAGAACGGAATGACTTCAGCTGGTAACATAGAGAAAACTTTGTAAAGAAATGGATGCAAGCTAGGTAAAAGCAAAGTAATATTTTGTACACCACAACTATAATCAGAATCTGGCATTGGTTTATTCAAATTTTGCTTTCTTGGAAGCAAAGCTTACATGTTTGTAAACATCAAATTAAACATTGCTTAATTTTACAATTTCCTAAACAAATACTTTTTTCCCCTGAAGGGCATATGCAGACCCATCTATTTGTGTCACAGTTCTCCTGTTGATCTGTGCTTCAATATTTTTAAAACAATTGGTTCCTGTACAATTTTTAATGGATCTTAAAAATTTCTTCCAATATTGTGCAAGTCATAGGCAAGGCCATATTTTTTTATCAGTCCTTAACTAATGCAACTGTGAAAAACTATACATTTTCAGGAAAATGCTTATATTTTGGTCCTGTACTTAAAGACCTTCTATAATTAAGTTGTTTACATGAATTTGAACCACAAGCATGTACACAACAAAACCACTATACCAATGTTTCTTGGTCTATGCATAAAAAGTATGTCTTCTACTTACACTAAAACATACAAAAAATAAACTACAAAAATTGTTTACACTTGATTTCAGCAAAAAAAGCTTTCTTCAAGAAAAATGATTCTTCTTTTTTTCAGCCATCAAAAAAGGAATGCAAGTAAACAATAAATACATGTGCTTTCTCCATATAGACATATTTACACTTGAGTCTTTGGCTTATGTTTAAGTTTCTTTATAAAGATCTTTATGTGATCCAGCCATCATTGCACATTAAAACAAAATAAGCCAGTTTTTCTTTTACTATATATAATATATATATGCAACACTTGAAACGTATAAAGAATGAATCTTACTATCAATCTGCACGGTTATTGTACTTTAACAATGTATCAAAAAGAAAAAAAAAATTAATACCATATAGGAAATATTGATACATGCAACAGATGGTCGCTCTACTGTATCTGAGAGACGGCTGCATATACACACACAAGAAGGTCCTAATCTGAGCAAATCTCTTCTGACTCTGGTTTTCATTAAATAGTATTTATGTGGCACTAAATGTTGATACTGTATACAAGCATAGAAACAGATTGAGTTCTTTTATTAAGATACACAACTTCATAAGAAAAATACTTTGCATTTAAAATTTAAAATCCCTCCCACCCCCCTCTTCCCCTAAAATCTTTCTTCACAGGATCAAGAACTGTTGTCAAAACAGCGTATTGAGATTCATATATTTGGTGAACTTCGTCACATCCTTTCCGACTAAGAGGATTCCAGGTACTCCAGTGCAACATCGTAGCAGAAACGATATTGCTCCTTTAAGGGGGAACAGAAACAGAAGTTACATTAAAATCTAATATCTTAGCAGCAGTATCTATAACCAAGAATATTCTTTGCTAACTAGTAAACCAGACAGGCTTGGATTTTCTATTTTCCCCCCCTAGTACACAAGTATATTACCAGCTCTGATTTAAAAACTCACCCTAACCAATGAAGGGGAAAAGAACCCTGACCATGGAAAGTAATGATGTGCTTCTCTGATTTTTTCAGCTTCTGAACTGGTTTATCAAACATGAAAAGCTCTCCTCTCAGTCAGAGCATTCTTGCAGTGAAAACACCTTGACTCTGATACCCCACGTCTGTCTGAGTTAGCTGATATTGAGCAGTAACTGCTGCAGGACCCCAAGCAGCTCTGTGTCCAGAGCCCATTGGTACAGTCCCATTAATGTGGCATCCAAAAGATCAGATGAACATTTCAAAAAGAATTCCAAAACCTCATCGTGGTTATTATTTCTCCTCAACAGCAGCGCTGTTGAGAGCTGATACTGGGAGACAGGGAGGAGGACAGAGAGAGGAGAGGGGAAGAGGAAGAAGAAATTAAACAAAGGAAATTAATTTAATGTCTATTGTCCTTACGACTTGAAAAATGAAATCTGCCCTTGTGATTTATTTTTGTTTGCACAGGAAGACAGTGTGATGCATTAACAGGAAGTTGTGGAGATATCTTAAAGGCTTTATTGCACTGCTTGTTGTTATCTGATCCTGTTGCTGAATGTAGGGCACATGACACTGCTATATAGTGGTTTTCCTGGTTTGTTTTCTAACTAACAACTCAACAGCTTCTGCTGTTCAAGAGTTCTGAATAAAAATCCATACAGCACAAATACATAACTAAAAAAAAATATAGCAACTTCAGTGTAAAGCCGCAGTGGAATTCAGGACCATTTTGAAATGCAATATAAGTTTGCAGAGCATTTATCAAAAACAAACACAATTCACTTCGGCCTCCCTTTACAGAGACACAAATAATTTTCCATGTGATCTGACCTGTTTTCTTGACAGCAGTGAACTGAAACTCAGGCAGCAATTCAATATGTTGTGTCTCAGATGTCTATGGCACAGGGGAATGCAAAGCATTCGTAGCAAAAGCAGCAATACCTAGCCCAGTGTCACTGCTGCCACAGGATGTTCTATTTGTTAACATATTAACCATCTTCTTATTTTATGTGCTGGCAAGGGATGGAAGTGATGCAGCATGATTAAGAGAATCATGCCACAGAAGCTATTTGATATTAAGCAAACACTGACACCTGAAAAAAGGAGAATATGGGAATAGGCAGATACAGCCATTTTGCTCAATATGCAAGTTCACAGCGTCAGAAGCAATTTCCACTATGCGTTAACTAAAACATGTTTTTAATTTCAACTGGCATTCCTGATTTTTATGCTGTAGGCAGCCATCTGGCTGAAAAGTGACACTGGCAGCTGGCAGTGTGAGACTCAAATGGCAGGAACTCCCAAACACCGTATAACCTGCTTTCATTCACCTACAAAAAGGAAAAATATCCATGTGGAAGAATTTTTTAAGGACCTTCCAGTCCTTAATGCTCAGTTTTTGTTGGATAGGCAAACATTCAAATGGATAGGCACTCATACTGTGTGCAAAAAGATTAACCAGAAGATTCAAGGTTATTTTGAGTTCTGGCAGTGTACATATGGATATTTAGTCTTGAGTTTTGCTAATTCAGGCTCATATTGTTTGCATTAGTTTATTGTTTATATTGTTTATTATTTAACTGTTGGATTCAATGATCTTAAGGGTCTCTTTCAACCTAAATGATTTTATATATTCATTTTGAAATACTAGATCCAAATGTTTGATTTTAAAGTTCTAAGGTATCATTTTGACTACTACAAATCTGAGTAACAATAACTGTCAAGTATTCAATACAACTTTCAAAGCAGCAGTTTTTACTAAGGAGCAAAATATTCACTGATACAGCTAGGAATCTGTACTTCACAGCTTAATCCTACCAAGGAGAAATGCCTTGCTCTGTAAAATTTCAAGACAGCTTGTGTGAATGCAGCCTGCTACAACTTCCTTTCAAACAGACCGGGTTATTTTGGGAGATAAAAGTGCATTCTGTTAATGCTCAGAATGCTTTCTGTGGAAAGCATGCAACCACGACAAGAAAAGTAGTGTAAAACGCTAAGCCTGTCCTTTCATGTTGCTGACTTGCATTTACACACAATAGCTGTCCTTTCTTCTTCTGGCCCACATCAGGTTTGCACTGGTTTTGTGGGCACAGGACTGAAAACACAGCTCATGCAACGAGGCAGCCTCTGGTTCCCTGGCTGTTTGCAGCAACCCTGCGGGGCTGGTGCTTACCGGAGTTTCTACCATGTTGGGCTTACTGTTCCTCAAGGTCTTCACGGCGTGGAAAACGTCCACCACATTCTGCCTTTTCACCATCTCAACCACGATGCCGATGGCACAGAACATCCCGCTCCGGCCACCGCCGTTTCTGTACGCAGAGAAAAGAGAGTTAAGTGCCACTGTGGCCTAAGACAGCATCCAAAACATCCATTTCAGTTCTTTCAAAAGAGCATCCATTTCAGTTCTTTCACTCCCTAAGCACGAGTGGTTCCTGAGTCCCAGAGGGAGACCAGACTTTAGCAATCACTTTGCAGCTCCAGTGGGTTTGGTCTAAGACATTTGCTTTTTCTGACCTTCCTCTCAATTACTGCTTTTGAATCATGCCCTTACAGCCCATCATGCTGCTCAACTATGCTATAAGTCTAAATTACATACTCATTAGAAATAAAAAAAAACCCCAAACCCTAAACCTAAGTTCAGCGGCAAGTAGGACATTAGAAATAATAAAAACAAGTTCAATGCCAAGTACATTTTCCACTTACTTCTGGAAAGACACTCACTTAACTTATGATATGAGGATTATTCAACCAGATATGCTAAGGCATCACTGATTTAATAACTTGTTGACCTTTGGAGACGCTTCTGAACTATTTTAATCTAATTTTGAAGAAATTAGGGTAGGTATTTCTTCTTATTAATTTTGAAGTGGTGCAGGCAGAAACGGGTCACTAGTTAATTCTGAACATTTAAACAGAGGTCTTTTTTTCAAAGTAAGGAGACAGATTGATTACTCTCTGCTTAGGGAGAAGATGATGCCGTCTTTTCAAAACTCCCAAACCAGCTCCCATTTAAATATCAGGTAAGCAGCCAGCAGCCATTTACCAACAATAGTTTTAGTATTGTGTGGTGTAATAGAGCTTTTTTCAGATTTCATATATCCATAGTTTTCAGTTTAAATCCCTCAAAATAGTGTAGGCCTCTCTTTTCGAGAAAAATGTAGCACACATGTGCAAAAGAGACACGTGCAACTGTGCAAAACAGACATGTGCAAAACCCCTCTATTTGGCACTCAGTATTAAAGACTTCCTCGCTGAAACCAGGCAGAAGAAGCAGACCTGTACATGTCCTGCACTTGAAAATCATGCTATTATGCACAGATGAAAGTATCACTGTAGTATCACACTCAAAATACTCGTTCCTTGGCCTGACACAGAAAAACCCAAAAGTTGAACAAAAGCCTACAGCGGTAGGCAGTGGTACTTTTTTTTTTCCTTTCATTAGAAAAGTAACAGGCACATGTGCAAAAGAAGGTAGCCATAAGAACACTGCTAAAATTAAAACCAAGAATTAAATTGTAAGAATTTATTTGAAGAGCAGCAGTTGACATTCTCCAAGTTACTCACAGGCAATGGATTATGGTCCGGCCCTCCCCTTCTTCACATTCCTCTTGCCATTTTTCAACCTGAAGAATTAACTTCAAGAAGGATCTCTTGGAAGCTGGTACATCTCTATGAGAAGCCCATCCCAAATACTGGAATTGCTGCACCATCAGATAGCCCTCTTGTGGCTGAGGGAAATCAAAGAGCTTTAGGTCAAAATGGCACCTTTACATCTTGGTTTAGGAAACCAAAGTATAAGACTAACATGAAACCTAGCTGTTTATATTATGGAGATTCTAACGTGTGTACATTGCACAGTAGGGTATCTAGGAATTTCTACCACTTGAGCTCAAGGAAAATATCAGAAAAGGTAAAAAAAGGGAACCATACTGAAGATCACATCACAGTTTATCGATCACAAATGTAACCTATCTTGAATTCTAAATCAACAAATACCCTAGATTCCATAGATTCTTTGTGCTAAGCTTGCTTAGCACCACTAATCAATTTAAAACATCACTATTAAATTCTTAGACTCGCAGAAATAGAGATACATTTGGCCCCTATTCATGAACTGACCCCACTATAAATGAACAACGAGTAATACTGGTGCACAAACGTGACTACCATCCTTGAAGTCTTCCCTTTGTGCCAGACTATGATAATGATGACAGCATTGCTGCCAGTCTCTGAGCCTTCCACGTGCTAGATGTGACACAGGGAGAGCTTTGAATAGAATTTGACTGTCACAAGAAAGGCCTCAATAACAGGAAGAACAAATACTCTATCTACTTTCTTGAAGCTGAAGATGGCAAGTAGGAATGTGGATTTTAGAAAAGTAACAACAGAGCAGAGAGATTTTTAAAAGCAAGGCTTATGAGCAAAAGGACATAGGAGACAAAGAGAAGTAGAAGAGTAGAAAATCAAAGCATCATAAAAAAAGAAGAAATGGAAAAAAATAAAATAAGAAAAAAAAAGAGGAAGTCTCAAAATACAAGAAAAAAGCGCTATGGCGTAATATTTGCCAGTGTGCCTACACCTTAGTTTCCTGTAGTTTCCAAAAAGAGCTGAAAATGTTTTTTGTAATTCTGAATATAAGAAAAAAAAATTGAGTACAATACTAGGCACATGAAAACTGATCTTTGCCCTCTGAAAAATGAAAATGTTAGCAAAATAAAACAAAAATAAACAAAATGCATTAAAGATTTTTGTGTACACAGTAATTAATTTTCTCCACAGTTATCTTTCAAGATTAATGAGAGTTAAACATATACTCAAGATACACTAGAAATTGTGATAAGTTCAGTATTGGATGGAAGATAAAAAGCAGTCATGGTAAGTAAAATAGGGATTGCTGGTTAATTGTACATAGACCAGTTGCACAAGCATCTGTAACTCTTTGTGGGGGGCAATATAAATAAGCAATTCATAGAGGTGAGCTAGAGAGGAAAATGTATGGCAAGCAGGGTTTAAGAAGATGCTGCAAGATTGTGGAACACTATGGGACGTAAAAAGATAAGATGGTCTAAGGTATGAAAAAGCTGACAAGAATGCAAGACTGGCGCTGCTTCTGAAGTTGAGAAAAAGATGATAACTGTGGGTTGAGGCACAGTGGTGGCAGAAGCCATTAGAGGCAGAGGAATTTTCAGGGTTTTATCACACCCTGCTTTGCAGGGTGCCACAGTCTGCCTTTCCTGTTGTCGTTTTCACATCTTAGGCTGAGAAGGTGCTGGTTGTAAAACCAGCCTCAGTGTTTCTGTTCATGTTTCACCACAGAAAAAATCTTACCAAAGCTATGAACTAAATACCTGTTAGTACACATTCATTACAGGGATATTTCTTTTACTGTAGACCAAATAAACAGAATACAGAATACTTCTCACACATCAGGTATGAATGTCTCAGAACGACATCCGTTCACCTTAAAGCTCTCTCTGCTTATTGTAGAAAAGTACTGTAGAAAAGTACTGCAGCTGTAGAAAAGTACTAGAAATCAGTACTAAATACTGATACTTTATTGACTCTATTCTGGGTAATGTCTTATGAACATTAGTACTTTACTATTATTCAAAATTAAAAAGCACAAGAGCCTAGAGAGTGTGAAAAATGACATATTTTTCTGTCACATATTGTTAGAATAATCCTTACTCTTGTTAGATTGCATATCCTGAAAATTCTGTTTATGACGTCGCAGTCCATGGAACATGACATGCATTCCACTTGGATGGGGCCATACCGCAGGATCCCTTCCTCGGGCCAGTATTGTGGGCAACCCTGTGCCAGAGCAAAACAGGCATAGTTAAATGGTAAATTACAACTTCAGCGTTGCCTTATTCCACTGCAGACATCTCACCTGACCTTTACTGATCAACTAGTGTTGATTAGTTGCTGTAGAACAGAGAATAATTGTAAAGTCATGCACTGCTCTACATTTTCATCATGTAGTAAATCCAGAGTGATTAAAGCATGTGATGTACGTGGAAAAGTCAAGCTCCAAACTAACCTGTGCTAAGTCGACTTCACTTAACATCACAAGAGAAGTACAGCCATAGTCGTACACTAATCTCCAGAAATCTTTCACAGTGTTTGGTAAAGGATGTTGTGTGACGATGAAAGCTGCCGGCTGCCTGTAGCTCTGTAAAGGCAAACAATTTTGTTAGTACCGGTATGGGAAGTACTTAAATTCTACTGAAACAGAACAAAACATAAAAATGGAACAAAGGTGTGACATCAGTTACTTCATATATCACTGAGGATGTAAAAGTTAAAAACATATTATCATCTCCAATAAGAACAAAGAACAGACCTCTGCTCAGGTCTGCCTTCTTCTTGATTACAGAACAAGCCCTGTTTTTACACTCAAGTATGCTCCGGGCACTGAAGATGTTCTTCATGGCTCTGTTGAGTTGAGGATCATGGAGCTCTGCTCTAAACACTGTGTCCAGGAGCCAAGCAGGGAACCTTTGCCCAGTGATGCAGAGAGGGGTGCAGAGGTCTCAGAAGATCACCCTCTCCACAGTAGGTCTTATGTGAACTCTGTGGCTGAACTGGGGACTAAGCTCAACCCCAAAGCCTGTTTCACAGTGCACAGCCACAGTGACACCCACAGAACTGACTTTTGGGATCATTGGGACCAATTTCCAGCAGAAAGCATAAGTTCAACAGCAAAATCCTATTTCCTGCCATGACCACAGGTTCCACTTTCTGTATGCTGTGTTATACACAACTGCAAATAGGGACTCCCAGCCTTGCACGTAACTGAGATGCAACAGTGGAGGGGCTACTTTCCTGCTGCAGATGTATTATGAGCAGCAAGCAGAAGAGGAGAGATCAGAAGCCTTTTACAGGAAATTTGTAACCATCCATGGAAAAGTAAATTAACCCAGGAGAAAGACCTGGCAGGGTAGATAAACCACTTTTGCTGTGGAAGCTTGCTTATTTGAGGATTGATCTAAGGGATCGTTATGAGCAATATATCGACATACCTTCCAATAGCTTGTTGTTAATGTCTTTAGCATCAGTACTTGCTTGACAAGAGATTAAGGATGTTGCTGATTTTTTTAATAGAGATTTTTTTACCTTTTCTAATGCAGGAAGGATGTTGGGGTAGTAGTAGCTCATGTCCTACTTCCTAGAACTGCCCAGGGACAAGACAGGGACAACCAATTTTTATTCTTCCCCTGTACTTTTAAGAAATAAAACAAGCCCTAGCTGACATTTTCCTAACCCTCTTTCCCATAATTTATCATGTTTCTCAAGAGAAAGATAAGGAGTAAGTTCCTCTTTCAGTTTTGTTATTGAAAGTCCCTTTTTTTTGTCCAGGAGTAGTTCCTTTTCTCTGAATAAATCAGTCTTAAAAGAAACAGCCAGAAGAGAAAAGCCCCCCCCCCGAAAAAGCTTGTGTTACCCAAAATTTTAACCTTTTACTTATAACCTTGTTATATGCCTTCATTGTAATATAACACCTTTTATTTCTGCTGTTGTTTTTCCTTTTATTAGTACCATTTCTGCCTTTTCCAACTTGCTTCTTATTGCCAATCCATTAAAATATTGCTTGGTTCATGTTCTACCTGCTGTTGCACACTCAAGAGCCCTCCTGCCCCCCACAGCCTGTGTTGCCTTTCTTTCACCCCAAACCACACTCCTCAATGCAGCTCTGTTGGTTGGTTCATAGCACATCAATTTTATCCAGGTGCTTAATGCCATTTTAACTGCAATTCTAAACAATTTTTGCTGCCAGAATTCTGTTCACTGCTCTAATTCATCTGTTCAGCCCCCAGCAATACATTGCTCTTACACACACTACTCTATTTTTTTTTTTTTTTTGACACAATAAGCTGGTTGTGAGATTAGGGGCTGCATTTTGCTATCAGTTTGTTTCCTGCCCTAGCTCAGGCAGAACTCAAGGATGACTATACCAATCAGTGTTGATGATTTCTGCTGCTATTTGCCATTTTATTTCAGCATCTCTCCTTGACATGGCAGTTTCTGATAGCACTTCATTTTTGAAGAAGGGGAGATCCTCCTGGAAATCAGGCCAATTATTTAAGCATTTACTGTAAAAGTGGCTTTAGGGGCCTAACTCTGGAAATGCCAATGGGAGGGAGGCACAGGAAGGTGTCTGGCAGCACATGAACTGCTTTATTGATCAGACACGTATAAGCAGGTTCAACTCCATTTTTCACATTAATTCACCTTTTCCCCAGACAGTACTTCAGTTACTCAGACTTAACTTTAAAGAGCTGCAACTCAAAATATAAACAACAAACTCCCCAATCTTACAATCTATACCCAAACATGCCAAGAAAACAAATTTTTCCTCCTCTGTTGCTCCTGCCTCAGTATAGAAAGAGTTTTTTATGAAATAGTGATAGTAAACTCATGTTCAGATAGGTAACATTTACTTCCTAACAAACAGCAGATTTTTGAGATCCTGCTGAGATTTGGAGGTCTGGACACTAGAGCTTTATATAATGCTGTTAAAAAGGTGAGATTTCCAGAGGGTCCCACAAGGATGTCAAAGACTAAAGATAACAAACCTTCTGAACAAAAACAAAAGCTGGTGGGGCATCTTATCTTCTCCCCCCCACCCTTCTTCATTAGGACTGTTTTACTGGGCACTGCAGCAACAGAATTGCCCTTTCTTAAACCAGCAAGTGCTCTCTCTCACATTACAGGGCTTTCCATGGCACGCTATGCAGACAAAGAAGGTAGTCTCTTACGTCCATAAGAGCAGCATTGATGTAGTTGCTGCTCTCCCCATCAATAGTAATTAAGAAAGGCAGACATCTGTCAGGTGGCAGCATATCCATGAAGCGGTTCTTGTCGTGGTTCCTTGGCAAGCAGGCAATGCTGCAGTCCTCCGCCTGCAGGCGAGGGGTCACAGAATTCAGGGTCTAAGGGAAAGAGAACGCTTGTTTTAGCATGCTGAGCTAACACACATGGGATTCGGGAGCCCTGAGTTTTACTGTAAAATATTGCAATATGAGTAAACACGAGGCATTAGCAAGAAGACATTAGTAAATGCACGCTCCTATCTGTTTGTTGGACATTCTGGGGCTTTGCAAAGGGGGGTGAAGCTGCAGGTATTAAAGGCACTCCATGTTCCACTGAACACATTCTGTGTGACACCATCCCTTCAGAAAGGAATAAAACAAAGAGGATCCTTTGGAGCTCTAAAAAGCTATGCCTTCCATGTGCAAATGCAAGCCAGAACACTCTCTGGCTCCTACTCACTTGTCTTAATTTCAGACAGATATTTACTGCAATTTTATTAAAAAGAGGATATTCTGTATTTAAAACAATTTTGCAAAGCACATAAACATGGGTGCTTTATTTTGTGGAAAAAGAGTTAGGGACCAATTGCTATAAAAGCCATATGAAAAACCTTCTCCTTAAAATAAACTAAATGTGTCTAGAGGCAAAAAAATTGTTGTCACATCAAGAGTTAGTAGGAACTGTGAATACCTGAAACTCATCTTTGAGATGTGAAGAGTTTGTCTGAGAGTCTATTCTAATCATATCAAAATAAGCAGCTTTGAATTCACAGACAGGAATGGCAGTTTCTCCACACAGGCAAGCTTCTAGAATGGCATCGTGAATAAAGATGTACTGCTCCTGTCAAATAAAGAAAAGAAACAAAAATTGTAGCCATTTAAAATCAACAGATCTTTCCTTCTTTTAGGATAAACAGGCCTTCTGCACACTCTTAAACCCATTCAAAGTACTGTCCATCAATACATTAAATAATGAACAGTCTTGTTCTTATTGGGGTGCAGTGAACAAGGATGTTTCCTTCAGGACCAATTTAAATTCAGTAAAACTTAACAGAACAGAGATGGTAATTTATTGAACAGATTTTTAGTTTTCTTGTAGTGCTTTGAGTTTCTGTGCATATGCCAAAGGCTTGTTTGCTTTATAAATTCTTTTTAATAGGTTTCAATCTTCTGATGTTAGCAGAAAGTGTAAATTGCTTCAAGCACTACTAGTGTGATTAGCAAGTATTTGGCAGGCTGCATTCTCCTTGTGCATGTGCAAGTTAGTGCATCAGTTGCCTCATACTTGGCTCTAGGCCACTAATAAATTCCAGTGTGTTCCAACAGAAGCACCATTCCTTCCCATTTTTGCTAACTTGCCTTCTGAGAGCCTGAGTCCTAGATAACTGCATTACTACTTCACTTAGGCGTCCTGTCAATTTTTACACAAAACGCCCATTATATTTACTCATCCTGAGAGTAATAGATTTAAACCTTTTCTAGAACTGCGCCAGCCTCACGTAGCTATTGTGAATACCAACAAGGCCCTTAAGAGCACAAAATTTAACATGTGCCTGTAAAAGCAGCACCAGTCCAATGACCACAGTCATCTTCTGGCTCTACAGCCTTACCCATACAGCTATGGAGCTATTGGCATCACTGTTGACTGTATGACCATCACAAGAACTTGATGCACTGACGGCTTTGTTTTGCTATGCAAGTATGAACCTCTGAGAGAAGGTGAGAGGTAAGAGGCAAAAGGGAGAGAAAGGAATAATAGTAGATGTGTTAATTCACATGCAAGTGCAGATTAGACTGGGAGTGTTAAAGCAGTCACACTGAAACACTCCACCTCATGCACTTCCTAAAGGTTAATGGCCCTGTAGCAGGAGTAGTTGACCAGGACCATCTATTGTTCAACTGGCATAAGTTGCAGCATGGAATAAAAACTGCACCAAATTACACTGACATGTTTGGCTGCCAACTGCAGAGATTTTCATGAGGTCACAGGTGAAATAACATCTCAGGTACATGTCCTTATGGAGGGCAGGAGAGAGAAGTGGTGTGAACCACTTCAGGTAATCTGCCAATATAAACCAACCGCCCATGCTTCTTTGGAAGCTCAGTGGTACTCTGGCAGCAGAGTGGGAGCTGTTAGAACTTCATTCCTAAGGCAATGGTTTTATTGTGAAGCTGCTGAAGGTGTGTTGAAAGACCAAGAGTAAAAATATGGAAAAGATTCACAGCAAGGTTAATAAAGCAAACAAAAACAGAATTGAAAAGAGAGTGTGAAATGGACATAAAGTTCCCCAGTCAAGTAATAGATAAAGTGACTGAAGATTGTTTAAAACAAGTGTCAGCCTGCTGAAATTCCACCTTTGGGATCGCTAATACAAGAACTGGGGAGAGATATCCCAGACACGCCTAAGGTAAGGTCTTCCCTGAAAAAATCCTTCTTTCTTTCCTTTTGTTACGTAGTTAGGAGGGCACTTGTTTCTGTTAAGACTACAAGAGTTGGCAGATTTGTTGCATCACCCTGGTTCTGGGTGCTTTTACACTCAGCAATTGTCCCCAGTGGAGGCACGCCCTCGACAGGGCCACCACCTGCTCACTTTGCAGAGTCACAGTGAAATTCTGACCTAGAACATTTCAAAAAGCATCAGGTGCTTCAAAGGCAAACTGCTATACCTCAGTTTGTACCATGTTGATGCGCCGGGACCGCAAAGCTTTGACACAGTTGTAGATATCCACAACACCTTCTCGTTCTGCCATATCCAACATGATATCAATCACAATATAACAGCCTGTCCGTCCAGCACCAGCACTGAAAAGAATCAGTAAATACTGTTAGGAATAGCCCCAGAAAAACATCCTCAAATTTCATAACCATTATTGAGAGAATTCTTATAAAATCATTCCGTTTTTTATCACAACCACTATCTAATTTTTATCTTCTCTCCTTCTCATCATAATGTCCTTTAAAACTTTTGATGTGTTCAAAAAACATTTTTCTATTACATTTGATTCACTAAATAACGGCAAAAAAAAGTTTATTCCTTTTATCTCCCAGATCAATACTTAAATTAAAAAAAGTTAGTTTAACTGAAATCTGAAGATTGATTAAACTTATGCACTTCAGAATATTATTTTTCTTTAATAAGACTAAGAACGATTTTTAAATGATATATTACAATGAGAAACTCAAATGTATGCTTTACCAGGCATGTTCCAAGTTTGTTCAGTCAGCACATTTAACAATATCCAGAAGATTCACTAATGATTTATTTTGGCTTTACATAAAGCTATGGATAATTTTCATGCAGTGAATTATTATAATCTGTAAAGGCTGAGTAACTTTATCTACAAAATGTAATTAAACTTTTGACTGAAATACTTTGGTAAATCAAACATTTGTAGAAAGCAAATTCTATTTGTCAAAGAATGGTGTCCCAGCAACAGAACCTTGCAAAATCTGCACAGGAGGAACATTCTGTATTTGTTGCCACTCATTCCATCTTTCTTCATCTACTTGCTTACTTTGCTTTAAATTAATAATCTGTTGAGACATTATATGCAACACCAAGCTATCAAAGCAGACATATCTACACTCATTCTCAAATGCTGTCACAAAATTGTTGAAGGCTACCTAAAATGGTAGCCTGGAGTATCATGATTTAGCTGGTGCAGCTGTTGCAAGAAAAAGAAAATCTCAGACTATTCTATTTAAGAAAAGAATCTGGTTATTTCCAAACATTGCTGTAGACAGCCAAATCCTACTGCAGTGTGAATTAGGGAATTCAAAAAGGGAAGAACGAAAACAGAGCACTTCAAAGCGATGGATGCTTCAGAAGAGACTGCTGTAAATAACCATATAAACAGTTGTGAAAAATACAAATCTACGCCTTTGGTACACACCTGCAATGGACAACAATGGGCCCTGCACTAGGAGGGTTAGATAACTTGACTCTCCGTATAAAGGAAAGCAGTCCTGTGGCATTGTAAGGAACTCCATGATCTGGCCAGCCAGTGAAATGAAACTGCTTAACTTCACGGATTTCATTGTAGCCCCTCTGTAAAAGGCAAAAAAATGTTATGAAATTCGAAGTATTTCACAGACTAGATATTATCTGGCTCAAATAATGATCACACATATTGGTAGACTCTACATGCAGTTTTCATAATTTCATCAATTATTTAAAGCAACGATCCATAGGAAGCTTAGAGATGTCATTGGGTTATTTTAATTTTGAAGTTTGTAATTTTCACTTTAGATATTAGGTATGCTAGTTTTGCTGCACTGAAGATTTTTTTTAATAGACTTCAATGCATTTCACATTGATTTTCAGAAGTTTTGCTAACTAGGGCAAGGGCCTGCTACATTTAAAGGCAAATATGATTTAGCATAAGACCACAACTGTATCACATAAAGTATTCACAGCATTTGTCCTTTGATTGAGATTGACTCAGCAGCGGTCAGAACAGAGGGCAAAGGGATGAACAGCAGTCATGACTCATAATCTGGCTTGAGTTTAGCTCAGAAATGTGACTGCAGAGAAGAGGTGACTTTCAGAGGGAGACGGCAGCAGCTGACATTTCTGGGGAAATTCAAAGTCCCACAGTGGGATGCTTGCTTGGGAAACACTGATGCAATGCATAACTCCCATGGTAAGGTAAGGCTGCCTACATTGTGGCCCAGCTAACAAGCCAGAAGGATTTGATATTCCACAGAAACCTCAGAATAGCCTCTTTCATCCTCCTTGCTGCCAGGAAACAGTATTTTGCTAAGCCCTTTCAAAAATGTGCTCACCCTTCCCAGAGTGAAGGTCCTGACAACATATTCCGCGAGGGGCTCCATCTCTACACAAGTCACTTTGAAGTCCCCATAAACTTCAGTGTCGTCAGGCCAGTACTTGTAACACTTGACCTAAATAAAAAATGGGTATGATTTTACACCAAGGGAAAAGAAAAGCTTAAGGATACTGTACTGCATGTACTGCGTTATATTGCATCTATTTCCAAAACGACCACGCATTCATGTGGCTTGTCATGGCTAGTGGCTGTTATATCCAGTAAAGCACTAGCTACAAGGAGTTTCCACTGCTTTACACAGCTGCATTTAGGTGCCAATTCACTTCTAAATGAGCTTTTGTATTTTCTTTAGTGCTGAGCTGTGGAATATATTTCCACTTATGCTAAATTGTGATGCATTTTGTACCCATAATCAAACTGTTGCAAGTAATCCCAGACACTTTATAGACTTCCCTGAGGTACGTGTTACTGCTAAACTGTAAATAATTTGCTGGTTTTTAGCCACTGATATAGAAGCACATTTCCCCTACTACTCTTCTCATTTGAGTGATGCTATACAAATCTATTCTGCTGAAATATGAATTTTGGATTCGGACAAAGCGGCACAGCATCAGTTTTGAGAAGTTGCTTTTAGACAATACCATAACTGCAACATTGCCTGGACTCCTCTCCCTTGCCCCCTCAGGATGCATGGCTGCCTTTCATAAGACCCTTCTACATTCTGCCCATAGTATGTCTGGTCAGCAGTTTTTTTCTTTACACTTGCAGCATTAAAAGAAAAACAAATCCAAAAACTTACTCTTCCAACTTCCACTAAATTTGTGACCATCACAACACAAGCTGACTGCTCCTGCCATATCATTCTCCAAAAGTCATAAACAGTCTCATGAACTGGACCTGTAAGAAAAAAATCCAGGTAACATTCTGCAAAAAAGTAACAGTCAAAGTAAATGCTAAGAACAAAATCCAGTGTGCTTCAGAGCTGATGCATGTGAGCACATTTGCTCAGAAAGGAAAATTTTGTGAAACCACATCATCCTGCCAATGTGCCAGTTTCCAGATTATATTGTTACTTCTAACCAGTGTTGGATGTTCTCAATTTAACTGAATTACCACGTGAAAGGAAATAATGGCAGGTGTTTCATGTAGCAAAATGACAGAAGTTGCTTGAGAACTACAAGGACACAGCAATGTGTGACTGCATCTATAGTTACACTTCCAGTTTTGTTTTACATTTGTTAAATATAATGTGTTGAGAATGAGTTTGTTCAGGTGCTCACCAAGGAGATGCCCATGCCAGAGTGAAGTGTCAGGCAGGAGGGTGCTGGTACAGATACTCTGCACTTGCTATCCACTTCCTGGCAAGCATGGATGCACAAGTAGGCCCTGAGCCAGACACTTCCCCCTGAAGTGTATTTAAAATAACTTAAGTACTTTTCCGTGAGGCAATGAGAAGCACATGTTTAAGTTTTGCTTCTTGCTCTGCTGCAGAGATGTGTTCAGTTGAGTGACAGAGGCATTTACCCTGTTAAAATAGTCTCCAAAACAGCTCCTTTACCACCATCCAGCAGTACTATAAATATTACTGTATATAACAGACAGAGAATCACAGAATTATCTGGAAAAGACCTTTAACATCATCAAGTCCAACTATAAGCCTAACGTTGCCAAGCACACCACTAACCTTAAGTATCATATTTGAAGACTCAAACACATTCTTTCATATGCTAGATCAAAGGCTGCACACAAAAGCAGCAATAAATTTTTCTCTCCTTTACACACTATTATGTGCAATGATTTGCATAGTAAAACAGAAGTAAAATACAAATGCAGACTTAGTGCCATGTAGAGACCTATTTAGGCAGCCCTCACACAAAAATAAAAACCAAATGTGATCAGAACTCTAAGCATCCTGCTTTAAAATAATTTTTTACTTTGACTTTCGTGTGTGCACCTACAATCAACTGAGGGACAAATAATATGATACTTCCAGACATCTATCTGATTATGCTGACAGATCAAATAATGGCACACCTAAATCTAATTATTTTTACTTTAAATCATAGCCTCTGATATTTCAGTGCAATTTTAGACGAATCTATTTGGTTTTCCTCATTGTGAGGAGTTCTATTAGAAATACAAACCAAAAAATATAAATTCTTTTTTTATTTCTCTAACACCCCTTTCTATTAGTAGGGTGTTATATGATAAAGATTTGCCTCACTCCTTTGTACAAAGAGTCTTTGTCCTCTGGCATTACTTTACCCAGATTTTCTGAAAGAGTTTAATTTATCATTACTATCTTCACTGCATCCTGGACCAAGTTGTAGACAACAAAATAAAACATTATAATATGGAAAGAAAAATGCCTCAAGGCAGGTTGAAACTGTTCTCTTCTCTGTTCATGTCTCTTTTCTCTATTCATCTTCATAATTGACAATCATGGTAGTAGGTTCTGACTTTATCAGCTGAATTTATCACTGACAGATTTGCTCAATAGCTAATTAACATGATACATTAGTGCAACTTTTGAATTTATTCACATTCCACCCAAACATACTATGTTAATTTACCATAACACAAGATGACAACTCACAATACTGGGTATGTTTTACTTTCTTCTACTTCTATTTTACCAAAACACAGTGGAACTCTACCGAGAACAATTGCTTTATTTGATTAAAGCTGGCAGATCCTTACCTTGGGTTGCAATGTAGTGACTTGGTCTCTGATATCCCTAAAACAGCAATATAAGTTGGTTTGAGTACCATATTAGTAACAGAGAGTGGAAAATAAAAGCATAAAGATACTACAGAATCCTAATATCGAGACAACATTTTCAGAACAAACCAATATTTAAGAGCAGCATGAAGCTCAAACCTATAAAACCAGTTAATATTGAAAAGGTTTGAACGACAACAGATAAAATGAAAATAAGAACATCTGACTTGAACAGACATTGTAATGTACCAGGAAGGAGTACTCTAGATTGGTCCCTTGCAGCTAAAAACGAGTCTTCTTTTGACATTATTTCCCTAGCTGTATATATTAGGGCTTTTATTTAAAATTTAATAAAAATTCTCTGCCACCTCATTATCTCACAGCTGATCAGTGTTCCCTGCTTAGCCAATATGAAAAAATACACACCTTTTGTATTCTTATAAACAGAGAAGCACTGAAAGGCACAAAGAGGTATGTGCCCCAGCCCTAACTAATGGGGACAAACACAGCGGTGTGTGCACAGAATCAGGGTCCTACTGCAGTGAAATCTGCTCAACTGCACAAAGTGTGCATCAGTTACAGTGGGCATGATACACACAAGTATATACACAGTCTTACACACACACACACACACACACACACAAGTATATATATATTGGTAAATAGATAATCCTACACAGCTAAGCCTTTCCAGATAGCTGAATCTATGCCAATGCTAGCAGCACTAATTGTCCACATAAAAACTACAAGACAAAGAGCTACTGCTCTTGAGGAAATAACTCAAGAGTATATTTTGACCAGTGCCAGCAATTAAGCTACAAAGAGGAAGGAAAGTCTAGTGTTGCTGGTGAGAAGACAATACTGAATTTCACAATGTGGAAATGTTCATAACTCCAGTTATTCTCCAGATTAAGTTTTATTAGACCACTTGCTGGAAGTATTGCATTACAGGGGAGTACAAGCCCTTGGATTCCTGGTATTCACAAGATGCTACTAAAGTGAAGGATTTCAGTTTACACAAGGAGTTTATATTCTTTTCCACAGACTGCTTCATTATCCTGTCTAGAGTGAGAGCACCTTCCTCTGGGGCTTCTAAAAAAACATTTGAATATCTTATTCTTGGCTTTACAGGAGACCAAAATTGCATCAAACGATGAAAGAATTTCTCCTGAAGTCCTTAATATGAAGTCACATCTTAAAATTATGGAAGTAGAACCTGTGATAGACAGGTTTACACCCAGTAATGCTTTTGAGAAGAAGATAAAAGTGTCACTTAAAAATTGTAAAATGCCAATTTTAACTTGTTGCCTGCTTCTAATGAGATTGAATTCACTCCTAAATAAAAAAATCAATATCCTCAGGGAATTATTCAAACTCTGTGAGAGTTTTCTTGTTTCAGGCCCCAGGCAAAATATCACAGACCTATAATTTCACAGAGATTGCCATGTTAAAATATCCAAATAAATAAGACAGAAATATATCTGGAGCTAAATCTTTATATCCTGGAAAGTCAGAAGGGTCTTAAATAACTTACAAACAAAAAGTGGTCAGGAAAAACTACTAAGGTGAAATTATAAAGAAAAGCAATCAAAGCCATGGATTTCAAAAACACTTGTCATAGCTATTCCACTACCTTTCAAAAGGCTTTGGAATTAATTTGAATATAAAAACTTGTTTATTCCTAAAGTGTTAATCAGAGTTTATTCCTTAGGTGTTAAAAGTCATATTCTGTTAGTAAAAATTTCCATATTAAAATATATATATATATATATATATACATGTGTGTGTATGTTTTTGTGTATATACTTTGTAATACCTAAATTAGCACCTTAAAGCAAATGCCAGCTAAATATTGCTTGTCTAAAACATTGTTAAAAACAAACAAACAACCCCCCCCAACCTACATATGTCATTATCCCTCCTTTTTTTTACTAAACACATATTATGTCTACTCCACAGGTATATTTTAAAGCAACTACAGCGCAGCATACTATCTAGCTTCTTACATATACATGGGAAGGGGAAAAGAAAAGCTAGTGGCCAAAATGACCGCTAAAAAATGGGAACAGCAAATTCTCTTTAACAGATGGGCTCACCTGAGTTACCTAACATCCAATAATACTCAGGACTAAGCTAAAAGGCTAAAGTATCTTTTTGAAACAAGTACAAAAAATATTCACACAGAAAATAAATTTTTTAAAGGAACAGATGAGATAAATTAGATGAGGCATGCATAGTTATCAACTGATAAAAATAGAAGAAGAAAGTAATTAATAACAATATCTATATTAAATATTTACAATAGGATGCTGTTATTCACATATAGTGGTACTTACATCCCTGTACAGCCAAATCTACAGCCCAAACCAAAGTCAGATGTGAAAGAAAGCACAACAATGTCAGTGAGTACTAGGACGTAGAACAAGGAAAGTGTACATTTGTTCTTAATAAAAGAAAGCTTTCAATAAATTTGTAGCATAACATGCAATTATTTCACATAGAGAAGCTGGCAAATTGAGAGGGAGAAAGCTGTGCATTCCACTCACATCTATGTAGTTGGCATTAATGTAATCTGAAGATGGATCATCTTCAACAGGTTGCAAAATCACCCTGGAGTGGTCATCTGTAAAAACCAAGTGGTTACGGAGCCTTTTGGAAGTGTGATTTTTAAGAAAGATATTAACGGTAAGTCATCTAGAAAACCAAAATCAGCTGGCATAAGCGCCTCACAATTTACAATCCTTAAATACAAATTGTTTACACAGAAATACAAAGAACCATTGCAGTCTGAGGTCTGCAATTACTCCAATAAACCTTCACTACATTTCATTAAGTGCAGCTGAAAGGTATTGGCACTGTCACAAGTGGTTAAAAAGACACAAAGAAACCAGGTTACTTGCTCAAAGTCCCTTTCAAAATCAGCTCCACTGTTGGTAATCTAGAAAACCAAAAATACTGATTACTGTTTCCTCACTTCCAACCCAAGCCTGCTCAAGTTCATATTGAGACATTAATGAAATCAAGACAAAGGAGTTAGCAATGCACTTGGGATTTGATGAAGAGGTAACTCTGCCCATTCAGGGACTTCTCGGGCATGGTGATTCCTGCGTGTTCCATTGCATGGGTAAAACAATACAAATTGCAAACAAACAGAATCAACGTCCAAATGAGTGCCAGCATGTTGCTGATATATGCTTACCACAGCTTGCACAACAGAGATGCATAAGCGAAATTCGGCCTGAGTTATAAAAGGAAGAAAGTTGAACTGTGAAGAACAACAACAACAACAAAAAAAAGAAAAAGCTGGGAAAGGCACTGTTCTGCTTCTCCACCACGGGTATTCAGCAGCTGTGCCACTGGAGACTTGCAAAGGAAGAGAGAGCATGGCCTGAGTAACACACGAGTAGAGCTATTGCTCAAACCGAGGACACCGATACTCACATGCTATAATGTTTCCATAGCGGTTCTTTGTTCTGTTTTGATCCTTCTTAGCGACATCCCAAGAAGCTGACTGCCCCTCAAAGAAACTCTATAAATAAAAATGTTCCGAAAGAAAACATTCTGACCATTAATTTATCTCCAAAAATAACAGTTTAAAAGAACTGTCCCACCATAAAGTAAGTTCAGCTTTGCTCGCCTGCCCTGGTGCCATTCCAGGCAGTGCCATGGTACAGAAATATCTAGAGAAGAAGGAGCCTCTGTCCCTCTGACTGCTACCATTAGTGGACAACTCACTGAAGAACTCCACAGGGATTTCAAATCCTGTAATGGCCAGAAGGCTAAACTTGCTATGGAGGAATGACAGTAAACTGAGAAAGCACAGAGAGACTGATTGCTCTTCTTACAAGACAGTGTAATATAGAGCCTGTTTACTACAGCATTACATTGTTTTCCACATTACTTGGTAAAACATCTTTCCTTCCTACAGTGACATCAGGAACTCTCCTCTACCAATGTTCATTGTTCTTTTTGCCTTTCCTCATATCCCTACCTCTAGTTACTAGCAAAATTATTCTACATTTTTGAGCTCTTAAGACTTTGATCTCTCAGTATTGATAGAAGCAGTTTTTATTTCTCCTTGGCTTTCTCTTCATTGCCCGTAGATATTTTACTGCTGTTGTAGGTCTATGCTACTCCTTCCTTCCAGATGATCTCTTATCCTGGATAAGTTATCTCCAGAAAATACACAATAGCCATGGAATCAGAACTTTAATGCACAGTGAGAAGCCCAAAGCAGGGAATAGATGTCATGTATAGAGATAGAAGAAGTGGCAAGCAGGAAAACATCTGATACAGCATCAGGGACCACCCTCCCCCCAGTAGTGGCTGACACTTGGAGTTAGGCAGAGCGTAACAAAGCATGTTTAAGTAAAAGAGAGGAAAAGAGCATAATATTCTTTTAAAAACCACACATTTATTTATTCCAGTTCTTATGTTTACAGTAGAGACAGCTGCAGAAAGGAGAGAAGGTTGAAAACTGTGTCAGAAGAGATTGCTTACTCAGAGAAAACTCATTGTAAACCTAGCTATATTGTGAGCAAACTTGGCAGTCCCATTCCCATCTTTACTGTGTGTCCTGCCTGATATTCTAATCCCAAAGAATCACAACAGATTCAGAGATCAGAAGCGAAATGAATCTGTACTCATCTTCTACCTCCAGGGCTGGGAATTTCTTGCTTCCATTTTAACATTAAAGTTGTAAGTAGACATGCTCAGGCAGGTTTAATTAGAACTTCAAGATGTTACTACCCTTATTATCTCTTTACTGCTTCTCAGCTGGAGCTAAGACCCAGTATTGCCCTACTGAGATGCTAAAATAAATCAGGAGAGTGCTTCCAGTCAGTGTTTCTTGGAAAACCAGGCAAGTTAAATTATTTTCTTTAACCTAATCCAGGAGATCTGCACTAAAAATAGATCACATAACTAATTACAGCATTTCCACTAAAGAGCAGTAACAAAAGAGTGGCACTTCTTAGAATATGTCAAAAAGATTCTTTTTATACCCTAAGGAACATACAGGGATTTTCTACCAGGCAGTTGTAAAGGCCCAAACCATTGGACTCCATTTACTATTTTACTTTTGGGTTACATATATGAGAATCTTAAGCCTGTTAATCTGTTTTTCACTTAAACCCATGACATTTAGTTCCATCCTTCTGCAATACAATGCAAACAAAAGGCTGCTCATTTCAAAGGGATTTTTCCTAACAAAGCCCCACCACTGGAGATCTCACCTCATACTCCTCTTTAAATCCATAGCTGTCAGAGGTCTTCATTAGGTTAATATGCTGCAGGAGATCAGCCACCCTGATGGCAGGGTGCAGCTGCCCAGTCTGGTATGGGGATTCTGTGCCTTCGCAGAGATAACGAGGGACATCCAGGAGTCGGCTGGATTCGGCTGTTGCACTGTGATTTTCATCTGTATTCAGAAGAAATCAGTGCATTATGTACCCACAGAGCAGTAAAACCTGCTGCTATACATATCAACATCTATTTTGAACCTCTTCCTTCAAAAACATCTCTAATTTCTGAGAAGGCAAAGCACTTACTCTCCAGCACATAAATACTGTGAAGTACGTAAAAGAATTTAACAGCAAACACATACAAAAGTTTGCAGTCCTTCATCCAGTAATAAAGATGTCTGAGGGGTATTTTATTTGACACTACAAAACTTTATGGCATTAATGCACTTGGAAATTCCAGACTCTATCAACCAAAGTAACTTTTTAAGGGCTAATACATATCAATAGCAATATTACACCTTAAACAAGAAATTAGAATAATTCTGTAGTGGAATCAGCACGTAATTTGTCTAAAGCCAACACAGAGTGAATTGAGAACCCAGTAAAAAAGAGAAGCAATTATGCCACTATTTCAGAACACCACCTCCACTTAAGAAGATGAATCATCACTACAGAGTGGTCATTTTAACTCAGGTCTTTTAGTAGAAAAATGAAACTTGAGTTGAGTGTGCTGTTTCAGTCACAACTTTTTGCTCTATATAAGTAAAGAAGTTTCTTTTAATGCTCTCTGTGCTACAAGAATTCTTGTATCAAAACCATATGTCAAAGCTGCATGAGGTCAGCTGCATATATATTGTCAATCCCTTCTGTGAAATAGTAGTTTTATTCAAATTAGTAATTATCAGATCAAATGAATTTACAGAGGAAGAAAAATTCTAATCTAAGTAGCTACTGAAATGAGAAGTGGGCAGTCAACCCCTCGCAAAGGATCTAGATTAGGAGGCAAAACATTCCAAGAAAAAAATGGACTCCCCAAGGGTTGGATTTTGTACAATTACACCAAAATGTAAACACTATTAATGTCTTCTGGGATTAAGTCTCCTGAGAAACCCGACTCTTTGAACTGTCACCTGAGCTGCTAATTTCAGTACCTAATTTATGCCTCACTAATCTGCCTAACAAGGTGAGTGACACACAGCAGTCGCTTTTTATTGTAGTGTTACACATACCAAATCACACACACTTCAAACCACCTCAGGATTTGTAGTTCTCCCCATTGCTCATACAATACTTACCAGTAATAGGCACTTTAACCCATTGAAGCAGCAAAAAACAATGAGTGAACAGAACATGAGAAATTTATTTCAGGACTATATTAGAAAATGGCTAAAAGAAAGTGACATTCAAAGTTGTTAAATCTTCACAATAGGTAACAATGAAATCCATTTTAAAAATGTAAGGGCCACATTGTTATACTATCAGTGTAATAATAGGGACTTGGGAAAAGGAAAATTGTCAAACCAACTCAGCGCTAATGTACACAGAATGGAGAGCAGCATTAATAACTTACACATGAAGAAAAAGGAAACTAGTATAGCTACAAAGTAATAAGAGTTTCATATAAAAAACTCAATTTTCTATGATTTAGAACCCATAAAATATTCCTCTTCTCTAAATAAGGCAGAAGAAAACTGTTTTGTCATGCTGGGCTGAGCAAAGGCTCGATTAAAATGGAGTAGGCCAAATGATGCAGTTCCAAAGGAACAAGTTTACAGATACCCAGCTTTTACTATATGGTGTACCAAAAAACTTGTACATTTCTCTCCACTATTTCAGTCCACTATATGCAAATTAGTACCTCTTCCAACTATCAATGGTTTGCTCATATGAGGAAATTATCATGCCCAGAATATCATTACCAGTAGATGAAAAAGCAGACAGGAACTATTAAGCTGTTCTTCAGTTAGTTCCTTGCCCTCAGTATCCACAGCTGTCTGTGACTGTGCCTGCCACAGCAGAAAATACCGTGGCGGTATGGCACTGCAGGTACCATGAGCACTTCACAAGCACGGGATCAGATTTACAAAGTTATCTTGATTATTTGGGAGACAATGTGAAAATCAACGAGGTGAATTGAATGGTGAACGCAACAATAGTGTGCATCGGAAAGGGAAATCAAATATATAACTACAAAATGGATTAATGGACTGGAAAATTATAACTGTGAATTTAACAGGTAACTCAATGCAACATGAACACAATAAAAAGGAGAAAATACAGTTCAGTTAACAGAAACAGTAAAAGTGGGGCATGGGGTACCTATTCCACTCAGCTCAGCATTAAGACTTCTTCCAAGAATGCTACCTGATTTGGGGCACTGCAATTTAAAATTCAACCTATGAGTTGGAAAGCTGGAAAATATTCAGAGGAAAATAATGACAACAAATTTAGAAAATGTCACCTACAAGATGATGAGTGAAAGAACTGGGTTAAACTCAACTAAAAGAAAAATAATTGAGAACATGAGCCTTTCAATGTGAAAAAGTCAGTTTTGAAAGGACAGAAATGTGCCACTTTTCCATATTTTCTATGAGTCTCTCAAAAGGAAATGGCTCAATCCACAGCAATGAAAATTTAGTCTAGATTAGCCTAATTAGGAAAAAACTAGGGGTGAGCATTAATAATACTTAGTAGTAACACCCAGTTAGTAGTAATTAATACTCAGAAAATTAACATTTGTGTCCCAGATATTACCAATACAAGTCAGAATTTATTCTTATTAAGGAGGACTGAGGCACTGGAACATTCCACTGCAAGAGCAAAATTCTGTTTTCTACAAATTTTTAAAACATAGTGAGACAATTTCCAGAAAGAATCTGTATTATATGTATAATATCCCTCCTCCAAACAGAGAAGAAATTTCATTGCCCCCAGGTCCCTTTAAGATTTACTTCTAGGAATCTAATTTTCAACATGTCTATATTCATATCTACTTTCTGATTTTTGTCTTTTATCCTAAAATAACTGCAGCAACTGACTGAAACTCAATACTGCACATTGAGTTTATCCAACCAAGAACTTGGGTACAAATTATACTTTCATCTTTTTATTTAAAAAAAATAAAAACATCTCTAATACCTGCATTCAGTGTTAGATGCAGCATAGACATATTCAGCCTGTCCATTTCAATGTGTGTTCTTCTTTTTAAAGAAAGTAAAAGCTGAAAAATTTACTACTTAATGCCAATTAAATTATGTAATTAATATAGGCATAGAGAAGTACCGGTTCAGAACATGCAAAAAAAGTTGTTGTTTTCTCTTAGATATTCTGAAAGTTTTTCTTTTCATTCTTGTTACTTAGAAAATTGAACTTTGGGAACCAAAA
>JAYDZK010000169.1:60221150-60236700 GCA_034509185.1 Euphonia xanthogaster | reverse complement strand
GAAAAGTATAAGACATAAATCTCAGACACTCTGTCCAAACACCCAAAAATATTAATGTGGACCTGAATTTTGTTTTTAAAGATCTCTTAATAGAGCTCTAGTTTCACATGTCAGTTTATTGGAATTCAGTTTCAAAGCTCTGGGGAGAAAAATTTTAGTGTTTTCCATTTACATATTTCCTCACGTATTCTTCAATTAGCAGTGACTAGAAATAACTTCTTAATGAGGGCATAAAATAATTTTTATTCTAAAATTGTTGTCAATCTAATTCTGAATTGATGCACTGAGTGTAAAATTATTTTCTGGCAACAGCATAGTTTTACATAAAACAAGCTGTTTCAACGTTCAACCATGCAAGGAGACAGAACTCATGCAGGGAGGGATAATGAAGGACTGGGGTCCTCACCTAACACAGCTGTCGGCACAAGTGGATCATTGGGCACTGTAGGAAAACAAAGCCCATGAAGAAACACATTACCCTTAATTTGTGTATTTTTGAGAACAAAAGTAATATACTTCAGAGTATGACCAAGTGATAACTAAACTCCATTAATTTTGTTATAAGAGAAAACCACAATGAATACAGTTCCAGAGAGCATCCTGCATAAAAGAGGTATGAAAGGCAGTGATTTCAGACTTTAGAAATGTAATGATAAGAGCCAAGAGATCCTTACTGAAATGAAATAAAGACATTACATGCAATTTAGTTTTCGAAAGGGTTCCTCCTTCACTATTGTTTTTTTCACTTCACAATAAAGGTTCACTTTCATAGAACTCACTTCTTTCCTTTTAAAACCATCCTCTCATGTAATACTTGAATAGCTAATCTCAAAATAAAATGGTATTTCTATAAAATTTTCAAGGCAATTAAAAAAAATTATATACATTTTTACTGTTAATAGCTTTTTTAATGCTCAGTACCAAAGAGATTGCTCATAATGAGTATAGGAAAATCACAGATACACAGATGCAGATGTCTGAATAAAATTAATAGAATTTTATCTTTTATTAACACAACTAGAACCATGCAGAGATAAATGCACTGTTTTGGACAGAAATGGCGGAATCCAGGATTTGTTTTGTTCCAGTCTGGAACAAAAAACTATAACGTCGAAGTGTGTGTAACAGAATTAAGCTCCAGTTCTCAAACAATCTGCCTGAAAGTTTGTCACATAGCAGGAAACCCTGAAATCTTGGAAGACTTGTCGCAGCACAGACAATGGTCAGAAGAAACAAATCCTCCAATACACAAAAAACCCACATTCCTAGGATGCTAGAAACCGGTGATGTCCAATTTCTTTGCCACCAACCAGGACAGCTGTGGTGACAGCTCATGGGCTCTTGGCATCACATCAGTCCATCTGAAAGGCTGCCTGAGTGCCTGGCAGCCCCAGCTCACTAACAGCAATGTAAATTCCTGATAAATTCTTAGCCTGGAATCCACCATTACAGTCCATATCAAACTGTCTCTGCAATCCTGCCTCCACAAATTTCAATGCCAATAAGGCATCAAACTTTGGAGACTTTTCAAACTTTTCCAGCCAAAACTGTAGAAACATCACGAGGCTGATACTCTCATTTATAATTGGTTATGAGACACTTAAAATGTTAGCACTTGGCAGTTTGGCAAGCTTCAACAAACCAATCAGTAAACCCTCCTCCAAAACCCATTTCCCTTACAACAACCAGGAAAGAGTTTAAGAGCCTTAATGGATGCATTTTGCTCAAGCATGGTAAGCAGTATGGGAGATGAGAAGAGACATGGAGTGCAATTCCCAAAAGGTGGCAATTCAGAAGTAGCTCAGGCTGCTCAGATCTGTTTGAAGCCAAGCCACAAGTCCATGGAGCCGTGAGAAGCTCAGGTTCCTAACAGCTCCCTGGCAAAGTTGTATGCCTTTGTAATCTATACACTAGTCTTGAAATATTCAGTCTGCAAGTGGAGTACCTTGCTTTTGGCAAGGTATAGTGCAGATGTTGGGAGGCATGAGTGCTAAACACTGGCAGCTATAACCCTTAACAGCTAGAAATCCAAACTTTCCAAACCAGACAGTTGGCATGTCTACAAAAAATGAATACAAATATAGAACACATTTGCAGATATATTAACAAGCTTGTCCTAAACTCCACAAACAGCAATGAAAATCAATGTTTCCTTCTGTTGTAATGTCCTTACTGCCAAAAAAATAGAAATCAATTTGGACCTCATATTATTGTTCATTACAGACATGGTGTTGTGCAGTAATATTTAACAAGCTGGCCTTAAATAGTCTCAAGGGAAAACTGAATTTCAAGTTTTAACTGAGGTATTCTGGAAGTATGATACTTTTCCTAAGACAAAAATCATTGCATAGTGAAAGCACATGCAAATATTTAATTAAATAATTTGCCACATTCCAATAAGGACAACATACAAACATTCCTACTCAGCCTTTTGCATTGTCATCATTCCTGGAAAGCCTGGAGCATAAAAAAATTTTCCTTAAAAAGCAGAACTGTTTTTTGTGTTTCTATATTCACCTACACTCTGGAGTATCTATCACTGTCTACTTACATCTGGGGCTGAAGTTATGAGAGTCCATAAATGTTATTGACAGGGGATCCTCTGCATGCAGAGTGCTCTGGTCGGCATAACTCCTGTCCATGGCATTCACCATGTGGGTCATCTCCTGACGGGTGGTTCCCATGGCATCCTTGCGCTTCTTTGCAAGTTTGCTGCCCAGCCAAAAAAAAAAAAAAAAAAAAAAAGTAAACCACCTTAATACTTGATTAATGTTGGTGTTTACAGTAATCATTCTCTATAATCCTGAGTGACTGATAAGTTTGGCTTATTTCCCTGTGTGCAATTTTTTCAGCGTGTGATAAAACTGTGCACCCTGCTATGAAACAGTCATGGTCTTGCGTTTTCTGTACACACACAAATGCTGTAATGGAAGTGCTTACTTCTGTACTCTGGCAATATTTTTTTTTCCTCTGGAGTAATTATACTAATATACACAAATTAGAGAATATAATTACATTTTAACTGAAATGACAAATAAGAAGCATCTGTGCATGCAGTTTTATCAACCATCTCCATTTAAATACCTATTTTGATTTTGTAAATGGATAATTCATTCCCCTTGCTTGCGTTGTTGGGAAAAAGAATCATGTAACCTTCTAAATTACTATGTTAGTCAAAAAACCTATGAAGTAACAAAAGAAGCGTAATCATTCAATACATATTTATATTAAATATTTATATTATGTTTTATGTAAAAGGTTGTATTGCCCACTCAATATACAAGATACGAGAGTATACCACAATATGGTACCACACGATGGTTCTGGTGTTTTACTTTGGGTCTCAGAAAAACAAAACTACCCTTATCATTCTACCTTTCACGCAGTTTGGGAACATCACAATTTGACATTAACAGTCACATTCTGTTACAATTTAAGCCTCTCAAATTAACAGCCAGTGCCCTTAAAGTGCACGCTTAAGAAATATTGCTCAATTCTTCACTTTTCAGAAAGAAGTGGAAGTGATTTTCATTGTCTCCAGGAGCCAGATGGAAGCAGATAATATATTTTATTTTATAACTTCAGGCACATATCTCAAGTAGTAGGAAGTATGCAGAGCAGCATGAGGTGGGTCTTGGTTCTGCAGAAATCTGTAACACACATCAAACTGTTCTGAAATCTCCCTATTTTCAGCTGAAGCCATGACTATAATACGTTAGATAGCCAACCTGCTTAGTTGAATAAATCTGACACCACACGGGAGAGACACAATCATCACTGAATATACTGAGTTCTTGAAAATGTATGTTTAAAAGACAGCTTATCTTCATAAGCTTTTTCTGCATAGAATACCATCAAATGCTCTGGGAATTGTTTAGATGGTGTTTGTCTAACATTTGTCTTTACTAAAAGGACGGCCAACTCTAAATATTTCATGCACATTCTAAGAGCAGACAAGGATAATATTAGATACTTATTACCTACTGTAATATTAGATATTAGGAAGAAATTCTTTACTGTCAAGGTGGTGGAACGTTGACAGCAGTTGCCCAGAGAGGCTGTGGACTTCCCCTCTCTGGACATGTTCAAGGCCAGGTGGGATAGGGCTCTGAGAAATCTGATCTGGTGGTAGGTGTCCCTGCCCACACCAAGGGTTTGGAACTAGATGATCTTTAGGGTTCCTTCCAACACAAACTATTCTGGGATTCTGTGAAGAATATTCGTGTAAATTATCCATCCATTTACTTGTTGAATCCTGGGAAAAGTTCACCAGAAAGGACCTACACTGTTCTGGAGGGCAAGAAGTACTTCATGCATAATAAAGAAAAATGTTACAGGGCTGTTTCTGAAGTTAGCAGTCTTGGTTCATGATGAGGTACCACAGTGTAGAATATGGATGGACAAAGCCCTCCTGTGAATAGCAGATTCTTCCACCAGTCAGACTCATGTCCTTATTTTGTCAGATGCCCTCCCTTTTTTGCTCCATCTACAGATGGAATAGTTGGAAAACTACTACTCAGTAACATTCTCACTACAAAAATCCCAAAGGTGGTCTCTAAACCTACCGTTTTTTTAAATCAAACTATTATTTGATGGGGTTCTGTATCAGTTGTTACACGAAAAATAAAAAAATCTGTTGGATGTCCCCCCTACAATGCTTTATTTTATACAATTACTCCACACATTCCTTTCATCTTGAGAGAAGCCGGTTTAAATGATGCTCTGGTTGAACAAATGAAGACCATAAGAACTTCCAAGAGTGAGACTGCTTGAGCTTTATAACTGGTTCCCAATACTATCAAAGACTTCACAAAACTAGCATTTCTAGTTCAAAGTAGTTTTTTAAGTTTCAAAGCCTTTCAAACAGTCTCTATACACTGAAGATCACCTTTTTCTAACGTCATCTCAGAAATGGAACAAAAAGACTATTACATCTCATCTCTCGACGATATTAAGCTTTTCTTTGAAGCATCACTTTGTAACAAAACCTGCTAGCCATGCTAAATAAATCAACAGCTATTAAGGCTTTCACGTTATTACCTTATTACAGTAGCTACTTTCTAATTCTTATGCTCTACTTCAACGCCTAAAAAGGCCTATTGTGTTGTAGCACTGCAACCCAAAGCTGCTGGGAAATGGGAGGACAGCTTTATTGTTCAACAGCTCCAGGCTCCTTTGGGGTTTGACAACTTCTTTTTCCTTTCCTTTCCTTTTTTTTTCCTTCCCTCACTCAGCTATAGGCACATGCAATCTATGCTTTGTGATAGTTAAGCAAATCATTAGGTTAAAGAACTTGAGGCTGACAGAAAGCGAAAATGATTCTCATTATCTGCCAAAGGATTCAGTTGGATGAATCTGCTCAGGTGGGTGTTACAGTGGTTGGAGGGGAAAGGCACTCCATCATTGGATGAAACAGTGTGGTTAATTATCTTGAGTAGAAACAATTGCTATTTAACAAGGAAATTGTAATTAGTCACAATAAATCAGAGAATGGCAGTTAGCTAAACCAGCGTTTAAAAAAAAAAAAAAGTTTGTTTAAAGAAGTAAACCAATTCTGCTTAAAAATGTGGAAGAGCATCATTATCAGACACCACCAGTTCATCAAAGCACTCAAACTTAGAACTCCTCTAAAGTCAAGCACTTTATGGATTTATTTAAAATGAAGGATGTGTGTAATTGCTTGCTCAATCATAAACAAATTTGTCAACAGTCCTCACAAAAACTCATTTGGTCAGCAAGTATCAAAAAAGCCAGTTTTGCTTCACTGAAGCAAAACTTTTATACAAACCAATGCCATAAAAAAAGATCCAACCTTAAGATGTGTATGCAAAGCACCTCAAACTCAGAAGAGGCAGATTTGGCATCTGCCTACAACCTGCATAGGAAAATGGTACATAAGATCACCCCTGAGCTGATACTCTAAGAACATACAGTTTGTGATTTACTGGCACAGTTGACGAACTAGGAAATGGGAAAAGATCTTTTTTCCTTAGTGTGATGTGTTGCTGTGAATCATAATACAAATTAAATTATGATCATAATAAACTAAAATGATAGTTATGGAAAAAAAACTGTAGCAAAAAGCTAAGTCTCAATATACAGTTAGAAATACAATATCCCTTTAAAAAAAGAAACAACAGGGTAAGAATAACAGTAACAATGATACAAGCAATTTTTCAAGCCTGAGAACAAGGAAAGGTAACTATCAATAAAACTTTGGAAAAATTAAAGAGACTGTTTTTCTTTTTTAAAAAGGGATACTGCATCTTTAAAACATGTAAAATAGTAAGTCACCCATATTCTACTTACAGATAGTAGGAGTAAGAATAGTAGCTCCTCCTGGCAAGCAAATCACAGACAGTGGAAAAAGAGAAGCAATGGTGAATGAAAAGCGTGACTCTGTCACATCCAATAAAGCAGAGAAATGTGCGTTTAAAAAAAAAGTTGAAAAATTCATGTTTCTTTGGTTAGCATTTCAACTTGCTCATGCACAAACTAGCCTTACTTTGCCATGCAATTAAAAACAAAACAAATCAAAACCAAAATAAAAAAAAAACCCTAGCGTATAAAAATGATTTGTTTTTTAGAAAGATCACTTGAGAAAATTACATGCTGAGATTTCACTTATTGCCAAAAATTTTGAAAATTAAATGGATTGTGTAATTTCAACATGCAGTTCAGCATAATATAATGATTACCGCCTAGATGTCATGACAAATGAACAGCTGTGTACAAATCTTGTGCAGCAGATATGCTTTTTACTTCTCAGTCACAAAAAATAAGGTTCCATTAATTATTGCATTTAATCAGAAAACAATTTCTTCTCATTCACTTTAACACATTTATCAGTACACAGTTGTATACGTATATGTTTGTATGCGTACTATGCGTAGCTATATGAGTACACACATTTTAAAGAAAACTGCACATTTCCAGCAGATAGGTGTGTACTGGCATATCCGCCACACATTTCCTGAATGCAAACATATGCTTTCTATTTGAAAATCTTACAATTGGAAATGCTGATGTAGTCATGCTAAGCATTAAAAACATGGAAGGTAAACAAATGGAAGGAAATGAAGGACATTTGGAAATAGTCCAACAATGATTTCGAAAATAAAAATGGCATTGCTTGTTAAAGATGCAGTATCCCTTTTCTTAGCTGGTTTGATTACTCCAGTAGAAGTCTTTAAAAGCTGTTAAGAGCTTCCTTCAGGAAAACTTCAAACCAATTTGTACAAAATGATCAGGCAAAGCCTAAAACATCTCAAGCTCATAAACAAAACTGCTTAGTACTCCATTTTTCAATAAAATGTAATGCTGCATTTAATCAGTGATTTGAGATACTGGTGGCTGTGCATATGACTTAATAAACTAATAAAATGCAGAAACCATTGTTTTATTGACTTTTCCATCTAATAAGCTGTGGTCAATTCGGGTACCAAAAGGGATACTACATAATGGATCACTGAATAGGTACACTACAGAGGATGATTCAGACGGATCGGTTTTCAGTCCCACCACAACTAAGTGAAGTGTGTTTTTGTATGTGTGAATGTGTCAGAGTTTTTACAGCTGTTTCTGCCTTCATTATATGAACTGCCCTGATTCACTAGATGGACTGATTTAACTCAGAAACACAGTTTTTCTATGTTTTTTGTAAAAGACCTTGACTAAAGCTGGTATAAAAAAAAGTGCCCATTTCACTAAAGGCAGAGGGGGAGAAGAATGGCACACCTACAACATATGCAACAGACAACCAATTAAACTATCATGATGGAAAATTGCCAAACATTAAAGATTCATTATGCAGGTTAATTTCTCACCTATTTAGAATACAAAATAGTACAGGAGTTTAGAAATATTATGTGCTATAGAATGATGATAATTTCTAAAAGGATACTGCCTTCACAGGTTCTGAGGAGGAAAAGGGGGCAAAAGGGAAATTTAAAAATATCACTTCACAGATATAATTAACCCACTTTGGTCAAACAATTCAATAGCGAAAATTTGAGCCTGAAAGGACTCAGAATGGAAGAGGCAAAAACTATAGGAAAAAGGTACACATGGATTTGTTTGTTTGTTCGTTATTTGCAAAACTAGTCAATCACATCTGAATGTGACTGACACTGTAGTGTTAGACTGTCTCTCTCTCACACACACAAACACACGTGAAAACACTGAGAATTTTCTATTAAATGTAAGGGGACCACTGTAACACTCACTAAGATGATACTTCTCAGCACATACCATGCTACAAAGCTACAATATAGAGATTTCCTCCTAAAAGCTGAAAAATAACTTCACTTTTGTTTTTGAAAAGTTGTGTAATAAAGAAAACTGGCTGACTGTATGTCTTTTTTGTACATGATGAGTTGGACCTTTTGCATATGTGTAAATTCTCAGCCACAGAGGTAAACAACAGAGAAAAGTAAAAGCACTTTTGGGAAAAATCACGTATGTAGCTAACTAACACAGAACACTATAAGCATACCTAATGTTTCTAATGCAGACGTTTCTTCTCCAAGTTATATATCTCCAGGGATAATTGTAAAAAGGCAATAAATTAAAAAAATCTAATGCAAACCAGCAATGATAACATATAGAATGATCTTAATCGATAAAAATAATAGCAAGCTGCATTTCAGAAGAATATATGCAACAATCACAAAAATACTTTTTATTATAACTTCTGCAAAAGGCAAGGGAATGCAACGCACACACCACGGGAAGGCAAAGGGCTCGTTCTATCCAAGAGAAATCAGCTTGTGCCACGTGAAGGGGAACCACCAGGGAGGGGGTGCACAGAGAGAGAGGAATTAGTTTCTACACTATAACTACAGAATTATAGGGACATAGTATGGACTTCTATGCCAGGTTAAAGAGTTGCAACTACTGGGAAGGCCAGGCTTTGAAACACTGACCAAGCACTAGGACAGCACAAGTCGCTACAGGTAGGAGGATTGGGATGCAGGGATAGCATTGAACAATGCCAGAAGATGGCGATATTGCTTACTGTCTAAGAAAGCACTGAAAAAAAATTTAAATTCACTCAAATTAATACACTTTTAAACAATTTCATGCACTAAAGACTCACTAGATAATTTTACAGTGATGCACTATGACTTTTAAGAAAAAACTCCAGGTTTACAAAAGCATAAATAGAGGTATAAAATCACATTATTTTGCAAGTTGGGTAACATACAAATACAAATAACTCATTAGAGCCACATAGAGAAAATAATATTCATTAAGTGGTTAAAACATGAAAAGTGCAATAAGTTTCTTCTTTGCTTTAAAAAATAAAAAGGCACCATGAATTTCAATTCCACCCACTTTAACAATCTGTACATTCTTCTATCTCCAACTTAAAAATCCTTGGAAATAAATATGAGAAAATGTATAGTTATTGGAATCTTAAATATAAAGAAATCCTATCTTTAAAGACATCCTAAGAATCACAGCAAAACCAAAAGAAAACACAAGGAACTAATCCAAAAACTGACCAAAAGGACCTACCAGTCGCAAAACTTTTTTTTTTTTTTCTAAAGACCTGTAAAAACACCCTCTTTAAATTGTTTGATAGGGAGAGGGAAAAAAAGATCCATCAGCACAGATCATTTTCTTACCTTTTTTTCACGATCAATATGACAACAAGGAGAAGTAGGATGAATACCAGAATTCCAGCACTTATTCCTGCTATTTTCACCACTCGATCTGTTTGTTTAGCAGGATCCGGAATCACCTCAGGTTCTTCTGTTGCTGCTGCTAAATTAATCAAAAAAAGAAGTTATTTAAATGCGTAAGCACTAGAGACAAGGAAATAATTTTTGGTGATAATTTTCAAATATGTGTGTGTGTCTTAATAAAGTAGTAAAAAATATAGATACAGGCATCATGTGTTTAAACATCTACGCATATGTATGTAGACACACCATAAATTAAACAGAACAATAGAATAAGCATAGTTGGAAGGGACCCACAAGGATCATCTAGTCCAACTCTTGGCACTGCATGGTACCATCCCCAAAAGTCACACCATGTCTCTGAAGGTTTTGTACTAACACTTGAGCTCTTTCAGGCTTGGTCCTGTGACCTTCCTTCCCTGGAGAGCCCATTCCAGGACCCAGCCATCCTCTGGGAGAAAAATCTCTTACTAATACCCAACCTAACCCTCTCCTGACACAGCTTCAGGCCATTCCCTCAGATCCTGTCACTGGACACCAGACAGAAGAGATCAGTGCCTGCCCCTCTGCTTCACCGCACAAGGAAGTTGTAACTGTAATGAGGTCTCCCCTTCTCCAGGCTGAACAGACCAAGTGACCTCAGCTGCTCCCCATGCAGCTTCCCCTCAAGCAAACACTGTCTTCATTGCCCTCCTTGCAACAGCAAGTATATGTGTATGTATACACCTGAATAAATACATGTGTATATATATAAATATATATATATACACACGCCTCCGCACAGGCGGAAGTGTTTATGTACCTGGATTTCCAGATAAGTTACTGTATTAAAAAGCAGAAGACAAAGCAATCTATCAACTGACCACCAATATTTCATTTAATGTTATTTTTTTCATATATTAAATGTGGAATATTTAACACTGAATGGTAAGAAATCATTTATGCACAAATAATAAAACACTTCTTTCCAAGCCACAATGTGAACCCTACACTGCAGTACTTCTGTCCTCCATGCAGTTTCAGTCCACCTTTGTACATTAATTCACCTTACAGCATCTGGTCTATCTGCATTCTACTGGGAATTTTGGTTCTCTAAATAAGGTCATTCACAAAGCCAAGCCTAAAGTCAGCAGTAATTTTATTTCTGTTTATAGGCCCTGAAAGATACTCCAACAAACCACTGTTCTACAGAGAGATGTATCCAGTCCGTAACGCAGCTGAATGGGCTGAGGCTACAGGTTACAGCAGAGAGAAAAACAGAATATAAATGAAAGTGCACAACCATTCAGTCTGCAGCTCTTTGCATAACAGCCTGTTGTAAAAAGGATCAGGAACAGGAGCTTTTCCAGCCTGGTAAAAATATAAAAAGTATAAATAGGTTTCAGCAAGGGGTAAAATCCCTTGAGATGCTTACTTGTAAAACAGAAAATGGCTTTCCAGCTCTCTAGTTCCTGCTTTCTAGGGCTGTGGCCTTTCCTCTACTCACTGGCATGAATGGGTACGTGTGCTTGCTCTCCCTCTGGCCCTTCTCTCACACTCCACCCAGCATGCAGCAGATGCCACTTGACCTGTCCCCTCACAGCATCCTCATGTGGAATAAGGTACAAGCTGTTGGTATCATCATACTTATGTCAATACACAGAAAGTGTCCCTTAGTCTGAAACTAGGATGCCTCTCAACAGATCACCAAAAGCAGCAGAACAAAAACCAAGGTGAAGTCATATGAGAGAAAGGCTACTGCTTTTCTGAAAATCGACTCCATTCAGAAAGCCAGTGTAGTCATTATCGGGGATAATTGGTATCTAATACTTTCTGGTTTTCTATTCATATTCCATGTGCATGAACCCACAGTTCATGCCCAAAAACCCTTTTGAGGGAAGGATAATGCTGTTGTTTAAAATTACTCTTTATTACTTATTTCTGTAATCTTCATCTCTGCAGTATCTGAACCTGTACTAAGAACTTACCCTCAGAAAAACCTTCTGAGTTAGGAACGTGCTCTCTTCCAGACACCCACACGAGAGCTAGACAGACAGTGAGAGGTCTGGCAGTGCTTTAATCGTAAAACTTAATCATCATCATAAGAATTCATCATTATAATCATCTCTCTCACCTACAGCTTGAACTCTATCTGCCGAGAAATACTAAATGTTTCCTTCTGTATGTAAATACATGCCTGCATGCACACTTGCATACATAACCTGTGAGGAATGAATACTATATTTTTTGTTTGTATTATATGTGTTGCTGAGGTGTCAAGGGATAAAAGTAGGGATCATGCAGGAGACGTGTGCATGTACAACACACACTAGCTAGAATTAATGTTGGATGCGCATACGATATTGTCTAATAGAGGAAATGAGGGGCATGACTTTTGAGGCAGAACTGGAAGATTAAGGTATTCAACATTCTCAATGCTTAAAATGAATCAAGTCCGAGTCCAGTATTAGCTGGGCTGGATGAGACAAATGTGAATGAACATTTGATAAGCAGTAGAGACAAAAGGCCAATCAGTAGAGTCAAAGGACAAATCTAAGATACATTTAAATGGTTTTATATGTCAATGGGGAAAAAAAAGTCATGTTTGCTGTATGGAGTACTGAGAAACAGCAAGGACATGGGAAGGGTAAAGAGAGAGTGTGCAGGAATGGGATATTTGCTGTGTCTGGAATTGTACAATGTGAGTGCAGGTGGGCAGCCCTGACCTAGCAAAGGTAAGAACTACTCAATCTGCAAAATAACTAAGGCTGGAGCAAGAGATTTAGTTGTGTGGATGGAGATTTAAGGCCAAGTCTCTGAGAGATTTCAAAATATGAATGATAGGGATTGACCTGAAGATGCACTTCAAAACTTGAAGGCTCAAAAATACATCCAACAGTACAGGCTTTGAGATTATGTCAGGACAGTGGTGTTTTCAAAGGAGTATTAGTGATGAGGGAGTGAAGGGGAAAGAATGACAGACCTGTTTCACACTTTTCTGGAGAAATACAGGACCCTTATAACTTGATTGAGCAAACTGCAATATATGTGCTTCTCAGAGTCATGTTTAAAACTATTGCATGGCCACACACAGCTGTTTCATTCAGAAAAATTACTTTAGAAAAACAACTATCCATGTCTCAGAAAATCTGAAAGGAAGGTTGCCGAGGGTGTTTACATATTTGGCTAACCTAGGAACAGGTGTTTTATTATATACACTCTAGGAAATAGTTGGTTTGGATCATCAGTAACTTAAAAATGAAGCTCTCTGTCAAGTTTTTCGAGCAGCAGTGGAAAGCCAGGAGGATATCTACTGCTAGACCATTTGGTTCTTGTTTCCTTACATTAAGGATTTTGAAGCAAGGGACAGTAACTCATTCCACAAACTTTAAGGCTAATTATTACATAATGCTGGTTCCCACTAGAAATGCACACACATAGAGCCCTACATTAGTTGAGGAGAATGTAATTGAATAGTCATACACTAACCAAGAGTACAATCAATGGATGAACCTGCTATACCCAAAATGCTAAAATCTACTGGCAAAACAATACTTGTCTTGCCAATATCAACAGAAAAATTGCTTTGAGCTAAAATGAAGCCAGGATTATTACATGCATATTCCCAGCAACAGATAATATATGCATTCTTTAGACTAAATTCTACATTTGGGGACTATATGAAAGTAATCATAGATATAAACCACACTGTCATCTATGTGTATTGCATGCAATGATTATTTTGAGGAAGCCATTGAATGTAGTACAGAATAATTTAATTAAACTTATGAATTTGAAAGCATTTCCTATTACTTGTGTTTTAGCTTTGATAGCTCAAAGTGTATTGAATAACCCATATATAACCAGAAAGAAAAAGAGAGAAACCTTGTGTCTACATGTTAAACATACACATTTAAGTGAATATCTCCTGGCTTCTGACTGCACAAGGTCTGTAGCAGCAAGTAAACTTCTGCTTACTCGGAGAACTCACTTTCTCTACCCTCCACAAGATAACCAGGATTTAGTTCTCTGGCTCTTCTGCAGGCTGAGCTGCTGATTTTGCCAAACAAAACAACCCAAGTAACCAAGGATTCACAAGGAACAAATCTTGGCTAACCAATCGAGCGACCTTCTATAATATAAGTGACTACATCAGTGGGCAAGGGAAGAGTTACAGATGTCATCTATTTGGACTTTTGTAAGCCTTTGACATGGTCCATGACAACATCCTAACACAAAATCTCTAAATTGGAGAGATACAATTATTTTGATAATTAGAGTTAACGACTGTATATTTCTAAAAAGAGCAAAAATGTTCTAAAATTAAGTTACAAAAACTTTACTAATTTTTAATGCTCATTTTTAGTAATGTGCTCCTGCAATGCTGTCTTATATCTTGAACATCAGACTCCATAAAAAGGTAATTTATTGATCTGAGAGAGAACCTTGCATGGTAACAGAATCATGATCATACAAAAATGGACTGTCTGTTGACTACTAATTCCTTTGGCCAGCCTTACTCTAATAGATCATTAATTAAGTATTAATTTTTATTATGTCTTTGCCTTGCATATCAATATATGCATTTTTGCATTTTGATCCTGTGAATCTGAGAAGAGACAACCCAACAGTTTTCAATCCATGCAAACTCACCTTCCATAAAATTTTCAAGAAGAGTTTCTGACCTGAAACAGAGCGTTAACTACATTTTCCGCCTGTACAAAAATAGCTGCCTACACTGGAGATTTATGAACTAGATTGGGAGGTGAACACTGGATTTTAGTAATTTATCTACTTGCCTTTCTTCTGAACTAATGAAGAGCAACAACAATCTTATCCCACAGTCCCATTCGAAAAGTTCATAAAATAACTTGACCCAGTGATTCTGGCTCTGCACTAGCCAGTAACAGTCACCATAGAAGAAGTTGTTCTCCTTGTTTTCACAGGTACTAGAGGAGAGTATTCAATCAGTCAGCTTCCATGATTAATAGCACGAAGTTCAACTGTGAACAGCGCTAAATTAGACCAGTATAGCTAACTCTCTCAGGGACAGTAAAATTCTAAACAGGTGAGGTAGAGTCCATCTTCTCACAATTTCCTGATGTACTTAATTACTCTAAATTTTTTAACCACATTTTTAATCAAACACACACAAAAAAATCAAATATCCACATTTTAAATGAGCATATGCATATTATTCATACTTAATTTTTGAAGTACACTGTGGCATAAGGAATCCAGTCACGGCATGTATTTCTTTCCTGTCTTTTCCTTCCTTCTGTGGTTCAAGATTTACACAGAGCCTTGCAAAATTGTCAGGGAATTTATGACACTCAGCACAAAATCTATTTGCCTATACCTCCCCAAGAAGATAGTGTAGGAATCCAGATAATGATATTCTACTTGCTCATCCAAACACAATTATTCAAGCAGAAAATTCTGGTAGGGTTTTGCAGGGTTGTTTGCATGGTACCACGAAGAGAACAGCCAGTCTTCCAAATGACAGCTTTTAAATCAGAAATTTTGAACAACATTTTTATACTTAACCTTCTCACCATACAGTTTGACTCTTAACATTCACAGCATTTTATTCTGGGTTTCTTTTGTGTGAGTGAGGGAAGAAACTCAATTTTATGCATGATTAAAGCTGCTATTTTATTACACTGCATTTTCTTTGAATGTTAATTTCTGTTTATGGCAGATCTTTGAATTCTCACAAACTGGTGTTATTGCTGCATAGCTTGATATTCAAAATAGCTGTGCTCAAGATAATCTGTTCTGCACTTTCGTTATGTGACATTCAAAAACTTTTAATTAAATCCAGGAATGACATCTGAATGAGTTCAGCAAGGTAACATCATGATAACATCAAATGAAACTGAAGG